>CM030368.1:106627883-107352218 GCA_017893485.1 Hemerocallis citrina
AGCAACGAACCCACGAACACATGAATCCACAAGATATCACGTGCAATATACGTGCAAAAGAGAACCCAACAATCAACAGCAAAAGCAACAAGAGAGACAACATCGGCAGCAAGGCCAAGGGCGACAGCAGCGACAGCAACGTCAGCCTGATATTAGGGATTCTGACGTCGAGCGGGGCGACGTCGACGACGAGGTCGAGCGGCGCAACAGTGGGTGGCACTCGGGGTCTGGCGTTCTGTTGTCGACGAGGACAGAGGAAGAGAGGACGGGGTGGGGTTTTGAGTGTCTGGGCATCGAGGAAGAGGTGGGGCAGTGCTGAGGGGATGTCGATGGGAGGTCGCAACGATGGGGGTCACCGGAGATGGCCGGGGAAGGAGAGGACAATAATGGGTTGTAACGCCCCGAATCCCAAATACACTGAATTCGAGATGTTCTACAGGATCTTTTCACTTTCTTAGTACACTTTTACAGGGAAATTAAAACTTTTCATCATACATCAGAGATTACATCATAATTACATCTTTCTTTTGCACAGCGGAAGTAAAATACAACAATTAAATACAAGTACAACAGCTTGATATAATCTTTAAGCATCCAAATCCTCTTTAATCTTTAGCATAATATTTACCTGCATGTCAGACTGTGGGTACGTCAGGTTTATTCAACCGACGATCATTATACACGGCCATCCTCTCTATGCCGAAAATAGTATAACTTAACATTTCATATTTAGCAACCACAAACTTGTCACATTTTAAACTAAAGGGACTACCCTATTGATGTCGTGTTGTGATTGTGCACTTAGTCCTTAATACAGTTAATTATGTTACATGACACTAATGCACACTTGTTCGGATTCTATGCATCCCATACTACATAGGTCCGAGGGCAAGCCCTTATTCGTTCTTCATCTTTATAGGGTTCAATCCCCCGTTGTGATTTAATCTACTACTGTAATTACGGTAAGTATCCTAGATGTTATCTGACCTACGAACTCATGTTTAGGCACTCTGGAGTAGTATCCTCACCCAGACGCATCATGGGAATTCCTAGGATACGCTCTCACCATAAACATGACACCACCCGTAGTCTTCAAACATCCCACGAGCGTCGCCACTGGGACGGTACTCTGGAACAGTATCCTCACCCAGACTCGTCATGGGAATTCCTGGGATACGCTCTCGCCGCTACCCAGGGGCCTCATACTCAGTGTTTTTCTTTTACTTTCATCACGTCTTCACTATGCACTAGTCCTTAGTTTTATTAAAAATCATGAACAAAATTAATCTGTAGAGTTAGCCTCTCCATCAACCGGACTTATTCATTCATTTCATCACGACCAACTTTGGTCTAATTTCATTTTATTTCATTTCTCGGTGCCGGGGAGACTTAGCTACTCTATTTCAAATTTCATTTCACAATCTTTAACTCATAACAACTTCCATGTCAAATTTTCATACTCTGTCTTATTCATGATTACACTTTGTTCACAAGTCCATAGTGAATACTTATAACTCATAAAAATTCATATTCATGGCCAACAATTTCTTTTTCTTTCATCAACATGATTTCTAAATTCCATAATCATACAATGGACTCATGAACTTCATAATTAAACACTCATACTTCATATTTTACACAATATCCTCAAGTGAGAATTAATAATATCATGTCACACCACAAAATTCTTTTTGTCAATTACTTTCTAATAAATCCATTTCAATATATCTTTATAAACTGAAAATTTCCATAAGTATGTGTCTTAGAACCATAGCTTTAATTATACCATTTGTTCACACACTACATTATATTTTCTTCAAATAATACCCAACTCAATCCCATAAAATTCCTTGTATTTTTATGAAAATTACCATATTTTTCTCACATTTTTTGGACATCACAATCTCACAAAAAAAATACTTTTTATAAAGTGCTAAAGGGAGGAATCGAACCCAGCACGGTAGAGAAAGAGCCCAGAGCACCCGCCAACAGGCCAACATGTGCTAGCGATATAAGTAGGGATCAAATGGTATATAGGGTGTCCAGACCGGTAGTTATAAGTCCTCAAAATTTGTAGAAAAATGTTGGCATCGCTGGGACTCGAACCGTTCGACCCAGAGAAGCAACCCGCAGTCATTGACCGCCTGAGCTACTAGCTCAGGTTGTCACAGTACTAAGTTAAAATCCATATGTTTCATATTCGCACTGTTTTAGAAAACAACTCGATGTTCAAATCAATTTGGTTCATATTGCCTTTATACAAACTACTGAAAAATTCCAGATTTAATCTCCTTTGCCTGATCTTCATAACAGTAAGTATAAAATAATTTTTTTGTACTAAAAACATAATTTTTTCCACCCAAATTAATAAATTGTTCATTAAGACTACCATATCTTTTATTTTCGACATTGAAAAATCAATTGGTCTTCTAATCTCTTTTATTCCCAAATTTCCTATGATAATTTACTGTTTATTAATCTATATTCACACCACATACATCTTTGGATTTTCCCATACTCATATTAGCAAAAGGATTCATGTAGCACATGAATAGGTAAAACTCAAAAAAAAAATACTAATTTTGGGTATTTCTATTTTGATGACAACAAGCAATTTCATTGGTTCATTTATGCCACTTCTACTCATGAATTTAACATACTCATCACTCAAGCATTCAAGATACTTTCTATTCAAATTTCATAGTGTGTCATTATCTTAATCAATTGTCATGTTTCAACCATACAATTTACAAGCAATTAATGGAGATTTTCACACATCATACTAGCCATATTCCATCATCATTCAATTTAAACTAACAATCATAGAAAGTGCTACATATAGTTTAATTTCATGCTAGAATTTCACACACAAATTGATCACATCATTCCAATCCATTCATATACTAACTTTTCAATTAAAGTGGACTCTTATTAGTATTTTCCATGTATAGTGTTGACAATAAAACTAGCATGGATCCTACATTAGAAATATGAAATATTTTACCCACCTTAATGGAGAGAAACACAAAAGGCAACAAGTCCTAGTAGATGAGAACACCTCCTCCTAGCCAAAAGAGTGCACCACTCCAAGCTTCCAAGTCAATGCCGAAAGCTTCTCAAGTCCTAGCCGAATGCTTCCCTTCCTTGATGCCGGCCACTCCAAGCAACCAAAAGAAACCACACACTCTCTTATCTTTTATAACTCACACAATTATAATACTATAGCTTTAGAAATTATACTTTGCATATGAAAAATTAGCCATGAGAAGGGGGGTATTTATACTCAAAGATGAGTGAAATGGAGGGCCAAGATTGTCTTGGTGGTTGTAAAATGAAGGGCTTAGATCAAAGTAGGAGTTAGAAGAACTACCCACCTCCTTGAAACTACTCCCATGTTCTCCACACCCAAAATCAAAATTTCCCTCCAAAAAGAATGCTACCCGGCCACAAAAATGAAGTGTGCAATGCACGTGTACGTGTAGTGCACGTGCATGCAACTAGGCCAAATTTGTACATTCTAAAATTGTATAAAAATATTTTTGTGGAAAAAAAGTCTTCTACATGACAAGTTTAATTAAAATAAATTAATTCATGGGCTTTCTTTTTGGGCCAAAATAATTTTACAAAAATAATTAAAATAAAAATGTTTTTGGGCTTTTTAAGAAAGAGGCTTTTTAATTAAATCAAATAAGGCTTTTAAAGAAAGGCTTTTGTACTAAAATAATTTGAGAAAAATATATTAAATAATTATACACATTATGATAAAATAATTCAAACAAAATATTGCACGTGCACAACACGTGCAAAATAAATAATTTTTCATTTATTGAAAAATCAGGGTATTACAGCACTCCCTCCTTAGAATAGTTCCGTCCCCGGAACTACAATCAAGAGCGAGAGAACAAACAAAATACAACACACTCAACAAGAAACAAAGATACAAAAATACAATCAAGCAAAAAGCTCAGGATAGTCCTTCAACATCCTCTCCTCAGATTCCCAAGTAGCCTCTTCAACCAAGTGGTTTCTCCAGACTACCTTGACCATCGGTATCGTCTTATTCCTCAAGACTTTCTCCCTACGGTCAACAATCTCAACAGGAGACTCGATGTAATTCAGGTCTAACTGCAAACCTTCCGGCACTTCAGGCAAATGATGACTCGGGTCCGGAATATAACCTCTCAGCATAGAGACATGAAAGACATTGTGCACCTGAGACAACTCTTCCGGTAATTCAAGCCGGTAAGCAGTTTTCCCGATCCTTTTCAATATCTTATACGGGCCTATAAACCTCGGGGCTAACTTCCCGCCTTTGCCAAAACGAACCACACCTTTGCTGGGTGATACCTTCAGGAAGACGAAGTCACCAACCTCAAACTCAAGGTCCCTTCTCCGGTTGTCTGCATAGCTTTTCTGCCTGCTCTGAGCTTCCACCAACTTTTTCCTGATCAGATCAATCTTCTCAGAAGTCAGCTGTACAAGCTCAGGACCAAACAACTGACGCTCCCCCACTTCATACCAACAAACAGGAGTCCTGCACTTCCTGCCATACAGAGCTTCGTACGGCGCCATCCCAATACTGGCCTGAAAACTGTTGTTGTAGGCAAACTCCACCAAGGGTAAATGCCTTTCCCAACTGCCTCCAAAGTCTAGTATACAACACCGCAGCATATCCTCCAGAATACGATTGACTCTCTCGGTCTGCCCATCGGTTTGCGGATGAAAAGCAGTGCTGAAATCTGTCTTGGTACCCAAAGCCGTCTGAAGACTCCTCCAGAAATGCGAAGTAAACCGAGCATCTCGATCAGACACAATGGTCGAAGGAACGCCATGAAGTCGGACAATCTCACCAACATACATCTCAGCCAACTTGTCCATCGAAGCAGTGAGTTTCATTGCCAAAAAGTGAGCGGACTTGGTAAGTCGATCGACTATAACCCAAATTGCATCATTGCCTTTAGGACTCTTAGGCAATCCCGTAATGAAATCCATACTGATGTTATCCCACTTCCATTCCGGAATAGGTAACGGCTGTAATAGACCTCCGGG
The DNA here is from genome assembly GCA_017893485.1 of Hemerocallis citrina. NCBI lineage: Eukaryota > Viridiplantae > Streptophyta > Magnoliopsida > Asparagales > Asphodelaceae > Hemerocallis > Hemerocallis citrina. Next base: position 106,632,933 of record CM030368.1, read on the forward strand.
TCTCTGATTTTCGGCTTTGACTTGCTGACAAACCTCACACTTCGCGACAAATTCAGCCACATCCCGCTTCAAACCTGACCACCAGAAATGCTGCTTGATGTCCTTGTACATCTTAGTACTCCCAGGATGTACAGACAGAAGAGTAGCATGCGCCTCCTGAAGAATACTCTCTTTCAGGTCCGCCTGATTTGGAACGCACAGCCTGTCTCCGAACCACAGCACTCCATCCCTGATTTGAAATCCGGGTAACCTGCCAGCACCAACCTGCTCCTTCATCTCCAAAGTATCAGCATCAACCTCCTGACTTGCAATGATCCTTGTATTCAAAGTAGGCTGAAGCCTCAACTGAGCCAAAGATGCTCCCAATCCTTGCAAGACAACCTCAATACCAGCTCGGTCCAGCTCCTCAATCAGATGCCTCTGAGTCGTAATCAAACAGGCCAAACTGCTCTTGCGGCTAAGTGCATCAGCAACAACATTAGCCTTTCCGGGATGATACTTGATCTCAGGTCGCATATCCTCGAGCACTTCCAACCATCTCCGCTGCCTCAGATTAAGATCCCTCTGCTGATATATATACTTCAAGCTCTTATGATCCGTGTACATATTCAACTTCTCACCGTATACGTAGTGCCTCCATTGCTTCAAGGCAAAGATAATCGCAGCCAACTCCAGATCATGAGTCGGGTAATTCTTCTCATGTGGTCGTAGTTGCCTGGACCCATAAGCGATTACTCTTCCTTCTTGCATTAAGACACACCCAAGCCCCCGATGTGAAGCATCGCTATAAATGTCATACTCAACACCAGCTCTAGGCAAAGCCAAGATAGGTACAGTAGTCAGCCTATCTTTCAACTCCTGAAAGCTCGCCTCACATTGCTCGGTCCACTTGAAGCTCACATTCTTCTTGGTCAGCCCTGTAAGCGGTACAGCTATCTGAGCATAACCTTGAATGAATCTCCGATAATATCCAGTCATCCCAAGGAAACTTCTGACTTCCTTCACTGTAGTAGGCCTCGCCCAATCTCTCACTGCCTCTATCTTCTGAGGATCAGTTGCCACTCCCTCCATAGAAAGGATGTGACCTAGGAATGCCACTTCAGATTTCCAGAAATCACACTTGGATAACTTGGCATACAACTGCTGCTCTTCCAGCTTCTGCAACACAGCCGTCAGATGCTCAGTGTGCTCCTCCTCTGACTTGGAGTACACGAGAATATCGTCGATAAACACCACGACGAAAGAATCAATAAACGGCCTCAGAACTCTGTTCATCAAGTCCATGAAGATTGCAGGTGCATTCGTCACTCCGAATGGCATAACTAAGAATTCGTAATGCCCATGCCGAGTTCTAAATGCAGTCTTATGCACATCTTCAGCTTTCACTCGAACTTGGTGGTAACCTGATCGAAGATCTATTTTGGAGAATACAGCTGCTCCTTGTAGACGATCGAACAAGTCATCAATTTGAGGAATCGGATACTTATTCTGAACAGTGACCTTATTCAGCTCCCGGTAATCGATGCACATCCTCATCGATCCATCCTTCTTCTTTACCAAAAGCACTGGTGATCCCCAAGGTGACGCACTAGGTTGAATAAAGCCTTTTCCCAACAGTTCCTCAATTTGCCGTTTCACCTCATCCTGTTCCACTGGAGCCACCCTATAAGGTGCCTTAGAAATGGGTGCACTTCCCGGTTGAACAGTGATGCTGAACTCTACATCACGATGCGGAGGTAACCCAGGAAAATCTTCCAAGAACACTGTCGGATAGTCCCGAACCACAGGAATCCCTTGCACTTCCACAGGAGTCTCTTCCTTGCGGATAGTTGCCACCAGCTTAGAACATTTCTGCTTCCCTTGGAACACGACTTCAGGTCCACCTGGAGCCTTCACTGTCACCGTCTTGGCCTTACACTCGATGCTTGCACTGTACACCGACATCCAATCAATGCCAATGATAACATCGACTCCCAAGATAGTCAGTTCGATCAGATCAATGCCAAAGATTCTATCCCCAATCACAATCTCGCAATCAGCATAATACCGATCAGTGGTTAAAGTTTCCCCTGACGGAGTAGCTACTGATAAGATCTTGCCTGGGAAAATCTTCGGTTCAACTCTCAACACTTTAGCAAACTTTGGAGACACAAAAGTATGAGAGGATCCAGTATCAAACAATACGACAGCTTTCATTCCATTAAGATAGAGTTCGCCTGTTACATAATATACATCATTACATAACAGCCTCACTAAACAAAGGGAAAAGAAATGACAAAGACTCTAAACACCAGCCCTCGTACCAGAGATGACCTGATCTGCCTCCTCAGCATCAGCTTCCGTCAAGGCAAATACTCGCCCTGATTGGTACGGCCTCTTCCCAGCCTGCTGCGTTGGTGCGTTGCTGTTTCCACCCTGTAGTTTGGGACAGTGAGATTTGTAGTGTCCCGTTTCACCACAGTTGTAGCAAGTCACCGCAGAAGGTCTCACCACATTGTTTCCAGGCCCCCCAGCCACACTCACAGCGTTCGCCCCTATCGGTTTGAACCTCTGCGCAGATGGTTGCCCCCTGAAACTCCCCGAATGTGCAGGCCTCTTCCCGGACTGCCAGTTGTTCCTCCTGTTCTGGGCCACGTGGAACTGCTCCATATCCGCCTCCGTCGCTGCCGCCCTCTTGACCAGCTTATCGAATCTCCTGATACCAAGGGGTATCATACGAGATCTCAAACTAGGCCTCAGACCATGCTCGAATTTGCAAGCTTTCTTGGCCTCATCTGCCACCAGTTCTGGAGCATACCTGGAGAGCTGAGTGAACTTGATCTCATAGGCTCTCACCGACATGCTGCCTTGCTGAAGCGACAGGAACTCCATCGCCTTCTTCTCCTGGACGTCGGAGGGGAAATAATGGCTGCGGAACTCCTCCAGAAATTCCTCCCAACCAAACAACAGACCTCCCATGGTCCTCTTCACGGATTGCCACCAAACCGCCGCATCCTTCTCCAGCTGCAAGGTTGCCAACTTGACCTTGCTACCCTCAGGGGTCTCCAATACCTCAAAGATTGTCTCCACTTGCCGTATCCAGTTGTCAGCCGTATCTGGGTCTGACTTTCCCTCGAATACGGGTGGTTTCATTCTCTTGAACGATTCCACCAGCTTTATCGCCTCGGGCACTGGATTTGTCGGCCCCCTAGCTTGGTTCTGAGCCACTGCATTCAGCGTCTGGTAGACCCTAGCAAGTTCAGTCTCCAGATCCAAACCTTCCCCATTCCTTGCTCCTCTTCTCGACATATTCTGATGCAAAAGATCCGTCAAATTCGAAGTATAAAACAAGAATTTAAACCAACTTCCATTTCATTGAATTCCAAAAGTTTATACATTCGAATTTAAAAATATTTTTTGACATCAGAACAGAAAGAAACAGAAGCTACAACACTTTAACTCCTACGGGTCCTCTTCGCTGCTCGAAGTTCTTCCCGCAGTTCGTCAACCTCATCCTTCAGCACATCAGTTAGGTTCTTTTTCTTCTCAAGTTCCCAAATCCGATGGCTAAGAACAGAGTAGTCAGCCTTCCGCTTCTCCAGCTGAGCCTCCAACAATCCAACTCTCTCCTTCAGGGTTTCCACTTGCCTCTGAAGAGAAGTCACAAGACCACTGGGAACTGGTACTTCCTCTTCGTCGGAAGAAGAATCATCAGATGAATCCGGAGGTGGGGTGATCTCTCGGGATTCAGGGTACTCCTCATCATCAGAATCAGCTTGTCCAGGGTAGTACTCGTCCTCGGAATCTGCCTGTCTAGGATGGTACTCTTCCTCAATGATGTGCCAGTCATCGCCTCCAGCAGGGTCGAAGTGATCAGCCATCTTAGAAATAGAGAGGAGAAGGCATAAATCTTAGAGCAACACAAATGTAAGTCACTTACATTTAAATCTCTAGATTCAAACACACACTCTAATGTCCACTTCTAGGGTGTCGTTCCCTATAAATTTGTACAAGTGTGAAAGTGTAGAAAGCGTGGCTCTGATACCACTCTGTAACGCCCCGAATCCCAAATACACTGAATTCGAGATGTTCTACAGGATCTTTTCACTTTCTTAGTACACTTTTACAGGGAAATTAAAACTTTTCATCATACATCAGAGATTACATCATAATTACATCTTTCTTTTGCACAGCGGAAGTAAAATACAACAATTAAATACAAGTACAACAGCTTGATATAATCTTTAAGCATCCAAATCCTCTTTAATCTTTAGCATAATATTTACCTGCATGTCAGACTGTGGGTACGTCAGTTTATTCAACCGACGATCATTATACACGGCCATCCTCTCTATGCCGGAAATAGTATAACTTAACATTTCATATTTAGCAACCACAAACTTGTCACATTTTAAACTAAAGGGACTACCCTATTGATGTCGTGTTGTGATTGTGCACTTAGTCCTTAATGCAGTTAATTATGTTACATGACACTAATGCACACTTGTTCGGATTCTATGCATCCCATACTACATAGGTCCGAGGGCAAGCCCTTATTCGTTCTTCATCTTTATAGGGTTCAATCCCCCGTTATGATTTAATCTACTACTGTAATTACGGTAAGTATCCTAGATGTTATCTGACCTACGAACTCATGTTTAGGCACTCTGGAGTACTATCCTCACCCAGACGCATCATGGGAATTCCTGGGATACGCTCTCACCATAAACATGACACCACCCGTAGTCTTCAAACATCCCACGAGCGTCGCCACTGGGACGGTACTCTGGAACAGTATCCTCACCCAGACTCGTCATGGGAATTCCTGGGATACGCTCTCGCCGCTACCTAGGGCCCTCATACTCAGTGTTTTTCTTTTACTTTCATCACGTCTTCACTATGCACTAGTCCTTAGTTTTATTAAAAATCATGAACAAAATTAATCTGTAGAGTTAGCCTCTCCATCAACCGGACTTATTCATTCATTTCATCACGACCAACTTTGGTCTAATTTCATTTTATTTCATTTCTCGGTGCCGGGGAGACTTAGCTACTCTATTTCAAATTTCATTTCACAATCTTTAACTCATAACAACTTCCATGTCAAATTTTCATACTCTGTCTTATTCATGATTACACTTTGTTCACAAGTCCATAGTGAATACTTATAACTCATAAAAATTCATATTCATGGTCAACAATTTCTTTTTCTTTCATCAACATGATTTCTAAATTCCATAATCATACAATGGACTCATGAACTTCATAATTAAACACTCATACTTCATATTTTACACAATATCCTCAAGTGAGAATTACTAATATCATGTCACACCACAAAATTCTTTTTGTCAATTACTTTCTAATAAATCCATTTCAATATATCTTTATAAACTGAAAATTTCCATAAGTATGTGTCTTAGAACCATAGCTTTAATTATACCATTTGTTCACACACTACATTATATTTTCTTCAAATAATACCCAACTCAATCCCATAAAATTCCTTGTATTTTTATGAAAATTACCATATTTTTCTCACATTTTTTGGACATCACAATCTCACAAAAAAAATACTTTTTATAAAGTGCTAAAGGGAGGAATCGAACCCAGCACGGTAGAGAAAGAGCCCAGAGCACCCGCCAACAGGCCAACATGTGCTAGCGATATAAGTAGGGATCAAATGGTATATAGGGTGTCCAGACTGGTAGTTATAAGTCCTCAAAATTTGTAGAAAAATGTTGGCATCGCTGGGACTCGAACCGTTCGACCCAGAGAAGCAACCCGCAGTCATTGACCGCCTGAGCTACTAGCTCAGGTTGTCACAGTACTAAGTTAAAATCCATATGTTTCATATTCGCACTGTTTTAGAAAACAACTCGATGTTCAAATCAATTTGGTTCATATTGCCTTTATACAAACTACTGAAAAATTCCAGATTTAATCTCCTTTGCCTGATCTTCATAACAGTAAGTACAAAATAATTTTTTTGTACTAAAAACATAATTTTTTCCACCCAAATTAATAAATTGTTCATTAAGACTACCATATCTTTTATTTTCGACATTGAAAAATCAATTGGTCTTCTAATCTCTTTTATTCCCAAATTTCCTATGATAATTTACTGTTTATTAATCTATATTCACACCACATACATCTTTGGATTTTCCCATACTCATATTAGCAAAAGGATTCATGTAGCACATGAATAGGTAAAACTCAAAAAAAAAAATACTAATTTTGGGTATTTCTATTTTGATGACAACAAGCAATTTCATTGGTTCATTTATGCCACTTCTACTCATGAATTTAACATACTCATCACTCAAGCATTCAAGATACTTTCTATTCAAATTTCATAGTGTGTCATTATCTTAATCAATTGTCATGTTTCAACCATACAATTTACAAGCAATTAATGGAGATTTTCACACATCATACTAGCCATATTCCATCATCATTCAATTTAAACTAACAATCATAGAAAGTGCTATATATAGTTTAATTTCATGCTAGAATTTCACACACAAATTGATCACATCATTCCAATCCATTCATATACTAACTTTTCAATTAAAGTGGACTCTTATTAGTATTTTCCATGTATAGTGTTGACAATAAAACTAGCATGGATCCTACATTAGAAATATGAAATATTTTACCCACCTTAATGGAGAGAAACACAAAAGGCAACAAGTCCTAGTAGATGAGAACACCTCCTCCTAGCCAAAAGAGTGCACCACTCCAAGCTTCCAAGTCAATGCCGAAAGCTTCTCAAGTCCTAGCCGAATGCTTCCCTTCCTTGATGCCGGCCACTCCAAGCAACCAAAAGAAACCACACACTCTCTTATCTTTTATAACTCACACAATTATAATACTATAGCTTTAGAAATTATACTTTGCATATGAAAAATTAGCCATGAGAAGGGGGGTATTTATACTCAAAGATGAGTGAAATGGAGGGCCAAGATTGTCTTGGTGGTTGTAAAATGAAGGGCTTAGATCAAAGTAGGAGTTAGAAGAACTACCCACCTCCTTGAAACTACTCCCATGTTCTCCACACCCAAAATCAAAATTTCCCTCCAAAAAGAATGCTACCCGGCCACAAAAATGAAGTGTGCAATGCACGTGTACGTGTAGTGCACGTGCATGCAACTAGGCCAAATTTGTACATTCTAAAATTGTATAAAAATATTTTTGTGGAAAAAAAGTCTTCTACATGACAAGTTTAATTAAAATAAATTAATTCATGGGCTTTCTTTTTGGGCCAAAATAATTTTACAAAAATAATTAAAATAAAAATGTTTTTGGGCTTTTTAAGAAAGAGGCTTTTTAATTAAATCAAATAAGGCTTTTAAAGAAAGGCTTTTGTACTAAAATAATTTGAGAAAAATATATTAAATAATTATACACATTATGATAAAATAATTCAAACAAAATATTGCACGTGCACAACACGTGCAAAATAAATAATTTTTCATTTATTGAAAAATCAGGGTATTACATGGGTTCAGGGGATTTGGGCGGGAATCACACGGGGAGAGAGAAACGGCGAGGAGAGAGATAGAAGAGAGAATAAGCGGCTAGGGTTTTAAATTACACAATTTTTACGGTTTGCAATAGAGTTGTATTTATAGGGTACAATTAGGGTACTCGGTTGGTGATTTCGAATCCAATAATAACAGTGGGTCAAGAACAAATGGAATTGGATTGTAAGGTTCAATAAGAGATAGATCTAAATCAATAGGATCCAAATAAAAATACTCACAATTAATAAAAGAAATTAGGAATAACAAGGATTGCTCAATCAACAAGAATGGAGGATTTCATGAACGAAATCTTAATTAAAATAATCAAGAAACAAAAAATAGAGTATTTTATTCAATTACAAATAAAAATATTACAAAGGGGGAAAATAAAAAATAGCGGAAAAGGTAGTTACAATCCTACCCACTTTACAAGAAAATCTCATTCTCGATTTTAAGCAAGTGGTAGTAGGGTAACCCGGAGGAAAAGGAAAGAACAAGAACTACTCAAAAAGATGGGGAAACCTCCTCCGAATCACACTTTCAAGCTCCCAAACCGACTCACCAGGCAAGTGAGGATTCCAAGCAACACGAACCAACTTGATAACCTTATTCTTCAAAATCTTCTCCCGCAGGTCGACAATCGAAACTGGATGAATCTCACAAGACAAATCTGGTCGAACCGACAACTCCGAATAGTCAATAACATGACTATCATCCCGAACATACTTCCTGAGCTGAGAAACATGGAAGACGTCATGCACTCCGGAAAGAGCTGGTGGCAACGCGAGTCTATATGCCACCTTGCCTACTCGCTCCACCATATCGAACGGACTAATGAATCTAGGGCTCAACTTGCCCCCAACACCAAAACAAATTACACCTTTCCATGGAGACACCTTGAGAAACACATGATTACCCACTGCGAACTCTAACGGTCTCCTGTGTATGTCTGTCCATTTCCTCTACCTGTCCTATGTGGCTTGCAAATGCTTCCTAATCTGGGCCACTGTATCAACAGTGTTCGTGATCAACTCTGGCCCCAAAAGCTTCCTCTCACCAATGTCATCCCACCACACTGGTGATTTACACTTCCGACCATACAAGACTTCATACGAAGCTGCCTGAAGACTAGCTTGGTAGCTATTATTGTATGAAAACTCAACCAAGTGTAGATGATCTTTCCAAGATCCTCCAAACTGAAGCACACAAGACCTCAACATATCCTCCATGGTCGGAATAGTCCCCTCTGATTGACCATCTATCTCTGAATGGAATGCAGTACTGAACTTCAGGTTACTCAGAAGACTATTCTGAAGACTCTCCCAAAATTGAGATATGAATCTAGTATCTCTGTCTGGTATAATACTGACAGGAACACCATGCAATCTCATAATCTCCTGCATATACTTCTCTGCAAGGCTCTCCGTAAACTGACCAACTCTGAAGGGAATAAAATGAGCACTCTTCGTCAAGCGATCCACAAATACCCAAATGGCATTGTGACCCTTAGGACTTCTAGGAAAAGCTGTCACAAAATCCATAGTGATATTCTCCCACTTCCATTCCGGAATAGGAAGCGGTTGAAGAAGTCCAGCAGTCCTCTGATGTTCAGCTTTTATTTGCTGACAGATCAAACACCGAGAAATAAATCTTTCAACATCCCTCTTCATACCATGCCACCAGAAATTCAACTTCAAATCCCGTTACATCTTCATACCACCGGGATGAATAGAGTATGACGAGCAATGAGCTTCTTCAAGTAACTTCTGCCTGACTTCTCCCCTCGGAACGCATAGACGGGTCCCAAAGTCGAGAGATCCATCCTCATGAATCACCATATCAGTCCCCAAACCAGCCTCAACCTCAGCTCGAAACTGCTACAATTGCACATCACCAGACCATGTTTCCTTAATCTGATCCACCAAAGACGATTGCAACTGAAGCACCATACAACTATGCTCAGAACCAGGCAATACCACATCCAATTCCAATCTCCTAATAGCTTCCACCAGTTCTTTCTTCTCAGTAAGAACCATAGCGATAGGTCTTCTGCTCAAAGCATCAGGTACGGAATTAATCTTTCTAGGGTAATACTGCAAACTGATATCATAATCTGCCATCAATTCCAACCATCGCCTTTGCCTCATATTCAGCTCCTTCTGAGTGAACACACACTTGATAGTTTTGTGGTCAGTGAAGATTTCCACTCGATCTCCAAGTAAATAATACCTCCAAAGCTTCAAGGCAAAAATCACGGCAGTAAGCTCCAAATCATGTGTAGGATAATTCTTCTCATGCTGCCTCAATTGTCTAGATGCATATGCAATAACCTTGCCTTGTTGCATCAAAACAACACCCAAACCTCTACCTGAACCTCATAATGAATTACGAAACCTCCTGATCCATCCGGTATAGTCAACATAGGTGCTGATGTCAACCGATTCTTCAGTTCAACGAAGGCTTCTTCACAGGACTCATCCCACACAAACTTCTGATCCTTCCCAGTCAACTTGGTCAATGGCCCTGCAACTTCGAGAAATCTCGAACAAACTTCCTGTAGTAACCCGCTAGACCAAGAAAACTCCGAACTTCCGATACAAACTTCTGCATCGGCCAATCCTTAACTACAGAAATCTTGGACGGATCGACAGAAACTCCATCACCAAAAATAATATGACCCACGAAAGCCACATGATCCAACCAAAACTCACACTTTCTAAGCTTCCCATACAACTGATTCTCCTTCAAAGTTCACAGAACAACCTTCAAGTGCTCATCATGCTCCTCCTGATTCCGAGAATAGACAAGAATATCATCAATGAACACCACCACAAACTTGTTCAGGAAGGGAGAGAAAACCCGATTCATCAAACTCCTAAACACAGCTGGAGCATTAGTAACTTCAAAAGACATCACCAAGAATTCATAGTGCTCATATCTCGTACGAAAAACAGTCTTCTATACATCCTTGGCTTTCACTTTTACCTGATGATAACCAGAATGAAGATCCAGCTTCGAAAATATAGAAGCACCTCCCAATTGATCAAATAGGTCATCAATCCTTGGCAATGGATACCTATTCTTCATTGTGATATTATTGAGCTCACGGTAGTCAATACACAACCTCCGACTACCATCATTCTTATTGACGAATAGAACTGGAGCCCCCCAAGGTGAAATACTCGGCCTGACAAAACCTCTATCCAACAACTCCTGAACCTATTCATTTAACTCAGTTAGTTCAACCGGAGCCATTCTGTACGGACTCTTAGTGAATGGAGCTGTTCCTGGCTAAACATCAATACTGAATACCACTTCACGATCTGGCGATAATTCTTGAAATTCCTCCGAAAAACATCCAGAAAATCCTGCACAACCAACAGTGCGACAACATCATCAGCACACACTTCCTCCATAACTCCAGCTTCCTGACTAGCCAACTTCTTCACACAAGCAAGCGGCATTGCACCGGCACAGAATTCAAATTCCTGACGTTCTGGCATACGGAAGTCAATCACAGTATGAGTGGCACCAAGCCAATCCATTCCCAGAATAACATCAAAACCAAAATTGCTGATCACAATCAGATCGGCAATAAAATCAACACCACCAATAACCAGGGGACTCTTCTCACAAATCTGAGAACACACGATAACACCTCCACCTGTAGTAATGTTCCAAGCTACTGGCATAGCGCTGCTAGCCAAGGGATGCAGATCGACGAAGCGGGAAGAAACAAATGAATGAGTAGCACCAGAGTCAAAAAGTGCATGAGCAGGAAAGAAATAGACAAGGATAATACCTAGTAAGAATTCAAAGTGAGAACACAAAAGGCAGAAGCAAAATGTAAGAAACAGATATGAATGAAAGGATAACATGAATAAGCACCAGAACAGAATCATAAAATAGCAAAGATATCAAATTGAAATACAGAACGAATACAAAATGAAAAACAACTAAAGATATACCTGCAACAACGCCCAAAGCGGTCTCAACATCCTGCGTAGTCAAGTTGTAGGCCAGACCACAACCCGTACAAAGATTACTCCTAGGAGCGGCTCTCCTTTGATTAAAGATCTGCCTCTGCGGGAGAAGTGGTGGTCCATGTTGACCATGAACAAGCGCTCCCTGCGGAGCGGAACCTCCAACTAGTGCCTGGGGCCTGGACTTAGGGCAATCACGGACCATATGATCATTGCCTCCACACCGAAAGCACAGACAATTAATTATCTTGCAGTCTTGGTGCAAATGCCCAGACTTCCAACAGTATGAACAAACCAACTGTGGCCTCCGATCATCAGGTGGGTATGGAAGTACCCTAGCAGGAGGGGGTGGAACTGGCCTCCTAATAGGCCCTCTTGAAGGCCTAGTAGCAACAGGGTGCGGGGCAGAACGCTGAATAACACGCTTCCTTGTGCTAGACTATTCCTAAATTCTTGTAGCATCCAGGATATCAGCATAAGAACGAAATCGCAAGAGACCAAGATGATCTTGAATCTCAATATCCAAGCACACAGGAAACGACGACCTCTATCTTCGTCATTCACCAACATGAAGGTAGCAAAAAGACTTAGTCTGGTGAATTCGCAGCGTAATTATCACGCCCCGCTTCTCAAAAGATTACGGTGCACGACTAAGCCCAGCGAATAGTTTTGACCATCCATAAGTTGTACGGACCTGCTCGAATCATCATAACAGTAAATATAACAGTATACTCCAACCAGACATGCAAAAACAATCATAACTCAACAGTATTCATTGCATCAAATATAAATATTCCAACAAATACTCGATCCGAACAAAACAATAATCTTGGGACAATAAGCCCAAATACAAGTCTCAACACAGTTCATAAAATAAAATAGTTCATCAAAATATTTTAAGCAAATTATTCTAATTGCACAGCTCAAAACTTTTGCTCACCAACTCCAATAGGCAATTGATCAGCAAAACCTGCTCATATGGCAATTACAAGGAAAATTGGGAAAATTGGAAAACATATCGCCCGTTAGATGCAAGTCCGGACCGCAAGCAATACAAGTAGGAAAATGGGAGAAAAACTAAACTAAACAGGTAATACTAACATGGAGAAAGCAGTAAATACAACAATCTACAGATGGCAGTAAGCAGTGTAGTGATAACAGGAGAAGCATAACAGTAACAGTAAGGATCAACAGTAACAGTGTGTCAACGGTAGCAGTAATCAACAATAACAGTCAAGATCCAAAGTAATCGTAACAAGATATGATAGTGTTGTAATACCCTGATTTTTCAATTAATGAAAAATTATTTATTCTGCACGTAGTGTGCACGTGCAATATTTTGGGTTGAATTATTTTTATAATGATGTGTATAAATATTTAATTAGGTGTTCTCAAATTATTTTGTACAAAAAGCCTTTCTTTAAAGCCTTATTTTGATTTAATTAAAAATGCCCTTTTCTTAAAAGCCCAAATGTATTTTATTTTATTTATTTTAATAAACTATTTTGGCCCAAAAATAAAGCCCATGAATTAATCTAATTTTTATTTAAACTTGTCATGTAGAAGACTAATTTATCACTAATTTATTTTTATACAAAATTAAAAAGTACAAATTTGGCCTAGTTGCATGCACGTGCACTACACGTACACGTGCATTGCACACTTTCTTCCTAGGCCGGCATGCATGCTTTTTGGAGGGATTTTTGAAATTGATCATGGTGTTCATGGAGGTAGTTTTATGGATGTGGGTAGTTTTCATAACTCCTACTTTAATCTAGGCCCTCCATTCTACAACCACCCAATCAATCTTGGCCCTCCATTTCACTCATTTCCTAGTATAAAAACCCCCCTCTCATGGCTATTTTCATATGCAAATTATATTTCCAATGTAACGCCCCGAATCCCAAATACACTGAATTCGAGATGTTCTACAGGATCTTTTCACTTCCTTTAGTACAATTTTACAGGGAAATTAAAACTTTTCATCATACATCAGAGTTTACATCATAATTACATCTTTCTTTTGCACAGCGGAAGTAAAATACAATAATTAAATACAAGTATAACAGCATGATATAATCTTTAAGCATCCATTCCTCTTTAATCTTTAACATGACATTTACCTGCATATAAGACTGTGGGTACGTCAGTTTATTCAACCGACGAACATTATACACGGCCATCCTCTCTATGCCGGAAATAGTATAACTTAACTTTTCATATTTAGCAAACACAAACTTGTCACATTCAAACTAAAGGGACTACCCTATTGATGTCGTGTTGTGATTGTGCACTTAATCCTTAATGCATTTATTAATGTTACATGACACTAATGCGCACTTGTTCGGATTCTATGCATCCCATACTACATAGGTCCGAGGGCAAGCCCTTATTCGTTCTTCATCTTTATAGGGTTCAATCCCCCGTCATGTCTTAGTCTACTACTGTAATTACGGTAGTATCTTAGATGTCCTATGATCTATGAGCCCATGTCCAGGCAGCCTGGAGGGGAATCCCACGCACTGTCACGACGCATCGAGCAGGCAACCTATGGACAATTCAGCCTCCGCCATGGAACAATGGCACCACCCATAGCCACTCGAACATCCCACGAGCGTCGCCACCGGGACGGTACTCGGGAGCCGTATCCACGCCATGTCACGACGCATCGTGAAGGACCTGTGAATACCCTCTCGCCGCAAATCCGTTGGCCCCCATACCCGTGTTTTTCTTCTACTTTCATCACATCACCACTATGTACTAGTCCTTAGTTTTATTAAAAATCATGAACAAAATAATCTCTAGAGTTAGCCTCTCCATCAACCGGACTTATTCATTTGTTTCATCGTGACCAACCTTGGTCTAATTTCATCTCAATTCATTTCCTTTTTCAATGCCGGGGAGACTTAGCTACTCTAGTTCGAATTTCATTTCACAATCTTCAACTTGAGTACTTACAACTCATAAGATTCATGTTCATAGCCAACAGATTTCTTTTTCTTTCATCAACATGATTTCTAATTCCATAATCATACATGAACTCATGCACTTCATAATTTCACATTTGAAATTCATATTACTAATAAACATTCATACTTCATATTTTGCACAATATTCTCAAGTGAGAATTAATAATATCATGTCACACAACAAGGTTCTTTTTGCCAATTACTTTCTAATAATCCATTTCAATTTTATCTTTATAAACTATAGTTTTCATAAGTGTGTATCTTAGAACCATAGTTCTAATTGTGCCTTTTGTTCACAAACCATATTGTATTTCATTCAAATAATACCCAACTCAATCTTATAAAATTCCTTGCATTTTTATGAGAATTACCATATTTTTTCCACATTTTTTGGACATCACAAACTCACAAAAAAAATATTTTTTATAAATGCCGAGGGGAGGAATCGAACCCAGGCACAACGGGAAACAAGCCAAGAGCACCCGCCAAACGGCCAAACTGTGCTAGCGATATAAGGTGGGGTCAAATGGTATATATGGTATACAGGCCGAGAGTTATAAGTTCTCAAAAATTTGTAAAAAAATGTTGTAATCGCTGGGGCTCGAACCGTTCGACCCAGAGAAGCCAATCGCCAACGCTGACCGCCTGAGCTACTAGCTCGGGTTGTTCAAGTGTTGGTTAAAAGTCTAAATAAATTATTTTGATACTGTGGTTAAAACAACTCGATGTTCAAATACACTTAGTCTCATATTGCTTTTATGAAAGGTACTGAAAAATTCCAGATTATCTTTCTCTTACATGATCTTCATGTCAGTAAGATTAAAATAATTTTTTACACTTATATTTTTTCCACACAAATCCACGGATTGTTCATAAAAAAACCATTATATTCTTTATTTTCGACATTGGTTACAATTAGTCTCCAAGTCTCTTCTATCCAAAATTATTATGCAAATTTGCTGATATTAATCTTTCCTCTAACATACACACATCTACTTCCTTTTAATTTATTCATCCCCACAATAATTAAGGAGGTCTCTTCACAAATTAGCACTAACAAGATATGGATTTTCTTTTTCATACAATTAGTGATAGCAAAAGTGTTTTCTTTAAATCAATATATACTTCTAGTTCAATCATGTGCATCACAAATATATATAGTCACTTATCAATTATTAGGTTCACATATCAACATACAAGAAAGTTGCTCCTTTGAAAAGCGTGCTCTTTCTTAATCAATTTGCATGTTTCAACTTTTCCAATTAAACTATCTTTTAGCATTCTCAAACATCAATACTAACATCATCCATTTATTCTAATGAGCATGAAGAAATTTTATCTACAACTCAATTAACAATAAAAGCACATACAATTTGTTCATTAACATGCTAATCAAGTTGTAAACTAACTTTCCATAAAATGTATTTTTACTAACATTCTCCATGAATTATTTCTAATTAGAAACAAAGATAATCAACTCACTTTGTAATCACATTCTTATGGCATACAATCACATATAATTCACATATCATTAATTCAATCAACTAGAGATCATTTATTCCATTAAAGGCGTATTCTTATTAATCGTTTTTCATGCAATTTGCTAATGAGATCTAGCATACACTCCTATATTAGAAATATGAAATGTTTTACCCACCTTGTATGGAGAGAACTAAACAAATTTAGCAACACAAGACTTGCGAATGAAAGCACCACCTCCTAGCCAAAAGCGTGCACAAGCTCCAAGCCTCCAAGCTACACCGAATGCTTCTTCTCCTTGTAGTAGCTGGCCACCAAGCAACAAAGCACTCAACTCTCACTCTTTCTTTTATAACTCACACTATTATTAAATAACACTATAGTTTGGAAATATGAAATTGCATATGAAAATAGCCATGAGAGGGGGGTATTTATACTAGGAAATGAGTGAAATGAAGGGCCAAGATTGATTGGGTGGTTGTAGAATGGAGGGCCTAGATTAAAGTAGGAGTTATGAAAACTACCCACATCCATAAAACTACCTCCATGAACACCATGATCAATTTCAAAAATCCCTCCAAAAGGCATGCATGCCGGCCTAGGAAGAAAGTGTGCAATGCACGTGTACGTGTAGTGCACGTGCATGCAACTAGGCCAAATTTGTACCTTTTAATTTTGTATAAAAATAAATTAGTGATAAATTAGTCTTCTACATGACAAGTTTAAATAAAAGAGATTTATTCATGGGCTTTATTTTTGGGCCAAAATAGTTTATTAAAATAAATAAAATAAAATACATTTGGGCTTTTAAGAAAATGGCCTTTTTAATTACATCAAAATAAGGCTTTAAAGAAAGGCTTTTTGTACAAAATAATTTGAGAACACCTAATTAAATATTTATACACATCATTATAAAAATAATTCAACCCAAAATATTGTACGTGCACACTACGTGCAAAATAAATAATTTTCATTAATTGAAAAACCAGGGTATTACAGCACTCCCTCCTTAGAATAGTTCCGTCCCCGGAACTACAATCAAGAGCAAGAAAAAACCAGACAAAATACAACACACACAACAAGAACAAAAATACAAAAAATACAAACAAGCAAAAAGCTCAGGATAGTCCTTCAACATCCTCTCCTCAGATTCCCAAGTAGCCTCTTCAACCAAGTGGTTTCTCCAGACTACCTTGACCATCGGTATCGTCTTATTCCTCAAGACTTTCTCTCGACGATCAACAATCTCGACAGGAGACTCGATGTAATTCAGGTCTAACTGCAAACCTTCCGGCACTTCCGGTAAATGATGACTCGGGTCTGGAATATAACCTCTCAGCATAGACACATGAAAGACATTGTGCACCTGAGACAACTCTTCCGGTAATTCAAGCCGGTAAGCAGTATTCCCATTCCTTTTCAATATCTTATACGGGCCTATAAACCTCGGGGCTAACTTTCCGCCCTTACCAAATCGAACCACACCTTTGCTGGGTGATACCTTCAGGAAGACGAAGTCACCAACCGCAAACTCAAGGTCCCTTCTCCGGTTGTCTGCATAGCTTTTCTGCCTGCTCTGAGCTTCCACCAACCTTTTCCTGATCAGATCAATCTTCTCAGAAGTTTGCTGTACAAGCTCAGGACCAAACAACTGACGCTCCCCTACTTCATACCAACAAACAGGAGTCCTACATTTCCTGCCATACAAAGCTTCGTACGGTGCCATCCCGATGCTAATCTGAAAACGGTTGTTGTAGGCAAACTCCACCAAAGGTAAATGCCTTTCCCAACTGCCTCCAAAGTCTAGTATACAACACCGAAGCATATCCTCAAGAATACGGTTGACTCTCTCGGTCTGCCCATCGGTTTGCGGATGAAAAGCAGTGTTGAAATCTGTCTTGGTACCCAAAGCTGTCTGAAGACTCCTCCAGAAATGCGAAGTAAACCGCGCATCTCGATCAGACACAATGGTTGACGAACGCCATGAAGTCGGACAATCTCACCAACATACATCTCAGCTAACTTGTCCATCGAAGCAGTGAGTTTCATCGCCAAAAAGTGAGCGGACTTGGTAAGTCGATCGACTATAACCCAAATTGCATCATTGCCTTTAGAACTCTTAGGCGATCCCGTGATGAAATCCATACAGATGTTATCCCACTTCCATTCCGGAATAGGTAACGGCTGTAATAGACCTCCGGATCTCTGATTTTCGGCTTTGACTTGCTGACAAACCTCACACTTCGCAACAAATTCAGCCACATCCCGCTTCAAACCTGACCACCAGAAATGCTGTTTGATGTCTTTGTACATCTTAGTACTCCCAGGATGTACTGACAAAAGAGTAGCATGGGCCTCCTGAAGAATACTCTCTTTCAGGTCCGCCTGATTTGGAACGCACAGTCTATCTCCGAACCACAGCACTTCATCCCTGGTTTGAAATTCGGGCAACCTGCCAGCACCAACCTGCTCCTTCATCTCCAAAATATCAGCATCAACCTCCTGACTTGCAATGATCCTTGCATTCAGTGTAGGCTGAAGCCTCAACTGAGCCAAAGATGCTCCCAATCCTTGCAAGACGACCTCAATACCTGCTCGATCCAACTCCTCAATCAGATGCCTCTGAGTTGTAATCAAACTGGCCAAACTGCTCTTGCGACTAAGTGCATCAGCAACAACATTAGCCTTTCCAGGATGATACTTGATCTCAGGTCGCATATCCTCGAGCACTTCCAACCATCTCCGCTGCCTCAGATTGAGATCCCTCTGCTGATATATATACTTCAAGCTCTTGTGGTCCGTGTACATGTTCAACTTCTCACCGTACACGTAGTGCCTCCATTGCTTCAGGGCAAAGATAATCGCAGCCAACTCCAGATCATGACTCGGATAATTCTTCTCATGCGGTCGTAGTTGCCTAGACCCATAATCGATTACTCTTCCTTCTTGCATTAAGACACAACCAAGCCCCCGATGTGAAGCATCGCTATAAACATCATACTCAACACCTTCTCTGGGCAAAGCTAAAATAGGTGCAGTAGTCAGCCTATCTTTCAACTCCTGAAAACTCGCCTCACATTGCTCAGTCCACTTGAAGCTCACATTCTTCTTGGTCAGTCCAGTAAGCGGTACAGCTATCTGAGCATAACCTTGAATGAATCTCCTGTAGTATCCAGTCATCCCAAGAAAACTTCTGACTTCCTTCACTGTAGTAGGCCTAGCCCAATCTCTCACTGCCTCTATCTTCTGAGGGTCAGTTGCCACTCCCTCCTTAGAAAGGATGTGACCTAGGAATGCCACTTCAGATTTCCAGAAATCACACTTGGATAACTCGGCATACAACTTCTGCTCTTCCAACTTCTGCAAAACTGCTGCTAGATGCTCGGTGTGCTCCTCCTCAGACTTGGAGTACACGAGGATATCGTCGATAAACACCACGACGAAAGAATCGATAAACGGCCTCAGAACTCTGTTCATCAAGTCCATGAAGATTGCGGGTGCATTCGTCACTCCGAATGGCATAACTAAGAATTCGTAATGCCCATGCCGAGTTCTAAATGCAGTTTTGTGCACATCTTCAGCTTTCACTCGAACTTGGTGGTAACCTGATCGAAGATCTATTTTGGAGAATACAACTGCTCCTTGTAGACGATCGAACAAATCATCAATTCGAGGAATCAGATACTTATTCTGAACAGTGACCTTATTCAGCTCCCGGTAATCGATACACATTCTCATCGATCCATCCTGCTTCTTTACCAAAAGCACTGGTGCTCCCCAAGGTGACGCACTAGGTTGAATAAAGCCTTTCTCCAACAGTTCCTCAATCTGCCGTTTCACCTCATCCTGTTCCACTGGAGCCATCCTATACGGTGCCTTAGAAATGGGTGCACTTCCCGGTTGAAGAGTGATGCTAAACTCTACATCACGATGCGGGGGTAACCCAGGAAAATCATCCAAGAACACAGTCGGATAGTCCCGAACCACAGGAATCCCTTGCACTTCCACAGGAGTCTCTTCCTTGCGGATAGTTGCCACCAGCTTAGAACACTTCTGCTTCCCTTGGAACATGACTTCAGGTCCACCTGGAGCCTTCACTGTTACCATCTTGATCTTACATTCGATGCTTACACTGTACACCGACATCCAATCAATGCCAATGATAACATCGACTCCCAAGATAGTCAGCTCGATCAGATCAATGCCAAAGATTCGATCTCCAATCACTATCTCGCAATCAGCATAATACCGATCAGTGGTTAAAGTTTCCCCTGATGGAGTAGCTATTGCTAAGATCTTGCCTGGAAAAATCTTCGGCTCAACTCCCAATAATTTAGCAAACTTTGGAGACACAAATGTATGAGAGGATCCATTATCGAACAATATAACAGCTTTCATTCCATTAAGATAGAGTTCGCCTGTTACATAATACACACCATTACATAACAATCTCACTAAACAACGGGAAAAGAAATGACAAAAACCTCTAAACACCAGCCCTCGTACCAGAGATGACCTGATCTGCCTCATCAGCATCAGCTTCCGTCAAGGCAAATACTCGCCTTGATTGGTACGGCCTCTTCCCAGCCTGCTGCGTTGATGCGCTGCTATTACCATTCCGTAGTTTGGGACATTGAGATCGAAAATATCCCGCCTCACCACAGTTGAAGCAAGTCACCGCAGGAGGTCTCGCCACATTGTTTCCAGCCACACTAACAGCATTCGCCCCTGTCGGTTTGAACCTCTGTGCAGATGGTTGCCCCCTGAAACTCCCAGAATGTGCAGGCCTCTTACCAGACTGCCAGTTGTTCCTCCGGTTCTGAACAACTTGGAACAGCTCCATATCCGCATCCGCCTCCGTCGCTGCCGCCCTCTTGACCAGCTTATCGAATCGCCTGATACCAAGGGGTATCATACGAGACCTCAAGCTCGGCCTCAGACCATGCTCGAACTGCGAGCCTTCTTGGCCTTATCCATCACCAGTTCTGGAGCATACCTGGAGAGCTGAGTAAACTTGGTCTCATATGCTCTCACCGACATGCTGCCTTGCTGAAGCGACAGAAACTCCATCGCCTTCTTCTCCTAGACGTTGGAGGGGAAATAATGACTGCGGAATTCTTCCAGAAATTCCTCCCAGCCAAGCAACAGACCTCCCATGGTCCTCTTCATGGATTGCCACCAAACCGCCGCATCCTTCTCCAGCTGCAAAGTCGCCAACTTGACCTTGCTACCCTCCGGTGTCTCCAACACTTCGAAGATCGTCTCCACTTGCCGTATCTAGTTGTCAGCCGCATCTGGGTCTGACTTT
Source organism: Hemerocallis citrina (assembly GCA_017893485.1). Lineage (NCBI taxonomy): Eukaryota > Viridiplantae > Streptophyta > Magnoliopsida > Asparagales > Asphodelaceae > Hemerocallis > Hemerocallis citrina. Next base: position 106,654,180 of record CM030368.1, read on the forward strand.
CCCTCGAATACGGGTGGTTTCATTCTCTTGAACGATTCCACCAGCTTAATCGCCTCGGGCACTGGATTCACCGGCCCCCTTCCTTGGTTCGGAGCCACTGCATTAAGCGTCTGGTAGACCCTTGCAAGTTCAGTCTCCAGATCCAACCCTTCCCCATTCCTAGCTCATCTTCTCGACATATTCTGATGTAAAAGATCCATTAAATTCGAAGTATAAGACAAGAATTCAAACCAACTTGCATTTCATTGAATTCCAAAGTTTATACATTCGAATTTAAAAACAGTTTTGACATCAGAATGGAAAATAATAGAAGCTAAGACAGTCTAACTCCTACGGGCCCTCTTCGCTGCTCGAAGTTCTTCCCGCAGTTCTTCAACTTCATCCTTCAGCACATCAGTCAGGTTCTTTTTCTTCTCAAGTTCCCAAATCCGATGACTGAGAACATAATAGTCGGCCTTCCGCTTCTCCAGCTGAGCCTCCAACAATCCAACTCTCTCCTTCAGGGTTTCCACTTGCCTCTGAAGAGAAGTCACAAGACCACTTGGAAATGGTTCTTCTTCTTCGTCAGAAGAAGAGTCATCAGATGAATCCGGAGGTGGGGTGATCTCTCGGGATTCAGGCCATTCTTCACCGTCAGAATCAGCTTGCCCAGGATAGTACTCGTCCTCAGAATCTGCCTGTCCAGGATGGTACTCTTCCTCAATAATATGCCAGTCGTCGCCTCCAGCAGGGTCGAAGTGATCAGCCATCTTAGAAATAGAGAGGAAGAAGCATAAATCATAGAGCAACACAAATGTAAGTCACTTACATTTAAATCTCTAGACTCAAACACACACTCTAATGTCCACTACTAGGGTGTCGTTCCCTATAAATTTGTACAAGTGTGAAAGTGTAGAAAGCGTGGCTCTGATACCACTCTGTAACGCCCCGAATCCCAAATACACTGAATTCGAGATGTTCTACAGGATCTTTTCACTTCCTTTAGTACAATTTTATAGGGAAATTAAAACTTTTCATCATACATCAGAGTTTACATCATAATTACATCTTTCTTTTGCACAGCGGAAGTAAAATACAATAATTAAATACAAGTATAACAGCATGATATAATCTTTAAGCATCCATTCCTCTTTAATCTTTAACATGACATTTACCTGCATATAAGACTGTGGGTACGTCAGTTTATTCAACCGACGAACATTATACACGGCCATCCTCTCTATGCCGGAAATAGTATAACTTAACTTTTCATATTTAGCAAACACAAACTTGTCACATTCAAACTAAAGGGACTATCCTATTGATGTCGTGTTGTGATTGTGCACTTAATCCTTAATGCATTTATTAATGTTACATGATACTAATGCGCACTTGTTCGGATTCTATGCATCCCATACTACATAGGTCCGAGGGCAAGCCCTTATTCGTTCTTCATCTTTATAGGGTTCAATCCCCCGTCATGTCTTAGTCTACTACTGTAATTACGGTAGTATCTTAGATGTCCTATGATCTATGAGCCCATGTCCAGGCAGCCTGGAGGGGAATCCCACGCACTGTCACGACGCATCGAGCAGGCAACCTATGGACAATTCAGCCTCCGCCATGGAACAATGGCACCACCCATAGCCACTCGAACATCCCACGAGCGTCGCCACCGGGACGGTACTCGGGAGCCGTATCCACGCCATGTCACGACGCATCGTGAAGGACCTGTGAATACCCTCTCGCCGCAAATCCGTTGGCCCCCATACCCGTGTTTTTCTTCTACTTTCATCACATCACCACTATGTACTAGTCCTTAGTTTTATTAAAAATCATGAACAAAATAATCTCTAGAGTTAGCCTCTCCATCAACCGGACTTATTCATTTGTTTCATCGTGACCAACCTTGGTCTAATTTCATCTCAATTCATTTCCTTTTTCAATGCCGGGGAGACTTAGCTACTCTAGTTCGAATTTCATTTCACAATCTTCAACTTGAGTACTTACAACTCATAAGATTCATGTTCATAGCCAACAGATTTCTTTTTCTTTCATCAACATGATTTCTAATTCCATAATCATACATGAACTCATGCACTTCATAATTTCACATTTGAAATTCATATTACTAATAAACATTCATACTTCATATTTTGCACAATATTCTCAAGTGAGAATTAATAATATCATGTCACACAACAAGGTTCTTTTTGCCAATTACTTTCTAATAATCCATTTCAATTTTATCTTTATAAACTATAGTTTTCATAAGTGTGTATCTTAGAACCATAGTTCTAATTGTGCCTTTTGTTCACAAACCATATTGTATTTCATTCAAATAATACCCAACTCAATCTTATAAAATTCCTTGCATTTTTATGAGAATTACCATATTTTTCCACATTTTTTGGACATCACAAACTCACAAAAAAAATATTTTTTATAAATGCCGAGGGGAGGAATCGAACCCAGGCACAACGGGAAACAAGCCAAGAGCACCCGCCAAACGGCCAAACTGTGCTAGCGATATAAGGTGGGGTCAAATGGTATATATGGTATACAGGCCGAGAGTTATAAGTTCTCAAAAATTTGTAGAAAAATGTTGTAATCGCTGGGGCTCGAACTGTTCGACCCAGAGAAGCCAATCGCCAACGCTGACCGCCTGAGCTACTAGCTCGGGTTGTTCAAGTGTTGGTTAAAAGTCTAAATAAATTATTTTGATACTGTGGTTAAAACAACTCGATGTTCAAATACACTTAGTCTCATATTGCTTTTATGAAAGGTACTGAAAAATTCCAGATTATCTTTCTCTTACATGATCTTCATGTCAGTAAGATTAAAATAATTTTTTACACTAAAAAATATATTTTTTCCACACAAATCCACGGATTGTTCATAAAAAAACCATTATATTCTTTATTTTCGACATTGGTTACAATTAGTCTCCAAGTCTCTTCTATCCAAAATTATTATGCAAATTTGCTGATATTAATCTTTCCTCTAACATACACACATCTACTTCCTTTTAATTTATTCATCCCCACAATAATTAAGGAGGTCTCTTCACAAATTAGCACTAACAAGATATGGATTTTCTTTTTCATACAATTAGTGATAGCAAAAGTGTTTTCTTTAAATCAATATATACTTCTAGTTCAATCATGTGCATCACAAATATATATAGTCACTTATCAATTATTAGGTTCACATATCAACATACAAGAAAGTTGCTCCTTTGAAAAGCGTGCTCTTTCTTAATCAATTTGCATGTTTCAACTTTTCCAATTAAACTATCTTTTAGCATTCTCAAACATCAATACTAACATCATCCATTTATTCTAATGAGCATGAAGAAATTTTATCTACAACTCAATTAACAATAAAAAGCACATACAATTTGTTCATTAACATGCTAATCAAGTTGTAAACTAACTTTCCATAAAATGTATTTTTACTAACATTCTCCATGAATTATTTCTAATTAGAAACAAAGATAATCAACTCACTTTGTAATCACATTCTTATGGCATACAATCACATATAATTCACATATCATTAATTCAATCAACTAGAGATCATTTATTCCATTAAAGGCGTATTCTTATTAATCGTTTTTCATGCAATTTGCTAATGAGATCTAGCATACACTCCTATATTAGAAATATGAAATGTTTTACCCACCTTGTATGGAGAGAACTAAACAAATTTAGCAACACAAGCCTTGCGAATGAAAGCACCACCTCCTAGCCAAAAGCGTGCATAAGCTCTAAGCCTCCAAGCTACACCGAATGCTTCTTCTCCTTGTAGTAGCCAGCCACCAAGCAACAAAGCACTCAACTCTCACTCTTTCTTTTATAACTCACACTATTATTAAATAAGACTATAGTTTGGAAATATGAAATTGCATTTGAAAATAGCCATGAGAGGGGGGTATTTATACTAGCAAATGAGTGAAATGGAGGGCCAAGATTGATTGGGTGGTTGTAGAATGGAGGGCCTAGATTAAAGTAGGAGTTATAAAAACTACCCACATCCATAAAACTACCTCCATGAACACCATGATCAATTTCAAAAATCCCTCCAAAAGGCATGCATGCCGGCCTAGGAAGAAAGTGTGCAATGCACGTGTACGTGTAGTGCACGTGCATGCAACCAGGCCAAATTTGTACCTTTTAATTTTGTATAAAAATAAATTAGTGATAAATTAGTCTTCTACATGACAAGTTTAAATAAAAGAGATTTATTCATGGGCTTTATTTTTGGGCCAAAATAGTTTATTAAAATAAATAAAATAAAATACATTTGGGCTTTTAAGAAAATGACCTTTTTAATTACATCAAAATAAGGCTTTAAAGAAAGGCTTTTTGTACAAAATAATTTGAGAACACCTAATTAAATATTTATACACATCATTATAAAAATAATTCAACCCAAAATATTGCACGTGCACACTACGTGCAAAATAAATAATTTTCATTAATTAAAAAATCAGGGTATTACATCCAAACTATAGTCTTATTTAATAATAGTGTGAGTTATAAAAGAAAGAGTGAGAGTTGTGTGCTTTGTTGCTTGGTGGCCGGCTACTACAAGGAGAAGAAGCTTTCGGTTGAGCTTGGAGGCTTGGAGCTTGTGCACGCTTTTGGCTAGGAGGTGGTGCTTTCATTCGCAAGGCTTGTGTTGCTAAATTTGTTTAGTTCTCTCCATACAAGGTGGGTAAAACATTTCATATTTCTAATATAGGAGTGTATGCTAGATCTCATTAGCAAATTGCATGAAAAACGATTAATAAGAATACGCCTTTAATGGAATAAATGATTTCTAGTTGATTGAATTAATGATATGTGAATTATATGTGATTGTATGCCATAAGAATGTGATTACAAAGTGAGTTGATTATCTTTGTTTCTAATTAGAAATAATTCATGGAGAATGTTAGTAAAAATACATTTTATGGAAAGTTAGTTTACAACTTGATTAGCATGTTAATGAACAAATTGTATGTGCTTTTTATTGTTAATTGAGTTGCAGATAAAATTTCTTCATGCTCATTAGAATAAATGGATGATGTTAGTATTGATGTTTGAGAATGCTAAATGATAGTTTAATTGGAAAAGTTGAAACATGCAAATTGATTAAGAAAGAGCACGCTTTTTAAAGGAGCAACTTTCTTGTATGTTGATATGTGAACCTAATAATTGATAGGTGACTATATATTTTTGTGATGCACATGATTGAACTAGAAGTATATATTGATTTAAAGAAAACACTTTTTGCTATCACTAATTGTATGAAAAAGAAAATCCATATCTTGTTAGTGCTAATTTGTGAAGAGACCTCCTTAATTTATTGTGGGGATGAATAAATTAAAAAGAAGTAGATTTGTGTATGTTAGAGGAAAGATTAATATCAGCAAATTTGCATAATAATTTTGGATAGAAGAGATTTGGAGACAAATTGTAACCAATGTCGAAAATAAAGAATATAACGGTTTTTGATGAACAATTCATGGTTTTGTGTGGAAAAAATATATTTTTTAGTGTAAAAATTATTTTAATCTTACTGACATGAAGATCATGTCAGAGAAAGATAATCTGGAATTTTTCAGTACCTTTCATAAAAGCAATATGAGACTAAGTGTATTTGAACATCGAGTTGTTTTAACCACAGTATCAAAATAATTTATTTAGACTTTTAACCAACACTTGAACAACCCGAGCTAGTAGCTCAGGTGGTCAGCGTTGGCGATTGGCTTCTCTGGGTCGAACGGTTCGAGCCCCAGCGATTACAACATTTTTCTACAAATTTTTGAGAATTTATAACTCTCGGCCTGTATACCATATATACCATTTGACCCCACCTTATATCACTAGCACAGTTTGGCCGGTTGGCGGGTGCTCTTGGCTTGTTTCCCGTTGTGCCTGGGTTCGATTCTACCCCTCGACATTTATAAAAAATATTTTTTTTGTGAGTTTGTGATGTCCAAAAAATGTGGAAAAAATATGGTAATTCTCATAAAAATGCAAGAAATTTTATAAGATTGAGTTGGGTATTATTTGAATGAAATACAATATGGTTTGTGAACAAAAGGCACAATTAGAACTATGGTTCTAAGATACACACTTATGAAAATTATAGTTTATAAGATAAATTGAAATGGATTATTAGAAAGTAATTGGCAAAAAGAACCTCGTTGTGTGACATGATATTATTAATTCTCACTTGAGAATATTGTGCAAAATATGAAGTATGAATGTTTATTTGTAATATGAATTTCAAATGTGAAATTATGAAGTGCATGAGTTCATGTATGATTATGGAATTAGAAATCATGTTGATGAAAGAAAAAGAAATCTGTTGGCTATGAACATGAATCTTATGAGTTGTAAGTACTCAAGTTGAAGATTGTGAAATGAAATTCGAACTAGAGTAGCTAAGTCTCCCCGGCATTGAAAAAGAAAATGAATTGAGATGAATTAGACCAAGGTTGGTCATGACGAAACAAATGAATAAGTCCGGTTGATGGAGAGGCTAACTCTAGAGATTATTTTGTTCATGATTTTTAATAAAACTAAGGACTAGTACATAGTGGTGATGTGATGAAAGTAGAAGAAAAACACGGGTATGGGGGTCAACGGATTTGCGGCGAAAGGGTATTCACAGGTCCTTCACGATGCGTCGTGACATGGCGTGGATACGGCTCCCGAGTACCGTCCCGGTGGCGACGCTCGTGGGATGTTCGAGTGGCTATGGGTGGTGCCATTGTTCCATGGTGGAGGCTAAATTGTCCATAGGTTGCCTGCTCGATGCGTCGTGACAGTGCGTGGGATTCCCCTCCAGGCTGCCTGGACATGGGCTCATAGATCATAGGACATCTAAGATACTACCGTAATTACAGTAGTAGACTAAGACATGACGGGAGATTGAACCCTATAAAGATGAAGAACGAATAAGGGCTTGCCCTCGGACCTATGTAGTATGGGATGCATAGAATCTGAACAAGTGCGCATTAGTGTCATGTAACATTAATAAATGCATTAAGGATTAAGTGCACAATCGCAACACGACATCAATAGGGTAGTCCCTTTAGTTTGAATGTGACAAGTTTGTGTTTGCTAAATATGAAAAGTTAAGTTATACTATTTCCGGCATAGAGAGGATGGCCGTGTATAATGTTCGTCGGTTGAATAAACTGACGTACCCACAGTCTTATATGTAGGTAAATGTCATGTTAAAGATTAAAGAGGAATGGATGCTTAAAGATTATATCACGCTGTTATACTTGTATTTAATTGTTGTATTTTACTTCCGCTGTGCAAAAGAAAGATGTAATTATGATGTAAACTCTGATGTATGATGAAAAGTTTTAATTTCCCTGTAAAATTGTACTAAAGGAAGTGAAAAGATCCTGTAGAACTTCTCGAATTCAGTGTATTTGGGATTCGAGGCGTTACAGAGTGGTATCAGAGCCACGCTTTTTACGCTTTCACACTTGTACAAATTTATAGGGAGCGACAGCCTAGAAGTGGACATTAGAGTGTGTGTTTGAGTCTAGAGATTTAAATGTAAGTGACTTACATTTGTGTTGCATTATGATTTATGCTTCTTCCTCTCTATTTCTAAGATGGCTGATCACTTCGACCCTGCTAGAGGCGACGACTGGCATATCATTGAGGAAGAGTACCATCCTGGACAGGCTGATTCCGAGGATGAGTACTACCCTGGGCAAGCTGAATCTGACGGTGAAGAATGGCCTGAATCCCGAGAGATCACCCCACCTCCGGATTCATCTGATGACTCTTCTTCCGACGAAGAAGAAGTACCAGTTCCAAGTGGTCTTGTGACTTCTCTTCAGAGGCAAGTGGAAACCCTGAAGGAGAGAGTTGGATTGTTGGAGGCTCAGCTGGAGAAGCGGAAGGCCGACTATTCTGTTCTCAGTCATCGGATTTTGGGAACTTGAGAAGAAAAAGAACCTGACTGATGTGCTGAAGGATGAAGTTGAAGAACTGCAGGAATAACTTCGAGCAGCGAAGAGGACCCGTAGGAGTTAGACTGTCTTAGCTTCTATTATTTTCCATTCTGATGTCAAAACTGTTTTTAAATTCGAATGTATAAACTTTGGAATTCAATGAAATGCAAGTTGGTTTAAATTCTTGTCTTATACTTCGAATTTAATGGATCTTTTACATCAGAATATGTCGAGAAGAGGAGCTAGGAATGGGGAAGGGTTGGATTTGGAGACTGAACTTGCAAGGGTCTACCAGACGCTTAATGCAGTGGCTCAGAACCAAGGAAGGGGGCCGGTGAATCCAGTGCCCGAGGCGATTAAGCTGGTGGAATCATTCAAGAGAATGAAACCACCCGTATTCGAGGGAAAGTCAGACCCAGATGCGGCTGACAACTGGATACGGCAAGTGGAGACGATCTTCGAGGTGTTGGAGACACCGGAGGGTAGCAAGGTCAAGTTGGCGACTTTGCAGCTGGAGAAGGATGCGGCGGTTTGGTGGCAATCCATGAAGAGGACCATGGGAGGTCTGTTGCTTGGCTGGGAGGAATTTCTGGAAGAATTCCGCAGTCATTATTTCCCCTCCGACGTCCAGGAGAAGAAGGCGATGGAGTTTCTGTCGCTTCAGCAAGGCAGCATGTCGGTGAGAGCATATGAGACCAAGTTCGTCGGTGAGAGCATATGAGACCAAGTTCACTCAGCTCTCCAGGTATGCTCCAGAACTGGTGATGGATGAGGCCAAGAAGGCTCGCAAGTTCGAGCATGGTCTGAGGCCGAGCTTGAGGTCTCGTATGATACCCCTTGGTATCAGGAGATTCGATAAGCTGGTCAAGAGGGCGGCAGCGACGGAGGCAGATATGGAGTAGTTCCAAGTTGTTCAGAACCGGAGGAACAACTGGCAGTCTAGTAAGAGGCCTGCACATTCTGGGAGTTTCAGGGGGCAACCATCTGCAAAGAGGTTCAAACCGACAGGGTGAACGCTGTTAGTGTGGCTGGAGGACCTGGAAACAATGTGGTGAGACCTCCTGCGGTGACTTGCTTCAACTGTGGTGAGGCGGGACATTTCCGATCTCAATGTCCCAAACTACGGAATGGTAATAGCAGCGCATCAACGCAGCAGGCTGGGAAGAGGCCGTACCAATCAGGGCGAGTATTTGCCTTGACGGAAGCTGATGCTGATGAGGCAGATCAGGTCATCTCTGGTACGAGGGCTGGTGTTTAGAGGTTTTTGTCATTTCTTTTCCCGTTGTTTAGTGAAACTGTTATGTAATGGTGTGTATTATGTAACAGGCGAACTCTATCTTAATGGAATGAAAGCTGTGTATTGTTCAATACTGGATCCTCTCATACATTTGTGTCTCCTAAGTTTGCTAAAGTGCTGGGAGTTGAACCGAAGATTTTTCCAGGCAAGATCTTAGCAGTAGCTACTCCGTCAGGGGAAACTTTAACCACTGATCGGTATTATGCTGATTGCGAGATAGTGATTGGAGATCGAATCTTTGGCATTGATCTAATCGAGCTGACTATCTTGGGAGTCGATGTTATCATTGTCATTGATTGGATGTCGGTGTACAGTGCAAGCATCGAATGTAAGAGCAAGACGGTAACAGTGAAGGCTCCAGGTGGACCTGAAGTCATGTTCCAAGGGAAGCAGAAGTGTTCTAAGCTGGTGGCAACTATCCGCAAGGAAGAGACTCCTGTGGAAGTGCAAGGGATTCCTGTGGTTCGGGACTATCCGACTGTGTTCTTGGATGATTTTCCTGGGTTACCCCCGCATCGTGATGTAGAGTTCAGCATCACTCTTCAACCGGGAAGTGCACCCATTTCTAAGGCACCGTATAGGATGGCTCCAGTGGAACAGGATGAGGTGAAACGGCAGATTGAGGAACTGTTGGAGAAAGGCTTTATTCAACCTAGTGCGTCACCTTGGGGAGCACCAGTGCTTTTGGTAAAGAAGCAGGATGGATCGATGAGAATGTGTATCGATTACCGGGAGCTGAATAAGGTCACTGTTCAGAATAAGTATCCGATTCCTCGAATTGATGATTTGTTCGATGGTCTACAAGGAGCAGCTGTATTCTCCAAAATAGATCTTCGATCAGGTTACCACCAAGTTCGAGTAAAAGCTGAAGATGTGCACAAAACTGCATTTAGAACTCGGCATGGGCATTACGAATTCTTAGTTATGCCATTCGGAGTGACGAATGCACCCGCAATCTTCATGGACTTGATGAACAGAGTTCTGAGGCCGTTTATCGATTCTTTCGTCGCGGTGTTTATCGACGATATTCTCGTGTACTCCAAGTCTGAGGAGGAGCACACCGAGCATCTGGCAGCAGTTTTGCAGAAGTTGGAAGAGCAGAAGTTGTATGCCAAGTTATCCAAGTGTGATTTCTGGAAATCTGAAGTGGCATTCCTAGGTCACATCCTTTCTAAGGAGGGAGTGGCAACTGACCCTCAGAAGATAGAGGTAGTGAGAGATTGGGCTAGGCCTACTACAGTGAAGGAAGTCAGAAGTTTTCTCGGGATGACTGGATACTACAGGAGATTCATTCAAGGTTATGCTCAGATAGCTGTACCGCTTACTGGACTGACCAAGAAGAATGTGAGCTTCAAGTGGACTGAGCAATGTGAGGCGAGTTTTCAGTAGTTGAAAGATAGGCTGACTACTGCACCTATTTTAGCTTTGCCTAGAGCAGCTATTGAGTATGATGTTTATAGCGATGCTTCACATCGGGGGCTTGGTTGTGTCTTAATGCAAGAAGGAAGAATAATCGCTTATGGGTCTAGGCAACTACGACCGCATGAGAAGAATTACCCGACTCATGATCTGGAGTTGGCTGCGATTATCTTTGCCCTGAAGCAATGGAGGCACTACGTGTACGGTGAGAAGTTGAACATGTACACGGACCACAAGAGCTTGAAGTATATATATCAGCAGAGAGATCTCAATCTGAGGCAGCGGAGATGGTTGGAAGTGCTCGAGGATATGCGACCTGAGATCAAGTATCATCCTGGAAAGGCTAATGTTGTTGCTGATGCACTTAGTCGCAAGAGCAGTTTGGCCAGTTTGATTACAACTCAGAGGCATCTGATTGAGGAGTTGGATCGAGCAGGTATTGAGGTCGTCTTGCAAGGATTGGGAGCATCTTTGGCTCAGTTGAGGCTTCAGCTTACACTGAATGCAAGGATCATTGCAAGTCAGGAGGTTGATGCTAATATTTTGGAGCAGGTTGGTGCTGGCAGGTTGCCCGAATTTCAAACCAGGGATGGAGTGCTGTGGTTCGGAGATAGACTGTGCGTTCCAAATCAGGCGGACCTGAAAGAGAGTATTCTTCAGGAGGCGCATGCTACTCTTTTGTCGGTACATCCTGGGAGTACTAAGATGTACAAAGACATCAAACAGTATTTCTGGTGGTCAGGTTTGAAGCGGGATGTGGCTGAATTTGTTGCGAAGTGTGAGGTTTGTCAGCAAGTCAAAGCCGAAAATCAGAGACCCAGGGGTCTATTACAGCCGTTACCTATTCCGGAATGGAAGTGGGATAACATCAGTATGGATTTCATCACGGGATTGCCTAAGAGTTCTAAAGGCAATGATGCAATTTGGGTTATAGTCGATCGACATACCAAGTCCGCTCACTTTTTGGCGATGAAACTCACTGCTTCGATGGACAAGTTGGCTGAGATGTATGTTGGTGAGATTGTCCGACTTCATAGTGCTCCGTCATCCATTGTGTCTGATCGAGATGCGCGGTTTACTTCGCATTTCTGGAGGAGTCTTCAGACAGCTTTGGGTACCAAGACAGATTTCAGCACTGCTTTTCATTCGCAAACCGATGGGCAGACCGAGAGAGTCAACCGTATTCTTGAGGATATGCTTCGGTGTTGTATACTAGACTTCGGAGGCAGTTGGGAAAGGCATTTACCTTTGGTGGAATTTGCCTACAACAACAGTTTTCAGGCTAGCATCGGGATGGCGCCGTACGAAGCTTTGTATGGCAGGAAGTGCAGGACTCCTGTTTGTTGGTATGAAGTAGGGGAGCGTCAGTTGTTTGGTCCTGAGCTTGTACAGCAAACTTCTGAGAAGATTGATCTGATCAGGAAAAGGTTGGTGGAAGCTCAGAGCAGGCAGAAAAGCTATGCAGACAACCGGAGAAGGGACCTTGAGTTTGAGGTTGGTGACTTCGTCTTCCTGAAGGTATCACCCAGCAAAGGTGTGGTTCGGTTTGGCAAAGGCGGGAAGTTAGCCCCGAGGTTTATAGGCCCGTATAAGATATTGAAAAGAATCGGGAAAACTGCTTACCGGCTTGAATTACCGGAAGAGTTGTCTCAGGTGCACAATGTCTTTCATGTGTCCATGCTGAGAGGTTATATTCCAGACCCGAGTCATCATTTACCGGAAGTGCCGGAAGGTTTGCAGTTAGACCTGAATTACATCGAGTCTCCTGTTGAGATTGTTGATCGTCGAGAGAAAGTCTTGAGGAATAAGACGATACCGACGGTCAAGGTAGTCTGGAGAAACCACTTGGTTGAAGAGGCTACTTGGGAATCTGAGGAGAGGATGTTGAAGGACTATCCTGAGCTTTTTGCTTGATTGTATTTTTGTATCTTTTGTCCTTGTTGTGTGTGTTGTATTTTGTCTGGTTTCTCGCTCTTGATTGTAGTTCCGGGGACGGAACTATTCTAAGGAGGGAGTGCTGTAATTCCTTGATTTTTCAATTAATGAAAAATTATTTATTCTGCACGTAGTGTGCACGTGCAATATTTTGGGTTGAATTATTTTTATAATGATGTGTATAAATATTTAATTAGGTGTTCTCAAATTATTTTGTACAAAAAGCCTTTCTTTAAAGCCTTATTTTGATTTAATTAAAAATGCCCTTTTCTTAAAAGCCCAAATGTATTTTATTTTATTTATTTTAATAAACTATTTTGGCCCAAAAATAAAGCCCATGAATTAATCTAATTTTTATTTAAACTTGTCATGTAGAAGACTAATTTATCACTAATTTATTTTTATACAAAATTAAAAAGTACAAATTTGGCCTAGTTGCATGCACGTGCACTACACGTACACGTGCATTGCACACTTTCTTCCTAGGCCGGCATGCATGCTTTTTGGAGGGATTTTTGAAATTGATCATGGTGTTCATGGAGGTAGTTTTATGGATGTGGGTAGTTTTCATAACTCCTACTTTAATCTAGGCCCTCCATTCTACAACCACCCAATCAATCTTGGCCCTCCATTTCACTCATTTCCTAGTATAATTACCCCCCTCTCATGGCTATTTTCATATGCAAATTATATTTCCAAACTATAGTCTTATTTAATAATAGTGTGAGTTATAAAAGAAAGAGTGAGAGTTGTGTGCTTTGTTGCTTGGTGGCCGGCTACTACAAGGAGAAGAAGCTTTCGGTTGAGCTTGGAGGCTTGGAGCTTGTGCACGCTTTTGGCTAGGAGGTGGTGCTTTCATTCGCAAGGCTTGTGTTGCTAAATTTGTTTAGTTCTCTCCATACAAGGTGGGTAAAACATTTCATATTTCTAATATAGGAGTGTATGCTAGATCTCATTAGCAAATTGCATGAAAAAAGATTAATAAGAATACGCCTTTAATGGAATAAATGATCTCTAGTTGATTGAATTAATGATATGTGAATTATATGTGATTGTATCCCATAAGAATGTGATTACAAAGTGAGTTGATTATCTTTGTTTCTAATTAGAAATAATTCATGGAGAATGTTAGTAAAAATACATTTTATGGAAAGTTAGTTTACAACTTGATTAGCATGTTAATGAACAAATTGTATGTGCTTTTTATTGTTAATTGAGTTGTAGATAAAATTTCTTCATGCTCATTAGAATAAATGGATGATGTTAGTATTGATGTTTGAGAATGCTAAATGATAGTTTAATTGGAAAAGTTGAAACATGCAAATTGATTAAGAAAGAGCACGCTTTTTAAAGGAGCAACTTTCTTGTATGTTGATATGTGAACCTAATAATTGATAAGTGACTATATATTTTTGTGATGCACATGATTGAACTAGAAGTATATATTGATTTAAAGAAAACACTTTTTGCTATCAGTAATTGTATGAAAAAGAAAATCCATATCTTGTTAGTGCTAATTTGTGAAGAGACCTCCTTAATTTATTGTGGGGATGAATAAATTAAAAAGAAGTAGATTTGTGTATGTTAGAGGAAAGATTAATATCAGCAAATTTGCATAATAATTTAGGATAGAAGAGACTTGGAGACTAATTGTAACCAATGTCGAAAATAAAGAATATAAGGGTTTTTGATGAATAATTCATGGTTTTGTGTGGAAAAAATATATTTTTTAGTGTAAAAATTATTTTAATCTTACTGACATGAAGATCATGTGAGAGAAAGATAATCTGGAATTTTTCAGTACCTTTCATAAAAGCAATATGAGACTAAGTGTATTTGAACATCGAGTTGTTTTAACCACAGTATCAAAATAATTTATTTAGACTTTTAACCAACACTTGAACAACCCGAGCTAGTAGCTCAGGCGGTCAGCGTTGGCGATTGGCTTCTCTGGGTCGAACGGTTCGAGCCCTAGCGATTACAACATTTTTCTACAAATTTTTGAGAACTTATAACTCTCTGCCTGTATACCATATATACCATTTGACCCCACCTTATATCGCTAGCACAGTTTGGCCGGTTGGCGGGTGCTCTTGGCTTGTTTCCCGTTGTGCCTGGGTTCGATTCTTCCCCTCGGCATTTATAAAAAATATTTTTTTTTGTGAGTTTGTGATGTCCAAAAAATGTGGAAAAAATATGGTAATTCTCATAAAAATGCAAGGAATTTTATAAGATTGAGTTGGGTATTATTTGAATGAAATACAATATGGTTTGTGAACAAAAGGCACAATTAGAACTATGGTTCTAAGATACACACTTATGAAAATTATAGTTTATAAGATAAATTGAAATGGATTATTAGAAAGTAATTGGCAAAAAGAACCTTGTTGTGTGACATGATATTATTAATTCTCACTTGAGAATATTGTGCAAAATATGAAGTATGAATGTTTATTTGTAATATGAATTTCAAATGTGAAATTATGAAGTGCATGAGTTCATGTATGATTATGGATTTGGAATCATGTTGATGAAAGAAAAAGAAATCTGTTGGCTATGAACATGAATCTTATGAGTTGTAAGTACTCAAGTTGAAGATTGTGAAATGAAATTCGAACTAGAGTAGCTAAGTCTCCCCGGCATTGAAAAAGAAAATGAATTGAGATGAATTAGACCAAGGTTGGTCATGACGAAACAAATGAATAAGTCCGGTTGATGGAGAGGCTAACTCTAGAGATTATTTTGTTCATGATTTTTAATAAAACTAAGGACTAGTACATAGTGGTGATGTGATGAAAGTAGAAGAAAAACACGGGTATGGGGGCCAATGGATTTGCGGCGAGAGGGTATTCACAGGTCCTTCACGATGCGTCGTGACATGGCGTGGATACGGCTCCCGAGTACCGTCCCGGTGGCGACGCTCGTGGGATGTTCGAGTGGCTATGGGTGGTGCCATTGTTCCATGGCGGAGGCTGAATTATCCATAGGTTGCCTGCTCGATGCGTCGTGACAGTGCGTGGGATTCCCCTCCAGGCTGCCTGGACATGGGCTAATAGATCATAGGACATCTAAGACACTACCGTAATTACAGTAGTAGATTAAGACATGACGGGGGATTGAACCCTATAAAGATGAAGAACGAATAAGGGCTTGCCCTCGGACCTATGTAGTATGGGATGCATAGAATCCGAACAAGTGCGCATTAGTGTCATGTAACATTAATAAATGCATTAAGGATTAAGTGCACAATCACAACACGACATCAATAGGGTAGTCCCTTTAGTTTGAATGTGACAAGTTTGTGTTTGCTAAATATGAAAAGTTAAGTTATACTATTTCCGGCATAGAGAGAATGACCGTGTATAACGTTCGTCGGTTGAATAAACTGACGTACCCACAGTCTTATATGCAGGTAAATGTCATGTTAACGATTAAAGAGGAATGGATGCTTAAAGATTATATCACGCTGTTATACTTGTATTTAATTGTTGTATTTTACTTCCGCTGTGCAAAATAAAGATGTAATTATGATGTAAACTCTGATGTATGATGAAAAGTTTTAATTTCCCTGTAAAATTGTACTAAAGGAAGTGAAAAGATCCTGTAGAACTTCTCGAATTCAGTGTATTTGGGATTCGGGGCGTTACAAGTGTAAACAGTTATTCTTGTGTCTATATTCATTACTAACTAGGTAGCAGTTCATGCGTCCCATATTTTAGCACATGGTTGCTACATCAAACAGTTTCGCTTTAAGATTTTGTAGTGGAACTTTTATAGGGCAATATATTCAGATAAAAAGTAACAGTAACAGTAATAACAAACAGTAACAGTGTCATGGATCATGCCCTCATGCATCCAGAGATAAATAGTAGTTACCACAATAAACAGTAGGGAAACGAGTCCTTTCTGAATATGTATTTCTATATTGTCCACTACTCGATCTTTTCCCTTAAAAACCTCGTCTTGATTTCTTTTATTATTACTAAACATGTGTGAATGAATACAAACAGGCTAAAGACATGGAAAGAATAGAAAATAAGTCTAAGATAACATAGTGATTGCAACGGTTGATAAAACAACTCATAATAGTCAAAACAACGACATTTTCAGTTCTGGACAGAAAGACACTACTGTACCAAATCTGAGATTCATGTTGCTACAGAACAGAAAATCTAGATCCGTCAGAAAATCTAGAAACTAGACTTTTTGCCGATTCCAGCACATATATATAAGTTACATATCAGCCATAGAAATAGAGTTGAAAACAGCGTTTAATAAAGAAGTTATATTCAGCCAGAAAATGCAAAATCGTGTTTATAAGCATGAAAAGAATTTAAAATCATCATAATAAAATTTGAGAAAAATCTGGAAGATTCCCTAACATATCTAGTTTAAAAATATAAAATATTATGAATTTATATTATAGATAGTATAGTCAACAAAATTGGGAAAACAGAGTAATGCAACAAAATCTCAATTCTATAAGTTCAGACATAGAAATACCAAAACAGAGATAATTCATGAAATATATTTTGAAATCCAGATCGTCAAAAGGGTGATAAAATATACAAATAAGGCTACAGTTCCTATTTACAACGTTTTCATCAAAAACGAATAGAATCAGGTTGAAAATAAAATTCTTTACTGAGCAGCATGCAGTTTGGAAATATGTCGACTAGTTTCAAAAGTATAAAATGAGATGTATATGTGAATACTTAATTCTACAAAAATTAGGGAGTGATCCCATTCATGTCTAAACATTCTCAGCAAAATATAGAGTTCAAATTCTACTTTTAATATCAGTTTTTAAAATAAAATTCCATATAGAATACATATAGTTCAGAATCTGGAAAGATTCGACATGTCTACAGTAAAACAGTGATAACTCATGCATAAGAACTCGGAATTCAAATCCGTTGAAAGTCCTGAAAACTAGAAATCAGAGGCTAGAAATCATGTTCACAAACTTATTTATTGCAGCTTAACTACAAACGGTCCAATCTAGATGTCATACAAAGCATAGTATATGTGGGTTACCCAAATCAGCATGGCATGTGAATAAATGACTATAATGAGATGTCATAATCAACAAGCATTCATGGGACAATTTCTACAATATACGATGTGTGTCACAACAACCATACAGATCAAGATGTCCACTAATCTATTTGTTTCATGCAACGGGTGTCAAGAGATGATGCAAACGGTTAAACTAACAGGATAGGATCATCATGAGAGTACAAATATTTTCATACTAGATTACTTACAGTATTAACTTGTATGATGAAAAGAACACATACAAGCTACTTGCCAGATTATGAAGATGACGAAGACGAAAAATAGAATAACGGGAACGGATCCCGAACAACGAACACACGAACGAAAGACAAGAGACGGGATTTAATCCAACCAAAGCATGTGCACACGACCTACGTGCACACACACCCAAAAAGACAGTAGCCAACCAACGGTAAGATCGGCAGCAGAAACACCTAGCAAGAGCGTCGACACTAACAGCAAGGGCGATGACGGCGTCGGCGCTAGGGGTGATGACAAAGGTGGGTCAGGGTAGCGGTGGTGTTGCGCTCGACCACAACGAGGACGACAGTGGGGGGGGGAGGGGGGTTCGGCCTGGGTGAGTGTCGCGAAGGGGAAGAAGAGAGGAAGGAGGGGATGTCGCCGGCGTCGAAGGTCGACGACGACAGCAAAGGGGAAGTCGGGGGTAGGTCAGGGTGAGGGGAGAGAGAGGGTATTGGCTAGGAGGAGAGAGAGAATAGGTATTAGGGTTAATAATTTGGGTTAGGGTTCAATTAGGGTGTTTAAATAGAGACAATATGGGCTTGGGTGAACTGGGTAGTATCCAGTAGGGTAAAAAGCATTCAATAAGAGACAATTAGGCTATAAAATAGGTTTAAACAATAGACAATATCAAGAACAAATTGTAGGCCAAATAAATGAGAATCAAAAGCTGAGTCGAACAAAGAATGAATCACGAGAGAGAGGAACAACACACCATAAAATTAAAAGAAATTAAATACAAACAAAAATAAAATTAAAAATCCAGAATTTTATTAAATATAATTAAAAATACAAATAGGAGCAATAGGGGTTACAGCAATCATCCACGGTCCGACTCCCCTGATTCAAGATAGTGTTTAGTTTAACGTCGGTACTTTATGGAATAACAACGAAAAAAGCATAAAGAAATACTATCTGACGAACCTGTGTTAATGAGACAAACTGTCGTTCCATTTCATTCTTGGTGTCATTAGGGAAGAACTTTGTGAGGAAGCTCTCCGTAAAGGTCGCCTAGGGAATGGGTCGCCCCAATCATTGAGCCTCAGCTTACCACCAGATGTGGGCAAGATCAACAAGTTGGATGCTCACAACATCCACACAATCAACATTAGCTATTCGCGCTGCAGTCAACAGCTGAGCAGTCCTGATAAGCCATTTCTCGGCTTCAAGTGGACCTTCAGTGCCTGAGAACTTGTCTGGATGGAGCCTTATTAAATCAGCCACATTACCAGGTCTCGGTGGTGGCAATACGGGGACAGGCACAATGGGCTCCCTATTAGCAGCTTCGTAAGCCATTCTCAATTGTTCATTATGTTCCCGTTGCATCTGCAACATCAGTTCGTTGTGCTCATGTTGCATTTGCATCATCTGTGCAATAGTGGGCTCATCAGACTTATCATCGCCAGCACGGAATGATGAAGCACCACTCCTAATCATGGTCTGCAATAAAAATCAATTGGTTAACATCCAGATCATGAGTTGGCTATCGATTATTCATGTGATTACTATATTGTGCATACTATTGAGTCAAACAGATCAAACCCAAATCTGAATAATATATTAATCAAAGCCAAACTTCCTTTCATTAGTCATGTTTTACTGATATATTATCCAAACCCGGGCTCTGATACCACTAAAAACCTTGTCACGCTCTGCTTTCCAAAAATACGGAATACGAGCACATGACACTGGCCCAGCGAATGACTAACATCGCCCATAAGTTGTTTATTCGATCAACTCAACAATATAATCAATACAGAATAATTGCGCAGATATTAATAATAATCTCATGAACAATAATACTTGGAATGAAGCAATATAAAATATCCAAATACAATAAACCAACATCTGGAAACAATAATAAAATCCAGGACATAAGCCCAATACAATAATAGTCCAATCACAAATAGATAATAAGTCTCAGTACATTAAGTTCAATAAAACAATTAGCAATTAGAAAGCATTAAGTCCTCAGAATCTTTGTTCTCCAATCCCAGCAGGTAATTCTCCTTCATTACATGTGTACACTTCATCTAAAAAGAGAAGAAATTTTTTTCTTAGAGCAAGTCATGGACAACATGTAGAGAAAGCAAGGAACAATGGAATAATGGTATAACAATGAATTCAATGGATCAATAGGAGTCAATAACATGGGACAATAACAATAATCAATATCATGGTAAACGATGCAATGGTATAAACAATGGTCCAATATTCAATAATAATATTCAATGTTATCAACAGGAACAATGATGTATAATATGCAATATCGATGTCGTGTCAATCCTTATGTCTATTACTCATTTTAATCATAACTAATGCACGTACTACTGCATCCCATACTACAGGTTCGATGCAAACAACCAATTTCATTTAGACCAAGTGGTGAATTCTATAGATCATGTGTCGGTACGATAATCACTGATACGGTACAATATTGTTGCACGATACATTACAATGATTCATTGATTCACTGATATGTACATTGATACGATTCATTGATACAATTCATTGATACGATTCATTGACACTATTCATGGATGCAATACACGAAAGATTGGGGTGCCGTAGTCAGCGCTGTACAATCAATCTATAAACACTGATCGACACAGTCATTATATTATTTACTACTCAAGTCAATCCCTTAAACCTCAACTTGTTAATTATTTTATTAATGCAACAATACAATATGCAATTTGAGATATGGGGTGAACAATAATAACAATAAACGACAATAAGGTGGTAACATGAATTAGGAAAATTAGTATGATGATAATAGGACACTAGGATCATGCAATACAACATACACACTTGGATTCATGCAATACAATGATATAGGATTAATTAAACTATCAAAAACTGGAATATAAAATTCTAGACGGCAAGAGCAGTCTGTACAAAAATGCAATTTTCCTCTGTTTCAGAACTCAAAAACTAAACCCGTCAGAAGTTCCAGAAACTAGACTTCCACACGGTTTCAACGCATATTTAAAGATCAAAATCCGACAACAGTAGCTAGGTCAAACACACCATTCTTTACAGATTTTATGTTCAGGCAGAATTTCGACATCATGTTATTATAATTTTAGAATCAGCAAAATCTCAATATTAAATTCATTAAAAATAATTTCTAGACTCCTAAACATGTTAAATAACAATCTAGATATTATCAGAGCAAAATTTTATCAATTGAACAATCTATTAACAGTTTAAAAATGAAAGATACAAGAATCTAAAAATCTGGAAGTAAAAACAC
This sequence comes from Hemerocallis citrina, assembly GCA_017893485.1. Lineage (NCBI taxonomy): Eukaryota > Viridiplantae > Streptophyta > Magnoliopsida > Asparagales > Asphodelaceae > Hemerocallis > Hemerocallis citrina. The sequence continues at coordinate 106,675,336 of CM030368.1, forward strand.
AGCTGTAGTAAAATGAGCATAACTTTTGCTACACAACTCAGAATTCAAAAATTCAAGATGTTTTGGAAACTAGAAAGACAATGATACAATTCATATTCAAAAATTAATTCATTTTAAGATCATTTACTGGGTCGAAAATAACAGTCAACATACAGCCAGCATGCAATATATAATTTTCATGAAATAATTTAATTAAGCATGATGGGTATCAATTCTATAAGTCGATAAATTATATAATTCAGCATGATGGGTATAAGAACATGATAAATAAGATTAAGAATACACACATGCATCAATTTATTATCAATCAACCATCAATCGATCAAACAATATACAACCTAGCAATTCTCTGTACAATAATTCATTTGTGTGGTAATTATATAAACAACCCTATTATCAATTCTATATGCACACAAGGAAGATTCAATCTTTATAGTCAAAAGTGACACAATGTTAGGTAAATTGGGGTTAGCTCGTGTAAATCCTCAATATACCCAACGAAAGAGATAAACAATGTATAATACGATAAACGAAGAAATCTACTTGCAAGAGTTTCAAAAAACTTGAATTTGATACAATTAAAAATTCCAGAAGACAGTGACTTGCCTCATAGATGGTAAAAACGAATAACAAGGATATCAGGATAAGGATCCCGAAGTAACAAACCCACGAACACACGAATCCACAAGAGATCACGTGCAATATATGTGAAAAAAAGAACCTAATAATCAACAGCAAAAGCAGCAACAGAGACATCAGCGGCAGCAAGGCCAAGGGCGACAGCAATGTCAGCTTGACGTCGGGGGTTTTGATGTTGAGCGAGGGCGACGTCGATGTCGAAGTCGAGCGGCGCAACAGTCGGCGACGCTCGGGGTCTAGCGTTCTGTTGTCGATGAGGACAGAGGAAGAGAGGACGGGGTGGGGTTTTGGGTGTCTGGGCATCGAGGAAGAGGTGGGGTGGCACTGAGGGGAGGTCGAAGAGAGGTAGGGTGGCGTTGAGGTGAGGTCGACGGGGGGTGGCGACGATGGGGGTCGCCGGAGATGGCCGGGGAAGGAAAGGACTATGATGGGTTCAGAGGATTTAGGCGGGAATCCCACGGGGAGAGAGAAACGACGAAGAAAGAGAGAGAGAAGAGAGAGAATAAGTGGTTAGGGTTTTAAATTGCACAATTTTTAGTGTTTGCAATAGAGTTGCATTTATAGGGTACAATTAGGGTACTGGGTTGGTGATTTCGAATCCAATAAAAGCAGTTTTGGGTCAAGAACAAATGAAATTGGGTTGTAGGGTTCAATAAGAGATAGATCTAAATCGATAGGGTCCAAATAAAAATACTCACAATTAATAAAAGAAATTAAGAATAACAAGAATCGCTCAATCAACAAGAACGGAGGATTTCATGAACGAAATCTTAATTAAAAAAACCAAGAAACATAAAGTAGAGTATTTTATTCAATTAAAAATAAAAATATTACAAAGGGGAAAATGAAAAATAGCGGAAACGGTAGTTACACATATGCACATGTTTTTAGTCCAAGTTGTTCTTAAAATAACATACAACAAGGAAATAAAATAATCAAAACAACAAATAACAACAATTAGTATTAAAGATTCAATCTTTAAGTGTTTTGTTAAGTTCTTTTATTCACTTTCTTTCATGTGATCATATTTAATCTACCATACTCATATGCACATGATTTAGTCCAAGTTGTTCACATAATAAGAAAATAAAACAACAAATAGACAGGTATATAAAAATAATTTAATTCCGACAATAAAAATAAAATAATAATAAAAATAAATTTTATAATCGGCTCGGAAGATTTCAGCACCAAATTGATATAATACATATACATATAGACTGGTATATATACAGATAATGAATATTAATTAAACTGAGTAATATCCACCAAAAATATTTCAATTCTGAAATAAAAATAATAAAATAATATTATTAATAACTGCTCGGGATATTACAATACTCCCTCCTTAGAATAATTCTGTCCTCAGAACTGTACTAAGTAAGAAGAACAGAAAACAAAAAAGCAACACTCAAAATAACTCGGGAAAAGAAAGCTTCATCTAGCTTTCTGGCCCCCAAGTGGCTTCCTCCACGAACTGATTCTTCCAAAGAACCTTGGCCATCGGAATAGTCTTGTTCCTTAGCACTTTATCCTGATGATCAATAATTCTGACTGGCTGATCCTTGTATGAAAGATCCACTCGTAGGTCTTCAGGAACATCTGGCAGTTGATGACTCGGATCCGGCACGTACTTCCTTAGCATCAAAACGTGAAATATATCGTGTACTTGGGACAATTCAGCTGGCAGCTCTAGTCTGTATGCCATCTTTCCGATTCTCTTCAAAATCTGGTATGGTCCAATATATCTTGGTGCTAACTTGCCCCCTTCCTGAACCTAATCACTCCCTTAGTAGGTGAAACTTTCAGAAATACCGAATCACCTTCTTCGAATTCCAAATCTCGTCGGCAATTGTCGGCGTAGCTTTTCTGCCTGCTTTGTGCTACTTGCATCCTCTTTCTGATTAGCTTGATCTTCTCAAATGTTTGCTGCACTATTTCAGGCCCGAACATCTGCCCTTCTCTTACCTCGAACCAGCACATGGGCGTCCTACACTTTCTTCCATACACTTCGTATGGAGCCATCTCAACACGTGCTTGATAACTGTTATTATATGCAAACTCTACCAATACTAAGTGTTGTTCCCAACTCCCTCCGAAGTCTATAATACATGCCCTCAGCATATCTTCGAGAATTCTGTTAACTCTCTCCGTCTATCCATCAGTCTGTAGGTGGAAAGCTGTGCTGAACTCTGATCTCGTTCCCAATGCTTCTTGCAGACTCTGCCAAAATCGAGATGTAAACCTTGCATCTCGATCAGAAACGATCGACATTGGCACTCCATGTAGTTTTACAATGCCTTCGATGTCGACCTCTGCTAACTTCTCTACCGACCAAGCCGTCTTCACTAGAAGAAAATGTGCAAATTTTGTCAAACGATCCACTATAACCCAAATTGAGTCGTTCCCTTTCGAACTTCTGGACAGCTCTGTGATGAAGTCCATACTGATATTCTCCCATTTCCACTCCGGAATGGGCAATGGTTGCAATAGACCTCCCGGTTTCTGGTTTTCTACCTTAATCTTTTGACATGTAAGGCATTTGGCCACAAATCCTGCCACATCCCGCTTCATTCCAGTCCACCAAAAATGATGTTTCACGTCTTTATACATCTTTGTGTTTCCTGGGTGAATTGTGAGTAAGGAGGAGTGTGCTTTCTCCATGATATCTTCCCTTCATTCATCAACTTTAGGCACACACAACCTGTTACCAAACCTGAGATGTTTCCTTCACACTGAACTCTGAGATGTTTCCTTCATTGACTTGCCACTTTAGTGCTTCAATCTCTGCATCTCCTATCTGAGCCTTCTTGACTCGGTCATTATGACTCGGTTGCAACTCCAGACGTGCTAAAACTGTGCTCAAATCTTGAACAATCACTTCAATACCGGCTTGTCTGATCTCGTCATCTAACTCCCTTCTTGTTGCAATGAGCGTGGCTATACTCCTCTTTCTGCTGAGCGCATCCGCCATGACATTGGCTTTTCCTGGATGATATAAGCTTTCTGGTCTGACATCTTCCAAAACCTCTAACCATTGCCTCTTCCTGAGATTCAAATCCTTTTGCTGGTAGATATATTTTATACTTTTATTGTCGGTAAACATCTCTACCTTGGTCCCATAGACATAGTGCCGCCACAACTTCAGAGCAAAAGTTATCGCTGCCAATTCCAAGTCGTGCGTCAGGTAATTCTTCTCATGCATTCAAAGTTACCTCAATCCGTATGCTATGATCTTCCCTTCTTGCATCAGAACACATCCGAATCCCAAACATGAAGCATCATTGTAGATCACATGCCCCTTATCTGGTTGAGGCAAAACCAAAATCGGTGCAGAAATCAATTTGCTCTTCAGCTTTTGAAAGCTCCCTTCACATTTCTCAGTCCAATCAAAGCTTACGTTCTTCTTGGTCAGTGCTGTAAGTGGTACAACAATTCTGGCAGAGTTCAGGATGAACTTCCTGTAGTACCCTGTCATGCCTAAGAAGCTCCTGACCTCCTTCACAGTTCTCGGCTGAGGCCAATCCTTTACTGCCTCAATCTTATGCAGGTCTGTGGCCACTCCCTCCTTAGAATGGACATGGCCTAAGAATGCAACTTCTGATTTCTAGAATTCACACTTTGACAATTTGGCATAAAGCTGATGCTCTCGCAGTTTGCTCAGTACTATAGTCAAATGCTCAGCATGCTCACCTTCTATTTTTGAATACACCAAGATTTTGTCTAAGAAGACAACCACAAATGAATCGATGAATGGCCGCAAGATATGGTTCATCATGTCCAAAAAATTGCTAGAGCATTGGTCACTCCGAATGGCATCACCAAAAACTCATAATGGCCGTGTCGGGTTTGAAATGCTGTCTTGGGTATATCTTCTTCTTTGACCCGAACTTGTTGATAACCCGAACGCAGATCAATCTTTGAGAACACAGCCGCTCCCTGGAGCTGGTCAAACAAATCATCGATCCTGGGAGTTGGGTATTGGTTCCGAACAATAACTTTGTTCAACTCCCGATAATCGATGCACATCCTCACGGTTCTATCCTTCTTCTTCACATGTAGTATGGGTGCTTCCCAGGGTGAAGCACTCGTCCTGATGAATCCCTTCTGTAGCAGCTCTTCAATTTGCTCCTTAACTTCTTTCTGCTCAACTGGTGCGATCCGATACGGTGTCTTTGATACTGGTGCGCTGCCTAGCTGGATAGTAATGTTGAACTCAACATCCCTGTGTGGTGGAAGTCCAGATAATTCTTCCAAAAATATGCGAGGAAATTTACGTACAATTAGTATCTCCTTGACTTCACCTGGAACACGTACTCCAGTTGCAGCTGCAAGGATTTCTTCACTCTGCTTCTTCTTTCCTTGAAACACGAGTTCTGCTCTTCCGGATGATGCAATGGCTACCCTCTTTTCCTTACAATCGATGTTAGCCTTATGCTTGAGCATCTAATCCATTCCAATAATCATGTCCGTCCCTACAAAGCCCAGCTCTAGCAAATCTATACTCAGGGTCTCTCTGCCAATCTGGAGTTTACATCCCTTATAGCACAAATTTGTAGGGAGAGTTGCTCCAGATGGGGTAGCAACCAACAAAACCAAATTCAGAGTTGCCTCCTAGGTGCACTTCAACTTCCTTGAAAACAATTCAGACACAAAAGAATGCGATGAACCACTATCAAATAAAATAGTTGCCTGGATTCCATTTATATTAATCCATCCTGTTACAAAAGTGTTTACATCATTCATTGCCTTATGCCAAAAGTATTCAAAACACTATAGTAAACTTAGTCATAATTTTTCTTCACCTACCGGTGATGACTCCCTCGTCTTCATCGGCGTCTTCCTCCATAAGCGCGAATACTCGCCCTTGGCAGGCAATCCCCTTCCCCTTGTTGTTCGTCTTTGGAGCTGGCCTACTACTTCCCCTCTGAAGCTGGGGACAGTCTGGCCGAACATGACCAACCTTCCCGCAATTGTAACATGTACGGGTATCACTCTGAGAGTTCCTTTTCGGACACTGGCCCTTGAAATTTTCGTGCTCGCCACATAGGAAACAGCTCCCTGACTTGGTGCCTCCGGTCCTGCCAACAATTCTCTGGAATTTTCGATCGCAACCCTGGTTCTTGAATCCCAATGCTGGGGCAGGCCTCTTTCCCTTGTTCCATCCTCCAATATTTACTTGTGGTTCTGGTCCTTGGTTCATATCCAACTCTGTGTTTGCTGCACGGTGGACCAACTTCTTGAACCTCCGGATGCATAAGGGTACCATCTTGGTTCTAAGTATGGGCCTGAGCCCCTGCTTGAACCTCCTGGCCTTCTTGACCTCGTCCTGTACCATCTCTAGAGCATACCAACAAAGATGAGTGAACTTGGTTTCGTACTCACGGACCGTCAGGTTTCCCTATTTTAGGTTAACGAACTCCATGGCCTTGTCCTCTTACACATCCAAAGGAAAGTAGTGCTGCCTGAACTCCCTCAAGAAGTCTTCCCAGGCAATGGGTCCTTCGCCCAAGCCCCTCTTCACAGACTGCCACAAGATTCTGGCATCCTTTTCCAGTAGAATACTAGCCAACCTGACATTGTTATCATCCGGTGTCAGCATTACCTTAAATACTATCTCTACGTGACTAATCCAGTCGTCAGCTGCTGTCGGGTCTGCCTGGCCCTAAAAAACAGGCAGCCTCATCCTACGGAAAGATTCGACCATCTTGACAGTGTCAGCAGTTGCAACTCCCCGGTTACCTGTGGGTGCTCCCTGTTGCTGCACGTTGTTTCGGCTTGCCTCTGCTAGGTCTCCGAATGCATGATACATACGAGCTAACTCTACCCCTATATCAAGGCCTGTGCCATTTCCTCCACTACCCTCGCTTTCATTCGGGTCGATTCTACCGCTCCTAGTTCTACGAGACATCTGGTAGAAAATAATGGAATAAACATAGGCATCATATTGTGATATTGCAAAAATAACATTCATCCAATCTCATAATGTGCATGTGATTTGTAGAAAATGCAAGGCTATACTTCATTTCATTAAAACCCTTTATCTTACTATTTGCATTTCCCCTTTACATTATAACATAGATGTAAACAGCAAAATGAAAAAACAACAAGATAATCAATAGGCACCAATCCACCTAATCGCTACCATTAGTGTCTCCTGCAGAGCTCCCTGCTGCAGGTGGTGGTTCTAACAGCACCTGCAGCTGGGTGATCTGTACCTGAAGCTCAGCGCACTTGCGCTCTAGACGCGCAAATTGCACTAGATGTGTGTGCTTCATGATCACTATCCTACGGTCGACCCTTGCCTTGGCCCTCCTCAGCTCTGCCACTTCCCTCTCGTTATTGAGGGTCACAAACTCATAAGAATCCATCCTATTTTCGAGATATGAGTGGCACCAACCCCACGTTGCGAGGTCACGGAACACCTGCTCGAAAGCCTGCTCAACTGCAGTCGGCTAGGGCGGGGTGGAGGTAGAGGAATCGGGCCATCCGCAGGGGCACCCCTACTGCGGCAGCTGCTGTGGCCCCATTGGCCAACCCAACTACTACTGGTGACTCGCCACCATCTGTGATGGGCTCCAGATCTGAGTCCACCTCGACCAATATCCCATTTGCCTACCCATTTCCAAGGGGAATCGCACCGTCAGCCATCCTGCAAGGAGTAGACATGGCCAGATATAGAAATATCATAAAACATAAGTTGAAAGAAACAACAATACGAATTATGATCATCTACAACAAGCTAAAAACCCAACCCCTACACGGCATCCAAGTCTATTTTCCTACTATGTTGGACTATAAATTGAAGTCGGCTCTGATACCACTCTGTAATGCCCCGAACTTCCTTTATGGAGAATTCGAAACATGAGTCAGGACCTTTACATTCAATTAGCCACAATACACAGAAAAGCAGGAAAATTTAAAACTTTTTTATTCAACATAGTATATTACAAGCCGAGTGTTACTATCATTTCAACAAATTACATCAGAGTATACATGAAAGAAATAAATGAACATTGGGCTCTTTACTTGGAAGCTATGCCTTGCCTAGAGTTCTCCCGGATCAGTGGTCCAGCATCCTCAATCTAATTAAGTGGGGACGTCAGTACATATACTGACCCTTTAAGGCTGATGACTAGCAGCGAAATCTCAACTTTAAACAACATAATTTAAGCATGGTAAAATATGCAGGTGTAGTTTAAGTGTTTGCGGGTGTTATGACTTAGAACCTAATGCAATGTCAACTAAAACTAGGATACACTTATTCTAATGCAAGCGATACCCTGGAACCGTATGCATTCCATAACTACATACGTCTATATCAAGTTGTTCTCCATATTTAGGGATTTGAACTTGCGTTATGAATTCTACTTTTGTACACAACCTGTTCCTGACGGATACAATGTGACTGATGAGGTTACAGATGAGGTCAAGTCCCACCAATGCAGTATACTCATGGTTTCTATATTTTTCACTACTACCTGGCGTACCAGACCTCACTCAAAAGCCAGACGAATGCAGGGTATCCGCAGCACAGGATAGCCCGAAGCCTACCCTGTGGCACCCATAACTCATAGAACAGTAGTCTATGGCCCGTTTGCTTCCCCGACATAGAACGTGACAGAATTCCGAGGTCCATCCCCTAGTTCTGACAAAAGAACCTCTCGTTCTTATCATAGTATTTTAGGAATTAATAGAGCGAGATATGTAACTCGTGCTCCCAACTAGTGAGAAGGCACCGTACGTATCCCTTTGACAGAAATGTACAACCCAATAACACCACCTAGTGTCGGCCTAGAGAATGAGTCGGATGATAAAGTATCACTCCTAATACCAACTCTTCCCTTTTGGCAAGATGTAGATAAAATTGTTAAGTAACAATCGTTATAAGACACTACCCTAATGATGTCACTAATCCTAAACAATCTAACGGGGTCTCAACCTAGACTTTCTTAAGATCTTCATGGGTCCAACTCGTGGCCTATTGATCCAAGACACCGGTGACGGGATCTCCCTCACTCACCACTGCCCCTAACTCGGATCTCGTCTACATTCTCGGCCCGCGATCAACCTACACCAGTTAAGATATATCGGCACACGAGGTGTGACTTATCCACAGTTTCCAAGGTGGTAAAATATGAGTCTTGATGGTCGATGGCCCCTAGGGTAACTACAATACCCTAGACGAGCTTCTATCAAGCTAAGAACAATAGTGACTTTACCAACCATTATTACGTATAATTGAGTGCATGATTTTACCACTAACATTTCACGGCATAACCCGCTTATATGAATTAGTATCTCGTATTAAGCTTACTAATGAGTTGAATTTATACGTAAATTTTAGTACTCTTTATATATCAAAATTGCGAGTTCTCATTTATTTCTTTGAAATTTATCTCATTTCTACTTATTTTTACTTATTTGTTTTATTTTGTAGGAATGAGATTCATAAGTGCAAAAATATATGAATTTTGGTAAAAATCAAAGAAGAAACAAGGATACAAAATTTTAAATTCAAATTTATTTTTTGTGAAGATTTCTAGAAAATTTGAGCACTCAAATACATGTTTTTACAAATTGGCTCTTTGAAGAATTAATAAAAATATTATGGTCAACTAGAAGGTGCAATGAAATTTTGGAATAAAATTAAAAAAAAAAATTAATAAAGCAACATCACCTAATCTATTATTCTTAATTAATTATTTAAATATATACACTTATCATATTAATTTTTTTAATTAATTAAGTATCTTAATTAACTATCCCTAAACTTACTTCTATATAAATGTGGCTACAGGAGGAAGAAAAGGGTGTACTGGATTGGTTTGACGAAGCCAGAGGGTGGCAGCTGGGCACCAGATCCAATAAAAAAAGAAAAAAAGAAAAAAGAAAAAAAAAATGGAAAAGGAAAAGCACTGAAGGCGCGACTCGGGAATCACAGCAAGAAGAGAAAGAAGCAAGGAAAGGCCTGGTTAGCGGCGTGAACTCCTAAAAAAAATAAATAAATAAATAAATAATAAAAAAATTAAAGAGAGAGAGAAAAACAGAGAAGGATGGAAATTTGGTAGGTAGCGCTGATGTGAAGAGTGGGAAGCACGGAAAACGAAGAGGAGAGAAGTAGAAAGACAGAGAAGAAGACAGAGGCATTAACAGTAGGGTGCGGAATTCGAGGAGTTTTGGTTTGGAATTTTTTTCAACAAAATAGAGTTCTTTCTTCATCTTTTCCAATTTTTATTATGCAATCCAAAACAGTATTTGTTAGTTGCAAATTTAGGGCTTCGATGTAGCCTAGTTTTGAGGACACAATTTTAATTCCATATTATTTTTCTATTTTTCCATGGTTGTGTGTTTGATTTTTTTTCTTCAGGCTTACACTTGTTTGGCCAACTTTTGTATGATGTATTAAATCCTGGAGAGACCAAACTAGTAATTTGTGATTTCGAATTGATAAAATTAAACACTGTTATAAGAGCGAACCGCTGTTAATGTGACCGTTAAGAAATCCATGGATCTTAATGAATTTTCAATTAGTAGTTTGTGCATGAACTATGACAAATAATTAGTTGAGAATATTTTTGATATTGCTCGAGAGAGAATATTGAATAATTTGGAAATTTTGGTCTACAACTTGGGAAAATAATTTTTTTATTTACATGGAATTATAAATTGTGTGGGATTAATTAGGTAAAATCAAAAACCCTAGAATTAGTTTTGCAATTAATAAACAACAAAATTTCAGATTCCGCTCCTTTTAATTAATTTAGTTAGTTTTTTAGATTAATTTAATTTAATTGCTTTCTTTATTGAATTTCAATTTTCCAAATAGTAGATAATCTAGTAATTTCGGTAGTCGATAAAATAATTAGTCCTTGTGGGTTCGAAACTCTTTTCACTTAACTATACTACTTGTTGTGATTTTGTACACTTGCAAAAATTCACATCAAGTTTTTGGAGCCGCTGCCAGGGAATAATTATTTTTTATTGATATTAATAATTGCTAGATTGTTACTAATTTGGATTTTCTTTTTTTTTTATTTCTATTTTTAGTTTTTCTATTTTTTAATAGCTGTATTTCAGGACATAGAAGTGTATCACTATGGCAAACGATGAGGAAAACAAGGTTTTGAGAGACTACGCGATGCCCTCAATTAATGGAGCAACATCAAGCATAAAGAGGCCGGTTATTGAAGTTAACAATTTTGAAATTAAATCGGCGATTATTCAAATGATTCAACAGACTATTCAATTTTGGGACTATCGCACGAGAATCCTTTTGTTCACATTGCAAACTTTCTAGAAATTTGTGACACTTTTAAACATAATGGAGTATCAGATGATGCAATTCGATTGAGACTCTTTTCTTTTTCACTAAGAAATAAAGCTAGGGCTTGGCTAAATTTTCTACCACCCGGTAGTATTACTACGTGGGAGAGACTTGCACAAAAATTTCTGGCTAAGTATTTTCCGCCAGCAAAGACAGCGAAGCTAAGGAATGACATTACCACATTCACTCAATTTGAGACCGAGTATTTGTATGATGCATGGGAGAGGTATAAAGAGTTATTGAGAAAGTGTCATCATCATGAACTACCGAAATGGCTGCAAATTCAAATATTCTATAATGGGTTGGGAGTTACAAATTGATCTATGGTAGATGCAGCAGCTGGAGGTGCACTTATGAGCAAAACTCATGAAGCAGCCTATGAATTTTTAGAGGAGATGACATCTAATAATTAGCAGTGGTCTTCAGAGAGAATAATGCCAAGAAAGGTGGCTAGAGTTTTTGAGCTTAATCCTATTACTACTTTAACTGCACAAATTGATACCTTATCTAAACAATTAGGCAATACGAATTTTAATGCTATTCAAACTAATATAATTTGTGATCTTTGTGCAGAAAATCATTCAAGTGCAGATTGCCAAGTGGGGAACCCTTTTGCTCCATCAAATGCCGAACAAGCAAATTTCGTGTTCAATTTTCAACATCAAAACAATCCTTATGCAAACACATACAATCCAGGATGGAGAAATCACCCCAACTCTTTTTGGAGCAATAATCAAGGAGCAATTAGACCACCTCAAAAATTTTCACAGCAAAAAAAGAAGCCGACACTTGAGGAAATGTTCATGCAGTACATGCAAAAGACAGATTTGGCGATCCAAAATGTTGCAACTTCAACGTCAGCTTCAATTCGCAATCTTAAGGTTCAGATTGGTCAACTTTCAAATATTATTACAGAGAGAACAGTAGGAACCTTACCCAATTTCACGGTGACTAATCTCGAGGAGCATGTCAAAGCAATAACACTAAGAAGCGGGAGAACAATTGAGAAGCCACAAATCCAAAATGCCGGACAAAATGTGGTTGAAAAGAAAAGTGAGAACGAGCAAAATGTGAAGGAACAAACACAGCAGGTAGCCAACCACTATTGTAAGAAGGATAAAGGAGTTTCAAGCCAAACAAGTTCAGGGAAGTTTAATTCTGATACTTATCCTAAATCTCCTTATGATCCACCTATTTCTTTTCCACAAATACTTAAAAAGAACAAGCTTGATAATCAATTTTCTAAATTTTTAAATATTTTTAAGAAAATGCATATTAATATTCCTCTTATTGAAGCTTTGAAACAAATACCTAAATATGCTAAAAAATTTAAGGACATTTTATCAAAAGCGGAAATTGGAGGAGCATGAGATAGTTATGCTAACTGAAGAGAGTAGTGCAATATTACAAAAGAAGCTGCCTCCTAAACTTAAAGATCCAGGGAGTTTTACAATTCCTTGCACTATTGGAATTTTTTCTTTTGATAAAGCATTATGTGATTTAGGAGCAAGTATTAATCTTATGCCTTATTCCGTTTTCAGGAAATTAGGAATTGGAGAAGCAAAACTCACCACAATCTCATTGCAATTGGCGGACAGATCTATTAGTACCCAAGAGGGATCATTGAAAAGTTTTTGGTGAAAGTAGACAAGTTCGTATTTCCCGCTGATTTTATTGTGCTCGACTTGGAGGAAGATGAAAAAATCCCTTTGATTTTGGGGAGACCCTTTTTAGCTACGGTGAGAGCTTTAATTGATGTTCAATAAGGAAAACTTATTTTGAGGGTTGAGAATGAGCAAGTAATGTTTGATGTTTTTAAATCCATGGAGGTTGTTGTTGAAGCTCACTCATATTTTCAAGTTTGTGAAACTAATCTAACTGTAGGGGAGAAACACATAGAGCGGAAGTTGAGAAATTACCAATTAAAGTGTGTCCAACAAATTCAGCAACTATTGAATCTGAGAAAGAAAAGATTTTGGAATACGTTCAAGTTGCACCATCTATTAATTTTTCTTCTCAGCTGACATTCAAAGAGGTGGGAATATCAAAGACACCATCTTTAAGAAAGAAACGACTGAAATTCGAGCCGCTACCATCAAGCTTGATGGATGCATAGAAAAAAAATCTAATCCACATATGAAGAGAATTATTGGAAAAAAAATCGTATGTTGTTGCATCTTGGCGTTTCATAACCATTTCAGCTACAACGCCTGGCTGAAGACTTAAAATTTAGCGCTTCTTGGGAGACAACCCATGTTTTCTTTTACTACATTTAAATTTGATTTTTCTTTTAGTTTCTTATAATTTTAACTTTTGATTTTATTTTGTAGGATTGCATAAGTTTGAAAGTCGCCGGGGCGGAGCTGTTTTCTACACCTACATTGATGGCTGTTTTTGGGCAGGATGGAATCAGAATCTAGAAAAGTGTTTCAAAGAGAGATCATAGGAAATTGTCTTAGCTTTCCAAAAAAAAAGAATCAGGAAATTTGGACATCTACAGCTCTAGATATTGCTGAAACAATGAACGTCGCGCATGCAGAATTTTAACACGAATCAGGGGAGAAATTCTGAACTTTTTGCATTCTTTTTGTTTTTTACTTTTCCTTTCCCAATGAGGACAATGTGATATTCAAGTTTGGGGGAAGGGTTACAAAATTATTATTTTTATTTTATATATATTTGAAAAGAAAAGAAAAAAACAAAAAGGGATTTCAATTAGGCTCACCATTACACTTTCGAGTTCTTTATTGTGCTAAAGCATTGAAATAATTGTTTTTTAGTATAGACAATATCTTAAAAAGCAAGATTAAGTATACTTATTTACTTTAGGATTATTGAATTTCTAAATTCCTTACAAAATTGTAAGAGTCGTGTGATTATACATAAAAGAAAAATGTGATGTTTGTTCTTGTGATTATCCCCTTTAATCTAGTCCTAAACAGAGGTTAAGTAAATAGAGTGATAATGATTTATAAAAAATATATATATGAATAAAGTCTATTTACTCCAATGTTTTGAGTTGCTTAATAACCAGGGGTATTCATCACTAATGTTTACTTTTACGTCAAACGGCAACTTGAAATATGAGTATGCAAAGCACTCTAAGTTTGTGACTTGTTGAGTAACCGGGTGAATTCATCACAAATGTTTGTATTCGCGTCAAAAGGCAAGTGACAACTCTAGTTTGCTACTCGGTTTGTAGTAGTGAGAAGGGGTAATCACAGATGGAGTTGTTACATACTGTAATTACGTTAATTGCATGACAATATGATTGGGTTTTGAATAATGAATGAATAATTGCACTAAAGAAAGTGAGTATGCTTAGTTTTACTTTATTTGCTATTGTTTATATTTTTAATTGAAACTTTGATGCTTGCATGATAAGATCTCTCAATGTGGGGAGTTGAGCCTACTATTGATTATTATTCTTTGAGTCATGGTTTTCTTTTTACTCGAGGACAAGAAAAATCTTAAGTTTGGGGGTATTTGATGAGTTGAATTTATACATAAATTTTAGTACTCCTTTATATATCAAAATTTCCAGTTCTCGTTTATTTCTTTGAAATTTATCTTATTTCTAATTATTTTTTTTATTTGTTTGATTTTGTAGGAATGACCTTTATAAGTGCAAAAATATATGAATTTTGGTAAAAATCAAAGAAGAAACAAGGATAAAAAATTTCTAATTCAAATTTATTTTTTGTGAAGATTTCTAGAAATTTTGAGCACTCAAATACATGTTTTTACAAATTGGCTCTTTGAGGAATTAATAAAAATACTATGGTCAAATAGGGGGTGCAATGAAATTTTGGAATAAAATTTTAAAAAAATTAAATAAAGCAACATCACCTATCTATTAATATTAATTAATTATTTAAATATATACAATTATCATATTAATTATTTAATTAGTTAGATATCTTAATTAACTAACCTACCTACCTAACCCTAAACTTACTTCTATATAAATGTGGCTACAGGAGGAAGAAAAGGGTGTGCTCGATTGGTTTGACGAAGCCAGAGGGTGGTGGCTGGGCACCAGGTCCAAGAGAAAAATGAAAAAAAAAAAAGGAAAATCACTGAAGGTGCGGCTCGAGAATCAAGGCCAGAAGAGAGAGAAGCCAGGAAAGGCCTAGTTGGCGGCGTAAATTCCAAAAAAAATAAAAAAAATTGAGTGAGAAACAGAGAAGGACGGAAAGTTGGTAGGTGGTGCTGATGTGAAGAGTGGGAAGCACAAAAAACGAAGAGGAGAGAAGTAGAAAGATAGAAGAAGACAGAGGCGTTAACCGTGGGGCGCGGAATACAAGGAGTTTTGGTTTGGAATTTTTTTTCCAACAAAACAGAGTTCTTTCTTCATCTTTTCTAGTTTTTTATTATGCAATCCAAAACAGTATTTGTTAGTTGCAAATTTATTATGAACTAATTGTATTTTTTTAGGAATTCGATGTAGGCTAGTTTTGAGGACACAATTGTAATTCCATATTATTTTTCTATTTTTCCATGGTTGTGTGTTTGATTTTTTGTTCTTAATTCTTACAATTGTTTGGCCAACTTTTGTATGATCTATTAAATCATGGAGAGACCGAACTGGTAATTTGTGATTTCGAATTCATAAAATTAAGCACCATTACAAGAGCGAACCGATGTTATTGTGACCGTTAAGAAATCCATAGATCTTAATGAATTTTCAATTAGTAGTTTGTGCATGAACTATGACAAATAATTAGTTGAGAATATTTTTGATATTGCTCGAGAGAGAATATTGAATAATTTGTGGATTTTGATATACAACTTGGAAAAATAATCTTTTTATTTATATGGAATTATAAATTGTGTGGGATTAATTAGGTGAAATCAAAAGCCCTAAAATTAATTTTGCAATTAATAAACAACAAAATTTCAGATTCCGCTCCTTTTAAATAATTTAGTTAGTTTTTTAAATTAATTTAATTTAGTTGCTTTCTTTATTGAATTTCAATTTTCCAAATAGGAGATAATCTAGTAATTTTGGTAGTCGATAAAATAATTAGTCCTTGTGGGCTCGACACTCTTTTCACTTAACTATAATACTTGTTGCGATTTTGTATACTTGCCAAAATTCACCTCACTTACTAACATCTTATTATCATCTATAAGTTAAAGATGAAGAACACTCAAATGACTTTAGTCAAATTTTTAACTAGAACACATACAGACTAGAATTCATGGGTTCTTCCTCAATTTCAACTAGAATAATCTTGCAACACAATTTTATGGGTTCTTCCTTAAATTTAACTAGAGCAACATACAACTAAAATTCATGGGTTCTTTCTCAAATTTAAACTAGAACTTGCAACTAGAATTCATGGGTTCTTCCTTAAATTTAACTAGAACAACATACAATATAAAATTCATGGGTTCTTTCTCAAATTTAAACTAGAACAACACACAATATAAAATTCATGGGTTCTTTCTCAAGTTTACACTAGAACAACATACCACTAGAATTCATGGGTTGTTTTTTAAATTTAACTATAACAACATACAATATAAAATTCATGGGTTCTTTCTCAAATTTAAACTAGAACAACATGCAACTAGAATTACCAAAATTTGATTTTTAACAAGTATGAAAGTAAATCTATAACAAACTACTAAAGACTCTATCTTTTATGAACTGGAAGTTCTACATATTACAAAAAACTACTCTTTTAGGAATTAGAAGTTCGACATATTACAAAAACCACTCTTTTATGAATTACAAGTTTCTATATATTACAAAAACTACTCTTTTTATGAATTACAAGTCCTACATACAACAAAGTCTACTTTTTATGAATTACAAGTCCTACATATAACAAAAGTCTACTTTTTATGAACTAGAAGTTACACATACAACTAAAAACTACACTTTTAGTGTTCTAATTAAGTTTTCCACTTTAATCATGTATGTAGATATTCTTAATTCATCTATTCTTATATGCACATGGATTTAGTTCAAGTTGTTATATTTTATTTACAATTAACTGTGTGTTTATATTTTATTAATAATAATAACAACAATGATAAAAATAACAACAATTTGTTTGGGACGCAAAAAATGAGAGAGAGAGAGAGAGAGAGAGAGAGAGAGAGAGGAGAGGAGAGGAGAGAGGTGAGAGAAGCTGGGCATGCATGGCTTCCTTGGAGCCAGAGCAAATCTTTTGCTCAAGCCCTTCAGTCTTCCCGCCCAGTGCCTCATCATCATCACCCTCTCATAACCCCTCGAGTTCCACACCCCCATCGAGATCCACACCAGGCTTTTACTCTCCCACCTTCCAAACTCCCTCCAATCCTCAAAACTCCCCCCTACCCTCCAAAACACATTTTCCCCCCAAACCCTTATCCTCGCCGCCACCTTCCTACTCCTCAAAAATCCCGTCTTCAAAAAATGGAAAACATTGCTTGAAATGCGGTGAATCCGACCACATGGCTGCCGAATGCCGTCGAAGCGGATTTCATTGCTTCAACTACCAAAAGTTCGACCACAGAGCACGTGACTGCCCCCTCCACAACCGAACAAACTCCCTCACCATTGAAGTCCCTCACAACTCAGACATTGCAGCGGCTCTCCCTGACCTACATGCAAGCACCTTCCTTCATCTTATTAATCCGAGGAGTCGCCCAGATGCAGCGACCATCGAGAGTGCCCTCAACTTCGCTTGGCGCAGGCAAGGCAGCTGGTGGGTGGTGAAAAAGGTAAGTGAAGCTGTCTTCCATGTCCAATTCCCCTCAGAGGAGGAAGCCAAGAAGGCCATCTCGGACGGGGTCTTTCAATTCTCAGGCTTTAACGCAACATTCTCTCCTTGGTCTATGGATTACGGGGCCAAGCTTAAGCCACAGTCATGCTTTGTTTGGATCAACATGCCGCTGCTACCATTCCACCTCTGGAACTAAGCATCCTTGGAACAACTGATCCTACCATTTGGTAACTTCATCACTATGAGTGCGGCCATGCATAACGTCACGACCAGAGATGAAGCTCTGGTCCTCATTAAGGTCCAGGATGTGAGCCTCATCCCCAAGAACATTCTTGTTAAATACACTGCTCCATGGAATCAGGATACTCAAATGCATGATATCCCAGTGCTAATCCTAGGGAGCCCCATCCCTTCCGATGATGTAGCCCAAGGCAAGGTACAACTCTTCACCACTGGCTCCACCTCCTCATCTTCGTTCTGGCGCCGATGGACTCCTCAGGCGGAGCACCATGCACCAAACTTCCCGCCGCAAATCTCGGTACCTGATCAAGGCACAGTTGGAAAGGAGAAAATTTCGAAAATTCGCTCCTCTGACGATAATTCAGTTGCGAAAATCCCGCCTTCCCCTAAAGATGGTAACCGTGTTGCGAAATTTCTCAATATTCCAGGTATGGTCGAATCTTCAGCAGAAGGATCGAAATGGGTCCCCACTGATCAGATTGCTGTTGACCCCATTGGGTCTCTCGCTGCTGCCCACCTTGATCCCGAGGTCCAACCTGTCATTGAGGTCCCCTCTGATTCACCCAAGGGCAACTTGGAGATTTCTTCTGAAGCATCTCATATAGCTCCTGATATTCCACCAACTCCCACAGCATCCCACATGAAGAAGAAACCCCACAAATGATCTGGAAAGGAAAGCTGGTAACCCTCGCCCTGTCTCTCTACAATGAGATCAAACCTGTAGTTGACAATGCACTTGAAAACTGCGTAACCAAGCGAGTCGGGAAAGCTGAGGCATCCACCTCCATGATATTCACTGCCGGCACTAAGGGCAAGGCAACATCCAGCTTTCGTACCAAGTACCTCATCCCCAGATATCGACGTCTTCTAGCCTTCTCTGTCTCTGGCTCTGTCCCCCCTGGATTTGATGACTCTTGTAACAAACGGTGGAAGAGGAGCCGCTCTGCTTCCAAGATTCCTTCCACTAGGCCGTTCATGCAACATCTCCGTGCTTCCGCCAAGTCTGCCTCCCTACGCTCCAATGAAGGTACTTCCTCCTCATTTTATTCGGTCAATAATGCATGCATGAATCCCTTTGCTCTTTTATCATGCGACGAAGTTATTGAGGTTGCGGAAATTATTGGAGCGGAGGCCTTAGGGCCACAATCTGCTGTCAAAATCAAGCAGGCTGCGGCAGCTAATGCTGATCCCCCGGATCAGCAGCAGCAGCTCAACTGACTGCTCTCCCCTTTTCTTGACTCTTGATCTGTATCTTCTTTTCGTTGTGAGTTTTATGTTTCAAATGAAGATCAGGAAGTTGGAACGTAAGGGGGTTAGGTAACCCCAATAAATGTGCCCTTATCAAAGATGATATTCTGAGCGCAAAGATTGCGATCGCGTGCCTCCAAGAATCCAAATTGTCTCTGCCTTTGGACCGTAAACTTGCTACTATTGGAGGTTCTGTTTTAACTAAATGGAAATATCTTGATGCCATTGAGAGTTGTGGCGGCATCCTTGTGGGCTGGAACGACAACATCCTCGACTGCTTTTATTGTGCCATTGACATCTTTTCCCTCTCCCTCTCTTTTCGCAATTGAGTTACTGGCACTGAGTGGTCTCTTACCTCCTTATACACTCCTTTTGAACTAGAAGACAGAGTGCTCTGCTTCCATGAAATTTTCCAGCGCAGACAATTCTTATGCGACGCCTGGGTTATATGCAGCGACTTCAATACCACCATCTCAAACTCCGAGCAAAATGGTGGCGCTAGTTCAGCCAGAGATATGAAAGATTTCAGGAGCTGGATCCAGCACCTTCAGCTTATTGACCTCCCCTTAGCTGGCAGAAAATATACTTGGTCCAATCTAAGAGCCAACCCTTCACTTGCTAGACTGGATCGCTTCCTCATCTCCAGCAATTTTGAACATTTATTCCCTAACTGTCTTCAGCTATCCCTCCCCGTATTGCATCGGACCACTGTCCCCTCCTGCTTGACTGTCAAGCCATTGGCCCTAGAACCCATTATTTTAAATTTGAAAAGGCTTGGACTATGCATCCAAACTTCCTCTCAGACATCAGAGATTGGTGGCACTCGTTCAATTGCTCAGGCTCTTCAGTTGACATCTTTGCTGCCAAGCTAACTCTGCTCAAGAGGAGAATCAAGAGGTGGCAAAACGAAGTTTTTGGCCACATTCCTATTCGCAAGAAGAGCCTCCTCGATCGTATCCACAGTTTGGACATTCTAGCTGACACCCAAACCCTTGATGATTCTCAAGTGGCTGAACCAGATGCTGCACACAAGGAATATCAATCCCTGATTAAGGCTGAAGCTATCTATTGGAGGCAAAGAGCTAGAGTGACCTGGATCAAAGAAGGGGATGCTAACACAAAGTTTTTTCACGCTATCGCCAACGGCAGAAGGCGGAGAAACTACATATTTTCTATTGTCCACAATGATGATCTTATTACGGACCAACCCTCTATCCATACCTGCTTTGAGAAACATTTCTCGGATATTTGTGGTTCATCTTCCCTCCCTGATTTCAAAATAGATTGGGCAGCTCTTTACCCTTCCCCTGCCAAGAATCTTTTAGAACTTGACGCACCCTTCACTAAGGAGGAGATTCACCAGGCTGTATTTGGTATGAGTGGCGATAAGGCCCCTGACCCTGATGGGTTTTCTATGCACTTCTATCAGCAACATTAGGATGTTATCCAAGATGATTTGTGTCACATGCTCTTTGATATTCAGGATGGGCGGGCTCTTATTAACAGAGTTAACTACTCTAATATAGTTCTTATCCCTAAATGTGATGGTGCCAGTGCTGTATCTGACTTTCGCCCCATTAGCCTGCTTAATTGCTCTGTTAAAATCTTCACCAAAATTCTGGCAAACCTTCTCAGTCCAATCCTCCATACTCTAGTGTCTTCGTCTCAGAGTGCCTTTCTTAAGGGGATGTCGACGGTTGACTGTTTCCTTACCGCTCACGAAGCTATTAACTTGTGTTTCTCTAGAAAATCTGACACCATCATGCTTAAGATTGATTTCCATAAAGCTTTTGATACCCTCAGTTGGGGGTTTATTGAAGAGATGCTCATTGCTCGAGGGTTTGGACCCAATTGGTGTAGCTAGATTAAAAGCATCCTCTACTGTACCAAATCTTCTGTTCTTCTCAATGGTGTGGCGGGTAGGACAATTTGCTCCAAGAGGGGCCTCAAGCAAGGGGAACCCCTATCCCCCATGCTCTTCATTCTGGGAGTGGATGTCCTAGCTCAAATGTTGAAACTTGGACGAGATCATGGCACTTTTTCAAATCTCAATCTCCGAGGATCACTAGCGGAACTATCCATCCTTCAATTTGCAGATGACACTCTTATATTTTGCAAAGGGGATGAGCAGGAGATTTTACACCTCAAGCTACTACTTCATATCTTTGCTAACGTCTCTGGTCTTCATATTAACCTCTCCAAATCTTCCTTAGTCTACTTCGGTAATTCTGCAGCAAAACTGCAAGCTTTCACTCATATTCTTGGTTGCAAACAAGATACTCTTCCCACTAAGTATCTAGGCATGCCGTTGTCCAAAGGTAAAGTCAAGAGGCGGGATTGGCAACCTTTCATCCTTAAGATAGAGAGATGTCTGGGAACATGGAAGGGGCGACTCCTATCCAGAGGTGGGAGACTTATTCTAATCAATTCAGTCCTTACTGCACTTCCTACATACTTCGCATCATTCTTTAAACTCCCCCAATGGGTCCTAGCCAGGATTGACCAAATTAGGAGCAGATTCTTCTGGACCAGGAGGGGACTCGAAGTCATCTGGGGCCTGTTGTTCTTGGAAGCGCATGTGTCAACCTAAGAGACAGGGTGGCCTAGGGATTCTGAATCTGAGCCAATTCAATAATGCTCTTCTCTTGAAGTGGTGGTGGAAAATTCACACAGAGCAATCACTTTGCACGCAAGTCATCAAGTCTCTATATTTCCGGCCATCACAAAACTCTTTCATTTGCCCGGCCAGAGCCTCTGATTTTTGGAAGAGCAT
The DNA here is from genome assembly GCA_017893485.1 of Hemerocallis citrina. Taxonomy (NCBI): domain Eukaryota; kingdom Viridiplantae; phylum Streptophyta; class Magnoliopsida; order Asparagales; family Asphodelaceae; genus Hemerocallis; species Hemerocallis citrina. The sequence goes on from CM030368.1 coordinate 106,697,282, forward strand.
CTACAGACTCAAGGAACAATTTGATCTTAGTATTTCCTAGACACTCGGCAATGGCCAGCTTATCAAGTTCTGGACTTCAAGATGGATTGAGGGGCATAGTGTAACGCCCCGAATCCCAAATACACTGAATTCGTGATGTTCTACAGGATCTTTTCACTTTATTTAGTACAATTTTACAGAAAAATTAAAACTTTTCATCATACATCAGAGATTACATCAATGTTACACTTTTTCTTTTGCACAGCGGAAGTAAAATTTACAACAATTGAATAAAAGTACAACAGCATGATATAATCTTTAAGCATCCATTCTTCTTTAATCTTTAACAAGTCATTTACCTGCATATAAGACTGTGGGTACGTCAGTTTATTCAACCGACGAACATTATACACGGCCATCCTCTCTATGCCGGAAATAGTATAATTTAACTTTCCATATTTAACAAACACAAACTTGTCACATTCAAGCTAAAGGGACTACCCTATTGATGTCGTGTTGTGATTGTGCACTTAATCCTTAATGCATTTATTTATATTACATGACACTAATGCGCACGTGTTCGGATTCTATGCATCCCATACTACATAGGTCCGAGGGCAAGCCCTTATTCGTTCTTCATCTTTATAGGGTTCAATCCCCCCCGTTATGATTTAATCTACTACTGTAATTACGGTAAGTATCCTAGATGTTATGTTACCTACGAACTCATATTTAGGCACTCTGGAGTAGTATCCTCACCCAGACGCATCATGGGAATTCCTGGGATACGCTCTCACCATAAACATGACACCACCCGTAGTCTTCAAACATCCCATGAGAATCGCCACTGGGATGGTACTCTGGAGCAGTATCCTCACCCAGACTCGTCATGGGAATTCCTGGGATACGCTCTCGCTGCTACCCATGGCCCTCATACTCAGTGTTTTTCTCCTACTTTCATCACATCTTCACTATGCACTAGTCCTTAGTTTTATTAAAAATCATGAACAAAATTAATCTCTTGAGTTAGCCTCTCCATCAACCGGACTTATTCATTCATTTCATCTTGACCAACCTTGGTCTAATTTCATCTCATTTCATTTCTCGATGCCGGGGAGACTTAGCTACTTTATTTCAAATTTCATTTCACAATCTTCAACTCATAAAAATTTCCATGTTGAGTTCTCAAACTCACATGTACATTCTCTTTTCAATTCATGATTTCTATTTGTTCACAAGTTCATCATCGCACATGAATTTGCATGCACTTAATTAATTTCACATTTGAAATTTCACATCACTATTGAACATTCATACTTCATAATTGCACAATATTCTCAAGTGAGAATCAATAATATTATATCACACAACAAGGTTCTTTTGCCAATTACTTTCTAATAGTCCATTTCACTTTATCTTTATAACTATAATTTTCACAAGTGTGTATCTTAGAACCATAGTTCTAATTGTGCCTTTTGTTCACAAACCATAGTGTATTTCATTCAAATAATACCCAAATCACTCTTATAAAAATTCCTTGCATTTTTATGAGAATTACCATATTTTTTCCACATTTTTTGGACATCAAAAACTCCTAAAAAAATATTTTTTTCAAAGTGCAGAAGGGAAGAATCGAACCCAGGCACAACGGGAAACAAGCCAAGAGCACCCGCCAACCGGCCAAACTGTGCTAGCGATATAAGGGGGGGTCAAATGGTACATATTCTTTTCAGGCCGAGAGCTATAGGCTCTCAAATTTTGTAGAAAAAATGTTGTAAATGCTGGGGTTCGAACCGTTCAACCCAGAGAAGCCAACCGCCAATAGTGACCGCCTGAGCTACTAGCTCAGGTTGTCCAAGTGCTAGTTTAAAGCCCATATAAGTTATTTTGATACTGTGGTTAAAACAACTCGATGTTCAAATAAACTTAGTCTCATATTGCTTTTATGAAAGGTACTGAAAAATTCCAGATTATCTTTCTCTTACATGATCTTCATGTCAGTAAGATTAAAATAATTTATGCACTAATAAAAATATATTTTTTCACACAAATCCATGAATTGTTCATCAAAACCATTATATTTCTTTATTTTCGACATTGGTTACACTTAGTCTTCAAATCTCTTCTATTCAAAATTCTTATACAAATTTGCTGATATTAATCTTTCCTCTAACATACACAAATCTACTTCTTTTTAATTTATCCATCCCCACAATATTTAAGGAAGTCTCTTCACAAATTAGCACTAACAAGGTATAGATTTTCTTTTTCATGCAATTAGTGATGGCAAAATATGTTTTCTTTGAATCAACATATACTTCTAGTTCATCATGTGCATCACAAAAATATATAGTCACTTATCAATTATTAGGTTCACACATCAAGCATACAAGAAAGTTGCTCCTTTAAAAAGCGTGCTCTTTCTTAATCAATTTGCATACTTCAAATTTTTCAATTAAACTAACATCCTCATTAGTATTCTCAAGCATCAATACTAACATCATCCATTTATTCTAATGAGCATGGAAAATTTTATCTACAACTTAATTAACAATAATAATCACATGCAAATTGTTCATTATCATGCTAATCAATTTGTAAACTAACTTTCCATTAAAAATGTAATCCACTAACATTCTCCATGAATTATTTCTAATTAGAACAAAGATAATCAACTCACTTTGTAATCACATTCTTATGGCATACAATCACATATAATTCACATATCAATAATTCAATCAACTAGAGATTATTTATTCAATTAAAGGCGCATTCTTATTAATCATTTTTCATGCAATTTACTAATGAGATCTAGCATATACTCCTATATTAGAAATATGAATTGTTTACCCACCTTGTATGGAGAGAACTAAACAAATTTAGCAACACAAGCCTTGCAACAAGATGCACCTCCTCCTAGCCAAAAGCGCGCACAAGCTCCAAGCCACCAAGCAAAACCGAAAGCTTCTTCTCCTTCAATGGCCGGCCTCTCCAAGCAAAAATGCACACAACTCTCACTCTTTTATAACTCACACTAATATTAAAATAAGACTATAGTTTGGAAATATGAAATTGCATATAAAAATAGCCATGAGAGGGGGGGTATTTATACTAGAGAATAAGTGAAATGGAGGGCCAAGATTGATTGGTTGGTTGTAGAATGGAGGGCCAAGATTAGAGTAGGAGTTATAAAAACTACCCACAACTATACAACCACCTCCATGATCACCATGATAAAAATCAAATCTCCCTCCAAAAAGATGCAAACCGGCCACCTCAAGAGTGTGCATAGCACGTGTACGTGCAGTGCACGTGCATGCAACTAGGCCAAATTTGTACATTTTAATTTTGTACAAAAATAAAATAATGATAAATTAGTCTTCTACATGACAAGTTTTAATTAAAAATAGATTAATTCATGGGCTTTATTTTTGGGCCAAAATAGTTTATTAAAATAAATAAAATAAAATACATTTGGGCTTTTAAGAAAAAGGGCATTTTCATTAAATTAAAATAAGGCTTTCTATTTGTTTAAAGAAAGGCCTTTGTACCAAATAATTTGAGAACAAATATTTAAATATTTATACACATCATAATAAAATAACCCAAACAAAATATTGCACGTGCACACTACGTGCAAAAATAAATAATTTTTCATTAATTGAAAAATCAGGGTATTACACATAGTATAGCCTCGCTATTCCCTGCCTTATTCAATGCCGCTTGGAACACAAATGCTTGCTTGAATACCCAGGGTTTTAGGAAATAGGGTAGGTGGATTTGGAAGCCAGGCTTACACTCTTCTACCTCTACCAATATCATCGAAGATAAAGGGTGTCTTCTCAATCTTCTTCAAGTCATTCAACCCACCTCTACACCAGACTGCATCTCTTGGCATCACTCAACATCTGGCATCTTCTCGGTCAAGTCTGCTTACCAATTTTTTAGTATCTCAGGTTTGATTACTCCCTTCTATAAGGCGTGTTGGGGTTTTATGGCACCACTCAAGTGTAAAATCTTCATTTGGATGTTGAGTTCGGAAGCACTCAGCTCTAAAGCTCGCCTCATCTCCAAAGGTTGGGACGGTGATCCGGCATGCACATCTTGCGCATGTCCAATGGAAACCGCCTACCATATATTCTTTGAATGCCCTATGCCATATCAATTATGGCACTATTTCATGCAGCATTTTGACATTACACATCTCCCCTCCTCTATCAAGAATGCTTCTCACAGTGGTGCTTCGATCACCACAAGCACAAATTCACATCTTCTTGGCACTTGATTACTATTGCATCTTGTTGGAGTATTTGGAAGGCTAGAAATGAATCTGTTTTTCATAGTAAAACTATTACAATGGAAAAGCTCATTGCTAATACTTAATTTTGGATATCTCATTGGCTAGATGCAAGCGGGGAATCAAAGACGAAGCGCAAGATCATTCAAGAACTCCAAGCCACCGGGGACATCGACCTTATGAAGCCTGCAGCAGCATTCTCTCAAGCCAGTGATGAGGACTCTCCAGTGTGATTTTATCTCTGTAACTGAAACTGAAGGTGTATGTTTTGGAGGCTTGCCTATTGCCTCGGTTTTGTGTTTTTTATTCTGGTTGATCTGGACTTATTGTGCTAGCGATGGTATGTGAGACAACTAAGCGATAGGATCATAGGTTTGGGCTAGTTGAGGTGCAAGATGGAAGTCCGTTGTCCTCTCTACGTCCCAGCCCTATGCAATCCCGACCTTAATTGTTCCATAAACCAATCGTTCTCGGCCATGAGATCAACACCTGTTTGTAACTTTAGACTCTGACTTTATTTTAATATACTTTTTGTGAGGTAGACTAATCCTACCTTTTGCCAGTCAAAAAAAAAAAAAACAACAACAATTTGTTTGAGTTCCACCATTCAATTTCTTTATGTGTTCATTTGATCCACCCTTATTCATATGCACATGTTTTTAGTCCAAGTTGTTCTTAAAATAACATACAACAAGGAAATAAAATAATCAAAACAGCAAATAACAACAATTAGTATTAAAGATTCAATCTTTAAGTGTTTTGTTAAGTTCTACCATTCACTTTCTTTCATGTGATCATTTTTGATCCACCATACTCATATGCACATGATTTAGTCCAAGTTGTTCACATAATAATAAAATAAAACAACAAAACAATAACACACAAATTTAAGAAGAGAAAACCCCCACCTTGATCCTTATAGGAAGAACTAGCCTAATTTCCTTCTCCTTCCCCTTAGCTCTTACTTGAACCTACAATGAAAAACTCTCTAGTTAAAACTTTTCTCACTTTCTTTTGCTTTTCTATTTTTTTTCTCTTGGCAAATAAGGCGAAGGGTGAAGGGTGGGGGTATTTATAGGACAAAATGAGAGAGTGAGTGTATGAAAGGGTGAAGGGGGTAAGCTTTAGAGTTGGGCACTCCAAGCCAAGGAGTTGGCCGGCCACTATGGGTGAGGGAGAGGGGGTGAGGATGAGTGTAAGTGAGTTGGATTAGTCAAGAAGGAACTGTAACACCCTAGATTTTTTAAATAATTTTTTAAATTAGTAAATGGATTAAAATGATTTTTTGTATTTTAATAAACATTTTTGTGAAATTTATCTTTTTACACGTGCAAAATACGTGCAAATATTTTCTTGAGAAGTTCAAAGTCAGAAATTATTTTGGAGAAATCTATTATTTATTATTAGGTATTATTTACGAATTTTTTGGATTTTTCTGATATTTATTTGGAATATTTGCAAATATTACAAAAGGAGGGGCTTTTGTGCAAAATTATTACTTGGAGTAAAAACTCCATATTTTTAGATTTTTGGGCTGAGCATGATTTCTAGTCAACTCAAAGGTAATAATTTTACCTTTTGTTTTAATAGATTTGTTTTATTTCGCAAATTTCTTAAAGAATGGTGTTTTTTTGCAAAATTGCCACTTAGAGGCAAAAATTACAAATTTGTTTTCTAGACTTAAACCTAGTGCCGGCCAGTATTAGGGTGATTATTTTATTTTTAAATTTAAAGTGAATTGGTTAATCTAATTTCCAAGTATAAGGGTTTATATATGTAAAGATATATTCAAAATGGATATTTTACAAAACCTATTCAAAACCCTAAAACTCTAATTGCCGGATGATATAATGAATTTTGATGGATGTATGAATTAAAAATTGAATCTTTTCATGAAAACTATGCTATGCTATAGATGATTAAAATCTTATATAGATGACCTGAGATTGTTAACAATCTAATGGAAATCATGGGTATGTTTTCTTGTATTATATTGTTGCTGATTTGACCACATATTATGAGATTGTATGGTGTTAATGCATGAAAAATGAACAAAGTTGAGTTCTTCACAGTTTGTGTGTATATATATATATATGCCCTGTTTTGATATTTTGATTAAAAGAACCTGATTAATACATGCTGTATTCACCTATATTCATGGGGAAACTAATGAAGTCAGTGGGGTATGTGTATAACCAGTTGTGGAAGGGTTTTTGGATCGAAAAGATCAAGTTTTGAAGTAAAAAAGAATGGTTTGATTTTCGGGTCTGATGGTGAATGGCCGAAATTGACTTTTTGTGATTTTGTGATGTTTTCGAGTTGGATTTGAGTTGTTTTGGTACTGAGATTGTTTTGAACATTGTACTACTCCTATTTGATGAAATTTTGATGCTTTAACTAATTCTCAAACACACCTACACACATACATATACATTCATCTTTTACTGATATGAAGGATTTGTCAAAATTTGTTCTTTTATGATTTTTGATGAAGTTTTGATTTGTTTTATAAACTCCAGTATGTTATAGAAGTTGTATTTGATCATCTCAAGAAGTTTATTTTCCAAATTTATGATTTTACAAACAATAAACGGAGTATCAGTAAAAAGGTGCACGAATATTAAAGCTGTCGAATTTTGAATTATCGGTCGACTTTCAAGATTTTTCACATGGACTGACAGTCGAATGTCAGTTAATTGATTTTGGGATTTTTGCATGTCGGTCGACCGTCGCTTTTTGAACTGATTTTGACGGTCGAATATCAGCTATTTTGCTGATGGTTTTCTTGAGTTTTCTTCGTGAAGGTTGAAGCAGTGAAGGATTGGCCCAGGCCAACGACAGTGAAGGAAGTCAGAAATTTCTTAGGTTTGGCTGGGTACTACAGGAGATTCATTCAAGGCTATGCACAGATTGTAGTTCCTTTGACAGAGTTAACTTGGAAGAATGTGGCATTCACTTGGAATGATAAGTGTGAGGCAAGTTTTCTTGAGCTAAAAGAGAGGTTGAGGACTGCGCCTATCTTAGCTTTGCCATAAGCAAGGAAGGACTATGATATCCTCAGTGATACATCTCTCTGAGGTTTGGGGTGCGTCTTGATGTAGGAAGGAAAGGTTATTCCATACGGTTCGAGGCAGTTGAGTCTGCATGAGAAGAATTATTTAACGCATGATTTGGAGTAGGTAGCTATTATCTTTGCCTTGAAGCAGTGGAGGCATTATGTATTTGGAGAAAAGGTCAATATGTATACCGACCACAAGTGTCTGAAGTACATTTATCAGCAGAAGGATCTAAATCTTCGGTAGAGAAGGTGGTTGGAAGTGTTGGAAGACATTCGTCTTGAGATGAAGTATCATCCAGACAAGGCAAATGTGGCGGCCGATGGTCTTAGTCGGAAGAGCAGTTTGTCAAGTTTGATCACTACTCAGAGAGAGTTGGTAGCAGAGTTTGATCAGGCATGTATCGAGGTAGTACTACAGGGTTTGAGAGCATCTTTGGCTCAGTTGAGGCTGCAGCCTTCTTTGAGAGAGCAGAATATGGAAGGTCAGAAATCAAATGCAGAGATTTAAGGAATGTTGCAGCAGGTTTTCGAAGGCAAGTTATCAGAGTTCCGTGCCCAAGATGGAGTTCTATGGTTGGGTGAGAGGTTGTGTGTTTCAGAGAATGTAGATTTGAGAGAGAGTATCTTGTAGGAGGCACACAGTACTTTGTTTTTAGTACATCATGGAGGCACAAAGATGTTCAAGGACTTCAAGCAGCACTTTTGGTGGTCTGGTATGAATAGGGATGTGGCATACTTTGTGGCAAGGTGTCGACTTGCCAGCAAATCAAAGCAGAGAATCAGAGACCTGAAGGTTTGTTGCAGTCATTGCCTATTCCAGAATGGAAGTGGGAGAATATCAGCATGGATTTCATCACAGGGTTGCCGAGGAGTTCGAAGGGCAATGACTCAATTTGGAGGGACCGTTTGACTAAGTCAGCTCACTTTTTGTCCATGAAGATTACCTGATCATTGGAGAAACTGGTAGAGCTGTACATTGATGAGATTGTGAGACTTCATGGAGTTCCTATGTCGATTATTTCCGACAGAATGTGAGGTTCACTTCGAGGTTCTGGAAGGGTTTGCAAGCAGCCTTGGGTACCAGTGCCGATTTCAGTACTGCTTTCCATCCACAAACTGATGATCAGACTGAAAGAGTGAATCGGGTATTGGAGGATATGCAGAGGGCTTGTGTGATGAATTTTGGTGGCAGTTGGGAGAGGTACTTGGCATTGGTTGAGTTCTCTTATAACAACAGTTGCCATGCGAGTATCGGGATGGCTCCATATGAAGCTCTGTACGGGAGGAAGTGCAAGAAACCTATTTGTTGGTATGAAGTTGGTGAGAGACAGATGTTTGGGCCTAAGATTGTGCAGCAGACATCGGAGAAGATCGAGCTAATTCGTAGGAGGTTGGTAGAGGCTCAGAGTCGGTAGAAGAGTTATGCAGACACTCGACGAAGGGACTTGGAGTTTGAGGTTGGGGATGCAGTTTTTCTCATGGTGTCTCCGACTAAAGGAGTGATCAGGTTCGGAAAGGGAGGCAAGTTGGCGCCAAGGTATATTGGGCCATACAGGATTTTGGGGCGGATTGGTAAAACGGCATATAAGTTGGAGCTACCGGAGGAATTGGCACAGGTGCATGATGTGTTCCATGTGTCGATGTTGAGGAAGTATGTACCGGATCAGAGTCATCAGTTGGGGAAGTGCCTGAAGGTCTACAGCTGAACTTGAAATACAAGGAGCACCCTGTAGAGTGTTGATCGTAGGGAGAAGGTGTTGAGGAATAAGGTGATACCTATGGTCAAGGTATTGTGGAGGAACCAGCAATTTGAGGAAGCTACTTGGGAGCAGGAGGATCGCATGCAGAAGGATTTTCCTGAGCTTTTTGAATGATTGTATTCTTTTGATTGAATTGTATTTCTCTTGTATGACTGTATTCATTAAACTATATGAGATTTCATTTTTTTTGCTTATATTGTTTGGTCTCTATTAGTAGTAGTTCTGAGGAGAGAACTATTCTAAGGAGGGAGTGATGTAATACCCTAGATTTTTAAAATAATGATTTTGAGATTAATAAATGGATTAGAATGATTTTTGGTGATTTGAAATACATTTTTTGTGAAATTTATCTTTCTACACGTACAAAACACGACAAAATATTTTCTTGGAAAGTTCAAAGTCAGAAATTATTCTGGGGAAATCTATTATTTATTAGTAGGTATTATTTATGAATTTTCTGGATTTTTCTTATATATATTTGGCATATTTGCAAATATTACAAAAAAAGGGTCTGTTGTGCAAAATTACCACTTGAAGTAAAAACTCCAGATTTTTTGACTTTTGGGTTGAGCATGATTTCTAGTCAACTCAGAGGTAAAATTTTTACCGTTTGTTTTAATAGATTTGGTTTATTTCGCAAATTTCTTAAAGAATGGTTTTTTTTTGCAAAATTGCCACTTAGAGGCAAAAATTACAAATTTATTTTCTGGACTTAAACCCAGTGCTGGCCAGTATTAGTGTGATTATTTTGCTTTTAAATTTAAATTGAATTGGTTAATCTAATTTCCAAGTATAAGGGTTTATATATGTATAGATATATTCAAAAGGAATATTTTGCAAAACCTATTCGAAACCCTAAAACTCTAATTGCCGGCCTATTAAAGGGAGGTGCAGCCGTTTCTTTGCTGCACTACACAAAGGGTTTTCTTTATTATTTATTTCTTAAAGTTTCAAAGCGAGAATCTTGGTTTTCTTGCGAAAGGAAAGACTTTTCTTATTCTCTTTATTATTTTGGTTGATTCTTCAATAAGGTGAGTGACATATGTTTATTTTCTTATTGTTCTATGCATCTTGTATGTGATGATTTGTCTATTAGAAAGCATGTTAGATGATGGTATGATGATATAATGAATTTTGATGGATGCATGAACTAAAAATTAAATCTTTCCATGAAAACTATGCTATAGATGATTAAAACCCTATATAGATGACTTGAGATTGTTAAAAATCTAATAGAAATCATGGATATGTTGTTTTTGTATTATATTCTTGCTGATTTGAACACATATTATGAGATTGTATGATGTTAATGCATGAAAAATGAACAAAGTTGAGCTCTTCACTGTTTGTGTATATATATGCTCTGTTTTAATATTTTGATGAAAAGAACCTGATTAATACATGTTGCATTCACCTATATTCATGGGGAAACTAATGAAGTCAGTGGGGTATGTGTATAACCAGTTTTGGAAGGGTTTTTGGATCGAAAAGATCAAGTTTTGAAGTAAAAAAGAAAGGTTTGATTTTCGGCTCTGATGGTGAATGACCGAAATTGACTTTTTGTGATTTTGTGATGTTTTCGAGTTGGATTTGAGTTTTTTTGGTACTGAGATTGTTTTGAACATTGTACTATTCCTATTTGATGAAATTTTGATGCTTTAAATGATGCTCAAACACACCTACACACATACATACACATTCATCTTTTACTGATATGAAGGATTTGTCAAAATTTGTTCTTTTATGATTTTTAATGAAGTTTTGATTTGTTATAAACTCCAGTATGTTATACAAGTTGTATTTGATCATCTTAGGAAGTTTATTTTCCAAATTTATGATTTTACAAAGAATTAACGAAGTATCAATAAAAAGGTGCACGAATATTAAAGCTGTCAAATTTTGAATTGTCGGTCGATTATAAAGATTTTACACATGAACTGACAGTCGACTGTCAGTTAATTGATTTTGGGATTTTTGCATGTCGATCGACTGGCGCTTTTTGAACTAATTTTGACGGTCGACTGTCAGCTGTTTTGTTGATGGTTTTCTTGACTTTTCTTCGTGTTTCTTGAACGATTGTTTTTTCGATATTATGGATTATTGATCTACTATTTTAGATGACGTTTTTACTACAGATTACAGTATCTTACAGAGAGTTACATTTTTTATTATAATACATTTTAAATTGTAACCCCCATTCCCGTAATTACATAAATTCTAAAAATTTTTTGTATTTTTATTTTTATAAATTTATTTTGTGCCAAAATCGTTTCGTATCTTTTATTAAAGTATTTTCTAATCGAAAATCTTATTCCTTTTGAATAATGGCGTAGTTTAATCTTACTTTCTATTTCTGATTGACCGGATATTTGTATTTGAGCCTAAAACAAATATATTATTATTATTTGATTAGTTTAATAAAAATTGTTAAACCCGAATATTATTTTGTTGTATGATATTATTATTTTTATAATTATAATAATTAATTGTTATTCCTTGATTAATCTATTTAAAATCCATCTATTGAATTATTTTATTATTTTATTTGTTCTGATTTTCTTGGCAAATTTCAGTCTATTTTCAAGCCCAATTGATATTCTTTTGCATTTGTGTTATTCATCAATCTATTTGGATTTAAATTTTTGTGCATGAACTATTTTCTCTTTTTGTTGGACCATCTATCTTGTGAATTTTATTATATTGGATTATGATTATTTTATTTGAACCCTATTATTCTTAAATCCATCTCTTATTGAACCCTAAAATCCAATTGCAGTTTGTTCTCAACCCAGACCCATTATTATTGGATCATAACTCATTAACCTAATAATCTACTTGTATTCTATAAATACAACTCTAATACAAACCCTAAAAACACAAAAAAAAAAAATGCAAATTGTAGCAGTCTAATCTATTTCCTCTTTCCTTTTTCTCTCTCCTCCCCCTTTTCTCTCTCCCCGCTCAAACCCATCAGCCATCCCCGACCAGCTAAATCCTGTCGATCTCCGGTGTCTTCTCCGGCCATCTCCCTCGTCGACTACCCTAACCCCGTCGTGCCCTCCTCCTTCCCGCTCCTCGATGCCAGCACCCCCCCCCCTCGAGCGCTGCCCTCTTTCCGATCGTCGCAGCCACCAAGATCCGTTGGTCAAGCACAGATCCAACCGCCGCCATCCGTGCCTCCCGCTCGATGCTCCAGTCGATGACCCCTCGCGCCTCCGTCCGTCGACACCGCCGTCGTCGGCCATTGTTGTCGTGGCCTTGCTTGCTGTTACAATTGTTGTCTCTTGTTACTGTTGCTGCTACCATTACTTTCTTTTTTGCTGTTAATTATTGTTGCTCTATTTCTCATAGTATACATGTGCTATTTTGTGGATTTGTGTTAGTTCGTGGGTTCATTGCTTCGGGATCCTTGTCCTGTTATTCTTGGTATTCAATTTCTTCATCTAACAGGCAAGTCACTTTCCCCTTGAATTGTATATCGTATCAAATTCAGGTTTTATTGAAATGCTTACAAGTAGATCCTATTCGTTATCGTATTATTGTATTAACTATCTTTCGTTGGGTCTATTGAGGGTTTACACGAGCTAACCCCAACATTTTTGACATCGTGCCAGTTTTGACTCTAAAGAATGAATCTTTCATGCATTCATATAGAATTGAGAATAGAGTTGTTCATATAATTGTCACACAAATAAATTATTATAGATAGAATTGCTAGGTTGTATGTTTGGTTGATCGATTGGTGTTTGTTGATGATAAATTGATGTATGTATGTGTTCTAATTTTATTTATCATGTTTTGACACTCATCATGAGAACTAAAAAGTTTATCAACTAGTAGAATCGATACCCATCATGTTTCATTAATTTATTTCATGAAAAATGCCCAAAACCTGTAGGTTGCTTGCTGGTTGTATATTGTTTGCTATTTTCGACCCAGTAAATGATTTCAAAATAAATTACTTTCTGAATAAGAGTTGTATCCCTATGTTTCTAGTTTTCAGAACATCTTGAATTTCTAAATTCCGAGTTGTGTAGCAAAAGTTATGCCTATTTTACTACAACTATATTTTTACTTTCTGATTTTCAGATTCTTGTACATTTGATGTTTAAACTGTTAAAAGGCTGATCAAATGTTTAAATTTTGCTCTGATAATTTTCATATTGTTACTTAACATGTTTAGGAGTCTAGAAAATATTTTTAATGAATTTAATATTGAGTTTTGCTGATTCTAAAATTTTAACTACATGATATCGAGTTTCTACCTGAACATGAAAACCTGTAAAGAATGGTGTGTTCGAACTAGCTACTGTTGTCGGATTTTGAATTTTAAATATGCGTTGGAACTATGTGGATGTCTAGTTTCTAGAACTTCAGACGGATTCTGTTTTCGAGTTCAACAGCGGGAAACTGCATTTTTGTATAAACTACTCTTGTTGTCCAGAATTTCACTTTTAAATTTTTAATAGTTTAATTAATCCTATCTCCTTGTATTGCATGAATCGAAGTGTGTATGTTGCATTGCATGATCCTAATGTCTTATTGTCATCATTCCAATTGTCCTACTCCTGTTATCATCTTATTATTCCTTTACTGTTACTATTGTTCACCCCATGTCTAAAATTGCATATTGTATTGTTGCATTAACAAAATAATTAACAAGCCGGAGTTTAAGGGATTGACTTGAGTAGTGAATAATATAGTGACTGTGTCGGCCAGTCTTTATCGATTGATTGTGGAGCGCTGACTACGGCACTCCAATCTTTCGTGTATTGCATCAATGAATCGTATCAATGTATCGTATCAGTGAATCAATGAATAATCATAATGTATCATGCAACAATATTGTATTGTATCAGTGATTATCATACCGACACATGATCTATAGAATTCACCACTCAGTCTAAACGAAATTGATTGTATACATCGAACATGTAGTATGGGATGCAGTAGTACGTGCATTAGTTAGGATTAAAATGATTAATAGACTTAAGAATTGACACGACATCGACATTGCATATTGCACATCATTGTTCCCATTAATACCAAATATTGTTTAAGTGTCATTGATACCATCGAATATTTTTATTGAATATTGAATCATTGTTTATACCATTGCATCGTTTACCATGATATTAATTATTGCTATTGTCCCATGTTATTGACTTCTATTGATCCATTGAATTCATTGTTATACCGTTTTCCATTGTTCTTTGCTTTCTCTACTTGTTGTCCACGACTTGCTCTAAGGATAATTTTTCTCCTCTTTTTAGATGAAGTGTTTACAGTTGTTGATGGATAATTGCCTGATGGATTGGGAGAACAACATTGGTGAAGGAATTGATAGCATCGCCGCTTAATAAATAATTATTTTGTCATGAATACTTAATTATTGAACTATTGTTATTTCATTATATTATGGGCTTTTGACCCGAATATTGCTATTATTTGTTTCCAGACATTGGTTTATTGTATTTGGTTATCTCATATTGCTTCACTACAAGTATTATTGTTCATGAGATTATTATTATTGCCTACACAATTGTTCTGTATTGATTATATTGTTGAGTTGATCGGATAAACGGTTTATGGGTGACGTTAGTCATGCACTGGGTCAATGTCATGTACTTGTATTCCGTATTGTTGGGAAGTGGGGCGTGACATAAATTGTATTCCATAACTTTATTAAACGAAAGATATATGGTTTTTGAAGAAAATTGATGTTTCGTGATATCCTACGATTTCAAAATATGATTTTCAGATATTTACTAGATTTAATACTTTATTTCAATTCTGGAATTTATGAGTATATTAAGGAATTTGGATTTGTTGATTTTTAAGAAGTTTTCTTAATGTGAGAGTATTGATAATGGAATTAAAAGCTTTAATGAAAGATTTTGTGTTGATGGTTGAGTTGTGAATCTCTAGAGGGTGAGTGGGACCATAGATACCGGCAGTTGAGATTTTGTGATTTGGCCAGCTGTGGCTCTGTTATTGATCAGTTGAGTTAAGTCCGGTAGGGTACGCCGACTCTGAGAGATTTGTAATTAATTAATTAACTTAATAAGTATAAGGACAGGCACTAGAATTGTGATATGATGAAATGAGGGCAAATGTGAGTTATGGACTCCAGTATTCAGGGATGATGGCCGAAATAGGCCACAGAATGATCCAACGTAAGTGGGATTGATCTCCAGTATTCCAAGAACAAGACCAACGCGCCTGGGATGTTTGTGCGACGAGGGTTCCAGGATGACCTGCAGAGTGAGGCAGTCCCCAGTATTCCGGGACGATTGATGAAATAGGCCACAGAATAATCCACGTGAGTGGGATTGGCCTCCAGTATTCCAAGAGCGAGAACCGATACTTGCAATATATCTAAATCTCGTAAGTATTCATTGTAGTAGAATAATTACATAACGATGGATCTTTCCCTATAAAGTGGAGAACGATAAGGGCTTGCACCAGACCTATGTAGTATGGAATGCATAGAATCCAACAAGTATGCATTAGAGAGTCATCATTCTGCATTTGTGTTTTCTTGACTTGGTTTTATGCATGTGTGTTTTCTATTTTCCTACACTTTACACTTAGTCTAGTTTCACTTGACGTTTTCATATTTTATTCATTGTTATTTCATATTCCTTTTGTTATTACTATTGGTGTGTATTGATTATGACATTATTCGTTATGTTTTATTCATGTTGTATTTCTTTTGATGTCACTCACACCGTTATGGCTGACCCCTGTAGTTTTGGGGATTAGCGTTATCTCTAACCTCATGTTTTAAAGGTAGGTACCATTAGCTTGGGATTTGGATGCATGTGGTAGAATGATAATGTGGCCTATGTAAATTGTAAAAGAATGTGTTGTAAGAGAAAGAAATTGTAATTCAATGTGTTTAATTTTCCGCTGCATTTTGTAAAGAATTGTTGTAATAAAAGTTAAAAATTTTATCTGTGTTTTGGCTATGTTTACTATTACATTGAGGTTGATGCTAGGAATTGTGCCACGTATTTCTGAGATGTTATATTGGAAATTCGGGGCTCTACAGGAACATCACCTATTAATACCAATTTGTATTTCCAATAATTAAAAAACCTAAGTTTATCCCTCCAAATAAATCCTAGCCATTCATCTTTGATCAATCATGAAAAAAATAAAGGTATTTTTGTCCAAAAACACATACTACATGATTTGTACAAATGTACGAAATCGATACAATACGCATATGTATATACTAATATATATACCGATAATTTTTGTTCGCCAAACCAAACAATCTGTATAAAAATAATTTAATTCCGACAATAAAATAAAATAATAATAAAAATAAATTTTATTATCGGCTCGGAAGATTTCAGCACCAAATTGATATAATGCATATACATATAGACTGGTATGTATACAGATAATGATTATTAATTAAACTGAGTAATATCCACCAAAAATATTTCAATTGTGAAATAAAAATAATAAAATAATATAATTAATAACTGCTCGGGATATTACTAGACTAGTAAGAGGAAGTGTGCCACTCAGCAGTCTGTGCCACTCATTGTCACTGCCAAGTCTTCTGGAGGTCCTATGCAGTTCCGACCATGATGGCCAGAGCACTACCCTATCCATCAAAAACTCCGAACAAGGGCCCGATCTGCAAAAATTACCACAGGGTTGGACCCCTACGCAAGGACTGCTGGGTAGCCAACCGTCTTTGCCTAGCATGCGGAGCAAGCGACCGCATGGTTCGAGACTGTTCACAGAGGAGGGGTAGTACACTAGAGGGAGGATCAGTTCCAGGTGGAGGACATGGCCAAGCTTACAATCTGATCGCCGAAGGAGTGACTACAGGTATTCAGCAATATAATTGTTTTGTTTATTATTCTTTAATTTTTTGTTTTTGCATTGGTTATTCTCTCTTGCATCATTTATCCCTTCTGCATCTTGCATTTACCTTCGTTTATTGATTCATTATTCAATACCATACTAGTTATTCCGTCCCTACCATACCCTCTTCAATTCCAGTTGAACCACCCTACTCATTTCCCTCCATTCATATTCAATCTTTCCATGCCTTATTCTCTTTCGTCCCTTGCAGTCATTCTCATTCGTTGATTTCTTATTAAGTGTAAATTCATTCTTTTTCTATCTATATTATCTTTGATTATAGTGTTATCCATTTTTTTTATTCCTATTTGGTTCGTCGATCGGCATCGCTTGATCTATAACGACATGTCTACCGCTTGGATTTCTGCACAGCGGAAGCGTGGTGGGCCTACAACCCACAAGTCCCAGGATTCTCTTTTTGCATCTCACTCTTTGCATTGCTTACTCCATTACTCTTACATTTGCATTGTCATCATTCATTGAATCTTTATTCAACATCATTCTTGATCACTTCATCCCTATCAATGTTCCTTCTTTTCTGGTGTTTCCACCATTTTGCCACTTTTCGCTTCATTCTGTAACACCCCGTATATATATATATATATATATATATATATATATATATATATATATACATACATATATATATAAAATAAATGAGATGAGTTGTTAGTTGTTGGCCTATAGGAAGATCCTATAGGACTATGATCAAAAGGATTGATGATAGAGCCTACAGGATGGTCTATGGGGCTTAGCATGCATTTAATGAATAAATGTAAAAAATGAAAGTGTGCATGCATGGATAGTGACGTGGTGCTTGGGATTCAAAGTCCCATATCGAAAAAATTGTCCAATTTTGCGGGGTGTTATAGGAAGAATGTGAGTTATATTAGGATTCCAAATGATAAAGGTCACTTAACGGTTAACTACCTTTTTTATGGTACCTATGGTGGGCGCGGCTAGAGATTTGTGTCTGTTCTTTCGCGTGTGAACACACATAGCCATGTGCACAGCTGAACTGGGCTTGAGGCGTTACAATTGGCATCAGAGCAGAATTTTGACACTGATTGTGGGTCAGAGTAGATGAGCGCCTGAGATGAAACTGAAAAGGACAGTACACTGGTTGCGACCGGGGGCAATATGCTAGTTGAATCAGGGTAGTCTACTCCACATCGGCTAGAAAGGGATCCTGGATCATGTTGCAAGTCCCGGGCTCAGCGAGGATGCTGAGTTCTTACAGAGGGGTGTGTGTAACACCCCGTACTTAAGCGGGTATATATATATAATATTATATAGAAGTATAATATATATATATATATATATATATATAATAAAACACAAAGAAAGCTATCAAGTGGCTCTCATTCAATAGGGTTGAAATTAATGGTCCAGATCTAACCTCTCAAAACATATTTTTCCGCCCAAAAGTTCCCTCCCAAAACTCAAATTCAAATCTCTCCAAAACAACTCCTTTATTTATTTATTAATTTATTTATTTCTCTCTCTCCCTCTCTCTCTCTCTCATTCTCTTTCTATTTACTCAGAAATTTATATTTTCAGATTTCAGGTTTGTAATTTTTCAGATTTTTATGCATTTTTTATTGTTCATGTTACATTGAAAATAGCAAATATCTCATTAACAGTTAAATTTTATCATTTTCCACACTCAAAGTTCTAAGTAGTTGGATTTTACACCCTCATTTATAATTTATTTTCATCATATACTAATGGAAACATGTACTTTTATTTACAACTAATTATTGTTTTACTATTCAAACTTGAGCTACATAATTGTTGTTTTAATGTTTACAAGACTTTCATATGTTGTATCGTTCCGAAGACGTGCCGTAGGCATGTGCCCACGGGAAAATCTAGTATATATAATAATAATAATAATAATAATAATAATAATAATAATAATAATAATAATAATAATAATAATAATAATAAATGAGATGAGTTGTTAGTTGTTGGCCTATAGGAAGATCCTATAGGACTATGATCAAAAAGATTGATGATGGAGCCTATAGGATGGTCTATGGGGCATAGCATGCATTTAATGAATAAATGGAAAAAATGAAAGTGTGCGTGCATGGATAGTGACGTGGTGCTTGGGATTCAAAGTCCCATAACGAAAAAAATGTGGGGAAGAAAGTGAGTTATATTAGGATTCCAAATGATAAAGGTCACCTAACGGTTAACCACATTTTTTATGGTGCCTGTGGTGGGCTTGGCTAGAGTTTTATGTCCATTCTTTCGCGTGTGTGCACACGTAGCCGTGTGCGCAGCTAAGCCGGGCTCGAGGCGTTACACATTCCCAGTTTTGTTATTTCCCAATTTGCTTTTGCCTTATTCTATGTACCGCCTAAGCAAATTTCGAGTACGAAATTTTGTTGTGGGGTGGGTAGGATTCTAACCCCCATTCCCGAGAATAAGAATTTTCCGTGTATTTTCTATAATTTGATGTTTATAAATTTATTTTGTGCTAAATTCGTTTCGTATCTTTTGTTAAAGTATTTTCTAAATGAAAATTTTATCTATTCCGAATAAAGCTGTATTTTAATCTTACTTTATATTTCTTATTGATCGGTTAATTATATTTGAGCCCAAATCAAATCTATTATTATTATTGGATTATTTTAATAAAGTTGTTAAACCCGAAAACTAATTTGTTATATAATTTTATTTTATTATGATTAAAATTATTAAATGTTATTTCTTGATTATCTATTTAAAATTCATCTATTGAATTATTTTACTATCGTACTTGATCTGATTTTCTTGTGGAATTTCAATTTATTTTCAAGCCCAATTCATATTCTCTTCATTTGTGTTATTCATTTATCTAATTGGATTTAAATTTTCATTCACGAACTATTTCCTCTTTTCGTTGGGCTATCTATCTTGTGAATTTTATTTTATTTGAACCCTATTGTTGTCAAACTCATCTCTTGTTGAACCCAAAATCCAATTACAGTTATTTCTTGACCCAAAACCCACTATTATTGAATCCTAACCCATTAACCCAACAATCTACTTGTATTCTATAAATACAACCCTAATACAAACCCTAAAAATACAAAAATACAAATTGTAACCGTCATCCTCTCTCCTTTCTCCTCTTTCTCTCTCCTCTTTCTCTCTCCACTTTGTTTCTCTCAACTCGCCCACCAGCCAAACCACCCACCCCGACCACCTCTCTCCCGCGCCATCTCCGACGAGCACCGGCCCCCCACCCCCTGCCCCCTCGTCGACCGCCATCTCTTCCTCGTCGATCCCGCCGCCCAATCGAAACCCCCCGACCGCCCTAGCTCCTCCCCAGTCGCCTTGCCCTTCGATCTCCGTCGAGATCTGCCACCCTAACCCGTTTGACAGCAGTCGGTGCCCCCCCCCTTTGCTCCTTGTCGCCGCCAGCGACGTCGCCATCTCGTCGACGTCAGCCGTCGACCCGCCCGCCGTCGAGCCACCGACGTCAGCCAGCCATTGCTTTCTTTCGCTGTTGTTGCTGTTGCTTTGGGTTCTTTGCACGTAGTATACACGTGTTATTTCGTGTGTTTGTAGGTTCATTACTTCGGGATTCTTATCTCGTTATTCTTGGTATTCAATTTTATCGTCTAAAAAGCAAGTCACTTTTCTCTTGAATTGTTATTGAATCAAATTTAAGTTTTTATTGATATTCTTGCAAGTAGATCTAATTGATTCATCGTATTGTATATTGTTTATCTCTTTCATTGAGTATATTGAGGGTTTACACGAGCTAACCCCAATATTCTTGACTTCGTGCCTCTATTGACTCCAAAGATCAATATTTCATGCATCCATATAGTATTCATGATAGGAGTACTCATATAATTGTCACACAATTAATCTATTATAAAAATAATTGTTAGGTTGTATATTTGATTGATCGATTGTTGTTTGGATGATGTTAAATTAGTCTATGAGTGTCATTTTAATTTTATTTATCTTGTTTTTACATCCAGCATGCTGATTACGAAGTTTATCGACTAATAGAATCGATATCCATCATATTTAATTAATTTATTTCATGAAAGATACCCAAAAATTTGTCTGTTGTTTGATGTTTGAAATTTGCCTGATGTTTTCGACCCAGTAATTGATCTTAAAATAAATAACTTTCTGAATAAAAGTTGTAGCCCTATGTCTCTAGTTTCCATAATATCTTGAATCACAGATTTCCGAGTTGTATTGCAAAAGTTATGATCGTTTTATTATTGTTGTGTTTTTATTTCAAGAATTTCATATTCTTGTATGTTCCATGTTTAATCTGCTAAGAGGTTGATTTAATATTAAAATATTGCCCTTAAAATTTCCAGAATGTTAGTTAACATGTTTAGGAGTCTAAAGAATATTTTTTAAATGAATTTAATATCGGTTTTTGCTGATTCTAAATTATAACGACTTGATATCGTTTTTCTATCTGAACATGAAATCTGTAAAGAATGATGTACTATTTTCGAATCTTTAAATATGCGTTGGAACCGTGTGGAAGTCTAGTTTTTAGAATTTTTGACGGTTTCAATTTTCGATTTTTGTAGCAGCAGGAAATTACATTTTAGTACAGATAACTCTTGTTATCTAGAATTATACTTTCTAGATTTTCTTGAATTAATTATTCCTATGTCTTTGTATTGCATGAATCAAGGTGTGTATGTTGCATTGCATAATCCTAGTGTCCTATTGTCATCATTCTAATTGTCCAATCTGAGTTATCATCCTATTGTTCTCCTATTGTTACTATCGTTCAATTAATGTATCTAGATTGCATATTGTATTGTATTGTTAGATCGATAAAATTATTAATCAAGCCGGGGTTTAAGGGTGACCTAGTAGTGGAAAATATATGAGATTGTACTCAGAAGGGAGCTCATGGTTTCCTTACAATTACTGAATGACTGAATGACTGAATGACTGAATAACTGGATAACTGCATATTGTTCTATGGATATTGTTACTGAATAACTGAATGACTGAATACTGAAAAGAATCGTTTACATTGTTGTCGAGTACATGAACTATAGAATCTACCACTACAGTCTAAACGAAAGTGTTTGTATACATCGAACTTGTAGTATGTGATGCAGTAGTACATGCATTAGTTAGAATTAAAATGATAAATAGACTTAAGGATTACGCATCAACACTGCATGTTGTACATCATTGTTCCTATTGATATCGAATATTGTCTAAGTGTTATTGATATTGATCATTGAATATTGTTATCGATTATTGAATCATTATTTATACCCATTTCATTGTCTATCATTGATATTGATTATTGCTATCGTCCTTTATTATTGATTCCTATTGATCCATTGAAATCATTATTATATCGTATTCCATTGTTCTTTGCTTTCTCTACTTGTTGTCCATAACTTACTCTAAGGACAATTTTTCTCCTCTTTTTAGATGAAGTGTTCACAGGTAATGAAGGAGAATTGCTTGCTGGAATTGGAGAACAAGCATTCTAAAGACTTATTGCTTTCTAGTTGCTTATTATTTCATGGACTTATGTATTGAGACTTATTATTATTGTGTTGGGATTTATTATTGTATCGGGCTTATGACCCGGATATTACTATTTGTTTCCAGATGTTAGTTTATTGTATTTGGATATTTTATATTGCTTCATTCCAAGTATTATTGTTCATAAAATTATTATTATTACCTGCGCAATTGTTCTGTATTGATTATATTATTGAGTTGATCGGATAAACAGCTTATGGGTGACGTTAGTCATTTGCTGGGCCAATGTCATATACTCGTATTCCCTTTTTTTGGGAAGTGGGGCGTGACAAACCTTCCAATAGTACTCCTATTCAGGCAAACATGGCTTACATGGCAGCACCATGTGTCCCAGGCCAAAACATGGCATCCAAGTCCTCTGTCGCTATAAATAGCCCCTTATGGGCACTAAAAACAAAAAGAAAAATATATACAAAAGCTCAGTAGAAACTTCAGCGAATTCTCAAGCAATTTCAAGCTCTTCTTGATGATCAATGACTCTCTGTCAAGGTATAAATTCTAGACCCTAAGGCCCCCCACAAATGCGGGCACCCTTTCTCGAACGGGACCATTGCTATCCAGCTAAATATTCAAGATGATGTTTTGGCTGGTGGGGCCTTGGCAACACAGTCTAACGTTCGCTTGATCAATCGTCAGCAATGGAGTCGTATCCAACTGCCACTTTGATGATCCAAGGCTATTACAGTTCCTAGTCGACAATCAGGTCATAGTGGGTTGATTCCCCTTATAATATATCACCTAGTAGGTGACACCCCATTCAACAGTCAACCTGGCCCTGCTAGCCACTGGCCTTCGTAATGCCAAAACTGTAGGTGATACCCCTAATAATCAATCGGCCTCGATGCCATTGGCTCTAGCCTCTTGCCAAATTGTGGGTGACACCCAGAACAGTCACTTGGTCTCAGTAACATCGATTGTGGCCACTGGTCGCCATAATGCCGAACTCATGGGAGATTACTTTTCAATCATATAACATGGTTGATTCCCTTACAATCATATCACAAGGGTGGTTCCCTTACAATCATAAAAAATGGGTGATCCCCCTAAAATTATATTGATATGGGTAAAATTAGGGTCGTACAATCCCGACAAGCATCTTAAAGCTTATCAATGGAAAAATGGTAATTCCAGCCATTACAGGCCCGTAAGAGGAACATGGACCACTTTCAGGTCCATGAACTCAACCAGGCCTACAGTACTGAATTGGCTTACAACCCAATAAAAGGAGTTTCAGCTAAATAAAAATTGTTAACCAAATTCTCTATCCTTAACAGAGTTATCAACTAACTCTATCACATCACCTTGGAAATCTAGAGTTTAATCTTAAAAGATATCGATCTGAGTCTATCTTTAGGAACAAACTCGTAGGTTACAACCTTCATCATGCTGAGGTAACCAATCTTTTGCTTTTAAAACTCTAGTCTTTTTCTAAGTTACTGACTTGAGTATCGGAGGGTCTTTTGCCAGGGCCAATCCCAGTGTTCAGACTTTGTGCAGGTTATCCGGCACATCTGAGGTATCCAATCAAAATCTAGGCACTCTCAATGGTTCAGATCCAAATCATGGAGATTTCAGCCATCACAATTTTGTTCTGATCGACGGTCCAGATTGTAAGTTTTCTCCTGAAAAAAGAACTAATCATCTATTGCTCCCACACTAGAAAAAAGCAGCAACAGAGATGCACCACCTATGAGAAACTACAGATATGCCTTTCTGATCAGATCTCTCAAGAAAAAAAACCACTTTTTTCAGCCATGGCCCCCAAAGGAAGAAAGGCGACAGCTGCTAGCTGTCAAGCCGACCATCCTCTTCCACATCCTCCTGTGCAGCCTACATGCCCATCATCACAGGCCCCCAGTCTTCCATAGCAGCCTCCTCTCAACAAGACTGCATCGGCGGGCTCCCAACGACATCACTTTAAACGTCACTCTGAACCACACCCTGGTCTCACCCGATTGAAGACCAGATCTTAGTCCACACAACCTCCCCTTCCACGATGCCCATTGTGGTGCCCACAGTGCAGCCAGACCTCTACCATGTCATCAACATCGACAGCAAGGGAAGGACCTCCACCAACATTTAGAATAAAATCCTACCCGATATGAGGTCCCCCGCTCAGAGCACCAAGGGAGCAAGAGAAGCCCTTCTCCTAGATGGCAGAAATCCTGCCAAACGTCCTTGCTCCCAAAAACAACAGAGAAGAGGAGGCACCCGGCACTCGGGCTGGATTCTGCAAGTTCAAAAATGAAATCCTCTTAGTCTTCAGGGGAGCCTCGGATAGGGGCCAACGGATAATCAATCACCACTCTAGAGCTATGCAAAGAGCAGAGTCTTGTGAGTCTACTCGATCCAAAGATGAAGACGATGGGGTCCTCCGTCGCCTTCAAGAGATGGAACACCGCCTTGATCGGATTAGCCAAGAGGAGGAACATCACTGTAGAGCATACTGCCCCACCAGAGCTCCCTATAGTAGATCTATTATCAAAACCCCTATTCCAAAGAACTTCAAGCCCCCCAACCTTCGAATCATACAATGGGTGAGTCCAATCTAGCATATCCCCATCGAGATTTTTAAAACTATAATGATGATCCATAATGCCCCGGACGCCCTCCTCTAGAGAACATATACAACAACCTTGAAGGGATCATCAAGGGAATGGTACTCTCATCTCACTCTGGGGTCTATATTCTCCTTCAACTAGCTGGAGAACCTCTTCCTAATACAATTTTTCACCAGTAGTAAGACTGAGAAGGCAAATGCTTTCCTGCTCGATTTAAAGCAGAGAGAAAGGTAGCCACTCAAAGACTTTGTTAGACGCTTCACGACCGAAGTCAGATTTATCCTCTCTCTTGACTGCTGTCTTCCGACACAATATCAATCACGGAGCCCTCAAATATCTCTCACAAAGAGGTCTCCTTAGGAATTCTTCGAACTCTTACTAAGGAGTGAGAAGTACATACTAGCTGAAGAAGTTCTTCATCCCTAGAGCCAAGGAGAATCTTCAATACCAATGAAGGAGGGCCCAAGAAGTCCCAGAAGGCTGGGTCAAGCCAGTATCACCCTCCTCCGGTGCGTCGCTTCGACAGGTTTGCTCCTCTCAATGCCAGCATATCAACGGTCCTTTGGGAAATCTAAGGGGACTGATTGCTCCATCGCCCTCCTAGGATGAACACATTGAGAAATAAAAGGGACAGAAGCATGTGCTGATTTCATAAGGACCATTGCCATAACACCGACGACTATTGAGCCCACAAAGAGGAGATCTTTGAGGAGATCGTAGCTCTGATCCAGTGGGAATACCTCTCCAAGTACCCCCGAAAAGATAAGGTCAAGCCTCCTCTAGCTAGGGGAGCTAACAAGCGTGTAGAGTAAGATTCTTGACCCCAAGACTCGGAACCCATGGCAGTCTTCTAGTCCATCAATGGAGGACCCATGGGCGGGGAGTTCAACTCCTGAGAGGCATTCATCCGAGAAGTAAACTCAGTGCACAACTTTCCTCCCTCCAAGAGCTTGAAAGTTCCAGTAAATTTCTTGGACAGACATGGACGGTCTCCAAACACCTCATTGCGACAAGCTAGTAATCAACCTTTGCATGACAAACCACAAAGTGCACCGCCTCATTGTGGACAATAGCAGCTCGGAGAACATCGTCTTCTTGGAAGTTTTTGAAGGCCTCAAGCTATCCAGAGACCATCTTAAACCTACTGGGTACATCCTCTATGGGTTCTCTGGGGTCCCGATTCAAATCGAAGGAATAGTCACCCTCTAAGTGACTGCAGGAAAAGCACCAGCTACCTGAACTAAGACCATGGACTTCATGGCCGTCAACATGAAAGTCGTTTACAATGCCATCCTTGATCACATTGCCTAGCATCTCTTCACGTTATTGCCTCAGCCTCCTATGTGAAGATGAATATCCCCACATCAGTAATGGTAGTGGAAGTTAAGGGAAACCAAGAAGCAGTTCGCCCAAGTGACACGGCCACAATGTGGGCTCGAACTTTCCCCTGTAGAACTCCATTAAGAAAGGAGTTTTAATCTTAGCCCATGGATGAATTAGAAGAGAGCCCCTTCTCCAAGAAGAACATTCCAAGTGTTATCGAGTGAGCAAAGCTCACTCTCACCAAGTCAAAGAACAATTTGTCAGTTACGTCAGGGAGAACAGAGAATTGTTTGCTTGGACCACCAACGACATGCCCGACATCTTGGAAGACTTGATCATGCATCACATCAGTGTTAATCCGGGAATTAAGTCGGTCCAGTAAAAGTGTCACAAGTTTGCACCCGATAGGTAGTAGGGGGTCAAGAAAGAGATCGAAAACCTGCTTCATCAATAAGTCAGCTACCAGGAGTAGCTAGCCAATGTAGTCATGGTAAAGAAAGTAAATGGCAAGTGGAGATTTGCATCAACTTCACCAACCTCAACAAAGCATATCCGAAAGACTCCTTCCCTCTCCCCATCATTGACGCATTTATCTATGACACATTAGGGTACGAGCTTCTCAACTTCATGGATGTCTTTTCGGGATACAATCATATCTGAAGGTTCTCTCCTGACATCTCGAAGACATCTTTCACCATCGATCAGGGCTTCGATTTCTATTGAGTCATGCCCTTCGTGCTAAACAATGTTGGAGAAACTTACCAGCTCCTAGTGAACAAAGTCTTTAAACAACACATCTGTCATAACATGGAGGTCTAGATATGCTTGTGAAAAGCTTCAAGTAGAAAGACAATGTGACCAACCTCCAAGAAGCTTTCAATGTTCTCCGGAAGCACAATATGAGGCCGAACCCCTCGAAGTATGCCTTTGGGGTCTCCTTAGAAAAATTCTTAGGATTCATGGTTTGTCAGAGGGGAAACGAATCCAATCTGGAGAAGATTCGGGCAATATTCAACATGTCTTCCCCATCCAACATCAAAAAAGTTCAAAGACTTACAGGGTGCCTTCACCATAATCGGATGCTTCCTCTCCAAGTTGGGGGATAAGTGCCTCATATTCTTCAAATCTTTCGGAGCAAGAGGCCTTCAGTGAAGACAAGCGGAGCAAGAAATCTTTGAACAACTCAAAGCATATCTCGTTAATCCCACTATCACGCTCTGCTTCCTAAAAAGGAATACGGAATACGAGTATGCGACACAAGTCCAGCGAATGGATTTCACCATTCAAAAGCTGGCAAGATCTTTACAACATATACAAGAATAAACAAGAGATATACAAGAAGAATAGTCAACCACGCATGCATAACTGAATTAATATAGTCAACAAGATTACTTGAAACAAGAAACAAGAATACTAAATTTCAAATAATCAAGTCTGGAACAAAACACAAGTCTAGGACAAAATGCCCAATACAAAATAATCCATGTAACAAGTTACAGTTATTCAAGAATAAGCAACAAGAATAAATAAATGTAGCAAGAATCCAGTCAACTAGAATCTTTGATCACCTACTCCATCGTGCAGCTGGTCACCAAAGTCTGCAAGTGACAAGTTTGCAGGAAAGGAAAGAGAAAACAAATGCCCATCAATGCAAGTTACGGGCCGCTTGTATTGCAAAAAACAAGTATAGGAAAACCAAATAGATAAGAATAGATTAACAGCGGAAGCAAGTATAGCATGGAAAGATGTAACAGCAAAATAGAGTAACTAACTCTAAGTCAAGAATAGAACAAGTAGCATGACAAGATAAACGGGTACAAGTGGCATGTAACAAGTGTCAAGTAGCATGTAAACGAGTAATGAGTAACAAGTGTCAAGTAATCAAGTATTATGTACAAGTACCAAGTAACAAGTGTCAAGTGATCATGTTGTTTCCAAGTCTTGTATTTAGTCCTTTCTAGGTAGAACTTTATGCATTCCAGATTTTTACCACATGTTGCTACATTCATGCAAGTTACGTTTTAGATTTCATAGTGGATCATAGAGGGCAGTGTACTTATGGACAAGTATCAAGCTCCAAGTATCAAGTATCAAGCTCCAAGTGTCACGTGTCAAGTGTGCAAGTGTCAAGTAATCACGTGTCAAGTATCGTGTATCAAGCTCCAAGTGTCAAGTATTAAGCTTCAAGTATCAAATATCATGTAGGATCTTAGATCCTCCTCCGAGTACATGTTTCTATATTTTCCACTATTAGATCTTTTTCTTTACCCCCGGCTTGGTTTCTTGTTATTATTACTTAAAACAAGCATGGACGTGCACAAACAAGTCAAGAAACATGGTAAGACAACAGGGACAAAGTACAAGTTGAAAAAAGGATAAGAACGGATGAAAAACGACTCATCAAGGTCTAAGACAACAAAACTTCTAGTTCTGGACAGCAAGACACTACTGTACCAAATTTGAGATTCCCGTTGCCACAAACTTTCACGCCCCACTTTCCAAAAAGGAGATACAGAATACGGATACGTGACTAAGTCCAGCGAATGGCTTGTAACACCCTGAATTCCAAATAAGACTGAATTCAAAGTGCCACATGATCTTTGCACTTCATTTCGTACAATTTTACAAGGAATTTAAGACTTTTATAGAATAATGATTACATCAGAGTCTTTTACATTAACACGCAGTGGAATAAATACAATACAACAATGATAAATGTACAATTGTAATAACTTTAACATTTAAATAATCATCAGCAACAAATTCATCTTTATATCTTCTTGTAAACTTTATTTCTTGCATATAAAACTGTGGGCACGTCAGTTGCTTACAACCGACGAAATATTATACACAGCCATCCTCGCTATAACGAATAGTATAATGATTCTTAAAAACTTTAACAAACACAAACTTGATCACAAACAAAGCTACAAGGGGACTATCATATTGATGATGTGGGTGCTGTGCACTTAGTCCTTAATGCAGTTATTTATATTACATGACACTAATGCGGACTTGTTCAGATTCTATCTATCACATACTACATAGGTCCGAGGGCAAGTCCCTTAATCGTTCTTCATCTTGTAGGATTCAATCCCTCGTCATGACTTAAACTATTACGGTAACTACGGTAAGTATCCTAGATGTTCTATGAGTTACGAGCTCATGTCCAGACAGCCTGAAGGGGAATCCCACGTCATGACATGATGCATCGTGTAGAACCTATGGACAATTCAGCCTCCGTCATGGGACATGACACCACCCGTAGTCACCAAACACCCTACAAGCGTCGCCTGCGGTACGAACTCTTGGAGATATATCCACGTCATGACACGACGCATCGTGTAGACAGCCTCTGAATACTCTCACGCCGTAGCTCTAAGGCCCTCATACTTGTGTTTTTCTCTTACTTTCATCACATCTTCACTATAGTGTAGTCCTTACAATTTCAGTTTGTTTAAAAGAAAATCATCACAACCTAGAGATAGCTTACCCTATCGGACTTAAATCAAAACAAAAGAGACAGTCAGCCTACCTGGCTACTTCTCAAGAGATGCTTAACCCACACTGGTTAGCTTTCAAATCATAAATAAAACTGTTGGTCACTAGGGTCTCGCCTAGCCTCTAGATTCCAACAACTATCTCTTTCTAGAGATCAACAATGTTTCATATTCAATCTCAAAATAATATTTCCATTTCTTTTATTCACAAACTCTTTCTTGAAACATTTCTTTTATAATCTCATAACACAACATAAGTCAATTCAACCTCTTAATCAATTTAATCACTTATAACATTGTATGCATTTCAAATAATCTCAATCAAGTATTAATAATCATAAAATCTCATTAAGCAGAATATCTAATTGCAATCCAAATATCCATCTTTATTTAATTAAACAGAAGTCACAAAAATCACTTCTAATTCTTTTAATCGATAAACTCGAGTTCTTCAATGTAAAATCCTCTTTTATCTCATAAAATATCTCAAATATTGTAGAATTGATTTTCATAAAGTATAAACAATTTTAGAATAATAATAATAATAATAAACAATTTTCATCTCATTTAAAAACTCTCAAAAAAAGAATTTAAAAGTCCACACCAGGTTTCGAACATAGAACCTGAGCCCAAACCTGCAGCTACAGTAACGGACTTGTGGCGCCACCGAAGACCAGGTTGCCCACAGTGGCTAACTGTCCTATAGGGAAGTTAAATTATACTAATGTTCTGGCTCTCGGGTTTTGAGTAAAAATCATAATTCAGAAAATAAAGTCTCTGGAGAGACTCGAACCCAAGACCAATAGCTCCACCGCACTACAGTAACAGTCTTAAAACACACCCAAATACCAGTAAAGCCAAGTAACTAACTGTCACAAAATGAGTTGGGTTTCTCAAACTCCAACTCTCTGTTTGTTACCAATATTTCATAATTCAAAACTCTTAAACTCTTTTTCTCCTCTAATTTATTTCATGAAAATTTCAAGATTACTAATCTTATAGGTTTGCAACATACAGTATTTTAAAATTATTATTTTGACATAAGCACATGAATTTTCCTTTCTAAATTATATTTTATATCTACATTTTCGACATTTGTAAACAACCATGATTCTTACTGTAACGCCCCGAATTCCAAAATACACTGAATTCGAGATTTCACAGGATCTTTACACTTCATTTAGTATAATTTTACAAGGAAATTTGAACTTTTCACTTTACATCAGAGTTACATGAAAAACTTTACTCTTTACATTGCACAGCGGAAGTAAATTTACAACATTTAAATAAATGTACAACAACATGGAATAATCTCTAAGCATTTGTTCCTCTTTAACCTTTATCATGTCATTTACCCTGCATACAAAACTGTGGGTACGTCAGTTTATTTAACCGACGAACATTATACACGGCCATCCTCTCTATGCCGAAAATAGTATAACTAATTTTTCATATTTAACAAACACAAACTTGTCAGATATCAAACTGAAGGGAATACCCTAATGATGTCGTGTTGTGAATGTGCACTTAGTCCTTCATGCAGTTATTTATATTACATGACACTAATGCACACTTGTTCGAATTCTATGCATCCCATACTACATAGGTCCGAGGGCAAGCCTCTTAATCGTTCTTCATCTTTGTAGGGTTCAATCCCTCGTCATGACTTAATCTACTACTGTAACTACGGTAAGTATCCTAGATGATCTATAAGTACAAGCTCATGTATAGAAAACCTGGAGGAGAATTCCACGCCATGTCTTGACGCATCAAGCATGCATTCTGTGGCAATTCAGCCTCCTTCATGGCACACGATCCTCTTGCAGTCACCAAACATCCCACAAGCATTGCTAAAGTCCGATCATTACTGAGTAGTGCCCATGCCATGTCTTGACTCATCAAGCATGCATTCTGTGGCTCACCCCCGCATCGTAAACTCTAACTCTCATACTTGTGTTTTTCTCTCACTTTCATCCCATCTCCACTATGTACTAATTCCTTAAATTTAATGAAATCATGAACAAAACCAATCTTTTAGAGTTAGTCCTCTCACTACTACTGGTCTTATTACTTTCATTTCACAATGACCCAACCTGGTCTTTTCAATTTCAATAATCATAATTATTCATCACTTTCGCTTGCCGGTGTGAGTTTGACTACACTCTAATTTTCAATTTCAATTCATAATCCATATGTTTGAGTTTTCATGCTCAATAACATTCTCTTTTCCAATAACATGATTTCTAATTTATTCATGAGTCCACAGCCATACATGGAATTCAATTATTCCTTATGTATTCCATCAAATATCATTTCCACATTAAAATCACATCACTAAATGAATATTCACATTTCATAATTTTCACACTATTCTCCAATGAGAATAATTCACATCACATCACTACATATAATTTCTTTCTTTATTATATTTCTTTTCTAACATTTTATTTCAAGTCCTTTTGCAAGGTGCAACTTTCATAACATACAAGTGTAGAACCATAGTTCTAAATTATACTTTTGTTCTCAAAAATATACTTTACTTCATTTAAATAATTCCCAATTTATTTTTCATAAGTCCCACATAATTTTAGGATTTTTTCTAATTTTTTTAATCATCAAAAATCACTAAAAAAATATTTCTTCCCCCAATTTAATACTGGCCGAGCCCAGTATTCGAACCCACAACCAGAGAAAAACAAGCCACAGGCACAGGCCACTTGCTCCAGCGGTATGAAGGAGAGCTGAGAGCATTAAGTGCTCTCGGCTGCATTAAGTGCTCTCGGCTGCAGTTCATTTAATTTAAAAACACGAAACAAAAATATGTGGTGCTACTGGGAATCGAACCATCGACCCCTAAGGAAGCCGCACAATACTGTAGCAAATAAGAGCATCCCGACCACTTGAGCAATATGCTCAAGTTGTCTCAAAATAACTCGAACTCTAATTAGATCAATTCTCTCTGTTTAGTAGAACATTTCGATGTTCAACAAGCTCTCATTTAATTTTTTCTTTTACTAAACTTGCTGTAAATTTCCAGATTGACTATTCCCATCATGAATTATACTCCAGTATATTAAAAATAATTTTTTTTCAATAATTAACACATATTTATCATACAATTAAATCGAATTTACAAGCTACTACTAATATGTTTCTTTTTCGACATTTCTTATCAAATTTTAACATCACTAATCTCTTTATTAACAATCTTGATATCAATTCTCTGTTTTTAATCATTTCACAAACCCCCAAATTATATTTTTAAGTCATTCACACAACATTATCACAATAGTCTATTTAAGCACATAAAGCGACATTGTCAATCTACTAATTTTGCATATAATTCTTGATGTTAATAATGAAGTTTTCTTCAAACAATCCATAGCCACAATCAATTTACACGCAACTTAAATTAAATGATGGAAGCACAAACAAGTTATTCATTAACATTCCACTCAATTAATAGGCCAATTTTCCAATTAAAATGCACTCTTATTAATCTTTTTCATGCATCATCATTCAATTTAATACTAGCATGCTTCCTAATTAGAAATACGGAAAATTACCCACCTTGATTGGAGAGAAGTACAATTAGCAACACCTCTTAAACAAATATCCTTGCCAAAAGAGCGATCCTCCTCCTCGTCATCGCGCACACGAGCTCGAAGAATATCAAACCCGAGCCTCCCTTGTTGATGCCGGTCTCTCCTCTTTGTTGATGCAAGAACAAATTCCCCACACAACTCTCAATCTTTTAACTCACTTACTAAACTACTAATAGTGTATTTTAACTATAGGTTTGGAGGAATAATTAGCACAAGAATAACTAGGCTGGGGGGGGGGGGGGTACTTATACTAAAAATTTAGGAAAATGGAAGGCTAGGATTAACTTAGGAGTTAGAAACAAAGGGCTAGGATTCAAGGAGGAGTTACAACAACCAACCATGATCAAGTAACCACCACCCATGACTCCATTTGAAAATTTCATTTTCCCTCCTAAAGATCAAAACTGGCCTAGCATGAATGGATTCAATTGCACGTGTACGTGCAATGTACGTGCTTGCATTTGTCTCCAAAAATTTGTACATTATATTTTACATAAAAATAATCTTTAAAATGTATTCTACACTACAGGTTGTATTTAAAATAAAAATAGTTCATGGGCTTTAGTTTATGGGCCAAAATAATAATTTTAAAAAAATAATGAATTAAATTAAATTTGGGCTTTTAAAAAGAAAGGCTTTTGTCTATTTGAAAGATGGCTTTATATAAAAATAATTAAGGAGCACATATATAAATATCTATACTCGTCATAATGAAAATAATTATAGATTTAATTCTACCAAAAATATTGCACGTGCACACTACGTGCAAAATAAAAAATAATTTTCATTAAATGAAAATCGGGGCACTTACTACATTTAGCACCAAAATTATCACATAAGTTTATTTCCTTGTTTTGTTTTATTTCTACAACATTTATAGGACACAGTCTCTTTTATCATACTAGTGTCACATTAATTCACATAGCATATAGCCAATGTTTCAATTAACCAATTAGCCATCTACAAACATACATTCTACATCTAGCATGATTCAAAATTCACACTTTCATAGCAACATGATAATTCAAATGTAATAATCACATTTCATAGCAACATGCATGATAATATAAATTTAACAACTCATGCTACATCTACCAAAAATTTCTTAAGCATCATACTCCTAATTAGAAAGGATTTAAGAAACACCCACCCAAGGAAATTTAATTCCTAGCGATTGAACTCCTAGAATGAGAGCTCCTAGAAACTACGATTTGCCTCCTCGAAATCCGCACGCAAAAAAAACCCCATAACTCCATTTTGGCCGAGGCAAAATAGTAAGTACACCTCCTCATTTTCAGCAAGACAACAGCAAAAGCACCTCCACTCCAAATACAACTGTATGTGTTTATCTACTATCTATATATATAGGCATACTTAATATATATATATATCTATCTGTGTGTGTGTGTGTGTGTGTGTGTGTGTGTGAAGGTGGGAATGTGGAGAAAGCAATCAAGGAGTTGATGGCTTGGTGGCTTGCTTTCGGCAGGAGACAGAGGAAAGGAAGAAAGAGAGGGAGAAGTGTGAAAAGAGGTATATATATATATATATATATATATATATATATATATATATATATATATATATATATATCTGTGTGTGTGTGTGTGTGTGTGTGTGTGAAGGTGTGAAGGTGGAGAAAGCAATCAAGGAGTTGATGGCTTGGTGGCTTGCTTTCGGCAGGAGACAGAGGAAAGGAAGAAAGAGGGGGAGAAGTGTGAAAAGAGGTATATATATATATATATATATATATATATATATATATATATATATATATACACACACAATTTGTGTGGTGAATGTATGAAATGAAAAGGGGGTTGGCTGCTGGAGTCTTCGGATATGACAGAGAAGGGGAGCCAGAGAAAGGGATGATGGAGAAAGGTGTAGGGGTAAGGGTATAGGTGCATACATATATACATATTCATATATATGTATACACACATTGGTGATTGAATGCAGACAAAGCAAGGACATGGTGGTCTGGCTCTGGATTGATTTCGGCATAAGGAAAAAGTGATAGGAGGGATGAGGAGAAATGTGAAGGAGTAAGGGGTGTTATATAAGAGAGTAGTAGAGTAGTTATTAAAACCACCTCCCACTAGACCACCAACTCCACTCTCTAATCCACTCTAAGAAATCAAAATTCTATTTTCCCTCCTCATTAAAAACAGCTGGCCACCTCTATGGAGTGTGCACATCGCACGTATGCACGTGCACGTGCTTTGTGTACACTACAAAATAAATTATTTATTTAATTTAAAATAAATGTTTTTATATGTAATATGCATTAAAAAATAAACTTAAAAATTATACTTTTCATGCATGATTAAAATAGACACACACTCTTCACGAAATTTATTTTGAAAACGGATATGCTCAAATACGCGCACCAAAACAAACACGTGCGTCGCACGTAATATATCAAAAAATACGAAATTCGACTTTATCAATGGAAAACTATTAAAGATAGTCAAAATACAATATAAGAAAAATATATCTATTAATTTATACATATTCTACGACGTAATTGCTACGTGCATTACACGTACAAAAATTATTTAAATCAAAATAGGGGGAAATGAATTTCTGTTTTATAAATAAATTCGAACAAGTCATAAATAATTGAAACACATTAAAATATTACACGTAGCGGTGGAAAATACGTAATCGGTACGTGTATCAAAAACACGTAAAAAGCACGTAAAAATACCGAGATTGAAATTTTATATTTCAGTTGACTCAATTAGGATAAAATCAATACGGGAAATGCGTAAATAGTCGGAAATCAAAATACGTAATGAAAACACGTTACAAATATTACCAGTAACGGTACAAAATACACGTGCATAACACACGAGGGCAAAATTGTTATTTGCAATTTTGCGGGGTGTTACATGGCTTTCACCATTCATACACTGTCAGGATCTTTACAACAAGCGCAAGTATAAACAAGAGAGATACAGGAAGAATAGTCAACCACGCATGCATAACTAAATCAATATAGTCAACAAGATTACTTGAAAATAAATAAGAATACTGAATTTCAAATAATCAATTCTGGAACAAAAACACAAATCTGTGACACAAAGCCCAATACAAAATAATCCATGTAGCAATTACATTTATTCAAGATAAGAAACAAGAAATAAATAGATATAGCAAGAATTCCAGCCAACTAGAATCTCAGATCACCTACTCCATCGGGCAACTGATCACCAAAATCTGCAATTTAACAAATTGCAGGAAAAGAAAAGAGAAATAAAATGCCCATCAATGCAAGTTACGGACCGCTTGTAGTGCAGGCAACAAGTACAGGAAAGATAAATAGACAAGAATAGAGTAACAGCGGAGGCAAGTATATCATGAAAAATATGTAACAATAAAATAGAGCAAATAACTCTAAGTGTCACGCCCCGCTTCCCAAAAGAGAATACGGAATAAGGATATGCAACAAAAGCCCAGCGAATGATTTACATCATCCATAAGTTGTTTAAGAATCTTTACAACATTCACAATAATCATCAGAGTCGGAAGCAAAAGTATCAACCAACATGCACATATGAACCAAATACCAACAAGAATACTTAAAACTAAAGAATAAGTCAAAATCATGGGTCACATTGCCCAAATACAAGAATAAATCCAAGTAATCGAATACAATATTGTTCAAGCAAGCTACAAGAAATAATAATAATAAAATCCAGCACTAATACTTCATGTCACCAATACCGTCTGGAACCTATTCTCCAAAATCTGCAATTTAACAATTGCAGGAATAGGAAAAAGAAAACAAGTACCCATCAATAGCAAGTTACGGGCCACGTGCAATGCAAGATACAAGTACAACGGGAAAACTAACTAATAACATGGAATAAGCATGATGATAATGTATAACAACTAGCATGGTAAGGTAAACAAGTACAAGTAGCATGTATCAAGTGTCAAGTGAACAAGTATCATGTAAACAAGAAACAAGTATCAAGTATCAAGCAAACAAGTATCAAGTACAGGTAACATGTGTCAAGGATCAAGTATCAAGTATCATGTATCATGTAGTCAAGTATCAAGTAAGCATGTATCATGTTCAAGTGTCATGTATCAAGTCTTGTAGTGATCACTATATAGCTAGCACTTCATGCATCCTAGCTTTTACTACATGGTTGCTACAACAAACAGTTTCGCTTTAGATTTTACAGTGGACCATCGAGGGCAGTGTACTCAGGGACAAGTAATTCAAATCATATACCAAATTTCAAATAATCCAAATCATATACCAAATTCCAAATATGGGAAATATGGTCCCCCTTCCGAGTACACGTTTCTGAATTATCCACTATTAGATCTTTTCCTTAAACCCTAACTTGATTATTTATTATTAATGTCAAACAAGAATGTAGGTGTACAAAACATATCAAGAATAATACTGCATGATCATGTAATAAGTTCAAGTTGCAAGGTAAACTCGTATGGATAATATGTAACACACGAAAGAATGAAATAACAAAATCTCAAGTTCAGGATAGCAAGACCATACTGCAGTAAAACAGTGATTCCCAGTGTTACAAATATGCAAATCTGAATTTGTCGAAACTTCTAGAAAATAGACTCCCAACCGAATCCAACGAGTATAAATAATTCACATAGTAATTCACAAAAACATAGTTCAAACTGATTTGAATCCAGAAAATAGGTTCAGTCAGAAATCAGAAAATCGAAATCAAGAGCAGGAAAACAACATGAAAACGCATTAAATAAATCCACGAAAAATTTGGGGTATTCTCCTATATGTCTAGTATCATAATATAAAGTTTCATAATTTTCTAGTAAGATTAGTTTAGCCAATAAAAATCAGAAAACCTCAAGAAACGATAGTTTGGCAAATCTGAAATTCCCAACACTGCTGTACGAGAACTGTAAGATCTCGCAAACCGTGAAACGAAATCCAAATCCGCCAAAGGGAGACGAAAATAGACAAAACAAGATAACTTTCATATTTCATAAATATTTTCTATACAGTAAAAGGAATCAGGGTGAAAATACAAATCTTTACAGAACAGCGAGCAAAATCCAGCAAGTACAGTTTTCATAAACAAGCATGAAACAGCATATAAAACTCACCAATAAAATCTGTCAAAATTTTGGGTAATTCCTAAATAAGTATAGAAAAACTGACCAAAGTTCTAGATCAGAATAATATGTGTAGCACAAGTATCAAAATAATTTAGTCATCAAAATCATCAAGAAACGAAATCTGGAAACGAATTACACCTCTGTAGTAAAACAGTCATATCTCACACATACGAAAACTAAATCGAGCAAGGTCAGAGGGGTTAGAAATAAGACGAATTTTTCTACAAATCATGTTTTATACTGAAATTAAGATTCTGACCTTAATATGGTCTAAATTACTGATCAAGACAGAATATTGGTAAAACACAGAATTTCCTCAAAAACCAAAATCAACATAGATTCAACGAAACTTGATCCAAACACAACCAAACATGAAATCGAGTCTACCAAGTGTCCAAACATCATGAAATAGGGTAATTAACATATCTAAAACAAGTCTATCACATGGTTCTCAACAAATACCCAAATTCTCACCAAAAATCTCACATACATGATCAAATCAAGAACGGGTAAAACCTAAGTTCTTTCATGTCAATTTTGTGTCATGAGTCAACTATGGTCAAATAGCACTATAGAGACAAACTCATCAATCATACATCACACACGAGTTGTCTCTAGAATCCAACTACACTACAAGCAGAATTTATGACTTGTATCATACAAAGAAAGTTGAGTACAAGTTACTTGCCTGAGAGACGACGACGGGACGAAGAAAAATCAAGAATAACGAGAACGGATCCCGGGGCACGAACACAAACACCACGAATGGATCACGAACCAACCACGAACACACGATCATGAACAAGATGAAGACGATCGAGATCATGAACACAATCGGATGGCTGAGATCGAAGATCAAGATCAAGATGATCGGATCAGATCGGACGGTCAGACTTCCCTCATAATGAAGATAATGATGAAGATCAAGATCGATCGATCGAACGGCTGCGATCAAAGAAAATTGATGATCATCATGATCGTGTCGATCAAGAGGAGATCGGACAGTTAGGATCTAATTAGATGATCAAGAGGAGATCGACGACCTACATCCAATCAAGTATGATGATCAAGATCCCACAGATGGCTCACAATCAAAAGATCAAAACTCATGATCAAGAATCCATAACAGCAACTACAGCATGATGAAGAGATTCAGAACATGATGATCAAGAAGATCATGAAGATCAAGAAGATCGGACGGCCGAGATTAAACAAGAACAAAGCTCCACGATCGAAAACCCATATAATAGCAACTACAAAGAGGGTGTGCTGGCTTGGCTCTGATGGTGGGAGCGGCTAGCGGTTGCAGGCGACAGACGGTGGGAAGCACCGAGGGGCAATGACGACGGGCTATCGTCTGGCGAAGGTGGCTATCGACGTCGAGCAGCGCATAGGGAGGCAGTGTGCGATTGGATGGCTGCTGCAGTCGGGAGGCAGGCACGCACAGGGGACGACGACATTGTTGTGGGTGTTGCTGGCTGGTTGTCGACGACGGTGTGATAGGAATGAGGAGCCTAGGGCGTTCACGATGTCAGCAGGGTGCTACGGGGTTGACAGGGGCTGGCGCATCACTGGTGACAGGGAGGGGGGTTACGAGGTGGAGAGGAGCATGGAGACGGAAGGGGCAAGGGGTTGCGACGGTTGGGTTAATGAAGAAGGCGGCTAGTTGTTTAATGAAGATGAAGAGGTG
Organism: Hemerocallis citrina; assembly: GCA_017893485.1. Classification (NCBI taxonomy): domain Eukaryota; kingdom Viridiplantae; phylum Streptophyta; class Magnoliopsida; order Asparagales; family Asphodelaceae; genus Hemerocallis; species Hemerocallis citrina. The sequence goes on from CM030368.1 coordinate 106,737,622, forward strand.
CACAGTAGGTTTATATATAAGGGGGGATAGGGTTTTAGGGTGTAACCGGGTATTGGGTAGTAGGTAGATGGGTTTTGGGTAATTAGGTGAAAAACGGGTTAGGCTTAAAATGGGTTTCGGGTATGGGGATAAGTAATCCAGTAATTGGGTTTATATAGGGTTTGGGGATTAAATGGGAAATTGGGTTTAAAAATAATTAAATAGAATATAGGGTAGTTGGGTTAAAAATCCTTTAGGGTTTTAAAAATTCATTAAGAAAATAAAATAACAAATAAAAAAATTGTTTATAATAAAAATGTAATTTGCATTTCAAAAATAAGAATTGTATTTCAATATAAAATCATAGAAAATAGTTACAATAAAATTATTGATCCAAAGTAGATTTTAATTGAAGATACAATAATATATTTTAACAAAAATAGTTCGAAAGCAGAAAACTAATTTAAAAAAATTTGAAATACCAAAAATACATAGAAAATATATTTTTGGGGAAACAGGAGTTACACTAAGACAAGAACAAGACATGTAGTATGGCAAGATGAACGGATGCAAGTGACATGTAACAAGTGTCAAGTAAACAAGTATCATGTAACGAGTAACGAGTAACAAATGTCAAGTATCAAGTATCATGTATAAGTAACAAGTAGCAAGTGTTAAGTGATTATTTTCAAGTCTTGTATCTAGTCCTATCTAGGTAGCACTTCATGCGTCCCAAATTTTTACCACATGGTTGCTACATTCAAACAATTACGTTTTAGATTTCATAGTGGATCCTAGAGGGCAGTGTACTCAGGGACAAGTATCATGTAATCGAGTATCAAGTATCAAGTATCAAGCTCCAAGTATCATGTGTCAAGTGTGCAAGTGTCAAGTAATCACGTGTCAAGCTCCAAGTATCAAGTATCAAGTGATCACGTAGGATTTATAGATCCCCTTCCGAGTACACGTTTCTGTATTTTCCACTATTAGGTATTTCCCTTTAACCCCGGCTTAGTTTCTTCTTATTATTATTCAAGCAAGCATGGACGTGCACAAACAAGTAAAGAAATATGGTAAGATGATAAGGAACAAGTACAAGTTGAACAATGGACACGAACGGGTGACAAACGACTCAAAATAGACTATGACAACGAAAATTCTAACTCTAGACAGCAAGACAGTACTGCACCAAATCTGGTATTTCCATTGCCACGGACATGCAAATCTGGATCCATCAAAAAATATAGAAAATAGACTTCCGGACGAATCCAGCAAATAGATATAAGTCATATGGTATTTCACAAAAATAGAGCTCAAAACATAATTGTATCCAGAAAACATGTTCAGCCAGAAATCAGAAGTTTGTATTCATAAACAGGAAAACGACAAAAAAAAACTTACTTATTAAATCCAAAAAAAATCTAGGGTATTCCCTAGTATATCTAGTATCAGCAAATATAATTTCATAATATTCCAACATGGATAGTATGGTCAAATAAAATCAGAAAACAATAAGATACAGTAAATTTGTAGATCTAAAACCATAAACAAAGCAGTACTAAAACAGCAATAGATTACAGGATATAAATCAAATCCAAATCCGTCAAAAGGGTGATAAAATAGATACAGTAGGCTACATTTCACATTCACAAAGTTTTTATAATAAGCAAATAGAATCAGGTTGAAATTTAGGTTCTTTACTGAACAGCATGAAAATTCTGCAAGTATAGTAGTTGTTTGCAAGTATAGAATAATTTATGAAAGTCAGCAATTAAATCGACAAAAATTAGGGGTTAATTCCAATCAGGTCTAGTTGTACTCAGCAAAATATTGGATCAAAATATTATCGTTAACATCAGTATAAAAATAAATAACCATACAGAATTCATATAAAACAGAATCTGAAATTTTCTACACCTCTGTAGTAAAACAGCAATAACTTGCAACTCACAAATCGAAACTGAGATCTGCCAGAAATTCTGGAAAGTAGACAGAATTCTGTATAATTCATATTCACAAATAATATTCATGTACTGACCTTAATAGGGTCTAAAATACTGAATAAAAACGGATTAACAGTAAAAACAGAAATCTTCTTTATGCATAAAAATCAACTAGATCATGTGCAACAAATCCATATCAAAAGAAAACACAAGCATGGTATAATAGATGTCCAAGCAACATGGTATGGGGTGTCTAACAAGTCTACCATAAGATACTACAACTAACATATCAAGCGTGCAAGATTCACACAACATATGATGGATCATGAACAACATACATACATGCATCAAGTTTAGATTATTTCTAAATTGTTTTCATGTCGTGTGTGTAATGAGACAACTACGGATGGATCAACAACTAGAGGCAAGATCAAACAAGGGATTTCATGGGAATAGATCTTGAAGCAACTACACTATAGACGGTATTTATTACTTGTATTATACAACAAAAAAGAAATACAAGTTACTTGCCTTATAGTCGACGATGAAAATGAAGCAAGAACGAGAATAACGGGAATGGATTCTTGGCACGAATTCAATATCATGAACGGATCACGAACCAATAATCACGAACGTGCAGGCGGGACTACACGTGCAAACAAAGAGAGCGAGAGGGAAAGAGACGGTGTGCACGGGAAACCGATTGAACGGCACAACGGTGAGAGCAATGGCAATGCTTGGTGCTGATACTGTTGTTGCTGTCTGCCGTTGCGGTCGGGAGGAAGCAGCGTAGTGGGGAGGTCGGGAGGAGTGGAGGTGCAGTGTCGCCTCTCTGGCTGGTTGTGCCGGGGCTGAAGACGGCAGGGGGCTGGTGGATGGGTGCAGTCGCTGGCTGTCATCGGGACTGAACAGCGATGAGAGGCTATAGCGGCTTGCTACAGGCATTGCAGTCATTGCTGACTGCCTATTGGCGCAGTGGAAGGATAACAGAGGTTGAGGGGGAGCCCAGAGCGATGCTGGCTGTCTGCGTTGGGTGCGGCACTTGGGAGGAGGCAACACAGGGAAGAGGGGGCCGACCAGGGGGGTCGCGACACTCCAGGCAGGGCACAGGGTGTAGAGGGATGGAGAGGTCGAGTGTAGGGTATAAGGGGGTGCAGTCGGGGGTCGAAGGATCAGGAGGGTAAGTGACGGGGAGAGAGAGAGGGACGAACGGCAGGTATGAGGAAGGTGAATAGGGTAGCAACTAGGTTTTTTGTGATGGAATATGGTATAACATTAGGGTAATTATATATAGGGGAATGGGTATACAGGTATTGTGTTTTTGGGTATTAAAAGATCCAATATGCAATAGGATAGGGTTTGGGTATAAAGCTATTGGGTTTTATTTATAAGATCCAATAGAAAAATAAAATAACCAATAAAAATATGATTTATAACAAAAATGTAATTTGCATTACCATATAGAATTTATTTTGAAATGACTACAAATGCAATTAACACATGGACATGGATTTTTAAATAAACAATCAAAGGTAATAAAAATAATAACAATAATAATAATAATAATAATAATAATAATGATAATAATAATAATAATAATAATAATAATAATAATAATAATAATAATAATAATAAAATTAACAGTAATAATAATAATATTGAACAATAATTATAACAACATAAATAGGGTTCGTACTACAATATAAAATTCGTTTGACAATAACAATAAATATAATTAATGAAAAGAAATGGATTTTAAGAGGAGATACAAAATAAGTTTGAAATAAAGTGAATTTAAGAAAACAAAAGATTTTATAAAGAAGTCAAACCCAGATAATACAAGGAAAACACGTATTTGCGAAAACAGGGGTTACACAAACATGCGAATCTGGATCCATCAGAAAATCTAGAAAATAGACTCTCGGCCGAATCCAACACATATATATAAGTCACATAGTAATAACAGAAACAGGGCTCAAAATAGAATTATATACAGAAATCATGTTCAGCCAGAAATCACATGGTTGTATTCATAAGCATGAAAATGGCACAAAAATTACTGATTTAAATCCAAGAAAAATCTGAATTTTTCCCCAGTATGTCTAGTACCAGAAAATATAATTTCATAATATTTCGACATGGATAGCATAGTCAAAGAAATTCAGGAAACAACAAGATACAGCAATTTTGTGAATCTGAAATGCTTGACATAGCAGTACTAAAACAAAGATAGATTACAAAGTATAGCTCGAAATGCAAATCCGTCAAAAAGGGTGATAAAATAGATACAGTATGCTACATTTTATGTTGACAAAGTTTTTACCAAAAGCAACTAGAATCATGTCAAAAGCATGGTTATTCACTGAACACCATGCAAAATTGGAGATATAGTACTTTGTTCACAAGCATTGGATAGTTTATAAATGACATCAAATAAATCTACAAAAATTCGGGGTTAATCCCAGTCAACTCTAGTCATAGACAGCAAAATATTAGATCCAAATCTTATCTTTAGCATCAGTATTAAATAATTAATTACACAGAAATTGCATAAAACAGAATCAAGAATTTCTAACACATCTGTAGCAAAACAGCAATAACTCATAACTCACAAATCGAAACTGAGATATGTCAAAAATTCTGGAAAATAGACTGCGAGATCTACGATTTATATTCACAAATTAATTTGATTTACTAACCTCAACTGGGTCTAAAATACTGAAACAAAATGAGCCAATAGCAAAAATAGAAATCTCTTCTTATGCATTAAATCAAATAGTTCATATGCAAAAAATTCAAATTATAACAAAATACAAAACATGATATAATAGATGTCCAAGATAACATAGTATAGGTGTTTAACAAATCTACCACAAGAGATTACAACTAATACATCAAGCATGCAACAAGGGTACAACACATCATGAATCACGAACAACATACATACATGCATCAAGTATCTAGATTATTCTAAATTATTTTCATGTCATGTGTATAACAAAGACGACTATGGATGGATCAACAAATAGAGACAAGATCTAACAAGGATTTTAATGAGGATAATCTAGAATCAAAAGTGGCACTACAGACGGTATTTAGTACTTGTATATACTACAAAAAAATACAAGTTACTTGCCTTAAAATTGACGACGGATCTGATGGATAGTGAGAATAATGGGAATAGCTTTCCAGAAACGAACACAGTAGCACGAACGGAACACAAACGAGATGCACAAGACGATAACGATCACCACGAACATAATAGCGCGAACACAATACTCGAGATCACCGCAAGCACACAAAAGAGAGAGGGCAGCCGGGAGTACACTGCGAGAGGATGATGAAGGCTAAGGGGCACGACGGTAGTGGAACGGCACAACGGCGGTGCGAACAGGGGACAGCGATGGGGCTATCGCTCTGGCTGTTGGGCGGTGTTGCTGCTAGCGCTCGGGAGGAGGCAGGGAAGGAGGGGGCTGGCATTGCTGGCTGCTGATGTGGCGTCGGAGGGCAGTGCTTGTGGTGGAAGGAGGCGCCGGCAATCGGAGGTCGGGGGGGTGCGGCAGAAGGCCAGAGGGGGATCGGGAGCAGGGGTACATGGGAGAGAGAGAGAGATGAGGGATGAGAGAGAATATTAGGTTTAGGGTTTAGAGATAGGAATTGTAGATGACAATAACAAAATTTGTTGGGGATTTATATAGAGAGATTTTTGGCAAGTTGTGTTTTGGAGAATCAAGAGAATAGGGAAAGAAGATATGAACTGCTGGTTAGGGAACGTGAAGAAAATCTGGGGAAGACTGGGCAAAGAAGTGGGTACTGGGTTGCGGGTTAGGATCCAATAGGATGGGTATGAGGGTTCAATAGGGTATATTGGGTAGAAAAACCAGATCCAACATGACAGAGTTCAAATAAATAGGCAATTAAGCCTTGAAATGCAACAAATGAGAAATAATAAATCATCGAGAGACAAAAGAATAGGAAGACAAATGAATCTTAAAAGAATCAAACAAATAGATGAATATATAAATACTGGAAAGAAGAACAAATACATGGTTCAGGAAAAGAAAGAGTACAAATATATAGAATACACTAGAAGAAAGAATAAAGTACAAGAATACAGAAAATGGGATATAGGAGTTACAAATCCTACCCATCAAACAAGAAGAATTTCGTACTCGAAATTCAACAAGAGGTACATAGGGTAACTCTGGGAAAGAAAGAACAACAACAACAAAAACAAAACAAAAGAACACTACACAATCAAATGGGGAAACCTCCGCTGGATATCCTCCTCCAGCTCCCAAGTCGACTCACCTGGTAAGTGAGGATTCCAAGAAACCCGAACCAACCTGATGACCTTGTTCTTCAACACTTTCTCCCACCGATCCAAAATAGCAACTGGCGAAATCTCACAAGTCAAATCCGGCTGCAAGGATAACTTTGAATAGTCAATCACGTGGCTCTCATCACGGATATATCTCCTGAGTTATGAGACATGGAAAACATCGTGCACTCCTGATAAAGCCGGTGATAATGCAAGATGATAGGCCACCTTGCCTACTCGTTCCACAATATCAAACGATTCGCTAAACCTAGGGCTGAGCTTGCCCCCACCACCAAACCGAATGACACATCACCACAGAAAACATGGTCACCAACCTCAAACTCCAAGGCTCTCCTATGGACATCAGCCCATCTCTGCTACCTATCTTGTACTGCCTGAAGATGCTTCCTGATCTGAGTCACAACATCAACAGTCCTGGTGATCAACTCCGGACCCAACAACTTTCTCTCACCAATGTCATCCCAGCACACTGGTGATCTGCACTTCGGACCATATAGTGCCTCGAACATTGCAGCTTTAAGACTTTCTTGAAAGCTATTATTGTACGAGAACTCTACAAGATGCAAATGATCCTCCCATGATCCACCGAACTGCAACACACAGGACCTCACTATGTCCTCTAGAGTCTGGATGGTCCTCTCTGACTGTCCATCTGTTTGCGGGTGAAAAGTTGTACTGTACTTCAATTTACTCTCCAAACTACTCTGAAGACTCCCAAAACTGAGACCTGAACCTCGTATCCCTGTCGGATACAATACTGACTGGAACCCCACGATGTCTGACGATCTCTTGTAGGTACTTCTTAGCTAGACTCTCAGTAGACTGTTCAACACGGAAGGGAATGAAGTGAGCACTCTTCGTCAATCGGTCGATAATCACCCAAATTGCGTTGTGACCCTTAGGACTCCTCGGCAAAGCGGTCACAAAATCCATAGTGATATTTTCCCACTTTCACTCTAGAATGGGAAGCGGTTAAAGAAGTCTGGCGGTCCTCTGATGTTCTGCCTTCACCTGCTGGCAGATCAAACACAGAGATACAAAGCGAGTCACAGCCCTCTTCATACCATGCCACCAGAAGTGAAGCTTCAAGTCCTAGCACATCTTAGTACCTCCAGGATGAATAGAATATGACGACTGGTGGGCTTCCTCAAGCAACCTCTGACGAACTTCACCCTTCGGGTCACACAACCTGGACCCAAAACAAAGAGAACCATCTGCATGAACAACCATATCCATTCTGGAACCAGCCTTAACCTCTGCTCTGAATCCTTACAACTGCCCATCACTAGCCTAGGCCTCTTTAATCTGCTCGACAGTGATGACTGAAGCTGAAGCATCATGCAACTCCTATCAGAACTCGACAATAACACATCCAACTCCAACCTCTGCATCTGCTCAACCAGATCCCTCTGTTGAGTCAGGAACATAGCTGTAGGTCTCCTGCTCAAAGCATCTGGCACCAAGTTCACTCTACCAGGATGGTACTGCAAACTGATGTCATAGTCAGCCATAAGCTCCAAACAATGCCTCTGCCTCATGTTCAATTCCTTTTAGGTGAATACTGTAACGCCCTGAATTCCAAATAAGACCGAATTTGAGATTTCACATGATCTTTACTTCACTTCGTACAATTTTACAAGGAATTTAAAACTTTTTCAACAACATCAGAGTTCAATTACATTTCATTTACACAGCAGAAGAATAAAAATTTACAACATTGAAACAATATACAACTTGTACAACTTTATCAAATAAGTCATTGATTGCATCATAATATCTTCATAGCAAAGTCCATTACCTGTATATCAAGCTGTGGACACGTCAGTCACTTACAATTGAAGAAAATGTTATACTCGGCTATCCTCTCTATGCCGTACATATAACGATCTCATTACTTTAACAAAACACAACAGTTGAAAGAACAATAAAGTGTTAAATTGTGACTACGCTAAACATGTAAGTGTATGCGATGTCTTAATGCCTAATGCACACATTCTTATACTAGGATGACACTAATGCACAATTGTTCGGATTCTATGCATTCCATACTACATAGGTCCGAGAGCAAGCGCCTACGTACTCCACAATAAAGGGCTCGATCCCTTGCCATGATAACTACCCAGTAATAATACATGGTTTAGATCATTCCACAAATTTGAATCCCAGTCCCGAAGTCCACCGCTGACTATTATAACAGATCCCACATCGTGCGAATCATCCCGTAAGTGACCCTCTAGCCCCGGTATACGTATATACATGGGAGTATGGCAAACTATCTGCCCGACTACTCAAGATCCCGGAGTCCACCGCTGAGCCGTCCTCATAGTCCCGGATTTAAATATAAAAGCTCGTCTCCCACGGAGCAACCTCAGTCCACCAACTGGGTCTATAGCCTCAAAGTCCACCGCCGACTATATAGAGCACCCCACTTACGTTTGCCCAGGTTTACAACATCTTCACTTATGTGTCTAGTTATTTAGTTCAAGACATGAATGTACTATCATTCCTAGAATTAGTTTTACCTCCTATCGGACATGTTCACAAACTACGAGATTGCCCCACGGCAAAATCTAAAAGTCATATCTCAAATCTTTCTTTCATTATTGCCGGTAACCAAGATCTTACTAATTCTAAATCATAATCTTTTATCTACAAGAGACATGGGTACACATATCCTTTAATAATCATGTCTTAAACCTAAATAATTTCATCTTTCAACTTATTCACAGAAATAATCAATTCTTGTCACTAATCATGATCTATTTACTCATTCATAATCTTTATAAGCAATTGATTTCTTTCAAGAAACACAACTTCATCAACAATTTCTAACTCTTACAATATCTCGACTCACATCAAAATATTCATTCAAAAGAAGTATCAGAAACTCAGAAAAATATCAGTTAGAGCAGTAGCAGTCGACTTCATAGGGTGATCGGTCGACTGTCCCGCGTGAAACCCAAACTCAAGAAATTCATCAATTTGTGTGGTGATAGTCGACTGCAACAAAAGGTCGGTCGACTGTCCCGCACGAAAAGTCCAAAACTCTAGAAATCACTGCAGGTAGGTTCGCGATGGTCGACTATCGAAATTTACCAGTCGATTGTCCCACCTACAGATTGTAGTATTTGGGTTTGTGCAAATTACTTCCAAACAGAGTTTATTTGAAAACTGTGATTCCCAACTTTCCAAATTATATTTTAGGCATTGTATCTCCTTTTTTATGAACAAGAATTTGATTCTTTTTCGAAAATAATCCAATCTTTTTTAGGATATTGGAACAAACTTTCTCTTGACTGAGAATGAATTTTAAAAAAACAGTGAACAACAATTTCAAATTCACTTAAATAATTTTCTTTCTTATTTTTCACACAGGCTTAGGTTTTCTTTAAAAACTTATATTTACAAAAAAAAAACTAGTGTTCAGGACAAATAGTTGTGTTCTCACTTTTACACAAATTACACTTTTATAACAATACTAGTGTATCACTTGAACAAGAGAATTTCACCAGAATACTCCTTCATACAATAATTTGTATTCTTTTAAATTAGAACATACATATGTCGATACATTACAAAACTAACAAAAAAATTTCTTTCTTCTTTCTTAATTATCAAGCATAATGTGGTCAACAATATCATAAGCACAAAATATTGCAACTTAGTAGCATGGTTTATACATAAAAGAATTCTTTTTTTTAAATTATCATGGTATTTGTCATAATAATACTACTTTCACATCCTATTATACTAGCATGAATTTCATTCGTAATTTTCACATCAAAATTCCTCTTACATGTCAACAATATCATAAACACAAGGTTTTGCAAACAAACTAACACGGTTCATAACATAAAATAATTTTTCTCTTTAATTAGCATGGTATGTTTTCTTTTTCTACTTAATCACAACAACGACATATCATTTTATACTAACATGAATTTTATCTATTCATATCAAAATTCTTCTTATATTACTTATTTTTAGCATGCATATCCTATATTAGAAAATAATGAAACCACCCTCCTTATGTGAAACTTGAACAAATGAAGAGAATGATGGAACACTAATTCTAGCTCCAAGACAACTCCTAACCCTAGCAAGGCTTCTCCTCCTAGCAATGGCCCTAGCAAGAATTTCCCTCCAAGCAATAGGACTCTCTTCTTTTTCTTTCTTTTCTTTTCTTTTGATTATGTGAATGTTTTTTTTTGTGCAAATGGGAATGAGAAATGGGGCTCTATTTATAGGATTTTGTGAGGGTCTAAAGTGCAAAAATTCCACCCTAATAACTCTTTCTTTTAATTCATACAACTCTCTCCTAAAACCTCCATCTCTTCACCTCCTCACTCTTCACAACTCAACCTCCCACTCTTCTTCTCCCCCTCTCAAAACCGGCCTCCCCCCTTGCCCAAAAAACTGGTCCAAGTTCACTTGTGTGTGCATGCACACATGCACATATAAATACGAACATATTTCTATAACTCTGAATGTGTACTAAAGTTTGTAACTTGTCATATATTAGTGCATGTTTAACTTAATTTGTGTTTTTAATAGTGGGCTTGCTTCATGGGCTCATTTCTAATTAATTAATTTAATTATCTAGTGGGCTATTCTCCTAATGGACTAGATTTTAGTCTATAGGTCCATGGATCAAAAGAAGGCTAATTAAAACTTATGCATGCTAAAAATTTGTAAATGAGAATAACACATGAGAATAAAAATTTGCACGTGCATCATACGTGCAAAAATAAATTTAAAAAAAATGCATTTTTAATTTAGAATAAATTGTGGGGTGTTACAAAGACATACTTGAGACTTTTGTGGTCGGTAAAGATTTCCACTCGGTCTCCAAGTAGATAGTATCTCTACAGCTTCAAAGCAAAGATCACTGCCACCAACTCCAAATCATGAGTCGGATAGTTCCTCTCATGCGGCCTCAACTGTCTCGATGCATAAGCAACAACTCGGCCCTTCTGCATCATAACTGCACCAAGACCCATGCCAGAAGTGTCACAGTGAACCACAAATCCGCCTGAACCATCTAGAATAGTCAACACTGGTGCTGACGTCAACCTGTTCTTCAACTCAGCAAAAGCCTCACTGCAAGCCTCAAACCAACAAAACTTCTGATCCTTTCCTGTCAGCTTCGTCAGAGGTCCTGCTATCTTCGAAAAAACTTAGACGGATTTTGGATAATAGCCAACTACACCAAGAAACTTCTCAACTCTAAAACTGACTTGGGGACTAGCCAATCTCTCACAGCTGCAACCTTGGACGGATCCACTGAGATACCATTGCCCGAGATAATGTGCCCCAAGAAGGTAGCTCGGTCAAGCCAAAACTCACACTTGCTGAGTTTCCCATAGCTGATTCTCTCTCAAAGTCTGAAGGACCAACCTAAGATGCTCAACGTGCTCCTTCTGGCTCCGAGAATACACCAGAATGTCATCGATGAAGACCACCACAAAACTGTCTAGGAACGGAGAAAAGATCCTGTTCATCAGACTCATGAACACAGCTGGCACGTTCGTGACTCCGAACGGCATCACAAGGAACTCATAGTGCCTATACTTAATCCTGAAAGCAGTCTTCGGCACATCACTCGCTTTCACCTTGACCTGATGATAACCTGAGCGAAGACCCAACTTTGAAAAGACAGTTGCTCCGCCCAACTGATCAAATAAGTCATCGATCCTTGGCAGCGGATACCGGTTCTTCACAGTAACACTGTTCAGTTCCCGATAATCGATACGCAGTCGACAGCTACCTTTCTTCTTGCTGAAAAAAGAACTGGAGCTCCCCACGGTGAAACACTAGGCCGGATGAATCCCAAATCCAGCAAACCCTGAATCTACACCTTCAGCTCTACTAGCTCAACCGGTGCCCATCTGTAGGGACTCTTCGATATTGGCATCGTACCAGGCTGAATTTCAATACCGAACTCCACATCCCTATCAGGGAGTAAGCTAGGAAAATCCTCTGGAAATACATCCAGAAATTCCCATACTACTAGAGGCGCAGCCTCACAGCCAGTGTGCAACTCCATTGCACAAGTCTCCTAATCAACTGTGGTCTTAGCTCGGCCTAGGGGCATCTCCCTAGCATGGAACTCAAAATCTGTGCGACCTGAGTTTCAGAATACAACTTTCTCGGCACAGTAATCTATGATGGCATGGGACTCACCCAACCAATCCATACTGAGAATGATGTCGAACCCGGAATTCCCAATGACGATCAGGTCAGCCTTGAAATTCGAACCACCAATAACTATGGGACTCTGTTTGCATTCCCAAGAACAAACAACAACACCGCCACCTGTGACAATGCTCCAAGCCTCAGGCATGATGCTGCACTCCAAAGAATGTCGAGCCACAAAGCAAGAAGATACGAAGGAATGGGTCACCCCGGAATCAAAGAGAACATGAGCAGGGAAAGAACAAACTAGGATAACACCTAAGATAGAGCCAAAAGCAAGGGAAAAGAAATGACGATCAAGAATAAGGAAAAACAATACAAAGTAGATAATATGAAGGGACAGAGCAAAGCAATGAAAGAAACAAAGAAAATAAAAAAACAAAGAAAAGCAAAGATACCAGTGACAACACCTTCTGTGGCCTCAGCATCTGCACCTGTCAGGTTGAAAGCCTGACCTCTCCTGGGAGCTGCGGTCCTCTGACCGACAATCTGGCGTTGTAGGGGAAGCGATGGCCGAACCAGACCACGAGCTGGCGCTACCTACTGAACCGGATCCCTAGCTGGAAGAGCCATCCTCTGCTGCGGGCAATCTCGTAATGAGTGATCAGCAGCACCACAGCCAAAACAACGGCGATTGGCGCGCCTGCAGTCCTTGTGCTCATACCCAGCAAGTCGACAAAAGTCGCAAAAATAAACTCTCGGAGAACCAATAGATGAGTAAGGAGCTGTCCTGACCAAATGGGCAGGGACAAGCCTCCGAATCGGCTCACTAGAAGGCCTAACAACAACAGCAGAGTGTTGAACAGTCCACTAGGGAGGAGCCAACCTGCTGCGAGCCTGCTCCTGAGCTCGAGCTGCCTCAAGAGCCTCAGTATAAGTATGCAAACGAAGAGAAACGAAATGCATCTGAATATCTCGCTCAAGCCCCAGAAAAAATCTTCGAGCTTGATCCTCTTCGTTCTCTACTAGAAAGGCTACGAAACGGCTAAGCCTAGTTAATTCTGCCGCATACTCATCCACTGACCTGGCACCCTGTTCTAAGAGAGTCTCATGTTACAACATTGAATGGATAGTATGTAACAAATTCCAATAACAGAACAATGACCAACCTGTTTCAGGGCCAGGAACTGCTGCTCCATTTTAACTCAAGTGCTGCTAGGGAAGAACTTCTCTAAGAAGCTCTGGGTGAACGTGGTCCAAGTAATGGGTCGCGCGAGCCTTTCGGACTCAGCCATCCACCATATGTGGTCAAGGTCCACCAACTAGATGGTCACCACATCCACACGATCAGTATCAGCAACTTTCGCTGCCAACAACAACTGCTCCGTCCTGATCAGCCACTGTTCAGCATCCAAATGCATCTTAGTGTCGGAAAATTTGTCAGGGTGCAGCCTCATGAAATCTGCCACTGTACCCAGACGAGGAGGAAGAGCTGCCTGCATAAGCACAACGGGAGTCGGGTTTCGAGCAACCTCCAATGCGGCCATCACAAGATCACTGTGATTCTGCTGCATCTAGATCAATCTCTCCAACACATTCGTAACAGCCTCTAATCCAAGTTGTTCCTCATATGGACAAGAAGTGGGACCTTCATGAGCCATGGCCTGCACAAACCAAAAACAATTAGCATCCAGATAATTATTGATTATAATTCATTCATGTTATTGCATGGTCTGTAAACTATTGAGCCAATCCTTGATCGAGCCCAAACTTGTCTAATATATTAGTCGAACTAATACATTAGCCAACCTGGGCCTCTGATACCACTAAAAACCCTATCAAGCCCCGCTTTCCAAAAAGGAATACAGAATACGAGTACGCGACACAAGTCCAGCAAATGGCTTTCACCATTCATAAGCTGTCAGGATCTTTAAAGCATATACAAGAATAAACAAGAAATATACAAGAGGAATAGTCAACCATGCATACATAAATGAATTAATATAGTCAACAGGATTACTTGAAACAAGAAATAAGAATACTAAATTCAAATAATCAAGTCTGAAAAAAAACACAAGTCTGGGACAAAATGCCCAATACAAAATAATGCATGTAACATGTCACGCCCTGCTTCCCAAAAGAATACGGAATACGAATACGTAATAAAAGCCCAGCAAATGATTTTCATCATCCATAAGTTGTTCAAGAAATCTTAACATCATGTGCAAGAAATATACAGAGTCGGAAGCGAATTTAATTAACCACATGCATATAATGAGTCAAAATACCAACAAGAATACTTGAAACAAAATACATAAATCTCAAATGGACATGATCTGAATAAAACACAAGTCTTGGGTCACATCGCCCAAATACAAAAATAAATCCAAGTCTCAAAAATACATAAATAATCCAAGTCTCACGAATACAATTATTGTTCAAGCACGATATAAGAAATAATATAATAAAAACAGCACTAATACTTCAAATCTCTGATACCATCTGGAACCTGTTCTCCATAATCTGCAATTCATCGAATGCAGGAAAGGGGAAAAGAGAAAACACAAGTACCCGTCAATTACAAGTCACGAGTCACTTATAATGTAGGATACAAGCACATGGTATAAGTATGATGTCAAGGTAAACAACTAGCATGGTAAAGTGATCAAGTGTACATGGTATAAATCAAGTGTCAAGTAATCAAGAATCATGTAAACATGCATCAAGAGTCAAGTGTCATGTGTTCATGTATCAAGTATCAAGTTTCAAGTCTCATGTAATCAAGTCTCATGTATCATGTAGTCAAGTATCAAGCAAGCATGTATCATGTTCACGTATCATATTCAAATATCATGTTCAAGTCTTGTAGTGAATTACTATCTAGGTAACACTTCATGCAGCCCAGACTACATAGTTTCTACAACACAATAGTTTCGCTTTAGATTTCATAGTGGACCATAAAGGGCAGTATACTCGGGGACAAGCAAGTAATTGAGCTCCAAGCTCCAAGTATCACGTATCATGTATCATGTATCATGTAATCACGTGTCAAGTTGTACAAGTGGCAAGTATCGTGTCTTGCGTGCAAGTATCAAGTATCATGTCAAGTATCACGTAGGATCAGTGGATCTCCTTCCGAGCACACATTTCTGAATTATCCACTACTAGATCTGTGCCTTAAACCCCGGCTTGGTTATTTATTATTAACGTCCAAAAAGCATGTATATGTGCAAAATATATCAAGAATAACATTGTATGATCATGTGACAAGTGCAAGTTGCAAACTAAACATGTACAAGTATAAGATATCTCATAAAAGACTAAAATAAACACATCTCAAGTTCAGGACAGCAGACCATGCTGTAGTAAAACAGTGATTCTAAGAGTTACAAACAAGCAAATCCAGATCCGTCTAAAGATCTGGAAAATAGACATCCACACGAATCCAGGGAGTATAATTAAGTTATATACTAATTCACGACAACACAGCTCAAAACTGATTTGCATACCGAAATTAGGTTCAGCCAGAAATCAAGAAAATGAATTCAAGAGCATGGAAACAGCATGAAAATATATTAAATAAATCCACCAAAAATCTGGGGTATTCCCCTATATGTCCAGAATCAAAATATAAAGTTGCAGAATTTTCCAGAAAAAATAGATCAGTGATCAAAAATACGAAAGCATCAAGAAAACATAGTTTAGCGAATCTGGAATTCCCAACACTGCTGTACGAAAACTAAGATATCTCACAACCAGTGAAACGAAATCCAATTCCTCCAAAGGGATATGAAAATAGATATAATTTAATAACTTTCACATTTCACAAATATTTTTCATGCAATAAAAGGAATCATAGTGAAAATAGAGTTCTTTACAGAACATCGAGCAAAATACAACATGTATAGATTTTATAAACGAGCATGGAACACCATATAAAACTTATCAATAAAATTCACCAAAATTCTGGATAATCCCTAACTTAATAAAAAAACACTGACCAAAGTTTTAAATCAAAATAATATGTATAGTATGGTTCTTGAAAATAGTTTGTTATCAAAATTAACGAAAAACAAAATCTAGAAAAGATCAACACCTCTGTACTAAAACAGTCATAACTCAATCATACGAAATCAAAATCAAGCAAGGTCAGAGGGGTTTGAAAATAGACGAAATTATCTAAAACTCATATTTTATACCGAAATCAAGATACTGACTGTAGCACAGTCGAAAACAGCAAACAAAACAGAACATCCAGAAAATACAGATTTCACCCTCAAGCACAAAAACAACATAGATTAAATAATATTGATCCAGACTCATCCAAACTTGAAATAAAGCCTACCAAGTGTTTAAACATCATGAATTAGGGTTATTAACATGTCCACGCCAAGAATTTCACATGGATCTCAACCAAAACACAAAATCACACATATTCACACATACACGATTCAAATTCAAGAACGGACGAATCCCTAGGTTATCTCATGTCAAGATTTGTGTCGTGAGTCTTCTATGGCCAAAATATCACAATAGAGACAAAACCCATCATGGAAAACATAATCTAAGGTTGTCTCTAGACCCAACTACACTATAGGTAAACTTTGGTACTTGTATCAAACAAATGAATTGGAGTACAAGTTACTTGCCTTAATTTGGGAATGAAGAATGATGCAAACAAGCCTAGAAGCAAAAACCACGAACAAAATCCGCTACAAGCAACGAATCTAAGCACTACGAACGAAATCTTCTCACGAACGAATCTTCTTGAAGCAACGATCAAAGTGGTTAGAGACCACTTTGAGAACACCACGAAGAAGGAGTATAAGGGTTGATGGGGCAAGACTTGATGATGTTGATGGTGGTATGGTGATCAGCCAAGCAAAGGAAAAGAGAAAAAAGGGGTGTTCGGGTTTTTGGGTTGCCGAAGGTGGAGATGGCCGGAGGGGTGGTGGTCGGCCTGGTGTGGGAGTAGGCAGGCCTGGGTGTGAAGGTGTTGTCGGTTTGGGGGTTGAAGCCGGGAGCAATCAAGAGGGAGAGAGAGTATCCAGTTTTGGAGAGGGATTATTAGGGTTAGGGTTAGGGTTTTGAATTAGGAGGGGTTTACATATAGGCTTTAGATGTGGGTTAATGGGTTGTGGGTATTAGTAGCTAGCAATGGGTATACAATTGGGTTTTGAATTTTGGGTCAAATACAAATAGGAATACAAATAGGAGTGAATTCTAATGCTTTTAAAAAAATCTTATTAGGGATCAAATAATGGGATTGGGAAAACACCACCAAACTCCACCACAACACCAAGGAAAAATAAAATAGAGATAACGAGACCAAACAAATGAGGAAATGATCAAAATGATGAAAAATGAGACAAAAGAGACAATCAATCAAATACAAGGAGCTCAAAATGAAATAAAACGAATATATATTGAAAACAAATCCAATATACGGTTCAGAAAAATACAAGAGAGAAAAATACACCAAAAATAAAAAATACAGTCAAAAATACACAAAAATGAAAAACAGGGGTTACATAACAAGTTACAATTATTCAAGAATAAGCAACAAGAATAAATAAATATAGTAAGAATCCAGTCAACTAGAATCTTTGATCACCTACTCCATCGGGCAGCTGGTCACCAAAGTGTGCAAGTGACAAGTTTGCAGGAAAGGAAAGAGAAAACAAACGCCCGTCAATGCAAGTTACGGACCGCTTGTATTGCAGGAAACAAGTATAGGAAAACCAAATAGACAAGAATAGATTAACAGCGGAAGCAAGTATAGCATAACAGCAAAATAGAGCAACTAACTCTAAGTCAAGAATAGAACAAGTAGTATGGCAAGATAAACGGGTGCAAGTAGCATGTAACAAATGTCAAGTAGCATGTAAACGAGTAATGAGTAACAAGTGTCAAGTAATCAAGTATTATGTATAAGTACCAAGTAGCAAGTGTCAAGTGATCATATGGTTTCCAAGTCTTGTATTTAGTCCTTTCTAAGTAGCACTTCAGGCGTCCCAGATTTTTACCACATGTTGCTACATTCATGCAAGTTACGTTTTAGATTTCATAGTCGATCATAGAGGGCAGTGTACTCATGGACAAGTATCAAGCTCCAAGTATCAAGTATCAAGCTCCAAGTGTCACATGTCAAGTGTGTAAGTGTCAAGTAATCACGTGTCAAGTATCTTGTATCAAGCTCCAAGTGTCAAGTATCAAGCTTCAAGTACAAATATCATGTAGGATCTTAGATCCTCCTCCTAGTACACGTTTCTGTATTTTCCACTATTAGATCTTTTCCTTTAACCCCGGCCTGGTTTCTTGTTATTATTACTTAAAGCAAGGACATGCACAAACAAGTCAAGAAACATGGTAAGACAACAAAGGACAAGTACAAGTTGAAAGAAGGATAAGAACAGATGACAAACGACTCATCAAGGTGTAAGACAACGAAACTTCTAGTTCTCGACAGCAAGAGACTACTGTACCAAATCTGAGATTTCCGTTGCCAAAAATATGTGAATCTAGATCCGTCAGAAAATCTAGAAAATAGACTCTCAGCCGAATCCAACACATATATATAAGTCACATAATAATAACAGAAACAGAGCTCAAAACAGAATTATATACAAAAATCATGTTCAGCCAGAAATCACAAGGTTGTATTCATAAGCATGAAAACGGCACAAAACTTACTGATTTAAATCCAAGAAAAATTTGGAGTATTCCCCAGTATATCTAGTACTAGAAAATATAATTTCATAATATTCCGACTATAATATTCCGATCAATTATTAATAATATTATTTTTATTATTATTTAATTATTTAATTATTTAATTATTTTATTTTTCAGATTTGAAATATTTTTTGTGGATGTTACTTAGTTTAAATATAAATCATCATCTGTATGAATACCAGTCCATATGTATATGTGTTATACCATTTTGGTACTGGAATTTTTCGAGCTGATAATAAAAATTATTTTTATTATTATTTTTGTAATTAACTTATTTTTACGGATTGTGCGGTTTAACAAACGAAAATTATCGGTGTATAGATTAATATTTACGTTGTGTATTGTATCGATTTCGTACGTTTGTACAAATCGTGTAGTGCGTATTTTGGACAAAAATATCTCTTTTTGTCATGATAAATCAACTTTAGATGGTTAGGTTTTGTTTGAAGGATTAAACCTAGGATCTAAGATTAATTAAAGATACATAAGGGTTTAAAGATTTCTTCTAGAAGTCTCTATCCTCCACCTCACCCCTCCACCTCACCTCCCCCCCCTCCCCCCCCCCCCCCCCCACCTAGGCATGGGCCGGCCATTCCTTACCCAGGGGGTTTTTTACAAATCCCCTTTGTGCTTTGCACTCTCCCCTTCTCTTCCATCCTATAAATACCTCCCCCCCCCCCCCCCCCCCCCTTCTTGTCTCATTTTACAAGAAAAAAAAGGAAGAGGAAAAGAAAGAGAGAACAAGCCCTAAGTAGAGAGTTCTTCTTGTAGGTTTTTCCATAGGAGCTTTCATAGAAGCTAGGAGGAAGGAGAAGATTCTTTGGCTAGTCCTTCCTAATTAGAAATAACAAGGTGGGGGTCTCTCTAACTTTTATTTTGTGTTGTTTTTGTTCTCTTTTGTTGTGTATGTTTGTTGTGTTGTTTTTGTTCTCTTTTGTGGTGTATGTTTTGCTGTGTTGTTGTTCTCTTTGTTGTGTATGTTTTGTTGTGTGTTCTAAAACAACTTGGACAAAATTCCTAAGCATATAAATGATGGTATGAATCAAAATGACCACATGAGAAGGATGGATGGTAGAACTCAACCAAAGGTTGAATCTTTAAGCTTTTGTCATGGTTATTTTGCTAAAATATACAACTTGGACTAAATTCCTAAGCATATAAATGATGGCATGAATCAAAATGATCACATAAGAATGATGGATGGTACAACTCAACCAAAGGTTGAATATTTAAGCTTTTGTCATGGTTATTCTGCTAAAATATACAACTTGGACTAATTAAGGTGAGCATATGAAGATTAGTGAAGTAGAAATATTTGCATACCCATTTTTGGGTTGTAGAACTCAACAACTATTAAAGGTTAAGTCTTTTGTTGTTTATTGCTCTATAATTTGTTAAATATCAATCTTACTAACTCTTAGTTCACAAAAAGATAGATCTTGTTGTATGTAGGAACTAAGAGGTTAAAGAAAAGAAGGTTTGTAATATGTAGAATTTGTAAATTTAATAAAGTTAAATTTTTGTAATATTTTAAGACTTATAATTCATAAAGAGAACTAGTCTTTGTAATAGCTAGTAAAGATCCATGCTTGAGTTATAGAAAAGATCCATGCTTAAGTTGTAGTAAATATTCATGCTTAAATTGTAGTCAAGCTTCATTCTTAAGTTGTAGTAAATATTCATGCTTAAGTTATAGTAAAGCTTCATGCTTAAGCTGTAGAAAATATTCATGCTTAAGTTGTAGTAAAGTTTCATGCTTAAATTGTAGTAAAGTTTCAAGCTTAAGTTGTAGTAAATATTCATGCTTAAGTTGTAGTAAAGCTTCATGATTAAGTTGCAGTAAATATTCATGCTTAAGTTGTAGTAAAGTTTCATGCTTAAGTTGTAGTAAATATTCAAGCTTAAGTTGTAGTAAAAGAATCATGTTGCAATTGTAGTGTTTAGTAAAGAACCCATCATGTTGTAGTTGTAATGTTTAGTAAAGAACCCATGATGTTGTAGTTGTAGTGTTTAGTAAAGAACCCATCATGTTGTAGTTGTGTTTAGTAAAGAACCCATCATATTCTAATTGCAATATCCTAGTGAAGAACTCATTCATGCTTGAATGGTATATGTGTAGTTATTCTATATTCAAAAGAACCCATGCTTGAGTTGTGAAGTTGTTCTAGTTAATCTTCTAGAAAGAACCCATGCTTGAGTTTCATAGTGGTTTTAGATTCAAAAGATCCCATGCATGCTTGAATGGTATATTGTAGCATTCTAGTTAAAGAAACCCATGCATGAATTGTATATGGTAGTGTTGTAGTGAAAGATCAAAAAGAACCCATGAACCCATGCTTGGGCTATATGTTCTAGTTTAACTATTGTAATTAACCTTTGTTCCATGTTTGTTCTAGTCGAATTTAAAAAAGAAACTCATGAAACTAGCACCATGGTAGTTCTAGCTCAATTGATAAGAGAACCCATGCATTTAGTTTCTAGGTGATTCTAGCTCAAACTTGAGAA
This sequence comes from Hemerocallis citrina, assembly GCA_017893485.1. Lineage (NCBI taxonomy): Eukaryota > Viridiplantae > Streptophyta > Magnoliopsida > Asparagales > Asphodelaceae > Hemerocallis > Hemerocallis citrina. The sequence continues at coordinate 106,759,261 of CM030368.1, forward strand.
AGAACCCAAGAATCTAGTTGCATGTAGTTCTAGTTCAATTTGGGAAAAAGAACCTGTGGATTCTAGTTGTATGAGGTTCTAATTAAAGTTGGACCATATCATGTGAACATTTTTCATCTTCATGGGTAATAAGGGTTGGGAAAGTCACTAATAATTGTTAGCTTAATAAAAGCTAGTCTAGGGTCTTCTAATTACCCTAGGGGTCATCGACCATCAAGACCCGCATCTTACCATCTTGGAGACTATGGATAAATCTCACCTCAGGCACCAACAGATCTTAACCGGTGTGGGTTGATCGCGGGCTGAGAGTGTTGATGAGATCCGAGTTAGGGATAGTGATGAGTGAGGAAGATCCCGTCACTAGTGTCTTAGATCGATAGACCATGAGTTGGACCATGATAATCTAAGTTGAAAATTCTGTAAGATTGCTTAGGATTAGTTACATCATTAGGGTAGTAACTTATAAAGATCTTTACTTAACCATTTTTGCCAAAAGAGAGGAGTTGATATTAGGGGTGATACCTTATGACCCAACTTGTCCTATAGGCCGACACTAGGTGGTGTTATTGGGTTGTACCTTCCTGTCAAAGGGATACGTATGGTGCCTTCTCACGAATTGGGAGCACGGGTTGCGTATCTCACACTGTTAATTCCTAAAGTACCATGATAAGGGCGGGCGGAGCTAGGGGATGGACCCCTGGAACTCCGTCATGTTCTACGCTGGGGAAGCGAACATGCCAAGGACTACGGTCTATGAGTGAGGGGGCCGCAGGGGATGCTTCGAGCTAACCTGTGTTGCAGTAACTCCGAGGGTTCGTCTGGTTTCTGAGTGAGGTCCGGTGCGCTAGGTAGTAGTGGCAAACATAGACACCATGAGCATACTGCATTGGTGGGATTGACCACGTCTGTAACCTCATCAGTCACGTTGTATCTATCAGGAACAGGTTGTGTACAAAAGTAGAATTTCATAAGGCCAGGTTCAAATCCCTAAATATGGAGAACGACTTTATATGGACGTATGTAGTTATGGGATGCATACAACTCCAGATTCTCGCTTGCATTAGAATAAGAGCATCCTAGCTTAGTTAACATTGCATTAGGTTCTAAGGCATTGCACTCACGAACACTTAAACTATACCAACACATTTACCATGCTTGATATGTTTGTTTTTTAAATTCGCTGCTAGTCATCAGCCTTTAAGCTTCAGTTCCCCGCTCTAATTGGTTGTGGATACAGGATCACCAGCTCGGCAGAACTCTAGTCAAGGCATGGCTTCCAAGTGAAGAACCCAATGTTTATTGTTTCATTCTTGCATACTCTAATGTAATATATTGAAACAATGGAAACACTCGGCTTGTAATATTGTATTAAGTAAAAAGTTTAAAATTTTCTTGTTTTCTGTGTATTGTGGCTAATTGAATGTAAGAGTCTGTCTTATGTCACGATTTCCAAGTATATGGAAACTGGGGCGTTATAGAGTGGTATCAGAGCTGATTTTAATTTATAGCCCAACACAGTAGGGCAATAGACTTAGATGACTTGTAGGAGTTAGGTTTTTAGCTTGTTGTAGATAATTATAATTCATGTTGTTGTTTCCTTCAACTTATGTTTTATGATATTCTATATCTTGGGTAATTCTCGTGTCCACTCCTTGCAGGATGGCTGACGGAGCGATTTCCCTTGGAAATGGGTGGGCAAATGGGATAACGTTCGAGGTGGACTCTGATCTAGAGCCCATCACTGATGGCGATGGGTCACCAGTTGGAGTTGGGTTGGCCAATAGAGCCACAACAGCTACCGCAGCAGGGGGTGCCCCTGCAAATGGCCAAACCCCAGTACTGCCACCTCCGCCACTGGCCCAGCTTACAGTGGAACAGACCTTTGAGCAGGTATCCCGCGACCTCGCAACATGGGGTTGGTGCCACGCCTGTCTCGAGAACAGGATGGACTCTTGCGAGTTCGTGACCCTCAACAATGAGAAGGAACTGGCAGAATTGAGGAGGGCTAAGGCAAGGGCCGACCGCAGGACAATGGTCCTGAAGCACACACACCGTGTGCAGTTTGCGCGCCTAGAGCGCAAGTGCACGGAGCTTCAGGCGCAGATCACTCAGTTGCAGGCACTACTTGGACCACCACCTGCTGGGGAGGACCCTGCAGGAGACACTAGTAGTACCGATTAAGCGGTTAGGTGCCCGTAGGTTATTTTGTGGTTTTTTTATTTTGCTACCTATATGTATGGTATAATGTAAGGAAAAGAATGCATATGTAAGATATGGGTTTATAATGAAATGAAGTTTAGCTTTGCGTTTTCTACAAGTCTTATGTGCATGTTGAGATTGGATGGATGTTATTTTTGGAATATTATAATATGATGCATTTGTATGTTCCATTATTTTTCTCTATCAGATGTCTCGTAGAACAAGAAGCGGTAGGATCGACCCGATTGTGGGTGAAGGTAGTGGAGGCAATGGCACAGGTCTAGATATAGGGGCAGAATTCGCTCGTATGTACCAAGCTCTCGGTGACCTAGCTGAGGCAAGCCGAAACAATGTGCAGCAACAGGGAGCACCCGCAGGTAACCATGGAGTAGCAGCTACCGACCCCGTCAGGATGGTCGAATCCTTCCGAAGGATGAGGCCGCCCATTTTTTAGGGCAAGGCAGACCCGACGGCGGCTGACGACTGGATTCGTCAATTCAAGACAGTGTTTGAGGTGATGCTGACACCGGAAGACAGCAAGGTCAGGTTGGCCAGCATTCTACTAGAGAAAGACGTCGAGGTCTGGGGGCAGTCGACTAACAGGGGCATGGGCAAAGGACCCATTGGCTGGAAAGATTTCTTAGGAGAGTTCACGCAGCACTACTTTCCCTTAGTTGTGCAGGAGGAAAAGGCCATGGAATTCTTCAACCTAAAGCAAGGAAGCATGACGGTTCATGAATACGAAACCAAGCTTACATAGATGTCCCGCTACGCTCCAAAAATGGTACAAGATGAGGTCAAGATGACCAAGAGGTTTGAGCAGGGGCTTAGGCCCATACTTAGAACCAAAACGGTGCCTTTTTGCATCCGGAGGTTCGAGAAATTGGTCCGTCGTGTAGCTACAACAAATTTGGATATGAGCAACGGACCTGAAGCACAACTTAATAAGGAGGATGGAACAAGGGAAAGAGGCCTGCACCAGCGTCAGGATTCAGGAACCGGGGTGGAAATCAGAAATTTCAGAAGACTGTTGGCAACACCAAAGGCGCCAAGATAGGGGGATGTTTCCTATGCGGCGAGCAAGGACACTTCAAGAGCCAATGCCCAAAGCAGAACTTTCAGAGTGATACCCGCACATGTTACAATTGCGGGAAGATTGGCCATATTCGGCCAGACTGTCCCCAGCTTTGGAGGGGCAACGGTAGGCCAGCTCCTAATGCAAACAGCAAATGGAAGGGGATTACCCGCCAAGGGCGAGTATTTGCACCCACAGAGGAGGACGCCGATGGAGATGAGGGAGTCATCACCAGTAGGTGAAGAAATTATGGCTAAGTTTATTGTAGTATTTTGAATATTTTGGCATAAGACAATAATGATGTAAACACTTTTGTAAACGGGATGGATTAATATAAATGAAATCCAGGCAACTGTTTTATTTGATAGTGAGTCATCGCATTCTTTTATGTCTGAAGTATTCTCAAAGAAGTTGAAATGCACCCAGGAAGAAACTCCGGAATCGGTTTTGTAGGTCGCTACCCCATCTGGAGCAACTCTCTTTACAAATTCGTGCTATAAGGGATGCAATCTCCTGATTGACGGAGAGACCCTGAGTATAGATTTGCTAGAGCTGGGCTTTGTAGAGACAGACGTGATTATTGGGATGGATTGGATGTCCAGGAATAAGGCTAGCATCGATTGCAAGGAGAAGATGGTAGCCATTACCCCATCCAGAGGACCAGAACTTGTGTTCCGACGAAAGAAGAAGCAGAGTGAAGAAATTCTTGCAGCTACAACTGGAATACGTGTGCAAGTGAAGTCAAGGTGATACCAATTGTACGAAAATTTCCCCGCATATATTTGGAAGAATTACCTGGACTCCCACCACATAGGGATGTTGAGTTCAGCATTACTATCCAGCCAGGCAGTGCACCAGTGTCTAAAATACCATATCGGATGGCACCAGTAGAGCAGAAAGAAGTGAAGGAGCAAATTGAAGAACTTCTACAGAAGGGATTCATCAGGCTAAGTGCCTCACCCTGGGGAGCGCCTGTGCTACTTGTGAAGAAGAATGATGGAACCGCGAGAATGTGCATCGATTATCAGGAGTTGAACAAGGTTACTGTTCGGAACCGGTACCCCATTCTCAGGATGATGGCTTATTTGACCAGCTCCAGGGAGCGGCTGTATTCTCAAAGATTGATTTGTGTTCGGGCTATCATCATGTTTGGGTCAAAGAAGAAGAATTACCTAAGACAGCATTCCGAACTCGGCACGGTCATTACGAGTTTTTTGTGATGCCATTCGGGGTGACCAATGCTCCAGCGATCTTCATGGACATGATGAACCGCATCTTGCAGCCATTCATCGATTTATTCGTGGTTGTCTTCCTAGACGATATCTTGGTATATTCAAAAATAGAAGAGGGGCATGCTGAGCATCTAACTGCAGTATTGATCAATCTACGAGAGCATCAGCTTTATGCCAAACTATCAAAGTGTGAATTCTGGAAATTAGAACTGGCATTCTTAGGCCATGTCCTTTCTAAGGAGGGAGTGGCTACAGCCCCGCAGAAGATCGAGGCAGTTAAAAGTTGGCCTCAGCCGAGAACTGTGAAGGAGGTCAGAAGCTTCTTAGGCATGGCAGGGTACTACAAGAAGTTCATCCAGAACTATGCCAGAATTGTTGTACCACTTACAGCACTGACCAAGAAAAATGTATGTTTTGATTGGACTAAGAATTGCGAAGGAAGTTTCCAAGAGCTGAAGAACAAATTGATTTCTGCACCGATTTTGGTTCTGCCTCAACCAGATAAGGAATATGTAATTTTTAGTGATGCTTCGTTTTTGGGATTCAGGTGTGTCCTGATGCAAGAAGGAAAGGTCATAGCATACGGATCGAGGAAACTTCGACCACATAAGAAGAATTACCCGACACATGACTTGGAATTGGCCGTGATAATCTTTGCTCCGATATTGTGGCAGCACTATGTCTATGGGTCGAAGGTAGAAATGTTTACTGACCATAAAAGCCTGAAGTATATCTACCAGCAAAAGGATTTGAATCTTAGACAGAGACGATGGTTGGAGGTTTTGGAAGACATCAGACCGAAAATTTTATACCATCCGAGAAAAGCCAATGTCGTGGCAGATGCGCTCAGCAGAAAAAAAAGTGTAGCCACGCTCATTGCAACAAGAAGAGAGCTAAAGGACGAGATCAGATAAGCCGGTATTGAAATAATTGTTCAAGATTTGAGCACAGTTTTGGCATGTCTGGAATTGCAACCGAGTTTGAATGACCGAGTCAAGAAGGCTCAAATGGGTGATGCAGAGATTGAAGCACAAAAGCGGCTAGTCAATGAAGGAAAAGCCTCAGAGTTCAGCGTGAAGGGTCGCTTTGGTTTGGAAGCAGGTTGTATGTGCCTAAAGTTGATGAGTTGCGGGAAGATATCATGAAAGAAGCACACTCCACCTTACTCACAATTCACCCAGGAAGTACAAAGATGTATAAAGACATAAAACAGCATTTCTGGTGAGCTGGAATGAAGCGGGATGTGGCAGGATTTGTGACCAAATGCCTTACATGTCAGAAAGTTAAGGCAGAAAACCAGAAACCAGGAGGTCTACTGCAACCACTGCCCATCCCAGAGTGGAAATGGGAGAACATCAGCATGGATTTCATCACAGGAATGCCCAGAAGTTCGAAAGGGAACGACTCAATTTGGGTAATAGTGGACCGTTTGACAAAGTCTGCACATTTTCTTCCAGTAAAGACGACTTAGTCAGTGGAAAAAGCTAGCAAAGGTTTACATCGAGGGCATTATAAAGCTACATGGGGTGCCAGTGTCGATCGTTTTCGACAGAGATGCAAGGTTTACGTTCCGATTTTGGCAGAGTTTGCAAGAAGCTTTGGGAACGAGATCGGATTTTAGTACAGCTTTCCACCCGCAGACTGATGGGCAGACAGAAAGAGTTAACAGAATTCTCGAGGATATGCTGAGAGCGTGGGAGCTGGGAACGACACTTAGCATTGATAGAGTTTGTATATAATAATAGCTATCAAGCAAGTATTGAGATGGCTCTATATGAAGTTTTGTATGGAAGGAGGTGTAGGACCCCCGTGTGCTGGTTTGAAGTAGGGGAAAGGCAGATGTTCGAACCTGAAATAGTGCAGCAAACACCCGAAAAGATCAAGCTAATTAGAAAGAGGATGCAAGTAGCACAAAGCAGGTAGAAGAGCTACGCCGACAACTGCCAACGAGATTTGGAATTCAAAGAAGGTGATTCGGTATTTCTGAAAGTCTCACCTACAAATGGAGTGATTAGGTTCGTAAAGGGTGGCAAGTTAGCACCAAGATATATTGGACCCTACCATATTTTGAAGAGGATCGAAAAGATGGCATACAGGCTAAAGCTACCAGCCGAATTGTCCCAGGTGCATGATGTATTTCACGTTTCGATGCTGAGGAAATGTCACGCCCCGCTTCCCAAAAGAGAATACAGAATACGGATACGTGACTAATTCCAGTGAATGATTTTCATCATTCATAAGCTGTTCAAAAATCTTTAAAACATTTCACAAGAATAATCAGTGTCGGAAGCAAAAGAGTCAACCAAACATGCATATATGAAACATTACCAATAGAATTTACTTGAAACAAAATATATTAATCACAAATAAATCAGATCTGACTAAGTCAAATATCCTGGGTCACATTGCCTAAATACAAAATAAATCCAAGTACAAGATACAATTGCTCAAATAGCAACAGGAAATAATAATAATAGTACGAAAATCATGATAGCAAAACTCCAGCAACTAGTATCTCATCTCGCCTATTCCATCTGGCAACAGATCTCCAAAATCTGCAATTTAATAAATTACAGGAAGAAGGAAAAGAGAAAAACAAACTCACATCAATGCAAGTTACGGACCGCTTGTAGTGCAGGATAAAAGTACATGGGAAAGGTAAACAAATAACATGGAATAGGCATGATAACAAAATATAACAACTAGCATGGCAAGGTGAACAAGTGTAACTAGCATGTATCAAGTGACAAGTAAACAAGTATCATGTAAACGAGTAACAAGTATCAAGTGGCAAGTAAACAAGTATAAGGTACAAGTATCAGGTATCAGGTATCGTGTACAAGTAATCAAGTATCAAGTTTCATGTTCAAGTGTCATGGTCAAGTCTTGTAGTTATTACTATCTATGTAGCACTTCATGCATCCCGATTTTTACTACATGGTTGCTACATTCAAACAAGTTACGTTTAGGCCTAGTAGTGGGTTTCAATAGGGCCGTGTACTCAGACGTCAAGTCAGGTAACAAGTAATAGGTAAACAGGCACGAATCACATAGTAAAATCGTGGCAACAGAAACAGGCATGAATCATGTATTCATGAAACATGGCAACAGGTAATAACAGGTATGAATCATGTAATCATGAAATATGGCAACATATAATAATAACAGGTATGAATCATGTAGTCGTGAGTTCATGGCATAATATAATAATAACAGGCATGAATCATGTAATCGTGAGTTCATGGCATAATATAATAATAACAGGCATGAATCATGCGAGCATGAAATATGGCAACAGGTAATGGGATAACAGGCCCCCTTCTGAGTACACATACCTATATTGTCCACTACTAAGGTCTTTTCCTTAACCCCGGCTTGTTACTTTTTATTATTATTAAACAGGCATGTACGTGTCATAAAACCTGGCAAGAATAACATGGCATGATCAAGTAAAAAATTCAAGTTGCAAGATAAACATATACGGGTGCAAGATAACACATAAAAGGATAAAATAACCAAATTTCTAGTTCAGGACAGCACGACTATACTGCAGTATAACTGAGATTACCGTTGTTACAACCATGCAAACCTGAATCCGTCGAATGTTCTAGAAAATAGACTCCCAGACGAATCTAGAAAACATATATAAGTCATATGGTATTTAACAAAATCATAACTCAAAATTGATTTGAATCCAGAAAATATGTTCAGCCAGAAATTAGAAGATCGTATTCAAAAACAGGAAAACAGCATGAAAACTCATTAAATAAATCCACGAAAAAATCTGGAGTATTTCCCTATATGTGTAGTAACTGAAAATCAAGTTTCATAATTTTCCAACAAAAATAGGGTAGTAAAGTAAAATCAGAAAACAACAAGATGTAGTTGTTTTGTAAATCTGAAATCACAAACACTGCAATATCTCACAAACCATAAATCGAAATCCAAATCTGCCAAAAGGATAATAAAATAGATACAGTAAGCTAACTTTCATATTCAGAAATATTTTAGAAATAGCAAGTACAATTAGGTCGAAAATCAGGTTCTTTACTGAACAGTAGTAAAATTCTGCATGTAAAATCTTTATTTGCAAGCATGAAAAGGTTTGTAAAAATCCTCAATTAAATCCACCAAAATTTTGGGTAAACGCCAATCAATTATAGGAATTTGTGTAAAATTTCAGATCAAAATAATAATTTTAGTACCATAATAAAAATAGATTACTCTTCAGAAATCATAGAAAACGAAATCTGGAAATCTTTCGACACGACTGTAGTAAAATTGACATAACTCACAAACCATAAAACCAAACTAAGACCCGTCAAAAGGGTTAGAAAATAGACAGAATTCTCTACATATCATGTTCACAAAATATTTTCAAATACTGACCTTAATAGGGTCTAAAATATTGATCAAAACGAGAAAACCAGCAAAACTGAAAACATCGTATATGCAAAAAACCAACTAGTTCACATAGAAATCATCCAAAACACAACCAAACATGAGATAGAGTGTAATAGATTTTCAAGCAACATGTTATAGGGTATTTCACAAATCCACAACAAGTCTATCACGAATAACATGAACGAGCACAAGATATCATATGAACAGCACGCATATATGCAACAAGATATGGTCAATCCTATGTTATATCATGTCATGTATGTTGTGAGGCAACTATGGTCAAATCATCACTATAAGGACAAGGTTAACAAGAGAATTCACATACAAATTGTCTCTAGAACCCAACTACACTACAGGTAGTATTTAGTACTTGTATTTGCAAAGAAGTTTAATACAAGTACTTGCCTTAACCGAAGACGAAACGACTCCAAGCAAGAATAACGGGAACGGATTCCTGGCCAATGAACACGAACTCAAAGAACGAACTCCGAACGGGACACGAACGAGAACACGGCAAAAACTGAACACGAAAATATCCCACGAACACCACAACGAGCGAGTCCATGCCAAAACTATCACACAGACTCAACCAACACAACACTTGCACCAAAAGAAGGCGAGAGAGAGGCCGGTGCACTGCGGGGAGGTGTGCACGACGACGGCAGTGCACGTCGCTGCTACTGCGGTTGCTGCGTCGGGGAAAACACAGCAAGGGTGGTTTCACGGCATTGATGCTGTGACGGCTTGCTGCAGGAGGAGGAGCAGGGGAATCTGAGGTGCAGTTGTTGTAACTGCAGGCCGGGGTGAAGGTGGGATGTAGGGAGAGGTCGGGTTGGTCTGGGTGCACAGCAAGAACGGGAAAGAGAGAAGAGCACGAGGGACAAGAGCGGCTGAAAAGGATTGGGAACGATGGGAGCATGGGCTTAAATAGTTAGGTTTTAGGGTTGACAGGTAGGGGCGGCAAAACAGTGGTATAGGGGAGAAGCGGGTCGGGTCTGCATGGGATAATCACACAGGGAAAGGGGAGCGGCATAGGTGTCACGCCCCGCTTCTCAAAAGAATACGGAAGACGGATACATGACTCAACCCAGCGAATGATTTGCATCATCCATAAGCTATTCAGGAATCTTTACAATATCTCACAAAATAATCAGAGTCGGAAGCAAAAGAGAATCAACCACACACATGCAAAATTGAATTAATGAACCAACAGAATTTACTTGAAACAAAATGCATAAATCTCAAATAAATCAGAATCTGGATAAGAAAAAATCCTGGGTCACATCGCCTAAAAAAAAACAAAGGAATCATCCAAGTACTCAAATACATTATTCAAAGCAACAATAATAGCAATACTAATAAGCAAGAAATCCAGCACTAATATCTTATTTTGCCAATGCCGTCGAGCAGCTGACCATCCTGATCTGCAATTAATAATTACAGGAGAAGGAAAGAGAAAACAAGTACCCGTCAATGCAAGTTACGGGCCACTTATAATATAGGATACAAGTACATGGGAAAGGTAAAAAAATACCATGGAATAATGCATCAACAGTAATAACTAGCATGAATCAGTAAAACAAAGTCAACTAGCATGGTATACTAACAATACAAATGAATGTGTCAAGTATAGTGTCATATGGAAACTAACAGTGTCCAGTAACAGTAAGCTCCGTATATCAATGTAAAAGTATAACAGTCCAACAGTATCAGTCTAACAGTATCAATCTTATGTTCTTACAGTCTTGTCTGTATTACTAGCTAGGTAGCACTTCATGTGCCCCATATTATAACACATGGTTGCTACAACAAATACTTTCGCTTTTAGATTTCATAGTGGACCATAACGGGGCAGTATACTCAGGTATCAGTAACAGTAGCAGTAGCAGTAAAAGTAATAGTAGCAGTAATAGTAACAGTATGGAATACTAGTCCTTCCAAGTACACGTTTCCATATTTTCCACTACTAGATCTTCCCTTAAGAAACCCCGGCTTGATTACTTTTATTATGGTTATCAACAGACATGGTAGTGCATGAAATAGTGTCAAACTAAAATGGTATAATTAGTATTAGGTTCAGGGAAACAAATAGACATGCATAGGTGATATACGGTCACATAAACGAGCAAAACAGTGTATGTTCATATTTAGGACAGCATGACAATACAGTACGAAAACAACGATTCCGTTACTAAAGAAATCCAAATCTGAATCCGTCAAAGAATCTGGAAAATATACTTCCACACGAATCCAGCGATTATATATAAGTCATATAGTACTTCACAAAATCATAACTCAAAACTGATTTGAATCTAGAAAACACATTCAGCAAAAAATCAGTAAACCGTATTCCAAGTCAGAAAAACAGCATTAAAACTACTCAAATAAATCCAAGAAAAATCTGGGGTAATTCTCTATATGTCTAGTATCAGAATATAGAGTTTCATATTATTCCAGTCAAATTAGTTCAGTCAACAAAAATCAGAAAATATCAAGAAACGATAGTTTGGTAAATCTGGAATTCCCAACACTGCTGTACAAAAACTATAATATCTTAAAAACCGTGAAACGAAATCCAAATCTGCCAAAGGGAGATGAAAATAGACAAAATAAGATAACTTTCATATTTCAAAAATATTTTCCATACAAGAAAAGCAAATAGGGTGAAAATACGAATCTTTACAGAACAGCGAGCAAAATACAGTAAGTATAGCTTTCATAAACATGCTTGAAACGGCATATAAAACTCATCAATAAAATTCACCAAAATTCTAAGTAATCCCTAAATAGGTATAGAAATACTGTGTAAAGTTTCAGATCAAAATAATATAGTTAGGACTAGTATCAAAATAGTTTAATTATCAAAATCATCAAGAAACGAAATCGGGAAATAGAATACACCTATGTAGTAAAACAACCATAACTCACTCATAAGAAAACGAAATCGATCAAAGTCAGAGAGATTGGAAAGAAGACAGATTTCTCTACAATTCATGTCAAATAAAAAAATTAAGAATTCTGACCTTAATATGGTCTAAAATACAAATCAAAACTAATCATCGACAATTACAGATTTTTCTCTAACAACAAAACCACCATAAATCATACGAAACTTGTTCCAATCAAAATCAAATATGGTATAGAGTCTACTAAGTGTCCAAACATCATGAAATAGAGTATATAGCATATTCACAACCATCATATCACATGGATCTCATTGAACACGTAATTTTACTTAATTATTTCACACATATGAATAGATCAAGAACGGTCAAACCTAGTTGTTTTCATATCGATTTTGTGTCGTGAGGCAACTAGGGTCAATAGCAAAATAGAGACAAAAAGTATCAAAGATAACACACACACACAAGTTGTCTCTAGAACCCAACTACACTATAAGCGGTATTTTTGACTTGTATCATACAAAAGAATTGGAGTACAAGTTACTTGCCTTAAAACCAACGACGGGAACGAAGCAAAAAGCAAGAATAACGGGAACGGATCCCAGCACAAACATGAGCGAAAGAATCACGAACCAAACTCCACACGAACACACGGAACAACGAAAACCCAATGAACACAACCACGAACCAATACACTCCAAGAACGAACGAACGAACCCACGATCACACGAACCAATGAACGCAACGAACCCAACATCAAGCACCTGCACACGATGAACTCAACACACCCACCAAGAGAGAGAGAGAGAGAGAGAGAGAGAGTGAGAGAGAGAGACCAGGCAAGAGAACGACGATGGGAAGCACACGTCGAAGTGCTGGCTATTGCGGCGAGGGGCAACACAGCACGGAGAACGGACGGAGGACGGCAGTGCACTGCGTGGAAAACTACTCCTGCTGTGCGGTCTGCAGAGGTCACTGCCGAGGTGAGGAATTGGGGGAGACGGGAGTCGGAGAGGTGCAGTCGGGAGAGGGCGGCGCTCACGCTGTATACCGCAGTGCTTACTGCTGCCACTGGAGGCATCGCGACTGGGCACTGCGCAGTGCTGCAACAGGCGTCATGGCTTCGGGGCTGTGACGACACTCAGAGAGGAGCATAGGGGGACGGAGGAGCACTGGGAGATGGGGAAGCACAGCATAATGCGGTGCTCGGGAGGAAAATGAGGAGGTGCGACAGGGGGTTGCAAGGGCAGAGGCCAGGGGGAGAGCAGGGCAAAGCTAAAGAGGACAGGGAGTGCAAGATGGCCATGGCAGGATGAGGGAAGAACATGAAGAGGCTCATGAGGTGAAAGGTCGGGAGCACAGAGGATGGGTATAGGCGGCTGAAGGCTTTTGAGATATTAAGGTAGAACAGTAGGATAGGTATATATAGGTGGTTATTAGGGTTAGAGGGGTATAGGGGTGACGGGTGAGAGGGTAGGCTAATGGGTTTTGGGCTTAAAACATGCAGGGCTATAAACTGGGTTATAGGGTAAACAGGGTAGTGGATATAGGTTATAAGGGGTAATGGATATAGCTGGGTTAATGGGTTTATATAAAAATCCAATAAGGAAAATACGGTTTTAAAAATTAATAGAAAAATAATTAACCAATAAAATGTAGGGTTATATAACAAAAATATATTTTGTACTACAATGTGGAAATAATTTGAAATAACTATTAATACCATTTGTACATAGAAATAGTTCTTTAATAACCAGTCAAAAATAACAAAAATAATAATAGTACTAGTAATAACAGTAATAGTAACAATAATAAGAAAATCAAGGTAATAATATAATAATAAGATTTACAAACAAAATTATCGATCGAAATAGATTTTAATAGAAGATCCAACACTACATTTTGATAAAAGAATTTGAAAACCGAAAAAATAATTTGCAAAAATTTTAAATACAGAAAATACACAAAAATACGTTTTTGGGAAAACAGGGGTTACAATAGGTAACGGGTTGGGGTTTTATTTGGGTATTGGGTAGGGTTATTCAAAGCAGGGTATTGGTATTATAGGTTTAGGTATACATAATTGGGCTTTTGGGTAATAAATAGGTTATTGGGTGTAATAGTTAATGGGTTTTAGGAGTTATAGGGTAGAGTATTAAAATGGGTTTTAAAACTCAATAGTAAAATAAAATAACCAACTAAAAAGATTGTTTATAATAAAAATGTAATTTGCATTACAAAATTAAATTTATTTAAAATACCACAAATAAAGTTAGTAAATAAAAGTGAATTTTTAATAACCAATAAAAATAATAACAATAATACAAATAACAATAATAATAATAACAGTAATAATAATAAAAATAAGAATTGTGTTACAATATAAAAATCATGGAAATAGTTACAAATAAAATTATTGATCGAAACAAATTTTGATAGGATATCGAATAGTACAATTTGAGAAAAGAATTTGAAAATTGAAAGAAAAAAAAAATTGCGAAAATTTTAATACGTTTTTGGGAAAACAGGGGTTACATATCCTACCCACCTTACAACAAAATTTCGTCCTCAAAATTTACTTAGGCGGTACATAGCACAAGGCAAAAGCAAACTTAGGGGAGGGCAACAAAACAGAGGGCTGAGGGAAAGAAACAAAGCAGTGGCAATACCAAAAAAAAAAAAAAAACAAAACAAAAAAGGTCAAATGGAATGCAAGAAAAGAAACAAACAGTATCAGAAATGAAGAAACAACACAAGACTTGCAAATAACAAGCAAAGAGATAGGGAAATAGATAGAGCTGGAATCGAAGAAAGGATGGACAAGGAACAGACGAACCAAGCAAATGAGTCAACGGATGAAGACGAGTACAAGAGATGGAAAGAAGCAAACAATACAAAGGAGGAGAAGCAATAAGAGGATACTGGACCTGTGGGTTATAGGCCCACAATGCCCCCGATGCGTCACTCTGATGGCGACGTTCCAAGCTGCAGATATGATGTTGCACTCCAACTAATGGTGAGCCACGAACCGAGAAGAGACGAAGGAATGGGTTGCTCTGAAATAAAAAAGGACATGAGCAGGAAAAGAGCAAACAAGGACAACACCTAAGATGGAATCAAAAGAGATAGGGAAAAAGAAATGGTTGAACGGAGGTAAGGAAAACACAATGCAGAATAATATGAAAGGAGATAGGGAAAAAGAAATGGTTGAACGGAGGTAAGGAAAACACAATGCAGAATAATATGAAAGAATAATGCAAGAAAACGGAAGAAGCAAAAAGAAACAACAAAACAACAAATGCAAAATATACCTGGAACAACTTCTTCAGCTGACTCAGCATCTGCAGCAGTCAGGTTGAAAATCTGACCTCTCCTGGGGGCAGCCTGCTGAACTGGATCTCCGGCTGGAAGAGCCATCCTCCACTACGGGCAATCCCGCACCAAATGGTCAGCCAAACCACAACCAAAATAGCGGTAATTGGCACGCGTACAGTCTCTGCGCACATGCCTGGACCTATGGCAGAAATCACAGAATCCCTCTCTCCGAGGAGCGGCAGGAGAGTAAGGAGCTTTCCTGTCAGGTTGGGCTGAAACAGGCCTCCGGGTCAGCCCACTAGAAGGCGTAGCAACAACAGAGCAGTGCGGAACAGTTCGCTGAGAAGGGGCCAACCCACCACGAGCCTGCTCCTGAGCTCGAGCTGCCTCGAGAGTTTCAGCATAAGTATGCAAGCAAAGGGAGACAAGCTGCACCTTGATGTCTCGCTCAAGTCCCAATATGAATCTACGAGCCCTGTTCTCTTCGTTCGCCACAAGAACGGCTGCGAAAAGTCTTGTAAATTCCGCTGCATACTCATCTACAGACCTGGAGCCCTGTTTCAAGAAAGTCTCATGTTACAACATTGCATGGACAATATGTAACAAACTTCCAAAATGGAAATAACGACCAACCTGTTTTAGGGCCAAGAATTGTTGCTCCATCTCCACTCTAGTGCTGCAAGGAAAGAACTTCTCTAAAAAGCCTCTAGTAAAAGTGGCCTAATTGATCGGTCGTTCTAGCCTTTCGGACTCGGACCTCCACCAGATATGAGCCAAGTCCACCAGCTGGATGGCTACCACATCCACTCGATCTGCATCTGTAACTCTAGCTGCCAAAAGCAGTTGCTCAGTCCGAATCAATCACCGTTCTGCCTCCAAAAGCATCTAAGTACCTGAAAACCTGTCGGGATGCAGCCTTATGAAGTCTGTGACTGTACCCGAACGGGGAGGAAGAGATTCCTGCATAGGCACAGCGGACAGCAGAACCCGACCAGCTTCCAAAGCAGCCATCACCAAGTCACTGTGGTTCTGCTGCATATTGATCAGCCGCTCCAACACAGTGATAACAGCCTCAATCCCAGGCTGATCTTCCTGGGGGCGATAAGTAGAACCCCTACGAGCCATAGTCTGCACAAGATCAAAACAATTAGCATCCAGATCAAAGTTGATTATGATTCATTTATGTATGCATGGTTTGTGAAATGTTGAGCCAATCCCAGATCGAGCCACGCTTGTCTAATATATCAGTCAAACTAATACATTAGTCAAACCTAGGCTCTGATACCACTAAAAACCTTGTCACGCCCCGCTTCCCAAAAGAGAATGCAGAATACAGATGTGTGCCCAGCAAATGATTTTCATTATCTATAAGCTGTTCAAGAATCTTTATAATATTTCACAAGAATAATCAGAGTTAGAAGCAAAAGAGTCAACCAAACATGCATATATGAAACAATACCAACAGAATTTACTTGAAACAAAATATATTAATCTCAAATAAATCAGATCAGAATAAGTCAAATACCCTGGGTCACATTGCCCAAATACAAAATAAATCCAAGTACAAGATACAATTGCTCAAATAGCAACAGGAAATAATAATAATAGCAGGAAAATCATGATAGCAAAACTCCAGCAACTAGTATCTCATCTCGCCTATTCCATCTGGCAGCTGATCTCCAAAATCTGTAATTTAATAAATTGCAGGAAGAAGGAAAAGAGAAAAACAAACTCCCGTTAATGCAAGTTACGGGCTGCTTGTAGTGCAGGATACAAGTACATGAGAAAGGTAAACAAATAACATGGAATAAGCATGATAACATAATATAACAACTAGCATGGCAAGGTGAATAAGTGTATGTCGCATGTATCAAGTGACAAGTAAACAAGTATCATGTAAACGAGTAACAAGTATCAAGTGACAAGTAAACAAGTATCAAGTACAAGTATCAGGTATCAGGTATCGTGTATAAGTAATCAAGAATCAAGTTTCATGTTCAAGTGTCATGGTCAAGTCTTGTGGTTATTACTATCTAGATAGCACTTCTTGCATCCCAGTTTTTACTACATGGTTGCTACATTCAAACAAGTTACGTTTAGGCATAGTGGTGGGTTTCTATAGGGCCGTGTACTCAGACGTCAAGTCAAGTAATAAGTAACAGATAAACAGGCATGAATCACGTAGTGAAATCGTGGCAACAGAAACATGCATGAATCATGTAGTCATGAAACATGGCAACAGGTAATAACAGGCATGAATCATGTAATCATGAAACTTGGCAACATATAATAATAACAGGTATGAATCATGTAGTCGTGAGTTCATGGCATAATATAATAATAACAGACATGAATCATGTAATCGTAAGTTCATGGCATAATATAATAATAACAGGCATGAATCATGTGAGCATGAAACATGGTAATAGGTAGTGGGATCACGGGCCCCCTTCTGAGTACACATACCTATATTGTCCACTACTAAGGTCTTTCCCTAAATCCCGGCTTGTTTCTTTTTATTATTATTAAGCAGGCATGTACGTGTCACAAAACATGGCTAGAATAACATGGCATGATTAAGTAACAAGTTCAAGTTGAAAGATAAATATGTACGGGTGCAAGAAAACACATAAAATGATAAAATAACCAAATTTCTAGTTCAGAACAGCAATACCATACTGCAGTAAAACTGAGATTCCCGTTGTTACAACCATGCAAACCTGAATCCATCAAAAGGTCTAAAAAAATAGACTCCCAGCCAAATCCAGTAAACATATATAACTCATATGGTATTTCACAAAATCATAACTCAAAATTGATTTGAATCTAGAAAATATGTTCAACTAGAAATCAGAAGATCATATTCAAAAACAGGAAAAGAGCATGAAAACTCATTAAATAAATCCACGAAAAATCTGGAATATTCCCCTATATGTTTAGTAACAGAAAATCACGTTTCATAATTTTCCAACAAAAATAGGGTAGTCAAGTAACATAAGAAAATAACAAGATGCAATAGTTTTGTAAATTTGAAATCACAAACACTGCAGTACGAAAATAGCAATATTTCACAAACCATAAATAGAAATATAAATCCGCCAAAAGGGTAATAAAATAGATACAGTAAGCTAACTTTCATATTCATAAATATTTAAGAAACAACAAGTTGAATTAGGTCAAAAATCAGGTTCTTTACTGAACAGTAGTAAAATTCTGCATGTAAAATCTTTATTTGCAAGCATGAAAAGGTTTGTAAAACTCCTCAAATAAATCCACCAAAATTCTGGGTAAACCCCAATCAAGTATAGGAATTTGTGCAAAATTTCAGATCAAAATAATAATTTTAGTACCAAAATAAAAATAGATTACTCTTCAGAAATCATAGAAAACAAAATTTGGAAATCTTTCGACACGACTGTAGTAAAATCTACATAACTCACAAACCATAAAACAAAACTGAGATTCATCAAAAGGGTTAGAAAATAGACAAAATTATCTATAGATCATGTGTAAACCCTGTTTTTAATTTTTCGTATTTTTGGTGTATTTTTTTTTCTTTTCTTGTGTATTTGTTCTCTTTATTTTTTTTTTCCTTGGATCGTATATTGAGTTGTTTCAATATATTTTCATTTTCTTTTCTCATTCTTGATTTTTGCGAGTTATTTCCGATTTCTTGGTTGTTCTTGTTCATGGTTGTTGTTTTCGCTCTTTATTGTTGTCTCGTTCTCTTTATTTGTATTTTTGGGTGCTCTTGGTGATTTCGTGGTCTACCCCATTCCTAATCCTATTATTTTGATCCCTAATTGATTACCAAAGTCAATTTACCCAATCCTAGTTTGAATCCTATTCAATTTGATCCTCATTTGTCTTATTGGATTAATCCTATTACTACTCCTAATTACCCACAACCCAATTACCCATTAACCCTAATTCCCTTATATATATATTGCTAATCTCTCTCCCTAAACCCTAACCTTAATCTCCCCCTATCTCTCCCTCCTGCTGCTTGCGCCGCACACCCCAACCCGAGCCCCCCTCCGGCCTGCACTCCATCCCTGCATCCATCTGACCACCGACCACCACCATACTCCCTCTCTATCCCTCTCCCGTCTGCCATCCAATCAGCTACAGCAGCCGAAGTAGCAGCTAGCCGCCGCCCCGACACCGATGCCCTCTTGCTCTCTCTCATTCATGCTTGTGCTCGTGTTTGTGTGCATGTGTGATCGAGGTTTATTTGGTTCGTGGATTTCTTGTTCATGGATTTGTTCATTGCCCAGGAATCCGTCCCATTATTCTTGATTTTCATCGTTCTTCATCTCCGATTAAGGCAAGTAACTTGTACCCCAATTCCTTTGCTTGATACAAGTCAAAAATATCGCTTGTAGTGTAGTTAGGTTCTAGAGACAACTCGTGTGTGTGTGTTATCTTTGATGGGTTTTGTCTCTATTGTGAAAACTTGACCATAGTTGCCTTACGACACAATATTGACATGAATTAACTTAAGTTTTACCCGTTCTTGATTTGATCATGTATTGTGAGACTTCTCGTGAGAATTTGGGTATTTGTGGAGAACCATGTGGTAGACTTATTTTAGATATGTTAATTATCCTAATTCATGATGTTTGGACACTTGGTAGACTCGATTTCAAGTTTGGTTGTGCTTTGAACAAGTTTTGTATGATATATGTTGAGTTGTTGTTAAAGGGAAAAATCTGTATTTTGTCGCTGATCTGTTTGGCTGCTGTTTTGGACTGTCTTGAAGTCAGTAACTTAATTTCGGTATAAAACATGAGTTTTAGAGGATTTCGTCTATTTTCCAACCCCTCTAACCTTGCTTGATTTCGTTTTCGTATGAGTGACTTATGACTGTTTTACTACAAAGGTGTATTATGTTCCAAATTTTGTTTCTCGACGATTTTGTTGATTAAACTATTTTGATACTTGAGATACACCTATTATTTTGATTTGAAACTTTGGTTAGTTTTTCTATACCTATCTAGGGATTATCCAGAATTTTGGTAGATTTTATTGATGAGTTTTATATGTTGTTTCATGCATGTTTACAGAAGTCATACTTGCTGTATTTTGCTCGCTGTTCTGTAAAGAATTGTGTTTTCACCCTATTTCCTTCTACTGTATGAAAACTTCTTGTGAAATATGAAAGTAATTATATTTTATCTATTTTCATACCCCTTTGGCAGATTTGGATTTCGTTTCACTGATTGCGAGATATCATGATTTTCGTACAGCAGTGTTGGGAATTTCAGATTTGCCAAACTACCGTTTCTTGATGTTTTCTTATTTTTGATGACTGAAATAATTTTACTAGAATATTATGAAACTTTAAATTTTGATTCTAGACATATAGGGGAATACCCCAGATTTTTCCTGGATTTATTTGAGAGGCTTTGATGCTGTTTTTCGGACTGAAATTCGTTTTACTGATTTCTGACTGAACATGTTTTCTGGATTCAAATCAGTTTTGAGTTATGATTTTGTGAATTACTATGTGACTTCTTTATATTCTCTGGATTCGATTGGGAGTCTATTTTTCAGATTCTTCGACGGATCCAGGTTTGCATTTCTGTAGCGACGATATTCACTGTTTTAGTACTGTACTGTCACGCTGTCCTAAATATGAACATACATTGTTTTGCTCGTTTATGTGACTATATATCATCTATGCATACCTGATTGTTTTCCTAAACCTAATACTGATTATACCATGTTAGTTTGACATTATTTCATGCACCATCATGTCTGTTTGATGACCATAATAAAAGTAACCAAGCCGGGGTTTCTTAAGGAAAGATCTAGTAGTGGAAAATATGGAAACGTGTACTTGGAAGGGAACTAGTATTCCATACTGCTACTGTTACTGTTACTTTTAATGTTACTGTTACTGTTACTTTTGCTGCTACTGGTACTGTTACTGATACCTGAGTACACTGCCCCATTATGGTCCACTATGAAATCTAAAAGCGAAACAGTTTGTTGTAGCAACTATGTGTTATGTTTTTTGGACGCATGAAGTGCTACTTAGCTAGTAATACATACAAGACTGTAAGAACATAAGACTGATACTGTTAGACTGATACTGTGAGACTGATACTGTTATACTGTTATCCTGATTCATTGGTGTACTGAGCTTACTATTACTGGACACTGTTAGTTGCCATATGACACTGTAATTGATATAAAACATCTGTACTGTTAGAATACCATGCAAGTTGACTTTGTTTTACTAATTCATACTAGTTATCACTGTTGATGTATTATTCCATGTTATATGTTAGTTTTCCCATGTGCTTGTATCCTACATTATAAGTGGCCCGTAACTTGTAATTGATAGGTACTTGTTTTCTCTTTCCTTCTCCTGCAATTATTAATTGCAGATCAGGATGGTCGGCTGCCCGACGGTATTGGCGAAATGAGATATTAGTGCTGGATTTCTTATTTATTAGTATTATTATTACTGTTGCTTTGGAACAATGTATTTTGAGTACTTGAATATTTATTTTGTATTTGGGCAATGTGACCCAAGATATTTGACTTGTTCAGATTCTGATTTATTTGAGAATATTATATATTGTTTCAAGTAAATTCTGTTGGTTTGTTAATTCCGGTATGCATGTGTAGTTGACTCTTTTGCTTTCGACGCTGATTATTTTGTGAGATTGCAAAGATTTCTGAACAGCTTATGGATGATGAAAGTCATTCGCTGGGCTTTTGTTGCGTATCCATATTCCGTATTCTTTTTGGAAAGCGGGGCGTGTCATCATGTTGACAAAATATTTTCAAATACTGACCTTAATAGGGTCTAAAATATTGATCAAAACGAGAAAAACAGCAAAACTGAAAACATCGTATATGTACAAAACCAACTAGTTCACATAGAACTCATCCAAAACACAACCAAACACAAAATAGAGTATAATAGATGTTCAAGCAATATGTTATAGGGTATTTTACAAGTTCACAACTAGTCTATCACGAATAACACGAACGAGCACAAGATATCATATGAACACTACGCATATATGCAACAAGATATGGTCAATCCTATGTTATATCATCATGTATGTCGTGAGGCAAATATGGTCAAATCATTACTATAGGGACAATATCAACAAGAGAATTCACATAAAAATTGTCTCTAGAACCTAACTACACTACAGGCGGAATTTAGTACTTATATTTGCAAAGGAATCTAATACAAGTTACTTGCCTTAACCGACAATGAAACGACTCCAAGCAAGAATAATGGGAACAGATTCCTGGCCAACGAACACGAACTCAAAGAACGAACTCTGAACGGAACACGAACGAGAACACGGTGAAAACCGAACACAAAAATATCCCACGAACACCACAACGAGCGAGTCCACGCCAAAACTATCACACGGACTCAACCAACACAACACTCGCACCAAGAAAGGGCAAAAAAGAGGCCGATGCACTGCGGGGAGGCGTGCACGACGACGGTAGTGCACGTCGCTACCGCTGCGGTGCATGGGTTTAAATAGTTGGGTTTTAGGGTTGAAAGGTAGGGGCAACGGAACAGTGGTATAGGGGAGAAGCGGGTCGGGTCTGCATGGGGTAATCACACAGGGAAGGGGGAGCGGCATAGGTAACGGGTTGGGGTTTTATTTGGGTATTGGGTAGAGTTATTCAAAGCAGGGTATTGGTATTATGGGTTTAGGTATATATAATTGGGCTTTTTGGTAATAAATGGGTTATTGGGTGTATTAGCTAATGGGTTTTTGGAGTTATAGGGTAGAGTATTAAAATGGGTTTTAAAACTCAATAGTAAAATAAAATAACCAACTAAAAAGATTGTTTATAATAAAAAAGTAATTTGCATTACAAAATAAAATTTATTTAAATTACTACAAATACGGTTAGTAAATAAAAGTGGATTTTTAATAACCAATAAAAATAATAACAATAATACAAATAACAATAATAATAATAACAGTAATAATAATAAAAATAAGAATTGTGTTACAATATAAAAATCATGGAAATAGTGACAAATATATTGATCGAAACAAATTTTGACAGGATATCCATTAGTACAATTTTACAAAAGAATTTGAAAACTGAAAAAAATAATTTGCAAAAATTTTAAATACAGAAAATACACAAAAATACGTTTTTGGAAAAATAGGGGTTACAGGAAATATGTACCAGATCCGAGTCATCAGCTGCCAGACATTCCCGAAGACCTATGAGTGGATCTTACATATAAGGAGCGACCAGTGAGAATTATCGATCGTCGGGATAAAGAGCTAAGGAACAAGACTATTCCCATAGTCAAGGTTCTTTGGAGGAAGCCACTTGGGAGACGGAAAGCCGAATGAAGCTTTCTTTTTCCGAGTTATTTTGAGTGTTGTTTTTGTTTTCTGTTCTTCCTACTTAGTGCAATTCTGATGACAGAACTATTCTAAGGAGGGAGTATTGTAATATCCCGATCAATTATTATTAATAATATTATTATTATTATTTTATTATTTTATTTTTCAGATTTGAAATATTTTTTGGTGGATGTTACTTAGTTTAAATATAAATCATAATCTGTATGAATACCAGTCCATATGTATATGCGTTATACCGTTTTGGTACTGTAATCTTCAGAGCCTATAATAAAATTTATTTTTATTATTATTTTCGGAATTATTTTATTTTTATGGATTGTGCGGTTTAACAAACGAAAATTATTGGTGTATAGATTAACATATACGTATGCATATTGTATCGATTTCGTACGTTTGTACAAATCATGTACTGAGTATTTTGGACAAAAATATCTCTTTTTGTCTTGATAAATCAAATTTAGATGGCTAGGTTTTGTATGAAGGATTAAACCTAGGATCTAAGATTAATTAAAGATACATAAAGATTTAAGGGTAGAATTATCTTTAAGCTTTTGTCATGGTTATTTTGCTAAAATATACAACTTGGACTAACTGAGGTGAGCATATGAAGATTAGTGAAATAGAAATA
This sequence comes from Hemerocallis citrina, assembly GCA_017893485.1. Classification (NCBI taxonomy): domain Eukaryota; kingdom Viridiplantae; phylum Streptophyta; class Magnoliopsida; order Asparagales; family Asphodelaceae; genus Hemerocallis; species Hemerocallis citrina. Next base: position 106,783,395 of record CM030368.1, read on the forward strand.
TTTACATACCCATTTTTAGGTTGTAGAACTCAACAGCTATTAAAGGTTAAGTCTTTTGTTGTTTATTGCTCTCTACTTTGTTAAATATCAGTCTTGCTAACTCTTAGTTCACAAAAAGATAGACCTTATTGTATGTAGGAACTAAGAGGTTAAAGAAAAGAAGGTTTGTAATATGTAGAATTTTTTAATTTAATAAAGTTCGATTTTTTTAATATTTTAAGACTTGTAATTCATAAAGAGAAGTAGTCTTTGTAATAGCTAGTAAAGATACATGCTTGAGTTGTAGAAAAGATCCATGCTTAAGTTGTAATAAATATCACTACAAAAGAAACACGATTTCCCGGCCATTTTTTAGGGCTTTACCGGCGTTTATAATGGCGCCGGTCCAAATGCCGCCGAAGCGGGCGTTGCGGAAACGAAGGGGTCTACACCGGCGGTTTTAATGGACGCCGGTAAATGCAACTGATACACCGGCGGTCATAAAACGCCGGTGTATGTCGGTCTCTGAGTGCCGTTCTTTTACCCCTATATACATCCACCGGCGGTCGTAAACCGCCGGTGTTTGTACATTCACCGGCGTTTCTATAAACGCCGGTGTAGAACGAAAGTATACAGGCGGTCATAGAGCGCCGGTGTATATGCATTTATGAGTGCCCGAGTTTCCCTACTTACAATCCCCGGCGCGTCCAAAAAACGTCGGTGTATTTATAAACACCAGCGTTTTCTAAAATGCCGGTGTTCGTCAGTGCCGTTACAGCTGACGACATTCACCGGCATGTGTGGAAACGCCGGTATATCGCATACTCAAACAAATTGATTAGATAGACCGGCGTTTTTAAAACGCCGGTCTAGCTATGCCCGTTTATTTTCGATACTCCGATTTTCCGTTCGATTTCAATTCACAGTTTCATTTACAAAACCTGTAAACTAATTCACAACTGATTCAACCAATTTCGTTGCATATTACTGTGCAAATCACAACCACACAAGAATAATTAAAGATAATCAAGTTTCACACGTGTCATATCAACGTCCAAATTCATTGATTAATTAACAGTGTCATAATTAACAAAATAATATAGGGACTAACATCCCAAATATCCAAACAAACCAGTCTGACAAATATCCAAAATATCCCAAATTAAAAGTCTGACATAACTCTCATAAAAAAAAACCAGTCTGACATAACAACAGCAAGGAGGAGGACATAAGAACAACAACCATACAGCAAGGAGGACATAAGAACAGCAAGGAGGACCGCAGATTCATACCCCTCGAGTAGCTTCAGCTCTGATCATCAGAATTTCCTTCATCTGGGCGACCACCCTGTGAAAAAAAAAAATTAGTTTAATTCAACAGTAGACCACAATACAGAATATACATATTTTTTGAACTTGCAAAAAGAACTACCTGTATCTTAAATTATAAGATGAAAGTACCAATTGCAAATGGAATTGTTAATGATATATACATAGGTAAAATAATTACATTGCAATGCTAAAAATCTAGTACTTAATTTTGTTTTTAAATATATCTAAAATAACAAAACAAATGAAAATTTAGTATCTAACTTGAAACCATTATATTCTCCTCTTATTGGGAATATCCACTATCTAAAACAGTAAAACAAATGAAAATTCAGTATCTAAGCATGTCTTTCATGGATTGTTCAGACAATCCATGAAACTGTCATCGTGGATGGAAACCAAATATAAGAAAAATAAGAAAAATAAGATAGGGCTCTTATCAAGTGTATTTTTAGGGAACTGTCATCGTGGAAGGAAACCAAATATAGAAGCCAGAAATGGAAACAGAAAGAAGAATGGTAGAGACTTTGGATACACCAGGCTAACATAGCGGCATTTTCCTCATCTCTCTCTCATCCCTTGTTTCCCTTCAGCACACGAACACAAAGAGACATCAGCAACAACAGCAAGAGCGACAAGAACAACAATAATAATAAATTATTATGAACAAGATGTCTCATATGGGTTTCCAGATCTCCACTCGAGCCCTCTTTTTCTAATCACAGCCCAATTAAGAACATAGACAACAGCCACTAAACAATCCAATCACAGCCGTACCAAAATTTGCCATCCTGGATCTTAATGAAATAAGCTTCATTAACAGGGAAAGAAAATGAGGATGGTAGCAGCATACTTAGTTTGGAAGTGAACCCATTTTTTGTTAAAAAAATCATGCCTAAGATGGCAATCAGGTTATCTAACAGTATCTGAAAATGAAAATACCCATTATCTGAGCGTATATGTTGCTCTACTAATTCTTTAGCCCAACTAAATCTAAAACCCAATTGTTGTGCATATCCGGCCGGAGGATTTTGGCATACGTACCTATACCATCCTCAGTTCATAGTGAACCCATTTTGGTTGGCAAAAACATGCATGCCAAGATGACAATCAGATGTATGAAAATAAGCTTCACTAACAGTAAAAGAAGATGAGGATGCTAGAAGCATACTTAGTTTGGAAGTGTACCCATTTTTGGTTAAAAAATCATGCCACAGATGGCAATCAGGTTACTTTAACAGTATCTGAAAATGAAAATTTCCATTATCTGAGCTTATATGTTGCTCTACTACTTCTTTAGCCCAACTAAATCTAAAACCCAATTGTTGTGCATACCCGGAGGGTTTTGGCATACAGCTATAGCACCCTCAGTTCACAGTGAACCCATTTTGGTCAAAAAAAACATGCATGCCAAGAAGACAATCAGATGCATGAAATCAGCTTCATTAACAGTGAAAGAACAATCAGATGCTAGCAGCATACTGAGTTTGGAAGTGAACCCATTTTTGGTTAAAAAATCATGCCACAGATGGCAATCAGGTTACTTTAACGGTATCTTAAAATGAAAATTTCCAGTATCTGAGCTTATATGTTGCTCTACTACTTCTTTAGCCCAACCAAATCTAAAATCCAATTGTTGTGCATATCCGGCCGGAGGATTTTGGCATACGTACCTATAGCATCCTCAGTTCACAGTGAACCCATTTTGGTCCAAAAAACATGCATGCCAAGAAGACAATCAGTTGCATGAAAATAAGCTTCATTAACAGTGAAAGAACAATCAGATGCTAGCAGCATACTGAGTTTGGAAGTGAACCCATTTTTGGTTAAAAAATCATGCCACAGATGGCAATCAGGTTACTTTAACTGTATCTTAAAATGGTTAGCCATGTGAAAGCTCTCAACACTGCCGTTGGGGGTAAGGTTTCATTGTTGAGGAAAGAAGGAGAGAAAAGAGTCTGCTTTGAAGCAGAGAAGCAGCCTGCAGACTTTGAACAAGACGAAGATAGACGATACGGTGCCTCGAGTCTCACGCCAGAGGAAGTGAACCCAAATCTTATTGAACCCACCAAAACCCCCTCCAATGATGCGAGTCCACGTGTCGAGCAAGTGCGGTTGGGGCAGATCCCAACTGAAGAGGACATGGCGTGCGATGCACCCACCAACCCCCCCCCCCCAAATCCCAAGCTGACAGCTCACTCAGGAGGCACAGGTGTCGATCCGATGCTCTTTTCGAGGAGCGCAGCGTTCGATACATGCGGTACTTTGTGCCGCGGAGAAGTTGTGGGCAACTATACTGTGGACGGCTCTTCTAATGGGCCCACAGGTGGGCTTTTTATTGGTAATAGTGGGCACGAAGAGGTGTCCATATTAACTTTTAATGTTACTGGATGTTGCAAGGCTATTGACTCGAACACCCCGACTATTCACCAGACTGGGAGCGGGCCCAACGAGGGGACCGCAGTAGCTGAGTCCACTGCTATTACTGACTCTTCTTGCCACGGGCCTAATGAGGGGTCCGGAATGAAAGCGCCCACTCTTAATGATGGGTCTTTACTCACAGACAGTGATGAGGATCTAGAAGGATGGCTGAATCTCGATGTTGACTTCTCTCTTTCTGAGGAGGATTCAGAGGACACGGAGTTCATTGCTAACACCCAGAGGGGGACCTCGCCGGAGCTTGTCCGGTCCACAATTCCAGATTCAGCTCCGGGTAATAGCCCGGGACAGTTCCGTAGAGCGGTTGGATTCAGAGTTCAGCGATCTCCCAAGAGGGCTCATGTGGAGTCCTTGGATGACTATCTTGAGGTCGCCGCTGCAGCCAAGGCCGCTAAGCTCGACTATGGAGGTACGAGAAGTTATTTAGCATCTATTTTAAATTACATGTCAGATTCTGATGTTTTATGTCTAGCGGTCACATGTGGGTTAGAAGTTTGGGACACTGAGCGTATCGCCTTACTCCTCAACAAAATTCGGGGTTGGGAAACACTAAGAGTTAGGTCTTCTGACAATAACACTTCTGGAGTCGGCAAGGGGTCGACTATCATTCTCGAGGATGTAGCCGGCCCTACGCCCTCCACAACGATTTCCCTTGACATATCCCCCCAATGAATACACTATTTTGGAATGTTAGGGGTCTGGGGGATAGGGGTAAGAGGGGTATGGTGCGGGATGTCATTAGCAATTCCACGGCAGAAGTAGTAGGGCTGCAGGAGACCAAACTCCAGCACGGGCTCAAACTCAAAAGAGTTGGTGGCAACAGGATCAAGAAGTGGTTGCTACGCCCCTCTGTCGGTGCCTCAGGGGGGATTGCTATAGGGTTTAATTCGGATCTTCTCTCCTGCGAAGAGGAGCATTGTGGAACGTTCTCCTTGACCGCCCGACTTAAGTGACGTTCCGATGATTGGATGCAGACGGTGACTGTTGTCTATGGGCCGAACGTGGCCACAGACAGAGAGGCCTTCTGGCAAGAACTGGCCGACATCCGTCAGCGCTGGTCGGGACCTTGGATTGTGGGTGGGGATTTCAACATCACTAGATTTGCTTTTGAGCACAAGGGAAGAGGTGCTAGCGACAGGCACCGAGAGGAATTCAATAGAGTTATCACGGAGCTTGAACTGATTGATATCCCAATCAATGATAGACTTTTTACTTGGTCTAATTTGCAAGCGGATCCGGTTATGGCCAAGTTAGACAGGATTCTAGTCTCTATGGATTGGGAAGCTTTATATCCTCTAGCTTCGGCCAGAACGATCCCTAAACCTACTTCAGACCACACCCCGATCCTCCTCGATGTGGGGAGTCGGGGAGCCCGCAAGCCTAGGAAATTCAGATTTGAAAAGGCCTGGCTGGAAATTCAGGGATTCCACCATTTGGTTATGGAGAACTGGGCTCTTCCCATGGCAGGCAGGGACGCGACATCTCGATGGTGTGGAAAAATTCGTAGACTGAGAAAGAGGCTCTGTGAATGGAATCGGTCTAGATTCGCGAACATCTGGCATGATAAAGAGTCCTTTCTGGAAGAAATTGATGAGCTTGAGAGGGTGGAAGAAACTAGAATCCTGTCGCAGGAAGAACGAAACAGGCTACTAGAACTTCGTGATAACATTGCCAAGCTGTATAGACTGGAAGAGATCAAATGGCAACAGAGATCCAGGATTTCGTGGCTCAAAGAGGGAGACGCGAATACGGCCTACTTCCATCGGGTGGCAAGTGCTAGACGGAGGTCCAATCTTATCCTATCAATTCAGACAGATACAGGAGCTTCGCAGGATGACAAGGTGATTTCCTCTACCTTCCAGTCATTCTATAAGGATCTCTTTGGGAAGAAGAATGATTTTAGGATCCCTATGGGTGAGGACTTCTGGCAAGAGTATCAGATTGCTAAAGATCAAAATGTTTCCTCCTTGGAGGAACCCTTCACGGAGTCTGAGGTCAAAACGGCCATTGACTAGATGGGAGCCGACAAGTCGCCTGGGCCAAATGGCTTTCCTATGTTGTTCTTCCAAGTGTTCTGGGAAGAAATTAAAAGAGAATTTATGGATATAATGACGGAATTCTTTCACAATAATCTTAGGTTGGGGATGTTCAACTTTGTAGAAGTTGTGTTGATCCCCAAACGGGAGGAGTCTAAGTGCGTTGGGGATTTTAGACCAATTAGTCTGATAAACTGCTCGGCTAAGATCATCACTAAGGTCCTAGCTATCCGCTTGGGAGGCATTATGGATAGTCTTATTAGCAGAACACAGACGGGATTCATTAAGGGCAGATGTATCCTAGACTGCGTGGCTACTGCTGAACAAGTTATCCATCACTGCCACAAGAGCAACTCCAAGAACTTCCTCCTCAAGTTAGATTTTGAGAAGGCATACGACTCTGTGGACTGGGAATGTTTGCTAGAGGCTCTCAGGGGGAGAGGTTTTGGGGGAAAATGGATTAGATGGATCAAACAATGTTTACACTCTAGCAAAACGGCAATTTCAGTGAATGGGAGACCCGGCCCTTCGTTCCCGTGCAAGAAGGGACTCCGTCAGGGGGATCCGCTGTCCCCACTCCTATTCACTATTGTAGCGGATGTGCTCAGAGGAATGCTAGAAAATTGTCAAAGAAAAAGGTGGATCTCGCCTGTGGCCAGCAGCACTGGTAATCAGGGTTGCACGATCCTCCAATATGCTGACGACACCCTAATCTTTGGAAATGGGACTAGAGCGGAAACTATATGCTTTAAAGGGGTCCTTTACTGCTTTGAAGCCTGGTCAGGACTTAGAATTAATTTCCACAAGAGTGCGCTAATCCCTATTTCACTATCAGAAGCTGAAACTCGGGAGCATGCCACCATTCTCAACTGTGCGATAGAAGAATTCCCAATAAAGTATCTAGGGCTCCCACTCCGTCCAGGGAGGCTCACTAAAGCTGACTGGTTACCAATTATTGACAGGGTGGAGGACAGACTGTCCGGTTGGAAAGGCAAATCTCTTTCTCTTGGGGGCAGAGTGGTACTCATCAATTCAGTGTTATCCAATCTGCCCATATACTACATGTCCTTCTTTGAACTCCCAAAGTGGGTGATCCAAAGGATTGACCGTATCAGGAAGAGATTCCTATGGAAAGGTGCAGACTCAAATAAGGGAGGCTACCACCTTATTAGATGGAATATCGCTTGCATGAAAAAGAGGCACGAAGGGCTAGGCATCATTGACCTCAGAGACATGAATTTGGCACTCCTGGGAAAGTGGTGGTGGAAAGTGTTTCACCATGGCGGAGAAGGTTGGCAGGACTTTATCCAACCTTACCTTCGAGGGAAGGGGACAAGAAGATTAGGCTTTCGAGTAGGATCCAAAGTCTCTCGCTTTTGGAAAGGAGTGGCGAAAGCCAGCGGACCTTTTAACTCAGCAACTTCATCTTTGATCGGCAATGGTCGAACCACCAGATTCTGGTGGGACAAGTGGTGCGGTCATCATACTCTTAAGGAAGATTTCCCAGAGTTGTTTGCTAAAACGAACCGACCGAATATCTCGGTGGCGGAAACATGGAAAAGGGGGACGTGGAGACCGTCGTTCAAAGGAACTCTTTCTCCAAGTTTGCTACAGCAACTGCATGATCTACAAACGCGCATAGCCCAATCTCGGGTGAGATGTGCCCAAGGCCCAGACCACATGCGGTGGGACTCGAGAACAAGGGAGTGTTCTCGGTTAGATTACTTTACCACCGGATTCACTACCGAGGATGCAGGCCCAACTGGGCAACGGTACTATGGAAGACTAAAACACCTCTGAAAATTAGAGTCTTCCTCTGGCTTGTACTCAACAATGCCATACTCACTAGAGAAAACCTAGCCAAGAGGCAACCTTAAATTGCGACCAATTGTGGGTTCTGCAATGTACACGTGGAAGATTTGAATCATCTGTTTCTTCACTGCACCAGAAGCAAGGCCGTCATGAGAGAGGTGCTGAGAGCACTAGGAACAAGTGATTACCCAAGAGACTATGAGGAACTGTAGGTCGGCTCCAGATTCGCATCATCCCGTCACGATATGAAAGATGCATGGTTTATTGCCATTGCGGCAACCACATGGGTGTTATGGCTAGATAGGAACAATTTTTATTTTCGTGCTTCATGTAATTCTATTTCTAGTAATCTTACTCATATCATGCATCTAATTTCCTTTTGGGCTATAGTTGCTGCTTCAGGAGCAAGCGGGAGAATTGCAAGGGTTTTCCAGGTGGATGATTATGACGACGAGGAGATTGCGATCGGACCAACTCTGGACTGATGAGTGGACACCCGCCTCACTACTTCATAGTTTGTATCAGGCCTTAGCACTTTGTTTTTGTTGTTGTGTTTGTTGTGTTTTGGTTGCCTTTAGGCTAGATGATGTAACCCACCCCCCAGGGTTTTGTTGGGGGTTATGTTTTATTTTCTGCACTGTACTTCTATTTTCCCGAGACTTCGGGGTTGTTTATTAATCACTTATTAATGAAACAGGGTGGCATTATCCCACCTTTTCTTCAAAAAAAAAAAAAAACTGTATCTTAAAATGAAAATTTCCAATGTCTAAGCTTATATGTTGCTCTACTACTGCTTTAGCCCAACCAAATCTAAAATCCAATTGTTGTGCATATCTGGCCGGAGGATTTTGGCATACGTACCTATAGCATCCTCACAGCACAGTGAACCCATTTTGGTCAAAAAAACATGCATGCCAAGAAGACAACCAGATGCATGAAAATAAGCTTCATTAACAGTGAAAGAACAATCAGATGCTAGCAGCATACTGAGTTTGGAAGTGAACCCATTTTTGGTTAAAAAATCATGCCACAGATGGCAATCAGGTTACTTTAACTATATCTTAAAATGAAAATTTCCAATGTCTAAGCTTATATGTTGCTCTACTACTTCTTTAGCCCAACCAAATCTAAAATCCAATTGTTGTGCATATCCGGCCGGAGGATTTTGGCATACGTACCTATAGCATCCTCACAGCACAGTGAACCCATTTTGGTCAAAAAAACATGCATGCCAAGAAGACAATAAGATGCATGAAATCAGCTTCATTAACAGTGAAAGAACAATCAGATGCTAGCAACATACTGTGTTTGGAAGTGAACCCATTTTTGGTTAAAAATCATGCCACATATGGCAATCAGGTTACTTTAACAGTATCTTAAAATGAAAATTTCCAAAGTATCTTGAAAATACGAATAGGGCTCATATCAAGTGTAGTTTTAAGGAATTTTCATCGTGGAAGGAAACCAAATATAGAAGCCAGAAAGAGGAATGGTAGAGAATGAGGATACACCAGGCTAACATAGCGGCATTTTCCTCATCTCTCTCTCATCCCTTCTTTCCCTTCAGCACACGAACACATAGAGACATCAGCAACAATAGCAAGAGCGACAAGAACAACAATAATAATAAATTATTATGAACAAGATGTCTCTATATGGGTTTCCAGATCTCCACTCCAACTCGTCTCTTTCTAATCACAGTCCAATTAAGAACAATTGTTCACAGTCACTGTTAAAGAAACATATATGCTCATATTATGGAAATTTTCATTTTCAGATACTGTTAAAGAAGCTGATTTCATGCATCTGATTGCTATCTTTGGCATGATTTTTTAACCAAAATGGGTTCACTTCCAAACTAAGTATGCTGCTAGCATACCAAAATCCTCCAAATCAGAACAACAACACGGCTGAACAAACCTTGTTTGCAGGTCATATAATGTCATCTACACCATATTATATGCCAAAGTGGTGTTGGTCATTCAATGCATGAATGACACGTATTAGTTGTTTGTGAGTATGCAATAGGGTGCAGCTATGAACAGGGCTCATATCAAGTGTAGTATTTCGGACTGTCATCGTGGAAGGAAACCAATTTAATATAAAAGCCATATATGGAGCCAGAAAGAGGGATGGTAGAGAATGAGGATACACCAGGCTAACATAGCGGCATTTTTCTCAACTCTCTCTCATCCCTTCATTCTCTTCAACACACGCACACAAAGAGACATCAGCAACAACAGCAAGAGGGGGTTGGTCCAACAATAAGTGTAGATTATAATAAACGAGATGTCTCTATTTAGGTTTCCAGATCTCCACTCCAGCCCTTTCTTTCTAATCACAGCCCACTTAAGAAACATAGACGAAATGCTTATAGACGACAGCCACAATGCAGACTCACAAACACTAGTACGTGTCTTTCATGCATTCAAGACCATAATCTCTTTTAAAATACCAATTTAAAGACTTACCGATATTTTTTTGACAGTGGGCGGCGTGCTACCCTCACTATCATATGTTTGACTGCCACTATTATTTAGTGGCTGCTCATCCCCATGGCTCTCGTTTCCATCATTTATATTTATCCTCTTTCCACGCCTCGGCATGTTGTACCTGTCAAGGATTCGATAACTTCCTTAGAGATGCAAATTTAATTAATAACATGCTTATAATAACTATCATAAAATTTGTACTTTAGTAGGATTAACAAACCAACATAATTGTAAAAAAAATTTTAAAAAATGAGATTTGTAACAGATTAAATTACAACGATAGTTTGCTTCAAATGACACTAAGCATAGTTTAATGTAAATAATACCAAGCAGTAGAAAATAGAAAGATAATTAAACCGGTGTATTAAATTCACAATGAACATATTCGAAATTACAGACATAATATTACAACAAGATTTAAGATATAAAATTACAGACATATAATAAACCCAATTGAAAATCATGTAAACTACAATACGACATCTTCCAGTACATCGCCCTCTTCTCCATCCTTGCGGAGCCAAGTCCCGCAAATTCCAACATCGGTTGTGTTTACATCAAACACAGGAAACTCAGAAGCAATGTAACTGTTCATGACTTCACCGTCTTCATCGTCTGAAGTATCGCCCAGTTGGAATACATCTCTTGGTTGCATAGGGAGAGCCACATACGATTTTGGCAGGGTTGGATCTTCAATGTAGAACACTTGTTGCACTTGGGATGGAAACACAAATGGCTCATGGCTAATGTGTGTACCGATGTGAATCAATTTTGAGAAGTTTACAACTATGAAGCCAAGCTTATCTTTGTTGTTAGCAAAATTCCTATCAAACTCAGCCCAATCCCCACGAAATAAGACAATACGGAAATGGCCAAAATAATTCAACTCAATGATATCCGTGAGCACTCCATAGTAGTTGAGATCTCCATCTACAGGCCTCGTGTCCGATTTGGAAGCATAACTTCTAGTCTTAGACGTCACTACCATTCCACTATTTTGAGACTTCAAATTACATTCACGATCCTTAGTACGAAATCTAAAACCATTAAATATGTATCCTCCGTATCTTTTGACCATCTGATAGGGACCTTTGGCAAGTACTTGTATTTCAGATGACGCACCTTCAGGACCCAAAGAATGTACCTATTAATTTTGCGCAAATCGTATCAGCACCATAGAAAATGTATCTATAATAAAGATTAACTTGCATAACTGTAATTCACCTACATGAGATTCAAACCACTTATGAAATTTTTCATTCATCAACTTGTTTTGTTCATATGGTGGTAGTCTTCTTGGTCTAGCCCTTCGTTTGATGTCCCTGACAAATTCGCTAAAAAACAAGCAATTGAAATTAGGAATAACAAAAGTATCAACAATATCGAACTCCGCGGTTTTCACTGTATTCGATTTAAATTCAAAAGCAACTTACTTTCGAAATGGTTCCACTAATGCATGGTGGTCTAGCACATATCGATGTGCATGTTCCCACGCTAAGCTATCGAGCTCAAATGCATTAACTTTACCAACAGTAGTGCCAGCGGTATCAAAAAGATATTGAGCACCATCAAGGTTGGAAATGTCTGGATTTCTACGTGGTCTACTGGAAGATGTCTCCACACCAGACAAATACCTGGAAAAAAAATGTCAACACTCCTCTGATAGATATCCCTGGGCTATTGACCCTTCAGGATATGCTCTATTTTTCACATAACCCTTTAGCCGGTATAGGTACCTGAACATGTACAATTAATAAATTAGAGCGGATTAGGGGATTAAAAGAAATAAGCTTTTGAAAATTCAATTTCGTAAGATGAATGAATTCTTTTACCTCTCAATGGGATATGTTACCGCTGATTTCGGTGTGGGGGTAAACAGATAGAATTTGTGAGTCCGAGAAAAACCTGAACAGTTGACTCAGCCTTCTTGCTCCTGCCGCGACCTGCAAGGAAGTGCGAAACACCGGGGTTGATTCCGGCGACGCACCCTCCGACGCTCTTGTCAGTAATCAGAAGAGATTAAGAAAGAGCTTAAAGTGGTGAAAAAGTCATTAACCTGTGACAATCGTAGGTTGGAGGTATTTATAGCCGCCATAGGAGTGAAGTTAGGGGCCTGATTTCCTGTCCAACTGTTTAGGAGTAAAATCCTCCCAATTAGTTTAGGAAACTAATCCCTAATCCCCAGGTGAGAGGGTAACTGCCAATCAAGCCCTTTGATTTGGTCAAATCAGTGGCCTTGATTCCCTCTTGTTGAGCCGGGTTTGTATCGGGTCGGAACCCGTACCCGGCTAAGGCGGATCCATTCGCGGGTTATTGGTTCTTTGCAAAAGAGACCCAATTCCTGCTTTGGACCCGTTTGTACGCAAAATTACCATTTTACCCCCGGGCGTCAAGATTCGTGCCTGATTTGGGCGGTCCTGATTGAACCCCGATTTTAGCCATATCACGAGCCCCCCACTCCCGAAGACTGAGCTTGATCGGCCTTTGGGGAGTAGTTCACGTTGTTCTAATCGCCAGTGGTGTTGTATCGGAGCCAAAGCGAGAGGCTGCAAATCTTGAGGGGGGTAGTGTGGTGATTCTTCATGATCGGTTGGTGCTCTTGCATGAATATCTTCTCAGCTTTATAATCTCTCGGTGAACAGTACGGTCATTTCCCTCTATTGAGAGTCGCGTCTTACCGGCGTCACAACTCCGACCACTCCCAGAGCTCGACGACCAGGATGCCGAGGTCAGAGATCGGTTCGGCGATTCTTTCCGATGGGGAGAGGGACCTCGGCACGGTCGCGAGCCTGGAGAGTGGGCTCGTCGAAGTCTGAAGGCCAGATTTCTCACGTACAGGGGGTCGGAACCAAGGACGTTTGGCAGTCAACATCGATCTTAGGCCCATAACACGGTCGGTGGTGAGAACGTTCGGCACAGGTGCCGAACTCAAGTCCGTAGTATGATCGGTGGCAATAATGCTCGGAGCGGGTGCCGAACTCACGCTCGTAATACGGTCGGTGTCAAGAACGCTCGGCAGCTGGTGCCGAGGCTTGAGACTTGGAGATTTTTTGGAGGTCTTGACTGCCGAACTCAAGCCCGTAATACGGTCGGTGTCAAGAACGCTCAGCAGCTGGTGCCGAGGCTTGAGACTTAGAAATTTTTTGGAGGTCTTGACTGCCGAACTCACGCCCGTAATACGATCGGTGTCAAGAACGCTCGGCAGCTGGTGCCGAGGCTTGAGACTTAGAAATTTTTTGGAGGTCTTGACTGCCGAACTCAAGCCCGTAATACGGTCGGTGTCAAGAACGCTCGGCAGCTGGTGTCGAGGCTTGAGACTTAGAGATTTTTTGGAGGTCTTGACTGCCGAACTCAAGCCCGTAATACAGTCGGTGGCAAGAATGCTCTGTAGCGCCCCGATTTCCGACACTGGGAAACCGTGACACGAGCCAAGACCTTTTCTTCAATTAGTCACAATACACAGAAAACAGGAGAATTTAAAACTTTTTATTCAATACACAAAGTGTTACAAGTCTGAATATTGTACAACTGTAATACCTTACAATGGAGTTACAATATTGCCTTTACATTTCTAAGTATTACAACCTTCACATCTTACATCAGAGTACTTCTTAACTAATACAGAATCAATACATATTTTGCAGCGGAACTAAACTTAATACTGACTCCTTGCTTTCCTTGCCTTGAGTCCTCTTGAATCTCGCCTTTGTACTTCGGCGATCCAGTACCTATGGAAGTGGGGACGTCAGTGTTCACTGACGCTTAAAGGCTGATCATATAGCAGCGAATCTTCCAAACAATATACAAAATATAGCAATGGTGCTGGTGTAGTTTAAGTGTTCGTGAGTGCTATGGCTAGACTCTAATGCAATATTTAAATAGAACTAATTATACACAACCCGTTCCTGACAATACTCCATGACTCTGTGAGGTTGCAGAAGGGGTCAAGTCTCCCTATGCAGTCTGCTTATGGTGTCTCCGTTTTCCACTACTACCCGGCATGCCGGACCTCACTCAAACAAGGTTGCAGGTGCGGTCTGGTTCCGCCACTGCAGTCATATAGTGGTCCATGTTTGCCACTATTGCCCAGTATATCGGGCCTTAATCCAAAATCCAAATCATAGGGTTTCGCAAGCGCAGGGCAGCGCGAAGCCTACCCTGTGGCACCCTCTGGGTATCGCAAGCGCAGGACTGCACAATGCATCCTGTGGCACCCCAGCCACGGTATTTCAGGAATTAACCGAGCGAGATACGTAACCCGTGTCCTCAACCTGTGAGATGGCACCGTACGTATCCCTTTGACGGGACGCTTCCTATTCTAATGTCAGCAAGTCTCCGAAAGCAACATGCAGCCCATACTACATGCGACTCCATCTCAAGCCGTTTCTCCATATATAGGGATTGAACCCACGTTAAGAATTCTAATTGTACATGACCTGTTCCTGACAATACTCCATGACTCTGTGAGGTTGCAGAAGGGGTCAAGTCCCCCTATGCAGTCTGCTTATGGTGTCTCCGTTTTCCACTACTACCCGGTAAGCCGGACCTCACTCGATCCCAGTATATCGGGCATCGTTCCAAAATTAAACCATAGAGTTTCGCAAGCGCAGGGCAGCGCGAAGCCTACCCTGTGGCACTCTCTGGGGTCTAGCAAGCGCAGGACTGCACCATGCATCCTGTGGCACCCCAGCCACGGTATTTCAGGAATTAACAGAGCAAGATACGCAACCCGTGCTCCCAACTTGTGAGACGTCACCGTACGTATCCCTTTGACGGGAAGGTACAACCCAATGTCACCACCTAAGGCCTCCCTCAAGGGACAAGTTGGTCGTAAGGTGCCCCCTACAACCAACTCCTCTCTCTTCGGCAAGGGTCTGAGCAAAATGACCTTTATAAGTCACTACCCTAATGATGTCCCTGACCTGACGATCCTAGGGACGATAATATTATAACATAACATGCTAGGCCTTAAATTAGGCTTCGCAAGACAACTCTACTAGGCTGCTTAACCTAGACTTACCAGAACCCCTCAGGATCCGGTTCGTAGCTCATCGATCCAAGACCTCGGTCGTGCGAATATACATGCATGCCGCAATGTCTTGATGGTCGATAGCCCACAACGAACTGTGTACTAGCTAACAGCTATACACGAGTAACAACCACATACGAGCTAATATGCTACGTATGAAACGATAAATACCCACGAGCCAGGCGGGCCCCGTAGGAGATAACCACGTACATACCAGCCAAATAAGCCGCGTCTGAGACCAATAGCTACGCACGGGCCGGTCGGGCCGCGTACGAGACAACCACCTACATACGAGCCGACTAAGCTACGTATGAGACCCACAGCTACGTACGGGCCAGTCGAGCCACGTACGAGCACAACCGTGTGCAAACAACCATACAGGTAATCAATCTTAGAAGCAACCAAACGTGCTTACTAACAAACTTGGTCATCTAATATTAGAAGCAACAGAAGAGTCTACTTAATATTCTATGGTCGGTATTCCACTAAGGGAGAATCCGAAGGCGACCTAACGGCCTTTATCGGACCAACTATCACTAGTGTTCTTCCCAATCCTTATTACCTCAACTTATAGCGCCTTAAGTATGGCATACAACTACAAGCATCTCCCTACGACAATCTAATCGTATAACTAAACCACCATGATACTCCTATGTATGAATGGGATTAATGCTTACGCTTACATCGAGCTCAAGTATGAAAATCACTTACGACCTAGACATGAAGTCTACTATAGTCAATCGTAGGTTACGAATTGATCATGAAAGCTTACTACTTATCACGACTAATCCCCACAACCCAACTAGTATGAACAAGCAACACTCCAAGGCATAGTAGGTAGTTCTACCACTACTCCTACAATCATTCTAAGCAAGTATTTGAACTTTAGCATGGTATACAACTTACTCACAATCTAGACTAGCATGACATACAACTTACTTACAATTAAGCTAGCATGGCAGACAACTTACTTGTAATTAAGCTAGCATGGCATAGGTCCATAATTAAACTAACATGGTATATCACATACCTATAATTAAGCTAACATGGTAAGTAATTTTATCATTGATCCTACAACGTCCTAGGCATAATTAATTAATCCAAGCATGGTAGGAAACTCTTAGATTGATTCCTACAACATTCTAAGCATAATTAATTAATCCAAGCATGGTAGGAAACTCTTAGAATTTGTCCTACATCATTCTAACATCATTAAGCATGCTAGATATTTTTAGAATAAATCCTACCATTAACTAAGCATGAAACATGATAGGATATTTTTAGAATACATCCTACAACATTTTAAGTATAAAAGCATGGTAGGATATTTTTATAAACAATCCTACAACATGTTAAACATCAAGCATGATAGCGTATTTTTAGAAGTAGCCCTACAATTAATTAAGCATGAGAACATGGCTTCTAAGCATTTTTAGAAGTAATCCTACAACATTAGTAGCATAAATATGGCTTCCAAATATTTTTAGGGATGATCCTACAACATGTGAAGCATGAATAAGGCTTCTAATCATTTTAGAAATGATCCTACAACATAAGTAGCATGAATATGGCTTCTAATCATTTTTAGAAATAATCCTACAACATTAGTAGTATAAAAATGGCTTCTAAACATTTTTAGAAGTAATCCTACAATATTAGTAGCATGGAAATGGCTTTTAAACATTTTTAGAAGTAATCCTACAACATTAGTAGTATAAAAATGGCTTCTAACTATTTTTAGGGATGATCCTACAACATTAGAAGCATGAATATGGCTTCCAAATATTTTTAGAAGTAATCCTACAATATTAGTAGCATGGAAATGGCTTCTAAACATTTTTAGAAGTAATCCTACAACATTAGTAGTATAAAAATGGCTTCTAAACATTTTTAGAAGCAATCCTACAACATTTTACTACTACTACTACTCCTATTTTAATCAAAACATAATTATCTACTACTACTACTACAACATACAACTTACTACTATTACTACTACTTCATTCTCATAAAAAAATCACAACATACAACTTACTACTATTACTACTACTTCATTCTCATAAAAATCATAACATACAACTTACTACTATTACTACTACCTTATTAATCAACATACATGCTACTACTACTTCATTTTATTACATACTACTACTTATTATTTTAGCTTACTACTACTTAGTTGCTTACTAATCTTTGTTATTACTAGTGATAAAAAGAGATCATTTTTTTATTTTATTTTACTTTACAACTAGTAAAAAGAAAATATCCCCTTTTTCTTTTGTATGTAGCTACAATTAGTGATCAAACATAAAAGAGAAGCTCTTTTTTTTTTATTTAACTACAACTAGTGATTAAAGTAGAAAGAAAGATCTTTTTTTTTTTTAATTAGTTACAACTAGTGACCAAAATAAAAAGAGAAGATCTTTTTAATTAACTACAACTAGTGATCAAAATAAAAGATCTTTCTAATTGCTACAACTAGTGATTAAAATAAAAGAAAAGATCTTTTTAATTAGCTACAACTAGTGATTAAATAAAAAGAGAAGATCTTTTTATTCTACAACTAGTGGTTAAAAAGAAAAGATCTTTTTATTAGAACATATGCTTTTATTATTAGTCCAAGGTTTAATCAAGTCCTACAACCCACAATGGTTGTAAAAGAATGTTCATATGCTATGTGTTTTAAGTCCTACAACCAACAATGGTTGTATGTTCAACATTATGCAATATGTGAGTTCTTAGTCCAATAACATACAAAACAACAACTACAATTTAAAGGTGTGATCTTAATGTATTTTAGTAGATACTACTACTCTTTTTCTCTTTTACTTCTTACTACATTCACACACAACACACACCCATCAAAACCCAAAGAAAACAAAACAAGAAGATGAGAAGAAGAAGTTAAACAACAAAACAACAAACAAACAAACAAACAAACAAAGAAAGAACATGAAGAAACCCCCACCTTGTTTCTTTCTTTGATGGAAGAACTAGCTAGTTAACCTTCTCCTTCCCCTAGCTTTTTAGAAAGTTTCTAATCAACCTACAAAACAAAACTCTCAAGTTATTTTTTTTGTTCTCTCTTTCTTTTCCTTTCCTTTCTTTCTTTCTTTCTTTCTTTCTTTTGTTTTCTAAAATGAGAGAAGGAGGAGAATGAAGGGTTATTTATAGGTGGGAAAATGGGTGGAAAGTGCAAATGTTCATGCACACATTTGCAAAAGAGACCTCCCACAAAAGAGGGGCCGGCCCATACCTTAGGAGAGGTGGCAATTGGTGGAGGTAGGATGTGGTGGAGGTGTGGTGTGGTGGAGAATTAGTTCTAGAAGAATTTCTCCTAATTCTCCATGCACAATTAGTCTAAGTTAAACGCTTATAAAACCCTAACACTCTAATAGGTTTGTCACAACAAACAAGTGTTGTCCAAAAATACACAACACACAATTTGTATGATGTACTAATCGACATACTACTCGTATGTGCGCCTATGTGTCTGAATACCGAAAATCTTCGCATAATCCGTATAAAATAATTTAATCTCAGAAATAATAATAAAATAAATTCTATTATTAGTTCGGAAGATCACGGTACCAATTTGATACCATACGGATGTATACTGACCGATATCTGGGTACAGATAATGTCTATGAGTAAACCGGGTGAAAATCTCCAAAATATTCTAATTTTGGAATTAAAACAAAATAATAATAAAATAATAATAAAATAATAATTTATATACGGTAATATCCATCCGGGATATTACATGCTCGGCGCGGGTGCCGAACTCATGCCCGTAATACGATCGGTGTCAAGAACGCTCGGCAGCTGGTGCCGAGGCTTGAGACTTAAAGATTTTTTGGAGGTCTTGACTGCCGAACTCACGCCCGTAATACGATCGGTGTCAAGAACGCTCGGCAGCTGGTGCCGAGGCTTGAGACTTAGAGATTTTTTGGAGGTCTTGATTGCCGAACTCAAGCCCATAATACGGTTGGTGGCAAGAACGCTCGGCGCGGGTGCCGAACTCACGCCCGTAATACGATCGGTGTCAAGAGCGCTCGGCAACTGGTGCCGAGGCTTGAGACTTAGAGATTTTTTGGAGGTCTTGACTGCCAAACTCAAGCCCGTAATACAGTCGGTGGCAAGAATGCTCGGCAGCTGGTGCCGAAGCTTGAGACTTAGAGATTTTTTGGAGGTCTTGACTGCCGAACTCAAGCCCGTAATACGGTCGGTGTCAAGAACGCTCGGCGCGGGTGCCGAAACGCCCGGCAGCTGGTGCCGAGGCTTGAGACTTGTTGATTTTGACAAAGCAGAGGAAGTTGAAAGAGTTTTTGTTCTCTTCGAAAAAGTCTTGGGAATCTGCCGAACTCACGCCCGTAAGACGGTCGGTGTCAAGAACGCTCGGCAGCTGGTGCCGAGGCTTGAGATTCGACGGTTCTGACGGATGTGATGGCCTCTGGGTTTCTGACAGATGTGACGTCCATTAATGCTGCGTCCCCTGGGCTTCTGCTGACGTGACTGTCATTAATGAGCCGTTCTGCCTGGCGTGGCAAACAAGGCGACGATTGGAGTCGCCTTTTGTCGTTTTGTGGGAGTGGGCCTGTGGTAAAGGTCCGTTAACCTCGATTAACGCGCTGGCTTCTCTATAAAACCCCCACCCCCTCTTCATTTTTCACTTTTCAACTCTTCGCTCTGGTGTTTTGGTTTGTTCCTGCTAGAGCTCCAGGTGATCGCTGATCTTTTTCCGGCGAGCTTTCCGACGACATCTCCGTTCAAGGTAACTTATATTTTAGTTTCTAAACATGTCTGTCTCCGCCTCCTCTTCTTCGTCTGAGCCCTCCCTTGAAGTCACCGAAGCTCCGACTTCTAGCCGACCTCACAAAAGCAAGAAGGTTTTCGGCAAAGATTCTGTCGTGGTGGAGCCGAAGCGCATGCCGGAGTTCGGCAGATTACCGGGGCTGCTGACTGGGCTTCACAGGGTTCGGGAACTTCCGGAGGAGAACGCCGAACGCATTGTGTATGGGAAGGCCCGGTCATTCGAGGAGAATCCGGCGAGGGAGATGACAGAGGCCGACGAGACGGTGTCGATTCTTCGCGAAGAGGACTTGGGGGTGATCCGGGACTGCTTTCAGATCCCGGAGGAGTACGAGCTTATGTTGCCGGGTCCCGGGATTAGGGCCGACTCGTCGCTGCCGGTGACCTTGTGTTGCTGGCCGGTCGATGCCTTTATCGCCGGGGCTCGGCTGCCTCTCCATCCGTTCGCGGTTGCTGTATTAAGTTAGGTCGGGGTCAGCCCCATCTAACTTATGCCGAACGCATGGAGAGTAATAAACGGCTTCGTACTTCACTGCCAAGCCACTGGGATTCAGCCGGAGCTGAACGTGCTTCGGACCATCTACCAGCCACATCAGGGGAACAGGTCGGCATACCGGTACTATTTGACTCCGAGGCACGGAGGCATGCTCGTCGTGTGCCCTGATTCCATCAAGTACTGCCGCGAGAAGTTTCTTCTGGTGCGTAGCCCGGAGGCCTGGCCCATCCCTGTTAGTTGGGTGGAAGGTGTACCGAAGAAGGTGAAGGCGCTGCCGACACTTCGGCCTGAAGAGGAGGAGGCTGTACGGGTACTCCTGGGTCGACCGAAGCTTGACTGGAGGGATCTGACCGAGGACGTCCTGTTTAAGGGAGGGCTCGTTCATGCCGATCCCAATACGCGGCTTCCTTTATTTATTATCGTTGTTTTACTTCTTGCGCTTCATTTTTCATGACTTGTTCCAAACTAATTTACTTGTCTTATGGTGCAGAGTCTATGGATTATAAGGCAGTGTTGGTGCTGAGGGCTGGCCTCGCCAACAAGGCACCGAAGAAGAGGAAGAGAGTGGTCTCCAAGCTGCCGCCGGCTAAGGCTCCGAAGGTTACCGAGGTGGCTGAGGAGGTGGAGATCCTGGAGAGCCCTGCTCCCGAGGGCGGGGTTGCTTCGTCGTCGACCAGGGTCGGCGAATTTCCCATCGCTGCGGCCCTCACTATGGCGACGCCGCCGCTGACGAAGGTGGCCGAGGAGCTTTTGACCGAGGCTCACAAAAGGATCCACGTCCCGGACTGGCAGGTTCGGAAGCACGACGGGTTGCTCGGCAATTCTTTGGCGAGCATGGAGGCCGTCAAGCACCTCGCCACGCCGAAGGATCGGGCGGCCATGGAGGCCGGACGGGAGGGAGACTACGTTATTGAGATAGCGCGCTCGGCGGTGTCGGTGAGCGTTGGATCTACCCCCCTTTTTTTTATGCCGACCTTCCTAAGTTGAAATTTTTATGACTCCCTTGACTTCTAATTGCAGATCGTCGTCCATTTTGGGCACCTTACCGAGAGGTTGGCGGCCCAGGAGAAGGAGATGAGGAAGGAGTCCGACCAAGCTCGGAAGGAGAAGACCCAGATTAAGAACGAGCTCGACAAGCTCGAGCTGAACTTCGAGGCAAAGTCGGCGAGGGTTGCCTACCTCGAGGACAGGGTCGCGACGCTAGAAGGCCAACTTCATCAGCAAAAGGAGGAGGCAGCCAGGCAGTTGGCGGAGGCGGCCGAGGCCAAAGCGGCGGCGGTGAAGAAGGCGGAGGATGCGACCTTGGAGAAGGCGCAAGGCTTCCTCGCCAAGAATATGGCCCAGGCCTTCGCCGACGCTATCGCCCGGGTGACGGAGGCCTACCCCAACGTGGACTGCTCGAGTTGGAGGCT
The DNA here is from genome assembly GCA_017893485.1 of Hemerocallis citrina. Classification (NCBI taxonomy): domain Eukaryota; kingdom Viridiplantae; phylum Streptophyta; class Magnoliopsida; order Asparagales; family Asphodelaceae; genus Hemerocallis; species Hemerocallis citrina. Next base: position 106,805,230 of record CM030368.1, read on the forward strand.
GTTCCCGGGGCACGTTGAAGGCTTCGACCCCAACTCGGAGGGAGAAGAAGAAGAAGAAGAAGAGGGGGGCGACGACGATCCTGTGGCGGATCCCCCCGTCGGAGTGCAGGGGTCCGTGGTCACCCCATTGGCGACGGTGGCCCCTTCGGAAGTGTCGTCTCCGACCCCCGCTCGCCGCCCTGGGAAAGAGATCGAGCCCTGACTCCATTTGTTGTTTCTTTTTTTTTGTTTTTGACGTGTAACGCCTAATAGCGGACTGGCCACCGCTACCTTTTTTTGAAATGAATGAAAAACACAACTTTTTGGGCTCGATCTCGTGTCTTTGTCTGTTGACTGTTGAACGCTCGAGCATTTGTTCGAAAGAACCCCCGAGGTCTGGGACTTGGACGACGTCTGAATTTTTGTTGCTTGTTTGCGTTTCTTTTCAGCTTGTTGTGGTAGCCCAAGATGTCGAGCGCACATGCTCGGATGACAAAGTTCGCGCCGAGGCAGGCCTCGGGGCGACGAGGCTAGGTCTGGCGAAGTGTAGAGAGCGACTTTACGAAGTCGAGCTGGGACTGCGCCGAGCCGAAAGCGAGCGAAGCCAGCTTCAGCTCATCTTAGGGCAGCGAGACAGCGACATTCGATGTCTGGAAGGCAGGATTGCCGAAATGACCCCCTCGGGTGAGGGCGAGGGTTCTCCGGCTGCCTTCACTAGCAGCCTTCGGACCAAGTGCTTTCGCCACACATTGTCGAAGGTGACGACGGGGAGGGACAATCTGCTTTCGGAGATTCAGCACTTGCAAACTGTGGAGACGGAGCTTCGGAAGGAAGGGGAGGAGCTGACGACTAAGGTGGCCAAGCTTACAGCCGAACGGGATGAATTAGCGGCCGAAGTCGATGTGTTGAAGAGAGCCACGGTAGATAGGAGCATCGAAGTCACTCATCTTCGTCATCTCATCGCGAGCCACGCAGGTGTTCCGAACTCGGCAGTACCTGCCTGCTTCGAGGTCGAGGTAAAAGATGGCTCCTTGAGGGGTCGGATTTCCGAACTGGAGGCAGAGGTAGCTCGCCTCAAACCGCGTTCGGGGCCAATTAATGTGAGGAGCACTTCATGTACCCGAGCGGAGAGCGAGCGTGGCATCACTTTTTACGAGATGGCGACCCGTGCGCCTCTCGGCCATCCGAGCTCGGGGGATGCGCAGAGTTCAGTGGCCGTCTCGTCGAGTGGTGCATCGGTTGGCGTAGCTGCCAGGAGTAGTGCCGAGGATACGTCGCAACTCGCTGGCCTGGGGCAGGTCTCTGGAAGTAAGCGTCGCTGACCTCAGGTGTCTCTGAAAAGAAACATCCCTGCGCCTCGGAGGCGTTGACGATCATTTTCCTTCTTCCCCTTTTTTTTTTTTGAAAACTCTTTGTATTCAGCCAAGTGTAACGGGTCGGATAGTCGATCCTTGCTTCTTAATGCTTTGTAATCATGATGCGTGTAAGAGTTGTTTTTTAATGAAATTGGAGTTGACTTGCCCGTTGCTGTATTGGAGTTGCCCCACTCTTAGTTTAGTCGTGGAGTTGGCTTTAGTAATTCGGTCGGAGCCGGGGTTTGAGACTTGACGTTTCTTGGTTGACTGCCGAACTCAAGCCCTGGCATTTTTGGTGGCCTTGACTACCGAACTCAAGCCCGTAATACGGTCGGTGGCAAGAACGCTCAGTGCAGGTGCCGAACTCACGCCCGTAATACGGTCGGTGTCAAGAACGCTCGGCAGCTGGTGCCGAGGCTTGAGACTTGGCAATTTTTTGATGATCTTGATTGCCGAACTCATGCCCGTAATACGGTCGGTGGCAAGAACGCTCGGCGCGGGGGCCGAACTCACGCCCATAATAGGGTCGGTGCCAAGAACGCTCGACAACCAAGTGTTGGAGTCCGAATCATCGTTAATTCAAGGGGCGTGGGAGCAATTCCGAATGGCAAACCACTTCTAGCTTGCTTAGTAGCGAACTTACAAAGTGGAATCGAACCAAGTGTTGGACTCCGTACCATTCGACGGTTGTGGGAGCAATTCCGAATGGCGAACTACTTCTAGTTCGCTTAGGAGCGAACTTGCGAAGTAGAATCGAGCCAAGTGTTGGACTCCGAACCATCGTTAATTCAAGGGGCGTGGGAGCAATTCCGAATGGCGAACCACTTCTAGCTTGCTTAGTAGCGAACTTGCGAAGTGGAATCGAACCAAGTGTTGGACTCCGTACCATTCGACGGTTGTGGGAGCAATTCCGAATGGCGAACTACTTCTAGTTCGCTTAGGAGCGAACTTGCGAAGTAGAATCTAGCCAAGTGTTGGACTCCGAACCATCGTTAATTCAAGGGGCGTGGGAGCAATTCCGAATGGCGAACCACTTCTAGCTTGCTTGGTAGTGAACTTGCGAAGTGGAATCGAACCAAGTGTTGGACTCCGTACCATTCGACGGTTGTAGGAGCAATTCCGAATGGCGAACTACTTCTGGTTCGCTTAGGAGCGAACTTGCGAAGTAGAATCGAGCCAAGTGTTGAACTCCGAACCATCGTTAATTCAACGGTTGTGGGAGCAGTTCCGAACGACGGTCTACCGTGGGCTCGTCCGAGGGCGAGCCGAGGAGGTGGAGTCGAACGGGACGTGGACTCCAAACCATTGGTTGAAATCACAATTTAAAAAGTAGGTGGTAAGAGGGGAGAGAAATTCACAAACACAAAAGAGCTTTCTTTATTGATAATCGACGGCGAACCGTTTTACATAGTCCAATTTATGAAAATGGGTTACAAGTCGGAGGACTGGAATGGCTCGATATCTCCTGATACTTAGATCGGCGTCGGAGCGCTTTCTTGGTATTTTAGGAGGTGGTCGGCATTCCAGGTCCTCGGAAGCTCTCTGCCCTCTAGGTTTTCAAGGCGATATGTTCCAGGCCGAACAACTTTCGTGATCCTGTACGGCCCTTCCCAGTTCGGAGCAAGCTTGCTCTTCTGACTGGGGAGGGATATAGCTAGCTTTCTCAAGACCAAATCTCTCTGCTTAAGGTTGGCGGGTCGGACCTTTTTGTTGTATGCTAGTTCAACTCTTCTTCGGTAACTCTGCTGCCGAATCGACGCCCTTTCCCTCAGCTCGTCTATCAAGTCCAAGTCTGCTCTGAGGTCCCTGGCATTCTGTGCTTCGTCATAGGCTGTGAGCCGAGGGGAAGGTATTCCGACCTCAAGAGGTATCACGGCCTCAGACCCATAGGTGAGGTTGAAAGGGGACTCGCCTGTGGGGGTCCGCTTGCTCGTGCGGTAGTTCCATAAAACGTTGGGGAGTTGGTCGACCCATAAACCCTTGGAACTTTTGTCGAGCCTTTTCTTGATGCCTACGAGGATCTGCCGGTTAGCATTTTCTGCCTGTCCATTCGACTGAGGATGGGAGACGGACGAGAAGCGCTGCTGAATGGCCAGGTCGTCGCATAGAGCTCGGAACGCTGCGCCTGTGAACTGAGTCCCGTTGTCCGTTACGAGGACACGGGGGACGCCGAACCTGCATATGATGCTCTTCCAGAACAACTGTACCACTTTGTTCTCGGTTATAGTGGCGAGGGGCTCGGCCTCGACCCACTTCGAGAAGTAGTCAATGGCTACGACCAAGAACCTGAACTGACCCGGAGCCGGAGGGAAGGGCCCTAGTAAGTCCATGCCCCATATTGCGAAGGGGATGGGACTTGATAGGGAGGCGAGGTTGGCCTGAGGGAGGCGTCGGATGCTGGAGTGTCTCTGACAGGAGCTACATTGCCGAACGTGTCGTTCGGCGTCTTGAAGGAGTGTCGGCCAGAAGTACTCATAATTCAAAGCTTTTCGGGCCAAGGACCTAAACCCCGAGTGCGCCCCTCCGATGCCTTCGTGGAGTTCTTGTAGGGCATATTCGGCCTGATCCGGAGAGAGGCACCTTAGGTACGGTCGGCCGTCTATTTGAGAGAAAGAGCGTTTGTATAGGATGCCCTCGATCAGGACATACTGCTCGGCCCGGGTTCGGACTCGGCGAGCCGCTTTGGGATCCGAGGGCAGAACTCCATCCCTTAAGAATTCTATCAATGGCTTCATCCAATTGTCTTGTAACATGACTGGCAACGACTCCGCTGAGGCAGGCGTCTCATCTTCGATGCTCGGCTTAGAGAGGACTTCGATCAGCACGGTCTGTTCGAGACCTTGAAGTGAGGACGAGGCCAATTTGGAGAGGGCATCGGCCTGTGAGTTTTCTTCCCGAGGGACCCGCTGGATGAGCGCCTCCTCGAACCGGCCCATGAGGTCCCGAACCCTAGCAAGGTACTTTGCCATCTGTTCATCTCGAGCTTCGTACTCGCCTAAGACTTGGTTCACGACGAGCTGGGAATTGCTGTGGATCCGGAGGCGCTGTGCCCCAGCACTTCGTGCAAGTCCGAGACCAGCGATGAGTGCTTCGTACTCCGCCTCGTTGCTCGAGGCCTTGAAGTTCATACAGATCGCGTACTGGAGGACGAAGTCGTCAGGGCCATTCAAAATGATACCAGCGCCGCTTCCTTCATTACAAAAGGATCCGTCCACGAAGACTGTCCAAATGGGGGGTCCATTCGGAATGTGTTCGACCTCAGGGATAGTGGACTTCACGATGAAGTCGGCGAGCGCCTGTGCCTTAATCGCTTTCCGAGGCTGGTAAGTGATGTCATGCTGGCTCAGCTCGATGGACCATTTCATCAGTCGGCCCGAGGTTTCGGGCTTGTAGAGGATCTGCTTTAGGGGTTGGTCGGTGAGGACGACGATCGAGTGGGACTGAAAGTATGGCCGAAGCTTCCTCGCCGCTGTGACTAGGGCGTAGGCCATTTTCTCAATCTTCGGATAGCGGAGCTCGGCGTCCCGAAGCACCTTGCTCACGTAGTAGATGGGCCTTTGGGACCGGTCCTCCTCTCTTACCAGGACAGCACTTAGGGTCTGCTCGGAAGCAGCCAAGTAGACGAAGAGGTTCTCGCCCGGGACCGGTTTACTGAGCAGAGGGGGGTTCACCAAGTATGCCTTCAGTTGGTCGAACGACTCCTGTTGTGGCTGGCCCCATTCAAAGCCCTTAGCCCCCCTGAGTGCTTTGAAGAAGGGGAGGCACTTTTCCCCCGACTTCGAGAGGAACCGACCGATAGCAGCGAGCCGACCGGTGAGCTTCTGCACCTCCTTGATGTTCCGAGGCGGGGCCATGTCTAATATGGCCTTAATCTTCTCGGGGTTAGCTTCGATTCCTCGTTGGCTTACCATGAAGCCGAGGAATTTTCCCGAGGAGACCCCGAACGCACACTTGTTCGGGTTCAGCCGCATGCTGTGCTTTCTCAACACGTCGAAGGCCTCCTGGAGGTCGGCTACATGATCGGTGCCGCGGATGCTCTTGACGAGCATGTCGTCAACGTACACCTCCATGTTTCGGCCGATCTGGCTCTGGAAGACCTTGTTGACGAGGCGCTGGTAGATGGTGCCCGCGTTCTTCAAGCCGAACGGCATTACCCGGTAGCAGTAGAGGCCTTGGTTGGTGACGAAGGAGGTCTTCGGAATGTCCGGAGGGAACATTCGGATTTGATTGTACCCCGAGAAGGCGTCCATGAAGCTGAGGAGCTCATAGCCCGAGGTGGCGTCAATAAGGGTGTCGATGTTCGGGAGAGGGAATGGGTCCTTCGGACACGCCTTGTTCAGGTCGGTGAAGTCAATGCATATCCTCCACGAGCCATTGGACTTCTTGACCATTACAACATTCGACAGCCACTCGGGGTAATTTACCTCCTGTATGAACTTGGCCTTTAGAAGTTTATCAACCTCCTCCTTGATGGCCTGCTGTCGCTCGGGAGCGAACTTTCGCCTCTTCTGCTGGACCGGTTTGCACCCCGGTTCGACACTTAGGCGATGGACGAGCAGTTCCTCGGAAATGCCGGGCATGTCCGCGGCCGACCATGCAAACAAGTCATGGTTATCTCGGATGCATTTAATCAGGTCCGAGCACAGTGCGGTCGGCAAGGATTTGCTGATGAGGAACTTCCGGCTCGGATCCTCGTCCGAGAAGAGCACTTCCTCTAACTCGTCCGCCGGCTCGGACGTTGGCCGGGCCTTCGGCTCGGGGATTTCTAGTGTCTCGAGCGAGAGCACTGGTCCCCCGGTGGAAGTCATGTAGCACTTCCGGGCTGTTTCCTGGCTTCCCCTGACTTCCCCTACTCCCGACCGAGTGGGGAACTTCATTTTCAAATGGTATGCCGAGGGGACAGCTTCCAGGGCGGCTAGGCCAGGTCGGCCCAGAATGACATTATATGCTGCCGGGACGTCGACGACCATGAAGTCCATCGGCTCGGTCCGGGTAGTAGGGGTGCTTCCCGCAGTAACGTCTAGGGTTATCACCCCTTCGACGGTTACCGGGACCCCCGTGAACCCGTGGAGTGTGTACCCGGCCGGCTTGAGACGGTCTCGGGATAGCTGCAGGCCTCGGAAGGCCGAGAGGAAGAGGATGTTGACCGAACTTCCGTTGTCTACTAAAATCCTCTGCACCTTGAAGTTGGCCATGCAGAGGTCGATGACGAGGGCATCGCAGTGTGGGGTTCGGACCCCTTCGAGGTCGGCATCGGAGAAAGACACAGGGACGCCGAGACCTTTTGGGGGAGGGGCACTGTGGACCGAGTTGACCTCTCGAACGAAGGCCTTTCGGGAGGAATTAGAGGGGCCCCCCATGGGGCCTCCGTGGATCAGGTGCAGAACCTGTTCCTCCTCGAACTCGGGTGTCTCCTCGCGCCGCTCGGAGCGCTTGTTAGCCCCCCGAGGCGGAGGAGAGTTGCGATCCGTCCGATCGTTAGCCTTCACGAATTTGGCCAACTGCCCCCTCCGAATGAGGGCTTCAATCTCATCTCTCAGAGCCCGACAATCATTCGTGTCGTGGTCGTGGTCTCGGTGGTAACGACACCACTTATCTTTGTTCCTCCTCTTCGCTGGGGTGTGCATCCTCGGAGCCGGAGGGATGACCCCCTCCTTCTCCACCTCCATTAGGATAGTAGAGACATTAGTGGTGAGGGGAGTGAACTTCTCGAACCTGGGGGGAGGGCGGCGCTGACCGCCAATGTCCTTCTGAGCTTTCTTGGACCCCTCTTCCCCTGTCGCCTTCCTCTTCGACCCTGCGGAGGGCCCTCCGAAGCTCGGAAGGGCTTCAGCCTCCTCTGCTCGGATGTACTTCTCGCACCTCAGGAAGAGGTCGGCAAAGTCATGGGGGGGCTTCTTGGCTAGGGATGATCGGAGGTTGGCGTTAAGGACGTTCGACTGGAACGCCACGGTGGCCATGGACTAGTCTAAGGAGACGATAGACCTGACCTCTGCGGTGAATCTCTTCACATAGTCCCGCAGCTTCTCTTCCCTTTCCTACCGCAGGTTCAGTAGGGAAAGACTTGTCTTCTCGGCTCGCCTGCTACTCACGAAGTGAGTAATGAACAGCGTCTTGAACTGCTCGAATGAGAAGATAGATGAAGGGGCGAGCCTGGAATACCATTCCCGAGCCGACCCCCTAAGGGTGGCAGGGAAGGTCCTGCAGAGCACCGCATCGGAAGCTTTATGGATCAGCATCAGGGTCTTGAAGCTTTCGACGTGATCGACCGGGTCGGATTCCCCTGAGTATGTTTCAAACTGTGGCGGTTTGAAACTCCTCGGTATGTGGGCCTCCATGATCGACCGTGAGAAGGGGGGCCGGCTGGGACGGAAGGTTCCTGCTCGGGACTCCTCCTCCCTGTCCATGCGGCCGATACGCCTTTCCACCTCGTGGATACGGCGGATGAGGGCGTCATCCCTTCGCTGGTAACCGTATGACCCCCCAGACTCCTCTTCATAGGAGGGGGAGCGCGGACTCTGGCGCCGGTAGTCTTGGGATCGGCGAGGACTATATTGCTGCCGCTGGCGGCTGGGAGCCGGGGAAGGACTTCGGGTTCGGCGGCGAGGACTGGGGTCCCTCGGGGGCGTCGGAGCTCTCTGAGCATTCTGGACGTTCTGCCGAAGGTTGAGAGCCTGTAGAACGGTCTCCTGAAATTGGAGGAATTCGGCCCGACTGATAGGCACCTCTCGGTTCCTCGGATGACGCCTATCCCCGGGGGAATGCGACCTCCTCCTTCGGTGCTCGGGGGACGCCGCTCGGCCTCTGCGGTCCGGGGACCTTCTGCCGTCTCGGCGACTAGGGGACCGTTCACCCTGACGCTGGCGGGAGGCTCCCTCTCGGGCCCGCCTCTCGCCAAGATGGGTGCGGAGGTCGTCATCCTTCTGGCGGTTCAGGAGTGTGATGCGAAGGTCGGGATGATGAGAAGCCATCGAGTCCGAGGACCCATTATGGACCGAGACATGGCTCGGATTAGGGGCTGCTTCTCCTTCCGACCGTTATGACCGGACGGACCATTGTTGGGCTGCTGCTTGGGAGGAGGAGGTGGGCCCTGCTGGGCCGGCGGAGGGAGGTCGGACTGAGGAATAGGATTGACTGGGACTTCATTCGTCGGGTCGGCGAGGTTGGCCACACGGTTTGACCCTCTGGATCTGACCTTCTTCGGAGGCATGACTGCAGAGGACGACGGAGAAGGGGCTGAGGCTATTCGTGTGGTGTTTCCCACAGATGGCGCCAATCTGTTACCGCTGATTTCGGTGTGGGGGTAAACAGATAGAATTTGTGAGTCCGAGAAAAACCTGAACAGTTGACTCAGCCTTCTTGCTCCTGCCGCGACCTGCAAGGAAGTGCGAAACACCGGGGTTGATTCCGGCGACGCACCCTCCGACGCTCTTGTCAGTAATCAGAAGAGATTAAGAAAGAGCTTAAAGTGGTGAAAAAGTCATTAACCTGTGACAATCGTAGGTTGGAGGTATTTATAGCCGCCATAGGAGTGAAGTTAGGGGCCTGATTTCCTGTCCAACTGTTTAGGAGTAAAATCCTCCCAATTAGTTTAGGAAACTAATCCCTAATCCCCAGGTGAGAGGGTAACTGCCAATCAAGCCCTTTGATTTGGTCAAATCAGTGGCCTTGATTTCCTCTTGTTGAGCCGGGTTTGTATCGGGTCGGAACCCGTACCCGGCTAAGGCGGATCCATTCGCGGGTTATTGGTTCTTTGCAAAAGAGACCCAGTACCTGCTTTAGACCCGTTTGTACGCGAAATTACCATTTTACCCCCGGGCGTCAAGATTCGTGCCTGATTTGGGCAGTCCTGATTGAACCCCGATTTTAGCCATATCAGGGTACATCCACCGATAGTGAACAGGACCGCCGATTCTGGCTTCACCAGCAAGGTGGATTATCAAGTGAATCATTATAGTGAAGAACGATGGAGGAAATATCATCTCCATTTTATTAAGTGTCAATGCCGCCTGCTGCTCCAATTGGTCCAGATCTTCAACACGAAGCATTCTTGAGCAAATACCTTTATATATGCTACAAAGATCTTTCAGGACAGTAGTGACTTGCTCACACATTGAAGACCTTAGGGCCACAGGAAGGAGATCCTGCATTAGGATGTGGTAGTCGTGTGACTTTAGACCCTGAAGCCTCTTCTCTTTAAAGTTGACACATCTTGCCATGTTAGAAGAATAGCCATCAGGGACTTTAAGTTCCAGTAGTACTTTGCAAAACAATTCCAACTCCGATTTTGACATTGAATAGATTGCAGGAGGTAGGAGTACTTTTCCGTTCGGTAATTCTTCTGGGTGCAACTCATGTCGGATGCCCATTGACTTCAAATCAAGTCGGCTCTTGAGATTGTCCTTTGTCTTCCGATCATCTCCCATAACTGTTCCTATACAATTTTCACCAATATTTTTTTCGATATGCATCACATCTAAATTATGTCGCAATAAGTTGAATTCCCAATACGGCAACTTGAAGAAAATACTCTTCTTCTTCCATGCACCTAAACTCGTCATGTTTTGATCCTCATCTTTGCCATATAGATCGGTCTCCTCACCTTGCTCCGGCCTTGCCCTTTTCTTGCCCTTTGTCCTGACTTCTGGTTCTTTTCCATATTTGAATTGATGACCATCTACCCGTCTCAAAATATCTGAACCAGAAGAAGACCCAGGAGCATGTTCCCACTCGTCGGTACCATCAAATGTCGCTGCCTCTGCCCGAAATATATGTGTGTCAGGCAACCATCTCCTGTGACCCATATAGCAAAACTTTCTGCCATTGTACAACCACCTTGAACTAGTTTGGTCAGCATAACATGGACATGCATAACGTCCTTTAGTACTATATCCAGATAAATTTGCATATGCTGGAAAATCATTGATTGTCCAAGACAACACGGCCCGAAGAGAAAATGTTTCTTTAGCCACAGCATCATAGGTTGGAACACCCACCCACAACTTCTGAAGTTCATCTATTAACGGTTGTAGGTACACATCTATATCATTTCCAGGACCTTTCGGTCCAGGAACTATCATGGACAAAATAAATGAGGACTGCTTCATGCATTTCCAAGGCAGCAAATTGTATGGTATCAACACAACCGGCCATATGCTGTATGTACTACTCATTTGCCTGAAAGGGTTGAAACCATCACTAGCTAGTCCAAGTCTCACATTTCGAGGATCTTCCGCAAAATCAGGATATCTTTCATCAAATTTTTTCCAAGATTGAGAATCAGCAGGATGTCTAAGAATCCCATCATTAGTGCGACCTTCAGCATGCCATTTCATATCAGAAGAAGTTTTCGTAGACATAAACAACCTTTGTAGCCTAGGAATCAGAGGAAAGTAACGCAGTATTTTGGCAGGCTTCTTTTTCCTACTTCGCTTAGTAGATCCACTGGCTCCCTCGTCTTGATTTGGTCTTTCTTTCCATTTCGAAGAACCACACACTTTGCAATTCTCCAGACCTTCCTTACCACTCGTGAAAAGCATACAGTCATTTGGACATGCTGCTATCTTCTCATATCCTAGATCGAAAGAACTTAGGAATTTTTTGATTTTATAGGCTGTTTGGAATACAGATTTCAGGAAATGCTTCATTCAACAATTCAAGTAGCATAGTGAAGGACTTAGCAGACCACCCGTTTAAACATTTAATCTGAAATAGTCTGACAATGAATGAAAATTTGGAAAATTTGGTGCAATCGCGGTACAACGGAGTACTAGCATCTTCAAGTAACTTAGCGTAGGATTCTTGCTGCTTATTATTTTCAGGGGTGGGGCCAGACATTTTCTCGTCCACCCCACCACCAATCTGGTTTGTTTCTGTTGACTCATTGTGAACTTGGGTTGTTGGGTTATTGGTGTGGAAATGAACATTATGAATCCCCATGGCATCTTGCAACAAAGCATGCATCTCATCGGAAACGCTTAAGTCTTCGTTCACTAAGGGCTCAGCTTCATTTTCCAATACAACCGGACGAACAGGAGCTGACGTATGATCCTCTCCATGACAAAACCACCTTGTGTACCCTTGAAGAAAACCGTTGACAACCAAGTGTGTATGTACTACGTCACATGTCCTCAGCATACAATTTGTACACCGAAGGCATGGACAAAGGATTAGGTTGGGATCACGGGAATGTCGTTTGGCAAAGATAATAAAATCTTTAATACCATCACGGTACTCCTTGGATAATCGTGGTTTACTAATCCAACTTCTATCCATTATAACAATAGCACACAATCTGAATTTAAAATTTGATATATTAAATAGTAATAACCGTAAAAGGCATTTTGTATATTAAATTTCACCTATTTGAAAACCATCCCTAGCTGCAAATAAATAAACGATATAATCTTTAACTGTAAAATAAAGAAATTGTGGTTCCAAAAAATGTAAAAAAAAAAAAAATACATCTTAACACAATCTACCCTATTCACATAACCCTAAACTACCTTTTGTGGAAATTATCACAACCACCTTAGTGGGATTTTATCGCACACCCTGTGTTCGAATGCCAAAAAAATCGACTATAGTCTCCCCTGTATTTGGCTTTCCGTTCAAGGAGATGATGATGGTGAAGGGTATTTTGCTGATGAAGAGGAATCGGCCGAATAATGAGCGCGTCGTGCTGTAACTAAAGGGTATTCTGTTCATGGCTACTAATAATCACTTACTTATCTCATAATAATAATAATAATAATAATAATAATAATAATAATAATAATAATAATAATACTAAACAAAAGAAACTAATATGGCTACTAATAAGTTTTTCTAAAATAATTCTTCATCCCAACTAAATCATTGATATTTGTAGCGCCAAAAGAAACCTGCACGAGGTTTGTTCAGCCCAAATCTTGTACAGATTTGGAGGATTTTGGTAAAAAACATGCCAAGATGCCAATCAGATGCATGAAATCAGCTTCATTAACAGTAAAAGAAAAATGATAATGTCCAGTATGTAAGCATATATTTTTCAGAGTGAACCAATTGTTGTACATATCCGGAGGATTTTGGCATACAGCTATAGCATCCTCAGTTAACAGTGAACCCATTTTGGTCAAAAAAACATGCCAAGATGACAATCAGATGCATGGGATAAGCTTCATTAATAGTAAAAGAAAAATCAGATGCTAGCAGCATACTTAGTTTGGAAGTGAACCCATTTTGTTAAAAAATCATGCCAAAGATGGCAATCAGCTTCATTAACAGTATCTGAAAAAATGAAAATTTCCATTATCTGAGCTTATATGTTGCTCTACTAATTCACTGTGCCCAACTAAATCTAAAACCCAATTGTTGTGCATATCCGGCCGGAGGATTTTGGCATACGTACCTATACCATCCTCAGTTCACAGTGAACCCATTTTGGTTGGCAAAAAACATGCATGCCAAGATGACAATCAGATGCATGAAAATAAGCTTCACTAACAGTAAAAGAGGATGAGGATGCTAGCAGCATACTTAGTTTGGAAGTGAACCCATTTTTGGTTAAAAAATCATGCCTAAGATGGCAATCAGGTTATCTAACAGTATCTGAAAATGAAAATACCCATTATCTGAGCGTATATGTTGCTCTACTAATTCTTTAGCCCAACTAAATCTAAAACCCAATTGTTGTGCATATCCGGCCGGAGTATTTTGGCATACGTACCTATAGCATCCTCAGTTCACAGTGAACCCATTTTGGTCAAAAAACATGCATGCCAAGAAGACAATCAGATGCATGAAATCAGCTTCATTAACAGTGAATGAAAATGGGGATGCTAGCAGCATACTTAGTTTGGAAGTGAACCCATTTTTGGTTAAAAATCATGCCTAAGATGGCAATCAGGTTATCTAACAGTATCTGAAAATGAAAATACCCATTATCTGAGCGTATATGTTGCTCTACTAATTCTTTAGCCAACTAAATCTAAAACCCAATTGTTGTGCATATCCGGCCGGAGTATTTTGGCATACGTACCTATAGCATCCTCAGTTCACAGTGAACCCATTTTGGTCAAAAAACATGTATGCCAAGAAGACAATCAGATGCATGAAATCAGCTTCATTAACAGTGAAAGAAAATGGGGATGCTAGCAGCATACTTAGTTTGGAAGTGAACCCATTTTTGGTTAAAAAATCATGCCAAAGATGGCAATCAGGTTACTTTAACAGTATCTTAAAATGAAAATTTCCATTATCTGAGCTTATATGTTGCTCTACTACTTCTTTAGCCCAACTAAATCTAAAATCCAATTGTTGTGCATATCCGGCCGGAGGATTTTGGCATACGTACCTATAGCATCCTCAGTTAACAGTGAACCCATTTTGGTCAAAAAAACATGCATGCCAAGAAGACAATCAGATGCATGAAATCAGCTTCATTAACAGTGAAAGAAAATGGGTATGCTAGCAGCATACTTAGTTTGGAAGTGAACCCATTTTTTGTTAAAAAATCATGCCAAAGATGGCAATCAGCTTCATTAACAGTATCTGAAAAATTGAAAATTTCCATTATCTGAGCTTATATGTTGCTCTACTAATTCACTGTGCCCAACTAAATCTAAAACCCAATTGTTGTGCATATCCGGCCGGAGGATTTTGGCATACGTACCTATAGCATCCTCAGTTCACAGTGAACCCATTTTGGTCAAAAAAACATACCAATATGACAATCAGATGCATGAAATAAGCTTCATTAACAGTAAAAGAAGATGAAAATTTCCAGTATCTAAGCATATATTTTTCTATTCATTCTTCATCCCAACTAAACCATTCATGTTAGGAAAATCAAGAAGCATAATCTGAAAAAATAGGCTTTTTTTGAAAAATAAGAGAAATCAAGAGATGATACCGAAGAGAGAGAGAGAGAGCGGGGCGACGAGCGCGGGGGCGTAGGAGAGAGAGAGAGATCGGGGCGATCGCCGATTCACCTCCAAATAGAGAGAGGGAAGAGGGAAATCGAAAATGAAGAAGGGAAGAAGGGACGATTTCGAAAGGTCGAAGGCCGTCGAAGAGGACGAAGCGGCGGAGGCAAACGCGCGGGAAGTAGAGCGAGGAAGGAGGGAAATGAAGCGCCCTTTTTTTGGGGGGGGTCTGGGATAATGGCGAGCGAAGGATTAGGGTTCGCGGGTTTTATCGCCGCTTATTCACCGGCGTTTCAATTAGTCACGCCGGTGAATGTGTCCGTATATTCACCGGCGTTTTAATAATAAATGCCGGTGAATAATACGATTCACCGGCGTTTCTAAATAAAACGCTGGTGAATACGAAGATTGACCGGCGTTTTAAATCGACCGCCGGTGTATAACCATCCCACCTGGCGCCCATTCCTATTCGCTCCCTACCCCGACGCTACTAGTAAAATGTCGGGGAATATTCGCCGCTAAAACAAGTACCTTTTGTAGTGTATTCATGCTTAAGTTGTAGTAAAGCTTCATGCTTAGGTTGTAGTAAATATTCATGCTTAAGTTGTAATAAATATTCATGCTTAAGTTGTAGTAATGCTTCTTGCTTAGTTGTAGTAAATATTCATACTTAAGTTGTATTAAATATTCATACTTAAGTTGTAGTAAATATTCATGCTTAAGTTGTTGTAAAGTTTCATGCTTAAGTTGTAGTAAATATTCATGCTTAAGGTAAATATTCATGCTTAAGTTGTAGTAAATATTCATGCTTAATTTGTAGTAAATATTCATGCTTAAGTTGTAGTAAAGTTTCATGCTTAAGTTGTAGTAAAAGAATCATGTTGCAATTGTAGTGTTTAGTAAAGAACCCATCATGTTGTAGTTGGAGTGTTTAGTAAAGAACCCATCATATTGTAGTTGTAATGTTTAGTAAAGAACCATAATGTTGTAGTTGTAGTGTTTAGTAAAGAACCCGTCATGTTTTAGTTGTGTTTAGTAAAGAACCCATCATGTTCTAATTGTAGTATCCTAGTGAAGAACCCATTCATGCTTGAATGGTATATGTGTAGTTATTCTATATTCAAAAGAACCCATGCTTGAGTTGTGAAGTTGTTCTAGTTAATCTTCTAGAAAGAACATATGCTTGAGTTGCATAGTGGTTCTAGATTCAAAAGAGCCCATGCATGCTTGAATGGTATATTGTAGCATTCTAGTTAAAGAACCCATGCTTGAATTGTATATGGTAGTGTTGTAGTGAGAGATTAAAAAGAACCCATGAACCCATGCTTGGGCTATATGTTCTAGTTTAACTATTGAAATAAATCTATTTTCCATGTTTGTTCTAGTCGACTTTAAACCCATGAAACTAACACCATGGTAGTACTAGCTCAATTGATAAGAGAACCCATGCATTTAGTTTCTAAGTGATTCTAGCACAAACTTGAGAAAGAACCAAAGAATCTAGTTGCATGTAGTTCCAGTTCAATTTGGAAAAAAGAACCCATGGATTCTAGTTGTATGAGGTTCTAATTAAAATTGGACCATATCATGTGAGCATTCTTCATCTTCATGGGTAATAAGAGTTGGGAAAGTCACTAATAATTGTTAGCTTGATAAAAGCTAGTCTAGGGTCTTCTAATTACCCTAGGGGTCATCGACCATCAAGACCCGCATCTTACCATCTTGGAGACTATAGATAAATCTCACCTCAGGCGCCGACGGATCTTAACCGGTGTGGGTTGATCGTGGGCCGAGAGTGTAGACGAGATCCGAGTTAAGGGTAGTGATGAGTGAGGGAGATCTCGTCACTAGTGTCTTGGATCAATAGACCATGAGTTGGACCATGATAATCTAAGTTGAAAATCCTGTAAGATTGCTTAGGATTAGTGACATCATTAGGCTAGTAACTTATAAAGATCTTTACTTAACCATTTTGGCCAAAAGAGAGGAGTTGGTATTAAGGGTGATACCTTATGACCCAACTCGTCCTATAGGCCGACACTAGGTGGTGTTATTGGGTTGTACCTTCCCGTCAAAGGGATACGTACAGTGCCTTCTCACGAGTTGGGAGCATGGGTTGCGTATCTCACACTGTTAATTCCTGAAGTACCATGATAAGGGCAGGCGGAGCTAGGGGATGGACATCCGGAACTCCGTCAGGTTCTATGCCGGGAAAGTGAACATGTCATGGACTACGGTCTATGAGTTAGGGGGCTGCAGGGGATGCTTCGAGCTAACCTGTGCTGCAGTAACTCCGAGGGTTCGTCTTGTTTTTGAGTGAGGTCTGGTGCGCCGGGTAGTAGTAGCCAACATAGACACTATGAGTGTACTGCATTGGTGGGACTTGACCACGTCTGCAATCTCATCAGTCACGTATCTATCAGGAACAGGTTGTGTACAAAAGTAGAATTTCATAATGCGGGTCCAAATCCATAAATATGGAGAACGACTTGATATGGACGTATGTAGTTATGGGATGCATACGACTCCAGATTCTCGCTTGCATTAGAATAAGAGCATCCTAGCTTAGTTGACATTGCATTAGGTTCTAAGGCATTGCACTCATGAACACTTAAACTACACCAACACATTTACCATGCTTGATATGTTTGTTTTTTAGATTTGCTGCTAGTCATCAGACTTTAAGCGTCAGTATATGTACTGACATCCCCACTCTAATAGGATCTGGATACAGGATCACCAGCTCTGGAGAACTCTAGTCAAGGCATGGCTTCCATGTGAAGAACCCGATGTTTATTATTTCATTCTTGTATACTCTGATGTAATATATTGAAACAATGGAAACACTCGGCTTGTAATATTGTATTAAGTAAAAAGTTTTAAATTTTCCTGTTTTCTGTGTATTGTGGCTAATTGAATGTAATATTCTGGCTTTTGTCACGGTGTTCCAGTATATGGAAACCGGGGCGTTACACCGACATGGATAGCATAGTCATAGAAATTCGGGAAACAGCAAGATACAGCAATTTTGTGAATCTAGAATGCTTGACAAAGCAGTACTAAAACAGTGATAGATTACAAAGTATAGCTCGAAATCCAAATCTGTCAAAAGGATGATAAAATAGATACAGTATGCTACATTTTATGTTTATAAATTTTTTACTAAAAGCAACTAGAGTCAAGTCGAAAACATGGTTATTCACTGAACAGCATGCAAAACTGGAGATATAGTACTCTGTTCACAAGCATTGGATAGTTTATAAATATCATCAAACAAATCTACAAAAATTTGGGGTTAATCCCAGTCAAGTCTAGTCATAGCCAGCAAAATATTATGTCCAAATATTATCTTTAGCATCAGTATTAAAATAATTAATTACACAGAAATCTCATAAAACAGAATCTGGAATTTCTAATACATCTGTAGCAAAACAGCAATAACTCATAACTCACAAATCGAAACTGAGATCTGTCGAAAATTCTAGAAAATAGACAATGAGGTCTACGATTTATATTTACAAATTAATTTTATTTACTGACCTCAACTGGGTCTAAAATACTGAAACAAAACGAGCCAATAGCAAAAAACAGAAATCTCTTCTTATGCATTAAATCAAATAGTTCATATGCAATAAATCCAAATTATAACAAAATACAAAACATGATATAATAGATGTACAACAGGCGGTATTTAGTACTTGTATATACAACAAAAAAATACAAGTTACTTGCCTTGAAATTGACGACGGATCTGACGAAAAGAGAGAATAATGGGAATAGGTTCCCGGGCACGAACACAATAACACGAACGAAACACGAACGAGATGCACAAGACGATAACGATCACCACGAACACAATAGCGCGAACACAATACTCGAGATCGACACAAGCACACAAAAGAGAGAGCGCAACTGGGTGTACACTGCGAGAGGAGGACGACGACGGCTAAGGGGCACGACGGCGGCGGAACGGCACGACGGCGGCACAAACAGGGGACCACGACGGCAGCGCAAACAGGGAACAGCGACGGGGTTGTCGCTCTGGCTGTTGGGTGCTGTCGCTGGTGGCGCTCGAGAGGAGGTAGGGAAGGAGGGGGCTGGCATTGCTGGCTGCTGTTATGGCGTCGGAGGGCGGTGCTGTGGGGCAAGGAGGCACCGGCGATCGGAGGCCGGGGGTGCTGCTGTAGGCCGGAGGGGGACCAGGAGCAGGGGTACACGGGAGAGAGAAATAAGGGATGAGAGAGAATATTAGGTTTTGGTTTTGGAGATAGGAATTGCAGAGGACAATAACAAAATTTGTTGGGGATTAATAAGGAGAGATTTTTGGCAAGTTGTGATTTGGAGAATCAAGAGAATAGGGAAAGGAGATATGATCTGCTTGTTAGGAAACGTGAAGAAAATCTGGAGAAGACTGGGTCAAAGAAGTGGGTACTGGGTTACGGGTTAGGATCCAATAGGATGGGTATGAGGGTTCTATAGGGTATATTGGGTAGAAAAACCAGATCCAACAAGACAGAGTTCAAATAAATAGACAATTAAGCCATGAAATGCAACAAATGAGAAACAATAAATCATCGAGAGACAGAAGAATAAGCAGACAAATGAATCTCAAAAGAATCAAACAAATAGATGAATATATAAATACTAGAAAGAAGAACAAATACATGGTTTAGGAAAAGAAAGAGTATAAATAGATAGAATACACTAGAAGAAAGAATACAGTACAAGAATACAGAAAATGGGATACAGGAGTTACACCCACACTCTTAAGCAAGCCCGAGCCAGGTTAGGTATTACTCTATCTGGCTACTTTAGATCAGACCCTCAATGTCATCTTGGTGAAAGAAGAGGATAGGATTCGGAAGCTGATCTACTATGTGAGCAAAGTCCTTCATGACGCCGAGTTTTGTTAATCCAAGATGGAGAAGATGGCCTACGCTCTGATCATGGCCACCCACAAACTTCGTTCATACTTCCAAGCACTCTCTATTTTGGTCCTCACCGACCAACCCCTCAAGAAAATGCTTCACAAGCCCGAGAGCTCCAAGCAACTTATGAAGTGGTCCAACAAAGTGAGCTAGCACGACATAGGCTACCGACCGAAGATGACCATCAAGGCCGAAGCCTTAGTCTGAGGAAGGCATTGATCTCCACACTATAGTGTCTACGTCAATGGATCCTCTTGCATCGTAGGGTGCAGGTTGGGGTCACCCTGCTCGGTCCAGATGATTTCACCTTCCAGTACTCACTCTGCCTCAACTTCAAGAATCTAACAATGATGATGAATTTGAAGCAATAATTTTCAACCTCCTCTTAGCTCATAAAGCAGGGGCCCAGAATGTAAAAGTGTTCAGCAACTCCCAACTGGTGGTGAACCTGATCCTTGGAGAATATGAGGCCAGGGATGACCACATGGTCAAGTATTTAGCTTGCGTAAAGAAGCTCTTAGCTACATTCCAGGGGCCAACGTCACTTGGATCCCCCAGTGAAGAAAACCGGCAAGCGGATGCCCTCTTAAGCTAGCCTCCTCTACCTCTGAAGGATTCGATCACACTGTGCCAATTGAAGTCCTACTCAAGCCAACCATCAAAAAGGAAGCCTTGGAGCTCATGTTTACCACCCATGGACACCCAGAGATTGTTGGATAAAACCCTTGGTAGACTTTCTTGGTAAGGGAATCCTCCAAACGGATCCCAAAGAAGCAAGAAAGATCTGGGTAAGAGCATAAAGATACACACTTTTCGTATAAGTCTTGTACAATTGCACCTACACTCTCATAGATGGTAGACCTTACCTACGATGCCTCTCCCCCGAGAAGTCTAAGTATGCACTCAGAGAAGTACATGAAGGAATGGGTGGTAGTCACATGAATGAGGTCCCTTGCACGGAAGATTCTTAACCACGTGTACTATTGGATCCTAGACCACGTTCGTCGATGCACCTCATGTCAGAAGTTCTCCCTAATGAATAGGGTGCCCCAAGCTGAACTATACTCCATATCGAGTCTGATCCCCTTTGCCATATAGGGAATGGGCTTGCTCGGACTGTTTTCCCCGCGACTAGATGGAGGAACTTCCTAGAGATAGCTATTGATTACTTCACAAAGTGGATCGGAGATCGTTAGCCTCCATCACTGAAAAGAAGAATCAGTAGTTCTTTTATAAGAACATTTTCTGTAGTTTTGGAATCCCCCAAATCCTCGTCACCGACTACGAAACCTAATTTGCTGCCAAGGGGTTCCATAAATTATTCACTGACTTAGGGATCAAACAACGTTTCTCTTCCATCTCACACCTCCAGACCAACACCCAGACTAAGATTGCCAACCGACAAATCTTTGATGGACTCAAGAAAAGGCTTGATGAAGCTCCCAAGGGGTTTTAGGTCGAAGAGCTCCCAAGTGTGTTCTGGCCTTACAGAACTACGAAGAGAACCCCAACATGACAAACCCCATTCAACCTCACCTTCGGCACTGAAAGATCTAATCCCACTAGATGTCAGAGTACCTTCCCCTCGCCTACTCTCCTTCAATGAAAAATAGAACTCAAATGACCTCCGCGAAAACCTTGATCTCATTGAAGAAGTTTGCAAGAAATCAGCCCTATGAAGACACATTTATCAGCAATTGGTGGAGAATTTCTGCAACAAGAGGGTCCACCCAGTAAACCTCAAGGAAGATGACCTTGTCCTGTAGAAACTCAAATTCTTCGACCCATGCAAGAAGGGAAAGCTCGCTCCAAACTAGGAAGGACCATATAGGGTTTCCAAATTTGTCCACCCGAGAGCTAACCGACTTGATGACCTAGGGGCAAGAAGATATCAAGGACTTGGAACACCGAACACCTGATGAAGTTAAACGAGGGCGCTTAACTCCCTCCACTTAGATATTTTAAGATTTCTAATAAAGCTGAACGTTACAACGGCCACATCATGTAATAAAGGCTAGCCACCAAGTCAGTCACTTAGGTTTATCGTTCAAAAATTCTTACACTACTCTTTCGATGTAAACAATGAGTGGGGTGCTAAGTTCCTTCCCCGAAGCTACACCAATGACTCACTAAGTCCCAAATAACATGCTCGGAGTCCAACTCTTCCCTAGAGTTGCTCTCACAGATTGTTAATCCTCAAATAACAAGTTCAGAAGTCCAACCCCTCCCTAAAGTTGCTCCCACAAATCGTTAACTCCTCAAATAACAAGTTCGAAGTCTAAACTAGTGCCTCAAAGCTGCTCCCTCAACTTACTAACAAGCAAGTTTGGAGCTAGGCTCATCACTCGAAACTGCTTCCATAACTCGTTAACCTCTTAAACAGCAAGTTCAAAGTCAAAACTTGTGGCTCAAAGTCGCTCCTGCAACTTGCAAATAAGAAAGTTCATAGCAGGGCTCGTCATTCAACACTGCTCCTGTAACTCACTGGCTCTTTAAAAACCCAGTTTGGAGTTCAAAATCATGGCTCGAAGTCAGTCACACAACTCACAAATATGCATGTTTGGAGCTCGACTCGCCACTTGAACTACTCCTGCAACTAGTTAAACTTCCAATATGCAAGTTCATAGCCCTACTCTTCTATAAAGCTACTCCGAAAACTTGCTAATTCTCAAACGGACCAGAGATGCTTCCACAAACAAGCAAGTTCAGGGTTGGGCTCGTCACTCGAAACTGCTCCTATAACGTATTAACCCTCCTAACAATTAGTTTAGAGTCCAAACTCCTGGCTTGGAGCTAAGACAAAAAAAACTCGTTTCCAGGGACAGGCTTAGCTTTATGGATGCCTGCTCATCACTTGAAACTACTCTCAAAACTCACTCTCAAGAAACAAGATTCGTTGGTTCTAAACAATGGTCCACAACACATAAAACAAGATTGAGACAAAAATGAGCGAACCTTTATTTCACATCAAAGTCCAGTACAAGTTCGACAACTAAAAACATCGAAAGCAAGTGCACTAAGTTTACAAGACCTCATCAAGATCACCTTTGTTTCCTCGTGAGAGGAGAATGTTTCGATTAAGGGACACGATTCACTGGTGATAATTCTTGACCAAAGAAGCTCCTCCTCGGCTACCCGAGCTACCCGAATGAGGTGTTAACCCAACCGATCGAGTCTGAATGTCTTGACTGGAAAGGCACTGTCCCTTTTTGGTAAAGCTGAGCTAGATTACCCGGCCATTCTGCTTTGACCATCACCAGGATTCCATAGGGCCACCTAGGCATCCGAGTTTACTTCTCTAATGGTCATTCCCAGTCCAACACTGCAAGGACAAGGGATGCTTCACATTTTCAGTCCCCCAAGCATCGCCTTAAGAAAATAAATCTCCAAATCCCTCTCTACGAGCAACTCCCTGAGAAGAACATCCTCACCATAGGTATTTCTCTCCACCAAGGGGCGCGACGGTAAACAAACCAGACAATCCCCCATCAGGTGAGCTACCTCAAAGTCCCACTTGATCAACACTACCTTCAGGCGAGGGATCTCCAACCCCACCTCGTGCAACACATTGCGAAAATGGACAAGCTCCGACTCCATCATTCGCAACTTATTGCGAAGACGAGTAAGCTCAGCATCTCAGGATCTTCTCCCATGTACACAACTATCTGTCAATAAAGAAAGGAAGGGAGTTACTACAACACTGGCAAACACTGAGAACTTAAACTCCAACAATAAGATAACTAAAGATTTCTAGCTAAACACATCCAAAATTCTTGCCATCAAAGAAAACCACAAGTGTTAGACACCAGTACATTACTTCAATCAAAATGGAAGATACATCAGCATGTGGCGGACATGAGAATGCTGTGGTACCCCTTCCCGGTGAAGATAGGAACATAATCGGCCACATCGGCTATGGCCTTACCATACGACTTGTCCATCATGCCTTTGAGCTTGTCCTTCGCTTTGGCCTCCCCTCAGCCACCTCTTTCGCCAGTACAGCCTCCATCTCCCTTTTCTCCTCCTCTCGTTCCTTTTGCTCGACCTCGAGAGAGGCAATTTTCTTCTCCGCCGCCTTGCACTTTTGGAGGTGATCATCCTCACTATTTCGAGCGACCTTCTTCCTCTCTCTCTCTCTCTCTCTCTCAAAGCCCGAGAGGCTTGACCTTTCAGAACTTTCTCCTCGGCCTTATGCTAGCCAATCAGGTTACTGAAGTGGTAGGTAATCTGCAAAGAGAAAAGGCTTAGGGCTTAGAAATATATGAAGGCATATGAAGCTACATTACAAAGTATAGAACATACCGCCATGTTTGACCAGACGATCTCCATAATGGAGGGGGTCATCGTCTCCTTCTTCAACCTCATCCGATCCAACGAAGTGGAAGATTCATGATCGCATCAAGGCAAGCGACTGAATTGCCAGGGACCGCTTTGGCCTCTCCTCGGCGCGCCAGTGACAATCACGACAAAGAGGAGCCCTATGCAGTAGGACTCTTCACCATCCCTAGAGTCGGCGACCACCGGGTTGAGATCGAAGAACACTTAGTCACCTTCATGCAAGGCAGTTTTCTAGTCGTCCTCTTCCTCTTCTTTGCCTCCTCAGGTGCCTTATTGTGCAGAGCAACACGATCGGCAAAGAGGTCCTCAAAATCCATCCCTTCCTTTGCTGCGAAATCAACATGAAAGGAGATGTGACAATTTGAAGAAGCTAGAGAAACTAGATAAATTGACAAAAAGTAAAACTAAAGACTTAGAAGCAATAAAACTGTAAAAAATGTACTGGATCCATTGGGCTCAGACCCCTCTCAAAAAGAACCTCATCTGTCATAATCTTCCACTTCAATGCCTTTCGCTCGAGGACAGCGTTACTCACCCACTTTTCTTCCTCAGTCACTTCCGGCTCGGCCTGCGCCTTCTTGGATACACTTTCCTTCCACTTAGTGGAAAACCCCCACACAACCGGACTATGGATGATGAAGAATTTACTCTTCCAGTGTTTGATCGAGTAGGGATGCTCGATCACCCTAATATCAGGGTGGGGGGAAATATAGAACAACTCCTCCATCCTACTCAATTGAATAACTCTGAAGTGCCTCCTCCAAACTTTCAGACTCGGCTCGACACTGATGCTCTGACATTGCAAAATAAAGACGATCGCATGTCTCCACATGTTTGGCATAAGCTGCACCGAACTTAGTTTGTACCAACTCAGATCTCTTTCATGAAGGGATGAAAGGGTAAACAATGCTCGGCATAGAAGGTGTCAAAGGGGAAGAAAAAAACTCACTGTGTATCCCGTAACAAGCCATAACTCCAGGACCAGGAAGAAGTAACTCAAACTCAGGTGGAAACTTGAAAGCGACCATATCTTCATAAGATCTTCATTCGTGAGAATGGAGTGGTGTGGACGTAGTCAGGATCTTCATGATCCATGCCATACGAATGAAACCCTCTAAGTCTTCAGGATACTAGAGAATGAAGATGGCGACAAGAGAGGGATGAGTCTGATCAAGCAAGTTTCTCGTAAAATTCCTTTTCGCCACAATTATTATCCCCACAATAACCGAACCCTCTGCTATTCCTTTTCCCTTCTCTTCTCTTGTAGGGCGGACGGAGACCACCTCTTCTTCGATACGACCTAAGAAGGATGTGGAGTCACCCAACGAAACCCTTTTCATAGCTTATTAAATTATAATGAGTTACCTAGTTCAACGATAGTGAACTTCCACAAGACAAAAGTAAAAAAAAAAAATAAAAAAAAAAAAAAAAAAAAAACACACATGGCTTCGAATTCTAGAGTGAGAAGGAACGGCAAGAGAGAGAAAGAGATTTGCAAAAATGAGAGAAAGTGAAAGTGAAAAGGAAGAGAAGGAGATGGGCCAAATATATATGCAGAGAAATCTAACTATCGAAAACTGCATGGACATGTGGCAGCATCTGCGCGGTCCAATCCAGAGTCAAGAACCACGTGGCACCAATCCACGCAGTCAAAAAGAGGAACCAATGCAGGACACGTAGGAGCCAGCTTGGCTCCAACTCTGCAGAATGTAAGATCACATGGTCCACGTGGTAGCCAGCTCAACATGTGCTAGCTCAGCTCTAACCTGGCTCTAGTATAGCAGAACGTGTAATACACCATATTTAGTAGAGTGTGTGTGTGTGTGTGTGTGTGTGTGTGTCTATATATATATATATATATATATATATATTAGGTGGGCATATAGAATATGGATTATGGGCTTGGTGTATGAATATTAAATTGGGCCGTGAGGAAATATCGTCGCATGATGTGGGCCTTGATATATATATATATATATATATATATATATATATATATATGATATATATAATATATATGAAGTGGGATGTGCATGTATTTGAAGTGGGGGCTCGGGTGTGTTTGCATGTGGCACCTTTGTGAGGCAAGCCTGTGGTGGGCCGTTGTTAGGACTTATTTTTCGCGTGCGCACACACTTAGTCGTGTGCGCAGCTAAGCGGGGTTCAGAGTGTTACAAATGGTATTAGAGCTGACTTTCAACACCGATAGTGTACAAGATGTACACCTGAGATGGAGCTAGTGATGTACACTAGTAAAGAGACCAGTGATGTACACTAGCAGAATCAGGGTACTCCACTCTACATCTGCTAGAATGTGATCTTTTGCTAGATTGCAAGTCCCGAGCTTAGCGAGGATGCTAAGATCTCATGGTGGGGTGTATGTAATACCCCTTATTGCCTTAAGATATATATAGATATAATATTAATTAGGTGGGCATATAGAGAGTAGTATGGGCTTTAGTGTGTATAAGATTATATGGGCCAAGAAAGTGAAGAATGAAGTGGTTGTGTGTGTGCTTGGGTTGAGTGGGCCCGGGAATGATAAGAAAGAAATATGAGCATGTCTTGCTCACGTGAAGTGGAGCTTGTAGTAAGTGAATGGTGGGCTAGGAATGTCCTACAACAGCCATTAAGTGAGAAAGATGAGTAGATATATACATAAGCCAATGGTTAAAAGATACATATAAGCTATAGCACCTTTTGTGAGGCAAGCCTGTGGTGGGCTATTGTTAAGACTTGTTTATCGCGTGCGCAACTGAGCAAAGCTCGGAGCGTTACAGAACGTCGGTCTACATGGTCCACGTGACATCCAGCTTAGAATTTTGGTCATCCGAGCTGCACCGCCATTTCACCAAAAATGGACCATCAGATTGCTTCAAAAACCGCTCCCACCTTATCACACAGTTCCATTTGCTTCAAAATTTGTGCCCACTAGCACGATGGATAAATGACAAAATAGCCAATGGCATCGATGACGTCAGCAATAGCTCGTAGCCGCCTCGCCCGAGCTAGCTCGTACCTCTGAGACTTTGTCATCCGAGCTACACGATCATTTTGACAAAAGAGGGCCATTCGGTCGTTCCAAAAAGTAAACCAAGGTGATCTGACCATCTGATATGCCTAGTAAAATGCGACCAGCAACTCGGTAACTAGACGACAAGCCAGCTACAAGGGTAGTTCAGAGCCCCCTCGCCGATCTATCTTGTAGCTCGGAAACTTTATCATTCAAGCTACTCGCTCATTTCGACGATTTTGGGCTGCCCGATCTCTCCGAAATCCACGCTCGCTTGATTTAGGCGCTCGATCGCCCCAAATTTCGTGCCAAGTATTGATTTTGATTTAAAATTTATAAATTTGGAAAAATTAATCAAAAGTTCAAAAATATAAATATAGTTTTAGAAATTTAATTTAAAATTTAGCTCCGAAATGTGCTTGACTTGATCCAAAGTTTTTAAATAATTATGAATTTAGATATAAATTGTTTACAGAATCCAATAATTTTTTATAAATTCAGAAAATTTATTAAAATTTTTAAAAATTAATTGAAAATAGGAAAAATTAATCAAAAATTCCAAAAAAAATCTAGAAATATTGGAAGTTCTACAAAATTGTTGGTACCGCGAGAAGCTCCAAACAAGATCCCAAGCATCCTCAAAGCTCCGATATATTCTTCTGATCACTCAAAAAATAAATGAATTATTCCTCAAAGGTTGTGATATCTAACATTCAAGAGTTTATGGCTTGTGATATAGGTAAAATCAGGGTCATACGATCCCGATACGCATCTTAAAGCTTCTCTGGGGCAAAACAGTAATTTCAGGCACTACAGTCCATTAAGAGGAACATGGGTCACTTTTAGGCCAATGAACTCAACCAGGCCTACAATATTGGATTGGCTTATAGCCTTATAAGAGGAGTTCCAACTAATTAAAAGCTATTGACAAAATCTTCTATCTTTAATAGAGTTATCAACTAACTTTATTCCATCACCATAGAAATATGGAGTTTAATCTTAAAGGATGTCAATTTGAGTCTATGTTTAGGAACTAACTCCTATGCTATAAATACCCTCTACATCCATCATGCTGAGGTAATCAATCTTTTGCCACTAATGTAACACCCCTTTATTTTATAATTTCAAAATAGTTGTTTGGATTTCTTTTATTGGTAATATATATTATTGTTATTGTTATTATTATGCATAAATATGCAATTTATCTTATATTTATATTCTTTAATTTATTTATTTATTTGGTGGAGCGGGTTTTATTAGATTTTATTATGAAAAGAAGAATTATAAGGACATATAAATAATGAAAAAGTCAGGGGCTTATAATTAATTTTCCACTTTTATTTACACCTCTACCCTTCTCCTTCTTCCTCTTCACGTCATCCAAATCGTCGAGACCGAAACCCCATCTTCTTCTTCTTTATTTTCGAATTTTAAATCCCCAAATTCTTAGCCATTTTACAAAAAAATTATAGGCCTAGCTATTTTGAGGGTGCTCTTCAACGTCCCGCCATTGGTTTTTCGGATTGGCTTCTTGGAAGGTGAGAATTTATTTCATTAAATTGTATAGGGTTGTATGTTTCCAATTTTTGGCAAGAGAATTAGGTAGTAGGAAGATTAGGAGATAACCTTCATGTTAGAAGTGCTTAATTCTTTATTGGATATGGTAAAAGTAAATTTGAAAAGAGTAAGGGTTGTGGGTTTGAAATTAAAAGAGTTATGCCATCAATTTATTAGAGAGTGGCCATAGAAATTGTTGTAAATTATGATAAACAACTTAGAATACTTTTGAAGAAATTTATAAGCTTAAAACCTGGTTAATAGAATTGTAAGTGTGTGAATACGTGTAATGCACAGCGGGCATCGATGAAATGCCTGTGAGAAATTAGAATGATTTTAATTGTTATTTATGAGTGATTTGGATATCTTTAACCCTAATCAGTGTTAAAACTTGGTAATAAGAAGAAGAAGCAAGTTTGGGGTAAATAGCGAAGAGCTTACTAGACGGTATTTGCGTTTCCTCAGGTGAGTATGATTTCTTTAATTTTATGTATGTGAGGTGCTATGAAAAATTTTAAATTATGGTTTACTATGTGTGATGCGTAAAATGTATCAAGTATAGAAATTCATAAGTATGATACGGAATAAAATTATGGGGTGTAAGAAAATAGTATACATGTATGGGAGTGTGTTGATGCTTGTATGTATATATATATATGATACTGGGTTGTATATTTAGATTTGGAGAGCTATACAGATATTGATATATGTATGTGTATGTATGATATGTGATGATATGACTAATGGGATGCGATAAAAAAACATGGTTCATGTATGATGTGTGATTATGTGATGTGTTAATATGAACAAAATAATGGCGATGTGTATATACGATATGTACAAATATGATGTGATAATGTGATGTGATAATATGATGAAATAAATGATAGGATGTATGTGTGATATGTGGGTGATAAAATGAAAATATTATGTGATATGAGAATGGCATGGTATGTGTGACGTGCGAGTGATAAATGAGAATTTTATATGATAATTGATGAGATTAAAGGCTTGGTGTATGGATGATATGCAGGTGTTAACTTTGAAATTTTATATGATAATGAATAAAGAGAACACTGTATGCATGATATATGATAATATGATCAGATAAGCATGATATATGATAATATAACAAGATTTAGTATGCATATTATGTGATAAAAGATAAGATAAATAACATAGTGTATGTCGGTTATGTGATAATATATATATTGAGTTAAAATGATGAGATGATATGTGATAATATGATGGGATTAAATAAAGGAGATATACTCATTTACGGTAATGTAAAGGAGAAATTTTATAATTATGTTATAAAGGAGAAATTCAGGTTATAAAGGAGAAATTTTATAATAAGGAGAAATTTTATTTTAAGGAGAAATTATAAAGAGATAATTTTATTATTGGCACTGCCGCACAATCTCCCAGGGGTTTGGGCTAGACCCCATAGGCCCGGGATATACCCGGAAACAGGAGTTATATATTCCCCAAATTTATATTTGGGAGCAGATACCCAAGATGGACTTGGGAGGAGTTTTTCCCTCGCTGGTATAGGGCCAGGAGGAAGACGTAACCTCGGATGCGTAAGACCTATGTGGCAGCAATCAACGTATTTACCCAAGATGGACTTTGGATTTGTTTTTGACTAGCCTTCTGGTTTTAGTCTTGGTTGGACATGCGTGCAACCGTACTATCAATCCAGCCCACTAATGACAGATTTGTAGGACACCTGGATCTAGGTAAAAGGGTGGGTTAACATGATTGAAATGTACGGGGGGAGGCACAGAGATGCCTGTGTTGTACGAGGATGTCAGTTGTGTGGGCACTAAAAGGAGAAAATATAAATGTGTATATATGTACTGAAGGAATATCTGTATATATGAAGATAATGATGTTATGATACACTACGAAGACTATTTATATTACAAGATATATGAATATATTATGGGAGATATATATGTGTGTGTGTGTGTGTATGTGTGTGTGTGTGTGTGTGTGACAATACCTATATGGTTCAAGTTATGCTTATGAATATGTGATATAAATATAGTTATATAACCATATGGTTGAAGTTATCTAATTACTGTATATGGATGGAGTTGTGCATTTATTTGCGTGATATAAATGGCATGTATATTTATATGAAATTAATGGAGTGATATACGTTTATGTTGTTGGAATTATATGGCTACTTATAAAATTATATCGACGAGAGGAGTTAAGTATGAAGAAAAGAATAGAAATAAAAAGTAAAGTAAATTGTATATTACCCAAGTAATCTGTGGCGCCCCGATTTCCGATACCGGGAAACCGTGACACGAGCCAAGACATTTTCTTCAATTAGTCACAATACACAGAAAAACAGGAGAATTTAAAACTTTTTATTCAATACACAAAGTGTTACAAGTCTGAATATTGTACAACTGTAATACCTTACAATAGAGTTACAATATTACCTTTACATTTCCAAGTATTACAACCTTCAACATCTTACATCAGAGTACTTCTCGACTAATGCATAATCAATATATATACTGCAGCGGAACTAAACATAACACTGACTCCTTGCTTTCCTTGCCTTGAGTCCTCCTGAATTTCGCCTTTGTACTTCGGTGATCCAGTACCTATGGAAGTGGGGACGTCAGTATTCACTGACGCTTAAAGGCTGATCATATAGCAGTGAATCTCCTAAACAATATACAAAATATAGCAATGGTGTTGGTGTAGTTTAAGTGTTCGTGAGTGCTATGACTAGACTCTAATGCGATATTTAAATAGAACTAGGACGCTTCCTATTCTAATGTCAGCAAGTCTCCGAAGCAACATGCAGCCCATACTACATGTGACCCCATCTCAAGCCGTTTCTCCATATATAGGGATTAGAACCCGCGTTATGAACTTTTAATTGGACTCAACCTGTTCTTGACACCTACACGTGGCTAATGAGGTTGCAAACGTGGTCAAGTCCCACTATTGCATTTCGCCAGTGGTGTCTATGTTCGCCACTACGACCCGGCTAACCGGACCTCTCTCAAAATAGACGAACCCAATGTATCGCGCGTCATTCCAAAACCAAACTATAGGGTTTCGCAAGCACAGGGTAGCGCGAAGCCTACCCTGTGGCACCCTCTGGGGTATCGCAAGCGCAGGACTGCACAATGCATCCTGTGGCATCCCCAGCCACGGTACCTCAGGAATTAACAGCGCGAGATACGCAACCCGTGTCCTCAACTTGCGAGACGGCACCGTATGTATCCCTTTGATGGGAAGGTACAACCCAATACACCACCTATGATCTGCCTCAAGGGACGAGTTAGTGTAAGGGGCCCCCTACAACTGACTCCTCTCTCCCGGCAAAAGGGTTTAAAATGATCCTTGTAAGTCACTACCCTAATGACGTCCCTGACTCGAACAATCCTAGGGATGAGAAGATTATAAACACAACATGCTAGGCCTTAAATTAGGCTTCGCAAGACACCTCTACTAGGCTGCTCAACCTAGACTTACTAGATCCCTCAGGATCCGGTTCGTGGCTCATCGATCCAAGACTTTGGCCATGCGAATATACACGCATGCCGCTACCCTAGACTTGGATTTCGTCTATACTCCGGTCCTCGATTAACCTACCCTGGTTAAGATTCGACGGTACACAAGGAGTGACTCCTCCACAGTTCCTTAGGGTAAGAAAAACATATGTCTTGATGGTCGATAGCCCTTAGGGTGGTAATCTCACTGTAGCGGCCCGATTTCCGACACTGGAAAACCGTGACACGAGCCAAGACCTTTTCTTCAATTAGTCACAATACACAGAAAAAACAGGAGAATTTAAAACTTTTTATTCAATACACCAAGTGTTAAAAGTCTGAATATTGTACAACTGTAATACCTTACAATAGAGTTACAATATTACCTTTACATTTCTAAGTATTACAACCCTCAACATCTTACATCAGAGTATTTCTCAACTAATACATAATCAATACATATACTGCAGCGGAACTAAACATAACACTGACTCCTTGCTTTCCTTGCCTTGAGTCCTCCTGAATTTCGCCTTTGTACTTCGGCGATCCAGTACCTATGGAAGTGGGGACGTCAGTATTCACTGACGCTTAAAGGCTGATCATATAGCAGCGAATCTTCCAAACAATATACAAAATATAGCAATAGTGTTGGTGTAGTTTAAATGTTCGTGAGTGCTATGACTAGACTCTAATGCAATTTGAAATAGAACTAGGACGCTTCCTATTCTAATGTCAGCAAGTTTCCGAAGCAACATGCAACCCATACTACATGCGGCCCCATCTCAAGCCGTTTCTCCATATATAGGGATTGAACCCGCGTTTAAGAATTCTAATTGTACACAACCTGTTCTCGACACCTACACGTGGCTAATGAGGTTGCAGATGTGGTCATGTGCCACTGTTGCATTTCGCCAGTGGTGTCTATGTTCGCCACTGCGACCCGGCCAACCGGACCTCTCTCCAAATAGACGAACCCAACATATCGGGCGTCATTCCAAAATCAACTATAGGGTTTCGCAAGCGCAGGGTAGCACAAAGCCTACCCTGTGGCACCCTCTGGGGTCTAGCAAGCACAGGACTGCACAATGCATCCTGCGGCACCCCCAGCCACGGTACCTCAGGAATTAACAGAGCGAGATACGCAACCCATGTCCTCAACTTGTGAGACGGCACCGTGCGTATCCCTTTGACGGGAAGGTACAACCCGATACACCAGCTATGATCTGCCTCAAGGGACGAGTTAGTGTAAGGGGCCCCCTACCACTGACTCCTCTCTCCCGGCAAAAGGGTTTAAATAAACTGATCCTTGTAAGTCGCTATCCTAATGATGTCCCTGACTCGAACAATCCTAGGGGTGACAATATTATAACACAACCTGCTAGGCCTTTAATTTAGGCTTCGCAAGACAACTCTACTAGGCTGCTCAACCTAGACTTACCAGAATCCCTCAGGATCTGGTTCGTGGCTCATCGATCCAAGACTTTGGCTGTGCAAATATACACGCATGCCGCTACCCTAGACTTGGATTTTGTCCATACTCCGGTCCTCGATCAACCTACCCTGGTTAAGATTCGACGGTACACAAGGAGCGACTCCTCCACAGTTCCTTAGGGTAAGAAAACATATGTCTTGATGGTCGATAGCCCTTAAGGTGGTAACATCACCCTAGACGAGCACAACGAACTGTGTACTAGCTAACAAGCTATACACGAGTAACAACCACATACGAGCCAATAAGCTACGTATGAAACAATAACTACCTACGAGCCAGGCGGGCCTCGTAGGAGATAACCACGTACATACCAGCCAAATAAGCCGTGTATGAGGCCAACAGCTACGCATGGGCCGGTCGGGCCGCGTACGAGACAACAACCTATATACGAGCCAACTAAGCTACGTATGAGACCCACAGCTACATACAGGCTAGTCGAGCTACGTACGAGCATAACCATACGCAAACAACCATACAGGTAATCAATCCTAGAAGCAACCAAACGTGCTTACTAGCAAACTTAATCTTTTATTATTAGAAGCAACAAAAGAATCTACTAGTAGTCTATGATCGGTATTCTACTAAGGAAGAACCAAAGGCGACAAAACGGCCTTTATCAACTAACTAATACTAGAGGTCTTCCCGATCTTACTACTTCGACCTATAGCGCCTTAAGTACGGCGCACAATTGCTAGCATATTCCTACGACAATCTAATCATATAATACAACCACCATGATACTCCTATGTATGAATGTGATTAATGCTTATGCTTACATCGAGCTCAAGCATGAAAATCACTTACGACCTAGACATAAAGTCCACTATAGTCAAGCGTAGGTTACAAATTGATCATGGAAGCTTACTACTTATCATGACTAATCACCACAACCCAATTAGTATGAACAAGCAACATTCCAAGGCATAGTAGGTAGTTCTAACACTACTCCTACAATATTTTAAGCAAGTATTTGAACTTTTAGCATGGTATAGAACACAACATAAAATCTCTACAATTACCATGGGTAGTTTCTTTACTCTAAGCATGAATATCATAGTATGGATGTCATTACTTAACATGATCAACAATTAGCACGATACCTACTTACTTAGCATGAATCATGCTCATCTACTAACATAGCATGAACGGACACTTATCTAAGCATGGGTGCCATGTAAACATGAGTATTTATGTAACCTAGCATGGTATACAACTTAATTACCATTAAGCTAGCATGGCACACAACTTACTTGTAATTAAGCTAGCATGGTATATCTCTTACATACAATTAAACTAGCATGGCATACACTTTTCTACCACTTATCTAGCATGGTATACAACTTGCATACAATTTAAACTAGCATGGTATATCTCTTACATACAATTAAACTAGCATGGCATACACTTTTCTACCACTTATCTAGCATGGTATACAACTTGCATACAATTTAAACTAGCATGGTATATCTCTTACATACAATTAAACTAGCATGGCATACACTTTTCTACCACTTATCTAGCATGGTATATCTCTTACATACAATTAAACTAACATGGTATGCCATATACCTATAATTTAAGCTAACATGGTATGTCACATCCCTACAATCAAACTAGCATGGTAGGAAATTTTATTATGGATCCTACAACATCCTAAGCATAATGTCATTAATCCAAGCATGGTAGGAAACTCTTAGATTGATTCCTACAACATTC
This sequence comes from Hemerocallis citrina, assembly GCA_017893485.1. Classification (NCBI taxonomy): domain Eukaryota; kingdom Viridiplantae; phylum Streptophyta; class Magnoliopsida; order Asparagales; family Asphodelaceae; genus Hemerocallis; species Hemerocallis citrina. The sequence goes on from CM030368.1 coordinate 106,840,037, forward strand.
TAAGCATAAATAGAATAATCTAAGCATGGTAGGAAACTCTTAGATTGATTCCTACAACATTCTAAGCATAAATAGAATAATCTAAGCATGGTAGGAAACTCTTAGATTGATTCCTACAACTTTCTAAGCATAAAAAGGCTAATCTAAACATGGTAGGAACTTTAGAATTTGTCCTACAACATTCTAACATGAAATAGCATTCCTAAAACATGATGGTTAATTTTTAGGAATAATCCTACAACTAATTAAACATAAAAACATGGTAGGATATTTTTAGAAGTAATCCTACAATATTCTAAACATAAAGCATGGTAGGATATTTTTAGAAAAAGTCCTACAACATTCTAACATGAATTAGACTAATCTAAACATGGTGGGAATTTTAAAATTAATCCTACAACTTCTTAAGCATAAACAAAGTGGTCTAAGCATGGTGGGAATTTTAGAATTAATCCTACAACTCCTTAAGCATAAACAAAGTGGTCTAAGCATGGTAGGATTTTTAGAATTAATCCTACAACTCCTTAAGCATAAACAAAGTAGTCTAAGCATGGTAGGATTTTTAGAATTAATCCTACAACTTTTTAAGCATAAACAAAGTAGTCTAAGCATGGTAGGATTTTTAGAATTAATCCTACAACTCCTTAAGCATAAACAAAGTAGTCTAAGCATGGTAGGATTTTTAGAATTAATCCTACAACTTCTTAAGCATAAACAAAGTAGTCTAAGCATGGTAGGATTTTTAGAATTAATCCTACAACTCCTTAAGTATAAACAAAGTAGTCTAAGCATGGTAGGATTTTTAGAAGTGATCCTACAACATTTGTGGCATGAATATTACTTCTAAATATTTTTAGAAGTGATCCTACAACATTTTGCTACTACTACTACTCCTATTTTAATCAAAACATAACATACAACTTACTACTACTACTTCATTTTAATTAAGAACACAACATACAACCTACTACTTTATGGACATAAAACATCTATAGTTACTTACTACTACAACATACCATCACTACTTTATTTAATCAACCATACTACTACTACCTTATTAATCAATCATACTATTACTACTTTATATTTTAGTATACTACTACTTAGTTGCTTACTAGTCTTTATTATTACTAGTGATAAAGAAAAGATCATTTTTTTATTTTATTTTATTCTACAACTAGTAAATATGAAGGAAAAAATATCTCTTTTTATTATTTCTACAACTAGTGATTACAAGAGAAAGATCTTTTTAATATTTCTACAACTAGTGATTAAAAGAAAGATCTTCTTAATAGCTACAACTAGTGTTCAATAAAAAGAAAGGATCTTTTTAATCTACAACTAGTGATTAATAAAAAGAGAAGATCTTTTTAATCTACAACTAGTGTTTAGTAAAGAAAGAAAGATCTTTTTAATCTACAACTAGTAATTAGTAAAAAGAAAAGATCTTTTTTTTTTTTTTATTAGAACATATGTTTTTTATTATTAGTCCAATGTTCAATCAAGTCCTACAACCAACAATGGTTGTAAAATGCTCATATGCTTATGTATACTAAGTCCTACAACCAACAATGGTTGTATGTTCAATGTTCATATGCCATATGTGAATTTTAGTCCAATAACAACATAAACAACACTACAAATTTAAAGGTGTGATCTTTATATGTTATTACTTTCTTTTTTTTATTTACCACCACATACAACATACTTATTCACAAGAACAACCCAAAAAAAATCAAACAAAACAAGAAGGTAAAAGGAGAAGTCAAACAACAAACAAACAAACAAACAAACAAACAAACGAACAAACAAACAAGAAGCATGAAGAAACCCCCACCTAGTTCTCTTTTTGGAAGGACTAGCTTGCTAACCTTCTTCTTCCCCTAGCTTTTTAGAAAGCTTCTATCAGTCCTACAAAACAAAACTCTCAAGTTAATATGAGACCTCTCTTTCTTTTCCTTTCTTTCTTTCTTTCTTTCTTTCTTTTGTTTTCTAAAATGAGAGAAGGAGGAGAATGAGGGGGTGTTTATAGAAGAAACTAGGAGTGGTAAGTACACCACATTGGCACAAAATAACCCCAAGAAGAGGCCGGCCATACCCTAGGAGGGGGGAGGGGTATGGTATAGGCTTGGTGAGGTGGAGGGATAAAGCTTCTAGAAGGGTTTTAATACTTCTCATGCATACAAACCCTATATTAAACCTTCTAATCAAACCTTAATCTTCTAATTAAGTAGCCATGACAAGAATAAGTATATTGTCCTAAAGTACATACTACATACTATGTATAATATACTAAGTACCATACAATTGTATGTATGTGTACATGTATGTGTATACAAAAATTTCCCTTATGAAATCCTTATAAAATTTCCGTAAAATAGTTTAACTTTGAAAATAATAATAAAATAAATTTTATTACTAATTCGGAGGCTCGCGCCATCAATTTGATGTGCTTCGGATGCGCACCGACCGATAGATGCGCGTAGGCACAGTTTGTGGGCAACCCGGCGAAAAATCACCAAAATGATCTGATTTTGGGATTAAAATAAAATAATAATAAAATAATAATAAAATAGTAATTTCTATGAGTTAATATCCGTCCGAGATATTACACTCACCCTAAACGAGCACAACGAACTGTGTACTAGCTAACAAGCTATACACGAGTAACAACCACATACGAGCCAATTAAGCTACGTATGGAACAATAACTATGTAACGACCCGAAAAATAGCATATGGCTATTTTGCATCGAAATGTGGGCGCAATTGAAAATTGCACGCGAGTATGTTATTGTTGATAACAATTATTTTTAATTAAGAATTAGCGGTTATTGCCTAGTTTATTTTATTATTACTTTCGAAATTAAATTATTTTTATACGGATTATTACAAAGTAGCTTTAATGTATTTTATATTGTTTGGAATTATTAAGAGTAGAGAGTTGGGCTTTATTTGAAATATATTAAGGCTAGGGGGCTTATACGAAACATTCCCTTAGATATTTACCTATCTACTATTATTTATTCACATTTTTACAAAAAAAAACCCCCCTTCTTTCTCCTTCTCCTTCTTCTTCCTTCTCTTTCTCTTCCCGTCCAGTTCCACCCCGACCCAGAACCCACCTCCCCCGGTCCCCCACTCCATCTCCTTCCCCTACTTCTCCCTTCTCCTTCGTTCACTTCCAGCCCAAAAGAAAAACCCCCCCCTCCTCTCTCTCCCACCTTCTCTTCTTCTCCCTTCTCCTTCTCCCCGTTCCATTCCCCATCCCGAACCCCATGGAAACCCCCCCCCCCCGACCTCCCCTCCTTTTCCTTCTTCTCCGTTCACTCCCAACCAAGAAGAACCCCACCCATCCATCTTCTTCCTTCTCCTTCCCTTCTTCTTCCCCTTCCTGGTTCGATGCCGACCCAAAAGAAGAACCCCGACCCCCCTTCCTCCTTATCCCGTTCGCCCCCAGCTGATCGGAAGAAACCCCGACCCCCACCTCCCTTATTCTTCTTCTTCTTTCTTTCCCCTTCCGATTTCCATCCCGAACCCCAAACCCATCGCCGATCGGTTACCCCGCTCAAATCCCCTCCGATCCTTCGTCGATTCCAAATTAAATTGAGGAGTAGGCTAAGTGAGGGATTCTCTACATGGAGGTGTCGTCGGATTTTCGAATGGATTCGCGAAGGTATAACCCTAACTATTTTATTGTATAAAATTTAGTTGGGTAAATTTTTATTGAGTAGGATTATTGTGGTAGAGAGATTTAGAGATATTGGAAATTGTAGATGTGAAAGATTAGTAGGTTATTAGAAAGATTGTAAGTTATTAGTAAATTGGGGTTTTGGGTTTGTAAAAGAGAACTATATGGGTATGGATTAATTTTCGTATTGTAATAGAAATTATAGTTGAGCTACTAGAATATTTTAGAAGCGATTTGGTAATTATTTGGGGATGAAAATACCATAGGCATTAGATCATCACGTGCATCGCACGTGTATATCCCAAGCATTCAATAAGCGCTTGTGGGATATTTGGGATAGCGATTATTTACTCTTGTGATTAGTTGAATTATTTGAGTTTTAATTGCTTGAAATTTGGTGATAGGATATATTCACGACCTTGGACGCGAGGTGGCACGTCGCTTGGATCTTCGCGGTATATGTGAGTTAATTTATTATGTGTTTTTGGTGTGTTAAAGATATATGTGAGTACTATTTTATTATATGTATTTCTATGATTTTAAGAATTACGTGAGTTAGTTTGTTTATATATTTGTGTATTTTATGGTTTAAAGATATGTGTGAGTTGGTTTATTATATATATTTTGTGGGTTAAAGAATGTGAGTATTGATTTATTATGTACTTTTGAGAAATAAATGAGTATTAATTTATCTATGTAATTGTGATTTAAGAAATATGTGTGAGTTAGTATATTTATATATTTTGTGGGTTGATGAATATGTGAGTTGGTTTATTATATAATTGTGTGGTTTGAAGGATATGTGAGTTTAATTTATATATATATATATTTGTGTTTTAAGAAACCATGTGAGTTAGTATATTAATATATTTTGTGGGTTAAAGAATATGTGAGTATTGATTTATATGTATTTTTGAGAAATAAATGAGTATTAATTTATCTATGTAATTGTGATTTAAGAAATATGTGTGAGTTAGTATATTTATATATTTTGTGGATTTATGAATATGTGAGTTAATTTTATCTATATATTTTTGTGGTTAAGAATATGTGAGTGTTGATTCATTTATGTGTTTTGTGGTTTAAAGAAATAAGTAAGTATCGATTCATTTACGTATTTTTGTGATTGTGAAAATATGGTGATATTAACTATTTTGAGTATACAAAAACCTATATAATGGATGAGTTATATTTAGATGATGATATCAAAATATGGGTGTATGGTTTATATACGTATTTTGATGTTTTGAAGAAGTTCGAATAAACTAAAGTATTGATAAATTTATGGATAAAGGGATTAGTTATGTATGTGGGGATTCTCTACTTTCTTTATGTGTTGTTTTGTTTAAATTTGTTCTCTACTTATGTCTAAATATGTGTATGTATGCTTTATGTTGCCTAAGACAACTTGGACTAAACTACGTGCATATAAATTTATGGATCAAAAGGATCCTATAAAAAGTATGAATGGTAGAACTTGAGTTGTATTAGATCATACTTGAGTTGGTGTGCTATGTCAAAAAGAGAACTACCATGCTTAAAGATTGTTGTAGTTAATGATTCTAAGAGAAGAACCCATGCTAAGATGAGTAGTTGTTCTAAGGTTCAAAGAAACCCATGGTTAAGTTGTAGTAGAATATCATGTTTGGGTCGATTTTAGAAAGAAACTCATGTTTGAGTTGATTATAGTAGGTATGCCATGATGAGTTGATTTTAGAAGGATACCATGCTTAAGTTAATTATAGTAGATTCTTTTGTTGCTTCTAATTATAGAAGATCAAGTTTGCTAGTAAGCACAGTTAGTTGCTTCTAGGTTTGATTACCTGTATGGTTGTTTGTATGTGGTTTTGCGCGTACGTGGCTCGACTGGCCCGTAGGTAGCTGTGGGTCTCATACGCAGCTTATTTGGCTCGTATGTGTGTTGTTGTCTCATACGCGGCTCGACTGGCCCGTATGTAGATGTTGGTCTCATACGGAGCTTATTTGGCTCGTATGCATGTTGTTGTCTCATACGCGGCTCGACTGACCCGTATGTAGCTGTTGATCCCAGACGTAGCAGTTTAGCTCGTATGTGTTTTTGGTTACTCGTATGTAGCTTCTTAGCTAATACGCAGTTGTTGTGCTCATCTAGGGTGATAGCATTGCCCTAGGGCTATCGACCATCAAGACGTGTGTTTAGCTTACTCCTAAGGGACTGTGGACGAGTCACTTCGCGGGTGCCGTCAGATCTTAACCGTTGGTTGATTGCGGACCGGAGTGTGACGAAATCCAAGTTCAGGTAATAGCATGCGAATGCGTTCGTATTGCCGGGGTCTTGGATCGATAGGCCATGAACCGGATCCTGAGGGATTCTGGGAAAGTCTAGGTAGAGCAGCCTAGTAGAGTTATCTTGCGAGGTTTAATTTAAGGCCTAGCATATTGTGTTTATACTATTGTCATCCCTAGGATTGTTCGAGTCAGGCACATCATTAAGGTAGTGACTTATAAAGATCATTTTACTTAGACCCTTGCCGAAAAGAGAGGAGTCGGTTGTAGGGGGTGCCTTACGACCAACTTGTCCCTCGAGGCAGGCCTTAGGTGGTGATATTGGGTTGTACCTTCCCGTCAAAGGGATACGTATGGTGGCGTCTCACGAGTTGGGAGCACGGGTTGCGTATCTCGTCTGTTAATTCCTGAAATACCGTGGCTGGGGTGCCACAGGATGCAATGTGCAGTCCTGCGCTTGCGAGACCCCGGGGGTGCCACAGGGTAGGTTTCGCGCTACCCTGCGCTTGCGAGACCCTATGATTTTGGATTTTGGAATGAGGTTTGGTTAGCAGGGTGGTAGTGGCAACATAGACACCATGAGTGTACTGCCTTGGTAGCACTGACCACATCTGCAACCTCACTAGTCACGTGGTATTGTCAGGAACAGGTTGCGTACAATTAGAAATTCATAACGCGGGTTCAAATCCCTATATATGGAGAAACGGCTTGAGATTGGCGCATGTAGTATGGGCTGCATGTTGCTTCGGAGACTTGCTGGCATTAGAATAAGAGCATCATCGCATTAGTAATCTTGCATTAGAATAAGAGCATTGTTGTATTGGTAATTTTGCATTAGAGTTTAAGTCATAACGTACACAGGCACAAATTATATGTACACGTGTCTTTTCCATTCGAGAAATTGTGAGTGTGATGGTAAAGTAAATTAATAACCAAGCTATGGGCTTGGGATGTGATTGTGATATTACCCAAGTTGGGCTTGGGATGTGCGTGATTATTACCCAAGCTATCAGCTTGGCGTGTGATATGTTATTGCCAAAACTATGTTGGGATATGGGGTGTTTAGTGATAAAATGCAAGTAATTGGTAAGGTGAAATGAGATGTTAGGTTGGACATGAATGAATGTGGTAGTATGAGATTGAAGACATATATTTATGATGGGATACGTGATATAAGGAAACAAAATCAATATTGTATTATGAGTGGTTATTCAAATGGTTACTAAATATAAGTATGTTATGAGCGGGTATAGATATACATATAGGTGATGACTCAGAGAGTATTTGATGAAAAATCTCATTTATGATGTTTGCATATTCAGATGTCAAGTAAGATTTGTTTATCTTGGAAATTGTGAGTTCGTTATGTTTTTACTTCTAAGTTTAATTTATTTACTTATTTAATAAATTATACTCACACCAGAAATGGCTAACCCCTTAGTGTTTGGGGGTTAGGGAGTCCCTGGGCTACCCTAGGTCCCTACTGTTACAGGTCCTCAGCAGTGCAGAGGTGAGGTGTAGGTACAGGTTCCGTGGAGTGGAGCTCCAGTTATAATTCATTATTATGTTTTAATTGTAAATAGTAAGGATTTATGCTTTAAATTGTATTTTTGATGTATAAGTACGAGGATGATGAGGAAGAGCATAGTGTGAGGCAGCAGGATATGGTTTCGACCCGTACCCATTTCGTTGTGGAGTGCCGGGCATCGTGGTAGGTTTTTACAGGTTATTTTCTAAAAACTTACTACGTTTTCAAAAGGATTTATGCTTTTTAATTGATATTTGTTAAACCGTTATGAGTTCGGCCCCCATAGCATATATATATATTGCCTGTGTGATGATGCTCATTTTGGCCTGGGGAGCCCATATTATTATTGCCTGTGATGTAAGCTACGGAATTTAGAGCAAAATTCCGTAAGCTTTTCTGTGTTTTGGGCAAAAAATACAAGGGAGACTCTGCCCAAATTTTCTTTGAAACATAACCATTTTAGTTTATGTTTAAAGTGATATAGAAATTGGAAGAATTGATTTTGGAGTCAAAAAGGAAAAGAAAAGGGGCAGGCAGTACAGTTTGGTAGTACAAACTGATATTTGTAATTACTGCGTAGTAACTCTGTGTTGAAGAAAAAGTTTTTAAATTTTCCAGTTTTTCTGTGTCTCGAGACTAATTGAAGGAAAGATCTTGGCATGTGTCACGGTTTCCCAGCAACGGGGAGATCGGGGCGTTACAAACTACCTACGAGCTAGGCGGGCCTCGTAGGAGATAACCACGTACATACCAGCCAAATAAGCCGCGTATGAGATCAACAGCTACGCGCGGGCCGGTCGAGCCGCGTACGAGACAACAACCTTCATACAAGCCAACTAAGCTACGTATGAGACCCACAGCTACATACGGGCTAGTCAAGCCACGTACGAGCATAACCATATTCAAACAACCATACAGGTAATCAATCCTAGAAGCAACCAAACGTGCTTACTAGCAAACTTAATCTTCTATTATTAGAAGCAACAAAAGAATCTACTAGTAGTCTAGGATCGGTATTCTACTAAGGAAGAACCGAAGGCGACAAAACGGCCTTTATCAACTAACTATCACTAGTGGTCTTCCCAATCCTTATTACTTCCACCTATAGCGCCTTAAGTATGGCATACAATTTGCAAGCATCTTCCTACGACAATCTAATCATATAACACAACCACTCACCATGATACTCTTAAGTATGAATATGATTTCGCTTGTGCTTCCATCGAGCTTAAGCATAAAAATTACTACGACCTAGACATAAAGTCCACTATAGTCAAGCGAGCGTGAAAGCTTACTGCTTATCTTGACTAATCACCATAACCCAAGCATGGATAGATAACTAATATAACATACAACATTCCAAGACATGGTAGGTAGTCTAACATTACTCCTACAATGTTCTAAACATGCATTTGGACTTTAGCATGGTATGGAACATAACATAGAATCTCTACAACTAACCATGGGTAGTTTCTTTAATCCAAGCATGAATATCATAGCATGGATATCTCTAACTTAACATGACCAATAATTAGCATGATACCTACTTACTTAGCATGTATAATGATTAAGCATGATCATCTACTAACATAGCCTGAACAAATACTTATCTAAGCATGAGTATTCATTTAATCTAGCATGGTATACAGCTTATTTACAATTTAAACTAGCATGGCATACAATTTACTAGCAATTAAAACTAGCATGGTATATCACTTACCTACAATTACTAGCATGGTATATAACTTCTCTACCACCTATCTAGCATGGTATATAACTTACTTACAACTTAACTAGCATGGCATACGATTTACTAGCAATTAAAACTAGCATGGTATATCACTTACCTACAATTAAACTAGCATGGTATATAACTTCTCTACCACCTATCTAGCATGATATATAACTTACTTACAACTTAACTAGCATGGCATACGATTTACTAGCAATTAAAACTAGCATGGTATATCACTTACCTACAATTAAACTAGCATGGTATATAACTTCTCTACTGCCTATCTAGCATGGTATATATCTTATTTACAACTTAACTAACATGGCATACAATTTACTAGCAATTAAAACTAGCATGGTATATCACTTTACCTACAATTAAACTAGCATGGTATATAACTTCTCTACCACCTATCTAGCATGGTATATAACTTACTTACAACTTAACTAGCATGGCATACGATTTACTAGCAATTAAAACTAGCATGGTATATAACTTACCTACAATTAAACTAGCATGGTATACAACTTTTCTACCACTTATCTAGCATGGTATACAATTTACATACAATTTAAACTAGCATAGCATACAACTTACTTGCAATTAACTAGCATGGCATAGACCTTACTTACAATTAAACTAGCATGGTATATCACATACCTACAATTAAACTAGCATGGTATATCACTTACCTACAATTAAACTAACATGGTAAGTAATTTTATCATTGATCCTACAACATCCTAAGCATAATAAAATTAATCCAAACATGGTAGGAAACTCTTAGATCGAATCCTACAACATTCTAAACATAAAACATACTAGGATATTTTTTAGAAATAATCCTACATCATTCTAAACATAAAGCATGATAGGATATTTTTAGAAATAATCCTACATCATTCTAAACATGGAGCATGATAGGATATTTTTAGAAACAATCCTACAACATTCTAAGCATAAATGGGTTGATCTAAACATGGTAGGAAACTTTTAGATTGAATCCTACAACATATTAAGCATGAATAAATTAATCTAATCCGATCTTAGCATGGTACATATCAACCCTAATCATGGTAAATAATTTTATCATAGATCCTACAACATGTATATTGTTTCTACACATGATAGGTAATTTTAGGAAGCATCCTACAACTAACTAAGCATGAAAACATGATAGGATGTTTTTAGAAGGCATCCTACAACTAACTAAGCATGAAAACATGGTAGGATATTTTTAGAAGACATCCTCCAACTAATTAAGCATGAAAACATGGTAGGATATTTTTAGAAGACATCCTACAACTAATTAAGCATGAAAACATGGTAGGACATTTTTAGAAATAATCCTACAACATTCTAAACATGAAGCATGATAGGATATTTTTTGAAATAATCCTACAACATTCTAAACATAAAGCATGATAGGATATTTTTAGAAATAATCCTACAACATTCTAAACATAAAGCATGATAGGATATTTTTAGAAGAGATCCTACAACATTCTAAACATAAAACATGATATGATATTTTTAGAAATAATCCTACAACTAATTAAGCATGAAAACATGGTAGGATATTTTTAGAAGGCATCCTACAACTAACTAAGCATGAAAACATGGTAGGATATTTTTTTGAAGGCATCCTACAACATTCCAAACATAAAGCATGATATGATATTTTTAGAAATAGTCCTACAACATTCTAAACATAAAGCATACTAGGATATTTTTAGAAATAATCCTACAACATTTCAAGTATAAAAGCATGATAAGATATTTTTAGAGAACATCCTACAACCATCTAAGCATAAAAACATGAAGGGATATTTTTAGAAAATATCCTACACATTCTACTACTACTACTACTCCTATTTTAATCAAAACATACACACAACTATCTACTACTACTACTACTTCATGGACATAAAACATCTATAATTACTTACTACTACTTCTTCATTTCAACAACATACCATCACTACTTTATTTAATCAACCCTACTTCTACTACCTTATTTAATCAACATACTACTTTATTTTAACATGCTACTACTTAGTTGCTTACTAGTCTTTATGATTACTAGTGATAAAAGAAAAGATCATTTTTATTTTATTTTACTCTACAACTAGTAAATATGAAAGAAAAAGATCCTTTTTATTATTTCTACAACTAGTGATTAATAAAGGAAAGATCTTTTATTATTTCTACAACTAGTGATTAAGAAAAGAAAAGATCTTTTTAATCTACAACTAGTGATTAATAAAAAGGGAAAAATCTTTTTATTTTCTACAACTAGTGATTAATAAAAAGAAAAGATCTTTTTATTATTTCTACAACTAGTGTTTAATAAAAAGAAAAGATCTTTTTATTCAATAAAGAAAATTACAACAAAACATATGCTTATTATTATTAGTCCAAGTTCCATAAAAGTCCTACAACCAACAATGGTTGTAAAAATGCTCATATGCTTATGTATGTCAAGTCCTACAAATCCTACAACCCCCAATCGGTTGTATGTTCAAGTCATATGCAATATGTCTTTTTAGTCCAACAATCATACATAAACAACAACTACAATGTTAAAGATGTAATCTTTATATGTTTTTAGTAGTTACTACTACTACTTTCTTTCTTTTATTTATCACAATATTCACACACCCATTCACAAGAACAAACCCAAAACAAAACAAAACAAGAAGGTAGAAGAAGTCAAACAACAAAACAAACAAACAAACAACCAAAGAATCAAATGGAGAATCCCCACCTTATTTTCTATTGGAAGGACTTGCTTGCTAACCTTCTCCTTCCCCTAACTTTTAGAATCTTCTAGGAAAACCCTACAATAAAAACTCTCTTTGTTAGTATGAGACTATCTCTCTTTCTTTTCCTTTCCTTTCTTTCTTTCTTTTGTTTTTCTAAAATGAGAGAAGGAGGAGAATGAGGGGGTTATATAGGAGGGAATGGGAGGTGGTAAGTGCAAGTGTGCACTCACATTTTTACAAAAACCCCAATGAGGGGGGTGGCCGGCCATGCCCTAGGAGGGGAGGGGTATGGTGTAGGGTGGTGAGGTGGAGGGATAAGGTTTCTAGAAGGGCTTTAGTTCTTCTCATGCATACAAACCTTATTTTAAACCTCCTAATCAACCTTAACCTTCTAATTAAGTTGCCATGACAAGAATGAGTACATTGTTCTTTGAGTACATACTACATACTAGGTATAATGCACTAAGTACCATACAATTATATGTATGTGTACATGTATGTGTATAAAAATATTCCTTATAAAATCCTTATAAAATTCCCATAAAATAGTTTAATTTAGAAAATAATAGTAAAATAAATTTTATTATTAATTCGGAGGATCGCGCTATCAATTTGATGCGCTTCAGATGCACACTGCCCGATAGATGCGCGTAGACACTGTTTGTGGGCAAACCGGCGAAAAATCACCAAAATAATCTGATTTTGGAATTAAAATAAAATAATAATAAAATAATAATAAAATAGTAATTTATATGAGTTAATATCCGTCCGGGATATTACATTATCGGCTTGGGGTGAGCATTAATGTAAGTTGTAATATGAAATGAGATTGAATATTAAAGTAAGTTGTATTATACGGATGAGTATAAAAAGTAAAGTAAGATGTATCTTGTGAATGAAAAAAGTAAATTAAAGAAAGTGTACAATGAGAATGAAAAAGTAAAGAAAGTGAATGATATGAAATGAGAATGAGAAAGTAAAGAAAGTGTATAATACGAAATGAGAATAAGAAAGTAAAGAAAGTGTATGATACGAAATGAGAATAAGTAAGTGGTATTATATGAAATGAGAATGATAAAGTAAAGAAAATGGGTAATGTGAAAGAATATGAAAAGTAAAGAAATTGTGTTATAAGAATAAAAAGGTAAAGTAAGATGTACTAAGAGAATGAAAAGTAAAATAAGGTGTAATATGTGATGAAAAATAAAAGTAAGTGGTATTATGTGATGATGATGGTCGTTAAAATAAAAATATGATATAATATGAGTTTGGTATGCCTTGGAATTGTGTCAAGAAACTACTCGCTCGCTATTTCGGTGGACATGGTGGGAACTACCTGCATAGGCACAATTTCAAGGTGGATCGGTGGGGTGTTGATATGATAGTTATAATATGTGATTTGAATGAAAATTAAAATTATATTATGAGATAAGAATGAAAATAAGAGTGAGTTGTAATACAAGATGTGAATGAATGTTAAAGTGAGTTGTACTATGAGATGTGAATGAATATGAAAGTAAAATATATTATATAATCAGAATGAGAAGTAAAGCATGTTGTATGATGAGATATGAATGAAATATAAAGCAAAGTATATGATAAAATGAGAATGAAATTTAAAGTAGGTTGTATGATGAAATAAGAATAAAAAGGAAAGTAAACTGTAATGTTATAAGATTGAATATAGTATAAGATGAGAAGGAACATTAAAGTAAAAACAAAATATATAGGTTGAGTGGAGGTTGATATGATAGATTGGTTGAAGACTAGAAAAATACTTCTTATACAATATCCAATTTTCTTTTATTATATTTTCATGTTTAATCCCAGGTTATATTGAATTATCATCATGGTAGTATGTTCTTTAAATTTCTTTCATATTATTCATCGTAGTAATTAACCTTGTAGATTATACACACACTAGTTTTGGATGACCCTCTGTTGTGTTTGGGGGTCAGAGGAGTCCTGCCCTGATGGTGGGCGTCCCTAGACTTCCCTTTTGCAGGAATCGAGTAGCAGCGAGGTGAGACATGTGGCTTCTTTAGTTATTGTAGTGTTATTTTCTCAGGAATTAACAAGTTTGTATATGTAGATATTGTTAAACTTCTATTAGTTAAAGTTTTATATACATAGGGGTAGAGTATAGAATTCGTGTAATAATTTGTATTTTGGAAAATTATGTATATATCTGTAGGAGATGGTGATATATAGTGATGAGATAAGTATGTTAAAACCCGTACCCACCTCGTTGTGGAGTATTGGGTTATGTGTGTTGGTTTTTGAAGGTTTTTCTAAAAATCTATTATTTTGCAACAAAAAAAAATTGGTTTTTAGTTTGTATCTTGCATATTATGATGAGATATGCCCCCCAGAGCCCTATATAGATGTTGCATGTGTGTTGTTGCTTGGATTGGCCTGGGGAGGATTGATATTAAATGCCTAAGTTGTGATATATTTAATTGTTAGCAAAATTCAGTAAGGAATCACTGCGAAAGGCGTAATATTTCAAGAGAGACTCTGCCAAAATTTAAATTGAAATTCATGAAGATTATTCTAAATAATAATATTTTTTAAAAAAATTTAAAAAAAGGGAGGATGTGACAAATAAAACTCTTGACTGTTTTCCTAAGTTACTTACTTGAGTGGGTATTTTGCCGAGGCATACCCTGGTGTTCGGACTTTGTGCAAGTTCGTCGGAGACATCTCAGTCGTCCAATCAGATTTAGACGTTGTCAATGGTTCAAGTTCAGATCAAGGAGACTTTAGCCATCACAATTCAGATCTGATTGACGGTCCAGATTTTAAGGTTCCTCCTCAAAAAGAACTTATCATTTGATTGATCTCACACTAGAAAAAAGTAGAACACAGATATTATATGGGTCATTCCCTTACAATCACTTGGACCATAAACATATAATGTCAGCTGAGCAGCATATTCCCAATGGGTGAACCCCTTTGCAATCACACATAATCGGTATCAACACCTTTCCATCATACAGGGCTCAGTCGCCAAGATCGGGTGCGCCCACAGTTGATGAACTCAAGAATATTCACATTTAGGAGCAATAATCTTATTGCAATTGGACATTTAAATGCTCTATATGTGATATTTTACTCTTCTTTTCTCTTTTCCATAGGAAACAACCAAAAGCAGCAAAACGAACCAGATTCCAGACTAATACAGACTGAGAGGATGATATACAGGGAACTGCAGTGCAACAGTCGACTGGCTCTTCATCAGTCGACCGGACAGAGAGATTGCTGGGGCTCGGCACAGTCGACTTACACTCAACACCAGTCGACTGCATCCGGCGGAGTGAAAAGATAAGATCCATCCGCATCTAATCCAAATCAACGCAGATTAAGGAAGGAAAGAAAAGGACTTTTCTGGAATAAAATGCAAACCCTAATTCTCTTCCCGTGTTCTATAAATATTAACCAAGTGGCGTTATTCTAAAAAATAATGGAAGTGAGACGGAATTTCTGAATCATCAAGTCATAAACCAAGAAAAGTATTCTATCAGCATCGAAGAAGAAGGAGATCAAGTATTCAGCAAGGGAACGGCCGGTCAACTGTGTGACAGCCAGCCGACCTATTTGGCCGAACTACATCAGTTTATTTCTTCTCTTTTTAGTTCTTTTATGTTCATCATGTATTCGAAACTGTTAGTCAATAAAAATCTTATTACGTGGAACTAATTTCATAGTTGGGTAGATTGAAACCGTAGTTATGTAATGCTTATATTCTTCTGAGTGCTATTCTGTTACTTATTGATTAAACCTGAAAGTATTGGTATAGATTTATAATATACAAACTTGTTCAGAAGTTCTAAGAGCAGTCGACTGAGAGTGACAGCAAGTCGACTGCCATACAGACCCTGAGATTATCAAGTTTGCGTAGTATAAATCTGAATCTGTTATTTGAGTATAGAGACGACCCGTATCTCGTGCTCATAACTTGTAACACAGGAATCTTTAGGGGTTCTTGGTTTAATCAACTTGAAGGATCTAGATCTGATACCAATTTCTAGAACTTTAAGTGTTTGTTCGTTTCCATTGTTCTTATATTTTCTTTAAGTGCAACATAGTAGATACCATGCTAAATACTTAAGAAAAGAAACGAATTAGAGTAGATACCATGCCTAATTCTTGGCTAGGGAAACAATACTTTAAGGAGTAGATACCATGCCCTTAAAGGAACGAACATGAGTAATTAGAGTAGTGAAGAAGGTGACTTAGCATTACTGACTATAGGTGAAAATCAAAGCCCAACTACTTAATAAACATTGTGATTCAGAACTACTTGATATAGTTTTTAATTTCTCAATTTCTTTTAGAACAACACTTCAAGATTCTTATTTCTTTTTATTGGTTAGTAAGTTAATTTCTACAATCTCGGTGGGATCGACCCTTGCTCGTCACTACGCTTCTATAAACGATTCGTACACTTGCGAGGTTTTTAATTTGTGTCTAGTTTAGATCATCTAGATAGCACAACAAGTTTTTGGCGCCGTTGCCAGGGATTGTTAATATTTTAACTTACAAATCAGTAAATCTTTTCTTTTATTTCTTTTATTAATAAATATTTCCTCTTTTTTAGGTTACAGGATTTTGGTGGATGCACGGAAGGCGATCACTTCGTCCAGAGCTACTACCTATTGATGCGGAAACAGAACGCACTTTGCACAGACTAGGTCGGCTGTCTGCAACCAACCAGTCGACTGCTACAAGGAACCAGGCGACTGCACAGAGACCCAATTCACGAACAACAATGGCTGAGGAGATACCAAATCGAGTACCAATGCAGGACAAATTCACGCCTAAGAATATTGAGCAACCTTCCTGCATTGCTTATCAACCTAATGTCACAGGGAATATGCATCTATCTCCCCAATTACTCAGCATGGTTCCCCACTTTAGTGGCAAACCAGACGAGAAGCCTCACCTCCATCTGCAAGACTTCTTTGATCTTTGCAAAACACAAAGTGTCCAAGGGCTTACCCCTGAACAAATCAGGTTAATCTTGTTTCCATTCTCCTTAAAACTTAATGCTAAATTGTGGTATAATTCTTTGGAACCAGGATCAATTAATTCATGGGAGCAATTGGCAACAAAATTCTTGAAAGAATTCTTTCCAGCCCAGAAAACCAAACAACTGAAAAGGGAGATTCAACTCTTCCAACAAAAAGATGGAGATTTATTCTTCGAAGCATGGAAAGATTTCAAGAACAAGCTTCTCAAGTGTCCTACGCACAACATGCCTAAAGATGATCAGGTACAAGCATTTTATGAGGGCTTAAATGATACTAACAAGGCAATTGTGGATTCAGCTTGCAACGGGATCTTGATGAGGAAAAGTGGTGAGGAGGCCATCGAATTATTTGAAGAACTCAGCGAGAACTCACAGCAATTCTCAACAAGGGGAAGAGGCATTTCTAAAAAATAGGGAGTTTACGAAATTTCTGGTAGTAATAACATACAATTAGAAATGGTAAACATGAACAAAAAAATTGATATGCTTGTTAATGCAATGACAACAATGGGCGGTATAAAAAATCAAACAAAAGAAATTTGTGCAATTTGTTCTCATTATGATCATACAACTGTCACATGCCCCATGTCTTCTTTCACAGATCAGGAGCATGCAAACTATGTGGGACAAGGAGTGTTTCCACCAAAGAACAACCCATTCTCGAACACATACAACCCAAGGTGGAGGAACCATCCAAATTTCTCATGGAGCAACAATCAAATGGGAAGTGGGTTTGATCGGCCAGTTCAAGAACAGAAGAAGTTGGATTTTGAATCCACCGTTCTTCAATTGCTCCAACAACAACATCAAACAAGCAACCAACAAGGACAGGCAATTCAGAAATTGGAAACTCAAATCGGTCAAATTGCGAAGGAGTTGAGTGAAAGGAAGGCAGGAGAACTCCCTTCACAAACCATACCAAACCCTAGAGGCCAAGAACAGCTCAAATCAGTAACAACTCTGAGAAGTGGTAAGACAATTGACAACAAGGTTGGGACACACACAGACGAAGCAGAAACACAACCATCAAAAGTTTTGGGTTCCAACAAGGTAAGTGAAAAAGAAAGGAAACTTTTGCCACCATTCCCTCAAAGGTTAGTCAAGCAAAAGAAAGAACAACATTTATTTGACATCTTTGAAACTCTCAGAAAGGTAGAAATTAATATCCCCCTACTTGATGCTATTAAACAAATTCCTTCTTATGCCAAATTTTTGAAAGAATGTTGTACTCACAAAAGAACATTTCAGGTTAGGGAGGATGTGGCTTTGACAGAAGAAGTGAGCGCTGTTTTGTTAAGGAAATTACCTCCTAAATTGAAGGACCCAGGTAGTTTTACCATTCCTTGCAGGGTTGGTGAGCACTTCTTTGAAAAGGCACTGCTAGACTTGGGGGCAAGCATCAATCTTCTTCCTTATTCTGTTTACGAAAAGCTAGGATTGGGAGAACTCAAACCAACATCCATCACTTTGCAGTTGGCTGATCGCAGCATCAAAAGACCTAGAGGTATTTTGGAAGATGTCCTAGTTCAGGTAAATGATTTCATTTTGCCTGCAGATTTTGTTGTGTTAGACATGGAGGACTCTTCAATGCCATCTTCGTTACCAATCATCCTAGGTAGGTCCTTTATGAGTACAGCTGATGTAAAAATTTGTGTTAAAAAAGGTACTATAAGTATGAAAATAAATGGAGAAAAGGTTGAATTTAAAATGTTTGATACACTAAAATTACCACATGATGATCATGAATGCTATAATGTTGATGTGGTGCAGGAGATAGTAGATCAAACATTTCAGGTACATAGCATTGAACCACTACAAGCCACAATTACACAATCTCTAACTTTATCTCATGTTGAACAGGAATACGATGACTGTAGGATTGCAGAGACAGTACATCACCTTGAAACTCCAAAATCATATACAGGTAAACTCGCACCTGCATTTGAAAATATTGTGACTGATAACACTTGTGTTTCCTCAGACCAGTCGACTGGTGAACGGAACAAGTCGACTGTTCAGACTGCTACCAGAACACCAGACGTGGAGCTTAAGCCGCTGCCTGAACATCTAAAGCATGCATATTTGGATGAGAACCAGACGCTACCAGTGATAGTTGCTGCAAATTTGAGTGCACAGGAAGAAGATAAGCTGCTGAGGGTACTGCGAGAACACAAAGGTGCAATAGGATGGACCATTGCAGATATCAAGGGAATAAGTCCATCCAAGTGCATGCATAAAATACTTCTTGAAGACAATGCAAAACCTAGCAGGAAAGCACAGAGAAGGCTTAATCCACACATGAAGGAAGTGGTAAGAACAGAGGTCTTGAAGCTATTAGATGTTGGCATCATCTACCCTATCTCAGATAGCAAATGGGTGAGTCCTATACATGTAGTGCCTAAGAAAAGTGGAGTCACAATGGTGAAGAATGAAGAGAATGAGCTTATCCCTACTAGAGTGACTACAGGATGGAGGGTATGCATTGACTACAGGAAGCTGAATAACAAAACCAGGAAAGATCACTTCCCTCTTCCTTTTATTGATCAAATGTTAGAAAGATTAGCAGGATATAGTCATTATTGTTTTTTAGATGGTTATAGTGGCTATAATCAAATTGCTATTGCTCCAGAAGATCAAGAAAAGACCACTTTTACATGTCATTTTGGTACTTTTGCATACAGCAAGATGCCCTTTGGATTGTGCAATGCACCAGCTATATTTCAGAGATGCATGATGAGTATATTTTCAGACATGGTGGAAAGGTTCATCGAGGTATTTATGGATAATTTTAGTGTTTTTGGATCTTGTTTTGATGAATGCCTTAACCATTTGCAGCTTGTACTTAAGAGATGTGAAGAATGCAATTTAGTGCTGAATTGGAAAAAGTGTCATTTTATAGTACAACAAGGTATTGTCTTGGGACATGTGGTGTCAAAAAGAGGCATAGAGGTGGACAAGGCAAAAGTTGACATCATATCAAAGCTACCCCCTCCTACTATAGTCAAGGGTGTTAGGAGTTTTCTTGGACATGCAGGGTTCTATAGAAGATTTATAAAAGATTTCTCAAAAATCTCCAGACCCCTTTGTGAATTGTTGGCTAAGGACGTTGAGTTTGCATGGACAGAAGAGTGCACAAATGCTTTTATTACATTGAAGAATCTTCTCATTTCTGCACCTATTGTCATGGCACCAGATTGGAACCATCCTTTCGAGCTTATGTGTGATGCAAGTGATTATGCTTTAGGAGTTGTTTTAGGATAGAGAATCAATAAGGTACCCCATGTTATTTACTATGTTTCTCGAACTTTAAATGATGCACAGCTGAATTATTCCACTACTGAAAAAGAAATGTTAGCTGTCATTTTTGCTGTAGAGAAGTTTAGATCATATTTGATTGGTTCTAAAGTCATTGTTTTCACTGACCATGCTGCTTTGAGATATTTGTTTGCTAAAAAGGATGCTAAGCCTAGGTTGATCAGATGGGTGCTGTTGCTTCAAGAATTCGATCTTGAGATTAGAGACAAGAAAGGAAGTGACAATGCTGTGGCAGATCACATGTCCAGATTACTGCATGAGGAAGAAAGAATTATGCCCCCACTTAATGAAAATTTCCCAGATGAAAATTTATTTGAAATAAATATACAACTTCCATGGTTTGCAGATATTGTAAATTATCTCACTGCTCATGTTTTCCCTCCAGGTATGACAATTCAGGAAAGAAAGAGACTGGTGGCAATGTGCAAACACTATTATTGGGATGATCCGTATTTGTTCAAATTCTGCCCTGATCAAATTATAAGAAGATGTGTGGAAGAAGAAGAGCAAATGAGTATTCTACAACATTGCCATCAATATGCATGTGGAGGACACTTTGGACCAAAAAGAACAGCACTTAAGGTATTACAAACAGGTTTTTATTGGCCTAATGTATTCAAAGATGCCTTTTCTTTTTGCAGGACTTGTGACAAATGCCAAAGGACAGGCAACATCTCTTCTAGAAATCAAATGCCACTGCAAAACATCCAAGTAATCGAGCTTTTTGATGTTTGGGGAATCGACTTCATGGGTCCCTTTCCTAACTCATTTGGTCATTCATATATTCTTGTGGGTGTGGATTATGTGTCTAAATGGGTCGAGGCTATCCCCTCAAAAACTAATGATCACAAAGTTGTTGTCAAGTTCTTGCAGGAGAACATTTTCACTAGGTTTGGTACACCACGAGCAATAATTAGTGATGGAGGGAGCCACTTCAATAACTTTCCATTTGCTTCTTTGATGAAGAAATATGGGATTACACATAGAGTGGGTACTCCGTATCATCCTCAAACCAGTGGGCAAGTGCAGATTAGAAATAGAGAGATCAAGAGTATTTTGGAAAAGACAGTCAATACAAGGAGAAAGGATTGGTCGCTACGCTTGAACGATGCATTATGGGCCTACCGAACGGCCTACAAGACACCCATCGGCATGTCACCATACCGTTTGGTTTTTGGAAAAGCCTGTCATCTGCCAATGGAGTTGGAACACAAAGCCTATTGGGCCATTAAAAGGTTCAATTTTGATATGAAACAAGCAGGCGACAAAAGAAGATTGCAACTGAATGAGCTTGAAGAGTTGAGGCACGACGCATATGAAAATGCAAAATTGTACAAAGAAAGGACCAAGATGTACCATGATAAACAGCTAGCAAGGAAGGAGTTTTATGAAGGACAATATTAATATAAAACTCAAGATTAAGACTCTTTCTAGGCAAGCTTATGTCAAGATGGTATGGCCCATACATTGTCACAAAAGTCTTTCCACATGGTGCATTGGAGGTTCATAGCAAAGAGAAAAATCAAACATTCAAGGTGAACGGGCATAGGGCGAAGCCGTACATTGAGATGAGTATAGAGCCGAAAGAGGAGGATGTGAATCTTCAAACCATTCAATACATTGCATGAACTCATCAAGTCTAGCTGAAGACAGAAAACACAGCGCTTATTGGGAGGCAACCCAATTTTTCAGGGGAGTACTTACACTCTCTATTTATTCATTTAATCATTTCTTTATTTCTTTACTTTATTTTCTTTCCTTCAAACTAGTTGGTAACACATGCCTATATTTTAAGTTTTGTGCGAACATTGAGGACAATGTTCCATCTAAGTTTGGGGGTAGTTATTTACATTTGGAGTCTTTTGATTTTTTTTTTAGGATAAACAATTTCTTATAAAGAAAGAGTAAGGATACCTATTTACTTTAGGATTGTTGAGTTTCATAATTCCTTACAAAATTATATGAGTCATGCGATTATACATAAAAAACAAATGTGATGCTTTTTCTGGTGATTATCCTCTTAGATCTAGTCCTAAACAGAGTTTAAGTAAATAGAGTAAAAACGAAAAGAATATATATATATGTGAATAAAGTCAATCTACTCCAATGTTTTGAGTTGCTTAGTAACTAGGGGTATTCATCACCAATGTTTACCTTTACGTCAAACGGCAACTTGAAATATGAGTATGCAAAGCACTTAAAGTTTGTGACTTGTTGAGTAACCGGGTGGATTCATCACAAATGTTTTGCACTCGCGTCAAAAGGCAAGTGACAACTTAGAGAAGAGGCTACAGTTAAAAAAAAAAAAAAAAAAAGTTCTGGTTTGCTGCTCGGTTTGTAGTAGAGAAAAGGGATAATCACAGATTGGGTAGTTACATATTATAACTATAATTAATGGCATGACAAATATGATTGGGTTTGGAGCTATGAATAGACAATTGCACTGGAGAAAGTGGGTATGCTTGTTTTTACTTTATTTGCAAATTGTTTATATTTTTGATTGCAAAATTTTGATGCTTGCATAATGAGAATTCTTGATGTGATGGGTTGAGTCTACTATTTTCCCCTTGTTCATAATTTTACTTTTTTTTTTGCTTGAGGACAAGCAAAAGCTAAGTTTGGGGGTATTTGATGAACTCAAGAATATTCACATTTAGGAGCAATAATCTTATTGCAATTGGAAATTTAAATGCTCTATATGTGATATTTTACTCTTCTTTTCTCTTTTCCATAGGAAACAACCAAAAGCAGCAAAACGAACCAGATTCCAGACTAATACAGACTGAGAGGATGATATACAGGGAACTGCAGTGCAACAGTCGACTGGCTCTTCATCAGTCGACCGGACAGAGAGATTGCTGGGGCTCGGCACAGTCGACTTACACTCAACACCAGTCGACTGCATCCGGCGGAGTGAAAAGATAAGATCCATCCGCATCTAATCCAAATCAACGCAGATTAAGGAAGGAAAGAAAAGGACTTTTCTGGAATAAAATGCAAACCCTAATTCTCTTCCCGTGTTCTATAAATATCAACCAAGTAGCGTTATTCTAAAAAATAATGGAAGTGAGACGGAATTTCTGAATCATCAAGTCATAAACCAAGAAAAGTATTCTATCAGCATCGAAGAAGAAGGAGATCAAGTATTCAGCAAGGGAACGGCCGGTCGACTGTGTGACAGCCAGCCGACCTATCTGGCCGAACTACATCAGTTTATTTCTTCTCTTTCTAGTTCTTTTATGTTCATCATGTATTCGAAACTGTTAGTCAATAAAAATCTTATTACGTGGAACTAATTTCATAGTTGGGTAGATTGAAACCGTAGTTATGTAATGCTTATATTCTTCTGAGTGCTATTCTATTACTTATTGATTAAACCTGAAAGTATTGGTATAGATTTATAATATACAAACTTGTTCAGAAGTTCTAAGAGCAGTCGACTGAGAGTGACAGCAAGTCGACTGCCATACAGACCCTGAGATTATCAAGTTTGCGTAGTATAAATCTGAATCTGTTATATGAGTATAGAGACGACCCGTATCTCGTGCTCATAACTTGTAACACAGGAATCTTTAGGGGTTCTTGGTTTAATCAACTTGAAGGATCTAGATCTGATACCAATTTCTAGAACTTCAAGTGTTTGTTCGTTTCCATTGTTCTTATGTTTTCTTTAAGTGCAACTTAGTAG
Source organism: Hemerocallis citrina (assembly GCA_017893485.1). Classification (NCBI taxonomy): domain Eukaryota; kingdom Viridiplantae; phylum Streptophyta; class Magnoliopsida; order Asparagales; family Asphodelaceae; genus Hemerocallis; species Hemerocallis citrina. The sequence continues at coordinate 106,864,055 of CM030368.1, forward strand.
ATACCATGCTAAATACTTAAGGAAAGAAACGAATTAGAGTATATACCATGCCTAATTCTTGGCTAGGGAAACAATACTTTAAGGAGTAGATACCATGCCCTTAAAGGAACGAACAAGAGTAATTAGAGTAGTGAAGAAGGTGACTTAGCATTACTGACTATAGGTGGAAATCAAAGCCCAACTACTTAATAAACATTGTGATTCAGAACTACTTGATATAGTTTTTAATTTCTCAATTTCTTTTAGAACAACACTTCAAGATTCTTATTTCTTTTTATTGGTTAGTAAGTTAATTTCTACAATCTCTGTGGGATCGACCCTTGCTCGTCACTACGCTTCTATAAACGATTCGTACACTTGCGAGGTTTTTAATTTGTGTCTAGTTTAGATCATCTAGATAGCACAACAACAGTCTAAAGCCAAGTAAGCCTAAAACCTACCACTTATATACTGGGATTGGTCTCCCTCGATACAGACCATATTTTGCCCTACATCCCGGGAACCACTATCAAACCTACCATCATAGAGGCTATCGATTCCCAATAACCACCCCTCAGGTCCAAAGCCAAAATGACCCAAATCCTACCTCTATGGAGGTCTCCAACAAGATCGCCAAATTTCATATCTACCACTCTGCGATAACAATCTGTACTATGAGGACCTCTGCTTTGTAGATCATTCTCGGGAGTGATCACCAACCCCCAAACAACCAATATGATGCTCCTAACCCACACAAGAAAAAAAATTGGAAAAACTTAATATATTTAGCCTAACCCTAACCCTAACTAACCCAGTGGAGTTTTTTGAAACTTTGTGTCCTTTTTTAAACAAAAAAACCTTAGTGTCCTTTTTTTTAAACTGGCCCAAAACTTTGTGTCCTTTTGTTATATTTAGCCTAAAAAAAATAACTCATCCTTAAACTTCACTCGTTAGGGATCTCACATATACATAGAGTTGCCCTTGTTGTATCCGACCTCTAATATTATAGTGCTCTTGATTCGTATATACCTTATTCAAACCCTCACATGTAGGCTGCTCCCTATAAGCTGGCCAAAAACCTCTTATGAGGGTAGTCAAGGCATAAGTTCAAAAATATCTCCCTTTTCTTATGTTGAACCAATATATTATGTTATAATAGATTTTCTCCCTATATGGTCTATTACTATCAAAGGTTTTCTTAGTGCAATTCCAAGATGTAATTAACAATGGCTAGTCCACAATCACTGTAAGCGTTGAACCCCGCCTAAAAATAAACTCTTGCAACTTACTGTGCAAGGAGAAGTCTATTGGACCTCACAGTCTATCCAGCAGTGATCTATATAACAAAAACCTCTAGTGAACATTTTTGGACCAACAGTCGTACATGTCCACCTTCCAGAGCTTGAAGTTGATATTCCCGTAAAATTGCTTGATCTTCATGAAAGCAACCTGATATGTCATCTTCATCAAGGAGCCTGAAACTTCGTTGGAATTCTAAAACCAGCTGTTGGGGAAATTCGATGATTCGACATAGCGGAAGTAAGCGAGAGGCGACAACCAATCACCTTGTACCAATAGCAAGAAAGTAGATCACACCAAACACACAATTTTTTTCAGTTCGGCAAACCTAATCTGGTGGAGAACACAAGAGATTACAATACTCTCTCACCAAGAGTCTATATATCTCTTAAACCTCACTAGAAGATAATCAATCTACAACACAGAACTTTAATATTAAGTACTCCCTTTCAATGGAGGCCAGAATTTTTTTTGTAGAGATCTAGAAACCCTAGATTGCGGTCTTGATTCTTGTTGCAGCTGAATCTGGTGTGGGGCCAAACAAATAGTATTTGTGGATTCTTGAGGAACTTTGAATAACAAACCTGTTACCTGTTCCGCTGGAGTTTGATGCTGACTCCCGCCGTACACCTGTAAAAAGTGCGAGACACCGGGGTTATTCCCGGCGATGCACCCTCCGACGCTCAAGACAGTAATCAGAAGTTATTATGAATGAGCGCAAAAACTGGCAAAAGATTGATTACCTCTTAATGAAGATGGATGGGGGATATTTATAGGCGCCGCTGGGATCAGATGAGGAATGTAATCCTTGTGGTTAGATAAGGAATGTAATCCCTAATCCCCAGTGAAAGGATAGATATGATTCAGGGCCGTTGATTAAGATTTAATCAGAAACCCTAATTCTATACTTTCTGGACCGGGTTTGCTGCAGGTTAAAACCCGCACCCAGTTGAGGTGGACCCGTTCACGAGTTAGTGGGTCTTCGAGGAGGAGAACTCGTACCCGCTTCAGACCCATTGGTAGGTGAAATTACCATTTTATCCCTGGGCTTCAAGATTCGTGCCCGATTTGGACGGTTCCGATTTAACCCCATTTTTAGCCATATCACGAGCCCCCCACTCCTGAAGACTGAGTTTGATCAGCCTTTGAAGAGTAGTTTTACTGTTTTAATGGTTAGTGGAGTCGTATCGGAGTCCAAACGGAAGGTTTTGAATCTTCGAAGGAGGTAGTGTGGTGATTTTCCAAGTTGTTCACACCCTAAGCTGTTCTTGAGCTTTTCTGGATGTTTGGTGATTTTTATCTATTTTTTCGGATTATTTATTTAATTTTGCGAAGTGTTAACCGGTCGTTCGAGGGTCTTAACAACACGTTCTAAGCAATAATTGTTCGTTCATGGGCTCAAAAATATAGCCCCGAATTTATAATTATTTCCTAGAATTTTTAGTTAATTTTCCCGAATTTTTAGTAATTGTTTCGCAATTTTTAAATAAATAAAACGATTAAAATAAATAAAAACTAATTTTTAATACCGATTTATGGCGTGGCGCGATCTGGGCCCTCCATCAGCGCCGAGCGCGATTTTCACTGCGATCGGACGATCCAAGTTCCTCGGCAGATAGTTTCTTCGTATGCAAGGGTCGGTTCCTCGTCCCCTTGGCTCGGCAGCTCGGCACTTAGCTCGGAATCTGCCGAACTACGTGGCGAGATCCTGAGCGTCCATCTCAGCGCGGATCTCCAAAAAATGCTATCTTGTCATTTAGTGAACGTGGCAAGATCTGAGCCGTCCATCACGTTGAGCACGTTTTTTGACAATATCCAATGGCTGAGGGGGGTTGGCGGAATTTTTCTCCATATGTGAGGGTCGGTTCCTCGTCCCCTCGGCTCGGCAGTTCGGCGTTTTGGGACGAATAAGTGCTCCGCCAGGACGTTCGGTTCGACCTAGTAGCTCGAATGCTCGACCAAGCTGTTCGTTAGCTCGGCTAAGCGCTTCGGTGGCTCAATTCCTTGTCTACTGTATTAGGGGCTTGGTGGTCCAGACCAGCTGTTCGGTAACTCATCATTTAGCTCGGAATCTGCCGAGCTACGTGGCGAGATCCTGAGCGTCCATCTCAGCACAGATCCCCAAAAAATGCTATCTTGTCGTTTAGTGAACGTGGCAAGATCTGGGCCGTTCTTCACGTCGAGCGCATTTTTTGACAAGATCCAACGGCTGAGGAGGGTCGGAGGAATTTTTCTCCATACGTGGGGGTCGGTTTCGCGTCCCCTCGGTTCGGAAGCTCGGTGTTGTTAGCCGAGGGATGGAGTTAGGAGTTTTGAAGAATTCTGGCTTTGAAGCGTCGCCACCCTCCGACTCAGTAGCTCGGTTGCATAGCCAAGCTGTTCGGTAGCTCGGCTAGGCACACCGGTGGCCGGAAGCTCGGAAGGTACACGTGGCCAGATCTAGAGCGTCCATCACTGCGTGAATCACGAGGACGGGATTCAGATCACGAGAAAAAGTTATTTTGTTGTTTTGTGAGCATGGCGCTATCTGAACCGTCCATCAAGTTTTGACACGAAATTTGGAACGATCTGACGGTGATTCAGCCTCGGCAGAATTTTTCCCCATATGTGTGGGTCGGTTCATCGTCCCCTCGGTTCGGAAGCTCGGCGTTATCAGCCGAGGAATGGAGTTAGGCGTTTTGAAGAATTCTGGCTTTGAAGCATCGCCGCCCTCCGACTCAGTAGCTCGGTTGCATAGCCAAGCTGTTCGGTAGCTCGGCTAGGCACACTGGTGGCCGGAAGCTCGGAAGGTACACGTGGCCAGATCTGGAGCGTCCATCACTGCGTGAATCACGAGGATGGGGTTCAGATCACGAGAAAATGTTATTTTGTCTTTTTGTGAGTGTGGCGCTATCTGAACCGTCCATCAAGTTTTGACACGAAATTTGGAACGATCTGACGGTGATTCAGCCTCGGCAGAATTTTTCTCCATATGTTGGGGTCGGTTCATCATCCCCTCGGTTCGTTTCGTTGGCAGATCGAGGTATGGTTTGCCGAGGAATGGTGTTAAGTGCTCTGAAGGGTTTTGGCTTTGAGCCGTCGCCACCCTCCGACTCAGTAGCTCGGTTGCTTAGCCAAGCTGTTCGGTAGCTCGGATAGGCACACCGGTGGCCGAGTCATGGACTTAAGCGATTTGAGGAGTCTTTGTTTTGAAACGTCGCAACTTTCCATTTTGGTGCTTTGGCTTCTCTTAGTGGGCTTTTAAATTCCCAAGGAAGCCCAAGCATCGCATTGTGGTTATAAGTTCTCACTCCCCCACCCCAGAGCTCATTTCTCACTTTTGACTCCAAGTTTTCACTTTTACTCTCTGCGTGCTTTGCTAGCGGTGATTTTAGCTCCAAGGCGGTTGCGTTAGCTGTCGCGTGGGCCAGGATTTCCGGCGAACTAATTCCGACCGTGAACGTCACTTCAAGGACACGTCACATCAAGGTCAGTTTATTTGCCTTAGCCTTTTTTAAGAGATGTCAAGGGTAGACTCGGAGAGTGAGGCCTCGTCCTCAGGCGATAGTGGCGCCGAGGAGAGGAGGCGAATGGAGATCCGAAGAAAGGGGAAGCAGGTGGCCGAGCCGTCCATGGCCGAGGCAAAGAAGAAGAAGAAGGAGGTAGTGGCCCGATCTCCTGTAGTCGAGGTGATCGTGGAGACCCCGAGGCAAGCCCCTGAGTCGGGCCGGTACCCTTGTGTACTGTCCGGCCATGCCGGGGTCAGGTAATACGAGGGCGACCTTATGAAGAAGGCGATCATAGGTCGGTCGGAAGTCTATGAGGAGAACAACCCGGTTCTGACCACCGAGGTGGACGATATTGCATCGGTGTTATCCGAGAAGGACCTACTCCGGATCAGAAAAGGGTTCGCCATCCCTCCGGAGTACAAGCTGATTCTCCCCGGCCCTGGGATGCGAGCGAACTCCAAAGTGTCGTCGTCGGATATGTGTATGTTCGACTACGACTCGCTGAACGCTGGATTGCGCTTTCCTTTGCACCCCTTCTTTCTTCAGGTCCTCGGGTGGTACTGCCTTGCACCGACCCAGTTCATGCCGAACACCTGGCGCCATGTGAACGCCTTCTTACTGCAGTGCCACAATACTGAGGTCGAGCCAGACCTGACGATCTTCCGGAGCATGTATCGAGTTCACCGGATGCACAAGACCGAGCATCGCTACTACTTGGCGCCGAGGAAAGGCGTTCGGATTATAGAGAACCCGAACTCGATCAAAGGTTGGAAGGAGAAGTTCTTTTTGTTGAGGGAGCCCTCGATGCTGAAGATTCCGACTCAGTGGAAAGCAGAGGTGCCAAAGTTTGCGAGGGCCGACCCGGTACTGACTGCGGCCGAGGAGGAAGTGGTGGGGAAGATCATGGCCCTCCCAATGTTGAGCTGGAGGGAGATGACCGAGGAGATGCTACACGGGTCAGGCCTTAGTCTGATCGACCCGAGTACGCTCCTGACATCTCGTTACATACATTTTTTTTTCTAAGTTTTTAGCTTGTTTTGCTAACTTTCTGTTTGTTCATTGTTTGGATCAGAAGCGCCGAAGATGGTCTTTTTGGGGATGATGAACGAGCGTGGCAAAGTCACCGACGGAAGGAAGAGGAAAAGGCCGAGCACGACGGCTTCGTCCGGTCGGCCCCCTAAGGTTGCCTCGGCAGTTGCTCCGCCTCCCCCCGTTGCTGAGGTCCCCTCGCCGGCTGTAGTCGTAGTTGCCGACCCCTCGGCTCCTACTGCATCTGTCACGGCCGGTGAGGCCTTCGATGTTTCGGCGGTGCTGTCGCTCCAGGCTCCGCCCCTGACCCCTCAGGCCGAGGTGATCCTGACCGAGCAGCACAAGAAGCTATTCGTCCCGGACTGGCGAGTCAAGAACCACGACGGTTTCCTCGGGGATTCGCAGATGTGCATGCAAGCCGTCAAGCACTTGGTGACCCCGAAGGATCGAGCCGCTCTGAAGGCGGGGACAGTTGGCGACGACACCTATGAAGTCGCTCGTGTCGGTAAGTTTTTCACACTCTTTTCTTGAGAATTTCTTAAGTCTGCCGTTCGGCTTTTACTTTGTTCTTATTCTGTTTTTTCTTCGGCAGGCCACATGTCACTTCGGCCACCTCCTTCAAGCGTTCGCCGAGCAGGAGAAGGAGTTGAAGGCCACCAGCGATAAGGACAGGGCAGACAAGGTGAGGGCGGTTCGGCAGCTCGAGGCAGAGCAGAGGCGCGCGGAGGGCTTGGAGGTCCGGGTTGCCGACCTTGAGGCGGACCTGGAGCGAGCTAAGGGGCGGCTTGCCAAGGAGGTTGCCAAGGTCGCTAAGGCTGCTGAGGAGTTGGCGGCATCGGCGAAGGCCCTGGTGGAGGCGAAGGCGGAGAAGGACGCCGTGGCGGCGGTGATCCGGGCCGAAGTCGATGCGGAGGCGAAGGCGCTCATGGCCTCGAACATGGAGAAGTCTTACGAGAGGGTGCTCGACCACGTCCAGGACCGCGTCCCCGGTTTTCAACGGGTCGGGTACAGGCTATGGCCCAGAGCTGCGGCAGATGGCGAAGAGGAGGAAGGCGACGAGGAGGAAGGCGACGAGGAAGAAGGCAAAGAGGAGGAAGAGGTGATCCCTCAGGCCGGGGCGACGGGGAATGAGGGGCCGTCTGACGAGGCGCCTGTGGTCGAGGCGACGACGCAGGTGGACCCCTGACCTCCTCGTCTTTTGTAATTTAGTTTTTTTTTAAAAAAAAATGTAACGCCTTTTTGCGGACTGGCCACCGCCTCTTCTTTATGAATGAAATTCTTGCTTCAAATTTGTCTGAGTGTTTGGCTCGGACTTTTAGTCTTTGAATGTGATGTGCTCGTCTTTCAGATCCCCGTTCATGCTCCAGACACCGCAGCAGCTCGGCGTCGTGCTGAACTGTTTAAGCAGTCTCGCAAGGCTCATTTCGAGGGTGAGATTGAGCTGATCAGGAGAGTGTCGTTTAATGTGGAGAAGAAGAACGGCGAGCTGCTGGCCGAGGTGCACCACTTACGGATAGTCGAGGAGGAGCTCTCGACGAAGGAGGAAGAGCTGACCTCGGTGCTGGCCGAGCGAGACGAGCTCGCGAAGAAGGTCGAGCAGCTGCAGAGGGTTATAGTTGACAAAAGCATCGAGGTGACCCATCTGTGTCGCATCATCTCCGATAGTGCTGAATACCCGGGTTCGGCAAAGCTTCCTCGGCTAAAGATATCGGTGAAGGACGACACCTTGAAAGATAGGATCGTCGAGCTCAAGGAGGAGGTCGCTCGTCTCAGGCCTTAGCCAGCGAGGGCCAACTCTGCAGCACCTCATGTACGCGCGAGGAGTGCGAACGAGGCATTTCCTTCTACGAGCTCGTGACTCGTCCTCCCGCCACAGGTCGGACCGCGGTCGATGCGCAAAGCGGTGTAGCTATTAGCTCAAGCGGAGCCTCGGTCGGAGCCACTGTTAGGGTTAGTGGCAAAGAGGCGTCCCAGTTCGTCGGCCTAGAGACGAGCTCGGAGATGAAGAGACGAAAACCCCGAGTGTCTCTGAATCGGAATGTCCCAATTCCGATGAGGCGCTGAACAAGTTGTATCGAGTTTTTGATTTCTTGCATCATCCGTTGTATTTTTTATTTTTGTTGTAACTTCTTGCCTTGTAAATTTACCAAGTTGTTTTAATGAAATCGAAGTTCGTCTGCCCAATATTGTGCCGTAGTTGTCTCTTTTGAAACGAACCACAAGGACCAGTAGTTAGTTTACTCAAGTGTTCTAGCCGTAGAACTCTTGCCTTAGCTGTAGAACTTTAGCTCTTGTTCGGAGTATACCGAGGCAACTTTGCACTTCGGTGGTGTGGTAGCTCGGGTTTCAGACCCGAACCACGTGGCTCAATCTGGATGGTCGATCACGATTGTGGTACGCATCACGAGACAAGGGGCACGAGTCTCAAGAAAACACTACCCTGTCGTTTTGTGGATGCGTGGCGAGATCTGAGTCGCTCATCATGTTTTAGCACGAATTTTGAGATGATCTAACGGTAACAATGGTTTGGCGGAGTTTTTCTCCATATGTGGAGGTTGGTTCCTCATCCGCTCGGTTCGGGGTATTGAGTGAGCGCAGTCGGGCCGAACGTTGGACTCTGAACCATCGTTAGAGTTGTTCAACGATTTGGGGAGCAGTTCCGAATGGCGACCTACTTCTAGCTCGCTTAAGAGCAAACTTAGCAAAGTAGAATCGAGCCAAGTGTTGGACTCCGAACCATCGTTAGAGTTATTCAATGGTTGTGGGAGCAATTCCGAATGGCGACCTACTCCTAGCTCGCTTAAGAGCGAACTTGCGAAGTAGAATCGAGCCAAGTGTTGGATTCCGAACCATCGGTAGAGTTGTTCAACAGTTGTGGGAGCAATTCCGAATGGCGACCTACTTCTAGCTCGCTTAAGACCGAACTTGCGAAGTAGAATCGAGCCAAGTGTTGGACTCCGAACCATCGGTAGAGTTGTTCAACGGTTGTGGGAGCAATTCCGAATGGCGACCTACTTCTAGCTCGCTTAAGAGCGAACTTGCGAAGTAGAATCGAGCCAAGTGTTGGACTCCGAACCATCGGTAGAGTTGTTCAACGGTTGTGGGAGCAGTTCCGAATGGCGATCTACTTCTAGCTCGCTTAAGAGCGAACTTGCAAAGTAGAATCGAGCCAAGTGTTAGACTCCGAACCATTATTAGAGTTATTCAACGGTTGTGGGAGCAATTCCGAATGGCAACCTACTTCTAGCTTGCTTAAGAGCGAACTTGCGAAGTATAATCGAGCCAAGTGTTGGACTCCGAACCATCGTTAGAGTTATTCAACGGTTGTGGGAACAATTCCGAATGGCGACCTACTTCTAGCTCGCTTAAGAGCGAACTTGCGAAGTAGAATCGAGCCAAGTGTTGGACTCCGAACCATCGGTAGAGTTGTTCAACGGTTGTGGGAGTAATTCCGAATGGCGACCTACTTCTAGCTCGCTTAAGAGCGAACTTGCGAAGTAGAATCGAGCCAAGTGTTGGACTCCGAACCATCGGTACAGTTGTTCAACGATTGTGGGAGCAATTCCAAATGGCAACCTACTTCTAGCTCGCTTAAGAGCGAACTTGCGAAGTAGAATCGAGCCAAGTGTTGGACTCCGAACCATCGATAGAGTTGTTCAACTGTTGTGGGAGCAGTTCCGAATGGCGATCTACTTCTAGCTCGCTTAAGAGCGAACTTGCGAAGTAGAATCGAGCCAAGTGTTGGACTCCGAACCATCGGTAGAGTGAAGAGTAAAGGCAGAGAGATGTAAACAATTTTTACAAGTAAAATATGAAAAAAGCTTTCTTTATTGATGACTAATGGTCGGCTGCTTCTAAAGTTGCAAGCCGTTATTACAAGAGAGAAATATGGAAAAAATACAAGTAAAAGGAGAGGAACAGTTCGACATCTCAGAATACTTAGAGAGGCGTTGATGCTCTCTCTTGGTATTTTAAGAGATGGTCGGCATTCCAAGTCCTGGTGATCTCCCTGCCTTCGAGGTCTTCTGGTCTGTATGTCCCGGGCCGAACCACTTTGGCGATCCTATATCGTCCCTCCCAATTCGGAGCCAGTTTGCTCTTCTGTCTGGGAAAAGAGATGGCTAACTTTCTGAGGACCAAGTCCCCTTCTTTGAGGTTGGTAGGACAGACTCTCTTGTTGTATGCCAACTCGATCATTCTTCGATAGCTTTGTTGACGAATGGCAGCTCTTTCTCGGATCTCATCAATCAGATCTAGATTTGCTCGGAGCTCTCTGGCATTCTGTTCTTCTTCATAAGCCATTAGACGAGGAGATGGTATACCGACTTCTAGGGGGATCATAGCCTCGGACCCATAGGTGAGATTGAATGGACTCTCTCCTGTGGGGGTCCGTTTTGTAGTGCGGTAGTTCCACAGTACGTTAGGGAGCTAATCGACCCATAAGCCTTTGGAACATTTATCCAACCTCTTCTTAATACCGGAGAGGATCTGTCGGTTAGCATTCTCGACTTGGCCATTCGACTGTGGATGGGAAATGGAGGAGAATCGGTGTTGGATGGTGAGGTCTTCACAGAGAGCTCGGAAGGCAGCCCCAGTGAACTGGGTTCCGTTGTCTGTTATGAGGACCCGAGGGACTCCGAACTGGCAGATTACGTTCTTCCAAAAGAACTGAAGTACCTTGTTCTCAGTGATTGTGGCTAAGGGCTCGGCCTCTATCCACTTTGAGAAGTAGTCGATGGCCACGACTAAGAATTTGAACTGGCCGGGAGCTGGTGGGAATGGCCCTAGTAAATCCATCGCCCACATTGTGAAGGGGATAGGACTTGATAGGGAAGCGAGTGGAGCTTGTGGGAGGCATCGGATGTCGGAGTACTTCTGACAAAAGCTGCATTGCCGAACGTGTCATTCGGCGTCTTGTAGGAGAGTGGGCCAGAAATATCCGTAATTCAACACTTTGCGGGCTAGAGATCTGGACCCTGAATGTGCCCTGCCGATGCCCTCGTGAAGTTCTTGCAGTACGTAGTCGGCCTGTTCGGGGGAGAGGCATCTCAAATAAGGCCTTCCGTCTACCTGTGTGAAGGAGCGTTTATATAGGATGCCTCCGATCAGTGTGTATCGCTCTGCTCGGGTTCTCACTCTTCGAGCTTCCTTAGGATCTTCGGGGAGGAGCCCGTCCCTTAAGAATTCGACGAGGGATTTCATCCAGTCATCTTGTAGCAGGACAGGTAGAGACTCCATAGAATCGGAAATTTCATCCTCTATACTTGGCATTAGGAGGACCTCTATCAAGACGGTCTGCTCGAGACCTTGGAGGGGGGAAGAGGCTAGCTTGGAGAGGGCATCGGCCTGGGCATTTTCTTCTCGGGGGATTAATTTGGATGAGGGCTTCTTCAAATAGTGCCATGAGGCCCCTGACCTTGGTTAAGTACTTAACCATCCGGTCATCACGTGCTTCATATTCGCCGAGGACCTGATTTACGACCAGCTGAGAGTCGCTAAAGATCCGGAGGCATTGCACCCATGCATTGCAAGCCATTCCCAGGCCGGCTATGAGTGCCTCGTACTCTGCTTCGTTGTTAGAGGCCTTGAAGTTGATACGGAGGGAGTATTGGAGAATGAAGTCATCTGGGCCTGCCAGAATGACCCCGGCCCCGCTTCCCTCGTTACAAGAGGAGCAATCCACATAAACCGACCAGAAAGGTGGTCCCTTCATTACTTGGCTGAACTCGGGGATGGTACTTTCCACTATGAACTGCTAAGGCCTGAGCCTTGATCGCGGTCCGAGGCTGATAAGTTATATCATGCTGGCTCAGCTCGATAGACCACTTCATAAGACGACCGGAGGTCTCCGGCTTGTGGAGCACTTGCTTCAGCAGTTGGTCGGTAAGAACGACCACCGAATGGGACTGAAAATACGAGCGAAGCTTCCTCGCGGCCATCACCAGGGCATAAGCCATCTTTTCTAACCTCGGGTAGCGGAGCTCGGCATCCCGAAGTACTTTGCTCACATAGTAGATGGGCTTTTGAGCCCGGTCTTCTTCCTTTACTAAAACAGCGCTTCTGCTCGGAGGCTGCCAGGTAGAGGTAGAAGGGTTCACCAGGAATGGGTTTGCTGAGGAGAGGAGGGTTGACGAGGTAAGCCTTGAGCTGGTCGAACGACTCCTGTTGTTGCTGACCCCATTCGAAACCTTTAGCCCCCCTGAGGGCCTTGAAGAAGGGGAAGCACTTCTCCCCGGACTTCGAGAGAAAATGCCCTATGGCGGTTAGGCGGCCTGTTAGCCTCTGAACTTCCTTAACGTTCTTGGGAGGGGCCATGTCTAATATGGCCTTGATTTTCTCAGGGTTAGCTTCAATTCCTCGTTGGCTGACCATGAAGCCGAGGAACTTTCCTGAAGAGACTCCGAACGCACACTTGTTCGGATTGAGTCTCATGTTGTGCTTTCTTAGAACATCGAACGCCTCCTGTAGGTCGGTCACATGATCGGCTCCTCGGATGTTTTTTACAAGCATGTCGTCAACATACACCTCCATATTTCGGCCGATTTGAGCTAGGAAAACCTTGTTGACAAGGCATTGATATGTGGCACCTGCATTCTTCAAACCGAAGGGCATAACTCTGTAGCAGTAGAAGCCCTGGTCGGTCACGAATGAGGTCTTCGGGATATCTGGGGAGAACATCCGGATCTGATTGTAGCCTGAGAAGGCGTCCATGAAGCTGAGGAGTTCATGACCCGAAGTGGCGTCAATCAAAGTGTCAATGCTCGGAAGAGGGAAGGGGTCCTTGGGGCAAGCCTTGTTGAGCAGTAAAATCGATACAAATCCTCCAGGTTCCATTGGACTTCTTCACCATTACTACGTTCGACAGCCATTCGGGATAGTTTACCTCTTGTATGAATCGGGCCTTCAAGAGCTTGTCCACCTCCTCTTTTATAGCTAGCTGGCGCTCGGGGGCGAACTTGCGCCTCTTCTTTTGAACCGGTTTTGACCCCAGAGCAACACTGAGGTGATGGACCGAGAGCTCTTCGGAAATTCCGGGTATGTCTGCAGCTGACCAAGCAAAGAGGTCTCGGTTCCTTCGGATGCAGTGGACTATGTTTGAGCATAGGGCGGATGGGAGGGTCATGCTAATAAAGAACTTTCGGGTTGGGTCCTGCTCAGAGAAGAGCACCTCCTCCAATTCATCCACCGGCTCGGACGTTGGTCGGGCCGCATCTTGGGGGATTTCCAAAGTTTCAAGGGAGAGGACCAAACCGAGGGTAGAGGTCATGTAGCACTTGCGGGCCATTTCCTGATTGCCTTTTACCTCCCCTACTCCTGCCCGGGTGGGGAACTTCATCTTGAGGTGATAGGCGGAAGGGACGGCTTCAAGGACAGCTAGGCTGGGCCGACCCAGAATGACATTGTAAGCTGCAGGAACATCGACAACCATGAAGTCCATCGACTCCGTTCGGGTAGTAGGAGTTTCGCCAGCGGTTACATCGAGGGTGATCACCCCTTCAATAGTCACTGGCACTCCCGTGAACCCATGGAGCGTGTAGCCGGCGGGCTTGAGTCTGTCTCGGGAGAGTTTGAGGCCTTTAAAAGCGGCGAGGAAGAGGATGTCAACGGAGCTGCCATTGTCCACTAGGATCCTCTCCACTTTGAAGTTCGCCATATGGAGATTGATGACGAGTGCGTCACAATGGGGGGTGCAGACACCTTCAAGATCTTCGTCTGAGAATGTGACGGGCACTCCGAGGCCTTTAGGAGGAGGGGTGGCGCGAATCGAATTGACTTCCCTAATGAACACCTTTCGAAAGGAGTTTGAGGAGCCCCGCATTGGGCCCCCATGAATGAGGTGTAGGACACGCTCCTCTTCGAAGTCGGGCGTTTCATCGCGTTCAGGATGCTTGTTAGCCCCCCGAGGCGGGGGAGGAAGGTCGGCTCGGTCCTTTCTCACGAACCTGGTCAGCTGCCCCCTCTGGATGAGGGCTTCTATCTCATTCTTCAAGGCCCGACAATCATTGGTGTCGTGACCATGGTCCCGGTGATAACGGCACCACTTCTCTTTATCCCTCTTCTTGGTGGGGGTGTTCATCCTCGGAGCAGGAGGTATGACACCCTCCTTCTCAACTTCCATTAGAATGGTGGAGACATTGATGGTGAGAAAAGTAAATTTCTCGAATCTGGGGGGAGGTCGGTGCTGGCCGCCATTATCCATCTGGAGCTTCTTGGCCCCTTCCTCTTCTGTTCCCTTTCTCTTAGACCCGGAGGAAGACCCCTCCAAGTTGGGGCGGTGCTCAGCTTCTTCGGCCCGAATATACTTTTTGCTGCGGAGGAGGTCAGAGAAGTTCTGTGGGGGTTTCTTGGCGAGGGAGGAGCGGCGGCTGGAGTTGAGGACATTGGACTGAAATGCTGCTACAGCGACTGACTGGTCGAAGGATGCTATGGACCTGGCTTCAGCTGTGAACCTTTTCACATAGTCTCTCAGCTTCTCACCCTTCTTCTGGTGGAGGTAGAGTAGCGAGATGCTGGTCTTCTCAGTTCTGCGGCTACTTACGAAGTGGGTGACGAAGAGGGTCTCGAATTGCTCGAAGGAGAATATCAAGGATGGGGCAAGGCGAGAGTACCATTCTCGAGCTGGACCCTTGAGAGTTGCGGGGAAGGCTTTAAGAGGAGGGCATCGGAAGCTTGATGGATGAGCATGAGGGTCTTAAAGCTTTCGATGTGATCGACGGGGTCAGTCTCCCCAGAATAAGTCTCGAATTGAGGAGGCTTAAAGCCGATTGGTACGGGTGCATCCATTATGGTTCGGAAAAAAGGAGGTCTGCTAGGACGAAGAGTCCTTCCTCTAAGCTCTTCTTCTCGGTCTAACTGACCCAAATGCCTCTCCATTTCGTGGAGACGGCGGTAAACAGCGTCGTCCTTTCGACGATAATCAGCCGAGCCTCTAGACTCGTCTTCGTACGAGGGAGAGCAGGGGCTCCTACGACGGTAGATTCTGGAGCGGCGAGGACTTGGCATGTGCCAGAGGTTGCTAGGAGCTTGAGGAGGAGTTAGGGACCGTCGGCGAGGACTTCGAACCGGAGGAGGAGAGAGAACCTTGGAGCATTAGTGTTGGGACGGAGGTTGAGAGCTTGTAGGACGGTTGCTTGGAACTGCTGGTGTAGCGCCCCGATTTCCAATACCAGGAAACCGTGACACGAGCCAAGACCTTTTCTTCAATTAGTCACAATACACAGAAAAACAGGAGAATTTAAAACTTTTTATTCAATACACAATGTGTTACAAGTCTGAATATTGTACAACTGTAATACCTTACAATAGAGTTACAATATTACCTTTACATTTCTAAGTATTACAACCTTCGACATCTTTCATCAGAGTATTTCTCAACAAATACATAATCGATACATATACTGCAGCGGAACTAAACGTAACACTGACTCCTTGCTCTCCTTGCCTTGAGTCCTCCTGAATTTCGCCTTTGTACTTCGGCGATCCAGTACCTATGGAAGTGGGGACGTCAGTATTCACTGATGCTTAAAGGCTGATCATATAGCAGCGAATCTTCCAAACAATATACAAAATATAGCAATAGTGTTGGTGTAGTTTAAGTGTTCATGAGTGCTATGACTAGACTCTAATGCGATATTGAAATAGAACTAGGACGCTTCATATTCTAATGTCAGCAAGTTTCCGAAAGCGACATGCAGCCCATACTACATGCGACTCCATCTCAAGCCGTTTCTCCATATATAGGGATTGAACCCGCGTTTAAGAATTCTAATTGTACTCAACCTGTTCCGGACAACTACACGTGGCTAATGAGGCTGCAGATGTGGTCATGTGCCACTGTTGCATTTCGCCAGTGGTGTCTATGTTCGCCACTGCGACCCGGCCAACCGGACCTCTCTCAAAATAGACGAACCCAATGTATCGGGCGTCACAACAAAATCAAACTATAGGGTTTCGCAAGCGCAGGGTAGCACGAAGCCTACCCTGTGGCACCCTCTGGGATCTAGCAAGCACAGGACTGCACAATGCATCCTGCGGCACCCCCAGCCACAGTACCTCAGGAATTAACAGCGCGAGATACGCAACCCGTATCCTCAACTTGTGAGACGGCACCGTACGTATCCCTTTGACGGGAAGGTACAACCCAGTACACCACCTATGATCTGCCTCAAGGGACGAGTTAGTGTAAGGGGCCTCCTACCACTGACTCCTCTCTCCCGGCAAAAGTGTTTAAATAAACTGATCCGTGTAAGTCACTATCCTAATGATGTCCCTGACTCGAACAAACCTAGGGGTGACGACATTATAAACTCAACATGCTAGGCCTTAAATTAGGCTTCGCAAGATAACTCCACTAGGCCGCTCAACCTAGACTTACCAGAATCCCTCAGGACCCGGTTCGTGGCTCATCGATCCAAGACTTTGGCCGTGCGAATATACATGCACGCCGCTTCCTTAGACTTGGATTCCATCTATACTCCGGTCCTCGACTAACCTATCCTGGTTAAGATTCGACAGTACACAAGGAGTGACTCCTCCACAGTTCCTTAGGGTAAGAACATATGTCTTGATGGTCGATAGCCCTTAGGGTGGTAACATCACCCTAGGCGAGCGCAACGAACTGTGTACTAGCTAACAAGCTATACACGAGTAACAACCACATACGAGCCAATAAGCTACGTATGAAACGATAACTACCTACGAGCCAGGCGGGCCCCGTAGGAGATAACCACGTACATACCAGCCAAATAAGCCGCGTATGAGACCAACAGCTACGCACAGGCCGGTCGGGCCGCGTACGAGACAACCACCTACATACGAGCCGAGTAAGCTACGTATGAGACCCACAGCTACATACGGGCCAGTCGAGCCACGTACGAGCACAACCGTGTGCAAACAACCATACAGGTAATCAATCCTAGAAGCAACCAAACGTGCTTACTAACAAACTTAATCTTCTATTATTAGAAGCAACAAAAGGATCTACTAGTAGTCTATGATTGGTATTGTACTAGGGAAGAACCGAAGGCGACAAAACGGCCTTTATCGGAATAACTATCCCTAGTGGTCTTCCCAATCCTTATTACTTCAACCTATAGCGCCTTTAATATGGCATACAATTACAAGCATCTTCCTATGACAATTTAATCATATAACACAACCACCATGATATTCCTATGTATGAATGTGATTAATTCTTATGCTTACATCGAGCTCAAGCATGAAATCACTTACGACCTAGACATAAAGTCTACTATAGTCAATCGTAGGTTACGAATTGATCATGAAAGCTTACTACTTATCCCGACTAATCCCCACAACCCAACTTGTATGAACAAGCAACACTCCAAGGCATAGTAGGTAGTTCTAACACTACTCCTACAACATTCTAAGCAAGCATTACTCTAGCATGGTATAGAACCCCACATAAATCACTACAACTAGCCATGGGTAGTTTCTTTACTCTAAGCATGAACATCATAGTATGGACATCCTTAACTTAACATGATTAATAATTAGCATGATACCTACTTACTTAGCATGAGTCATGATCATCTATTAACATGGCATGAACAACACTTATCTAAGCATGGGTACCATGTAACCATGAGTATTCTTATAACTTAGCATGGTATACAACTTACTCACAATCTAAACTAGCATGACATACAATTTACTTGCAATTAAGCTAGCATGGCGTAGATGGAACTAGCATGGTATATTACTTACCTACAATTTAACTTAGCATGGTATATCACATACCTACAATTAACTAGCATGGTATGCAACTTTGCTACTATAATCCAAGCATGAATCTTTATTAAGCATAAATAACTACTAACCATGGTAGGAAATTCCTAGGATGAATCCTACAACATTCTAATCATAAATAAATTATTAAACATGATAAGGAACTTTAGGAATGAATCCTACAACGTTGTTAAGCACAAATGAGTGAATCTAAGCATGGTAGGAAATCCTAGAATTTGTCCCACAACATTCTAACATCATTAAGCATGCTAGATATTTTTAGAATCAATCCTACAACTAACTAAGCATGAAACATGGTAGGATATTTTGAGAAGAAATCCTACAACCTTGTTAAACATAAAGCATGATAGAACTTCTTTAGAAAACCTCCTACAACATTTTAAGTCTAAAACATGATAGGAATATTTTTATAAACAATCCCTACAACATTCTAAACATAAAGCATGATAGAACTTCTTTAGAAAACATCTTACAATATTTTAAGTCTAAAACATGAATATGGCTTCTAATCATTTTTTAGAAAAGATCCTACAACATAAGTAGCATGAATATGGCTTCTAATCATTTTTAGAAATGATCCTACAACATGTGAAGCATGAATAAGGCTTCTAAATATTTTTAGAAGTGATCCTACAATATAAGTAGCATGAATATGGCTTCTAATCATTTTTAGAAATGATCCTACAACATGTGAAGCATGAATAAGGCTTCTAAATATTTTTAGAAGTGATCCTACAACATAAGTAGCATGAATATAGCTTCTAATCATTTTTAGAAAAGATCCTACAACCTTAGTAGCATAAAAAATGGATTCTAAACATTTTTAGAAGTAATCCTACAATATTAGTAGCATGGAAATGGCTTCTAAACATTTTTAGAAGTAATCCTACAATATTTTACTACTACTACTACTCCTATTTTAATCAAAACATAACACACAATTATCTACTACTACTACTCCATTCTTATCAAGAACACAACATACAACTTACTACTACTACTACTTCATTCACCACAAAATCACAACATACAACTATCTATTACTACTACTACTTCATTCACAATAGAATCACAACATACAACTATCTATTACTACTACTACTTTATGGACATAAACATACTACTACTTTATTTAATCAACCATACTACTACTACCTTATTAATCAACATACTATTATTACTTTATATGTTAGTATGCTACTACTTAGTTCTTTATTATTACTAGTGATAAAGAAAAGATCATTTTTATTTATTTTATTCTACAACTAGTAAATATGAAAGAAAAAATGTCTCTTTTTATTATTTCTACAACTAGTGATTAAAAGAGAGAGATCTTTTTAATTATTGCTACAACTAGTGTTTAGTAAAGAAAAGAAAGATCTTTTTTTTTATTATTTCTACAACTAGTGTTTAGTAAAGAAAAGAAAGATCTTTTTAATTATTTCTACAACTAGTGTTTAGTAAAGAAAAGAAAGATCTTTTTAATTATTTCTACAACTAGTGTTTAGTAAAGAAAAGAAAGATCTTTTTAATTATTTCTACAACTAGTGTTTAGTAAAGAAAAGAAAGATCTTTTTAATTAGCTACAACTAGTGATCAAAACAAAAAGAAAAGATCTTTTTAATAGCTACAATTAGTGATTAAATAAAAAGAGAAGATCTTTTTAATTAGCTACAACTAGTGATCAAAATAAAAAGAGGAGATCATTTTATTCTACAACTAGTGGTAAAAAAGAAAAGATCTTTTTATTAGAACATATGCTTTTATTTTTAGTCCAATGTTTAATCAAGTCCTACAACCCACAATGGTTGTAAAAGAAGGTTCATATGCTATGTGTGTATCAAGTCCTACAATCAATAATGGTTGTATGTCCAACATTATGCAATATGTGAATCTTTTGGTCCAATAACATACAAACAACAACTACAATAATAAAGTTATGATCTTTATATGCTAGTAGTTACTACTACTACTTTTTCTCTTTTATTTACCACAACATACACACACTCATTCATAAGAACAACCCAAAAAAAAAAAAACAAAACAAAACATAACAAGAAGGTAGAAGAAGAAGTCAAACAACAAAACAACAAACAAACAAACAAACAAACAAACAAGAATCAAGAGTGTGAAGAAACCCCCACCTTATTTTTCTATTTGGAAGGACTAGCTTGCTTATCCTTCTCCTTCCCCTAGCTTTTAGAAGTCTTCTAATAACCTACAAAACAAAACTCTCAAGTTACTTTTTTTTTTCTTTTGTTCTCTCTTTCTTTTCCCATCTTTCTTTCTTTCTTTCTTTCTTTTGTTTTCTAAAATGAGAGAAGGAGGAGAATGAGGGGGGATTTATAGAAGAGAATGGAGGTGGTAAGTGCACCCATTGGCACAAAATAACCCCATAGAAGGGTGGCCGGCCATGCTCTAGGGGGGGGAGGGGCATGGTATAGACTTGGTGAGGTGGAGGGATAAGCCTTCTAGAAGGGCTTTAGTTCTAATCTTATGCATACAAACCTTCTTTCAATCCTCTTAATCAACCCTAACCTTCTAATTAAGTAGCCATGACAAGAATAAGTATTTTGACCAAAAGTATACACTACATACTTGTATGACGTACTAAGTACCATACAATTTTCATGTATGTGTACATGTATGTGTATACAAAAATCTTCTTATAAAATCCTCATAAAATTTCCAAAAATAGTTTAATTTAGAAAATAATAGTAAAATAAATTTTATTATTACTTCGGAGAGTCGCGCTATCAATTTGATGCGCTTCGGATGCGCACTGACCGATAGATGTGCGTAGGCACTGTTTGTGGGCAACCCGGCGAAAAATCACCAAAATGATCTGATTTTGGGATTAAAATGAAATAATAATAAAATAGTAATTTTTTATGAGTTAATATCCGTCCGGATATTACAGCTGGAACTCGGCACGGGTGATGGGTGCCTCATCGTTCCTAGGATGTTGCCGACCGGCAGGGGAACGAGGTCTTCTCCTGTGATGCTCGGGGGACTCTCTCTGCCCTCTTCGGATAGGGGACCTTCTGTAGTCTCGGCGGTGAGGAGATCGCTCATCCGGACGTTGCTGGCGGGAGGCTCCCTCTCGGGCCCGCTTTTCATCCAGACGGCGGCGAAGATCCTCATCCTTCTGCCGATTGAGGACGGTGTTGCGAAGGTCGGAAGCTCGGGGATTGTGGGAGGCCATAGAGTCCGAAGAGGCATTGTGGATGGAGACGTGGTCCGAATGGAGAGGTTGTTTCTACGGGTTGGGACCCTTAGGAGGTTGTTGATTTTGAGGAGGAGGCAGGTCTTGTTGGAGAGGGTCCTCGACTTGAGGCGGAAGTTACCCCTGCTGTTGAGCGGATTGAGGGGGGACTTCCTGTTGCTGATCGGGGTTGGGTCCTCGATTGGACCCTCTGGATCTGGTTTTCCTAGGAGGCATGGCTGGAGAAGATCTGACCAACGGGAAGAGGAGAGGCTGCTATTCGTTCTTTTCCCACCGACGGCGCCAATCTGTTGCTGCTGAATCTGGTGTGAGGGCAAACAGATAGTATTTGTGGATTCTTGGGGAACTTTGAATAACAAACCTGTTACCTGTTCCGCCGGAGTTTGATGCTGACTCCCGCCGTACACCTGCAAAAAGTGCGAGACACCGGGGTTGTTCCCGGCGACGCACCCTCCGACGCTCAAGTCAGTAATCAGAAGTGATTATGAATAAGCGCAAAAACTGACAAAAGATTGATTACCTCATAATGGAGATTGATGGGGGGTATTTATAGGTGCCGCTGGGATCAGATTAGGAATGTAATCCTTGTGGTTAGATAAGGAATGTAATCCCTAATCCCCAGTGAAAAGATAGATATGAATCAGGGCCGTTGATTAAGATTTAATCAGAAACCCTAATTCTATCCTTTCTGGACCGGGTTTTGCTGCTGGTTGAAACCCACACCCAGTTGAGGTGGACCCGTTCGCAGGTTAGTGGGTCTTCGAGAAGGAGAAACCGTACCCGCTTCAGACCCATTGGTAGGTGAAATTACCGTTTTACCCCGGGGCTTCAAGATTCGTGTTCGATTTGGACGATTCCGATTTAACCCCATTTTTAGCCATATCAATTCTCAACCATTCAAAAATCTGAAGAGATATCTGTGTCATTAAATTCGTATGATAGAACTTGGATGACATACTTGGGCTAACCAAATCCTAAGATTCGGCCCAAAATATTTATGCCAGCCAACCTTGTGGTGGGCTGCCAAAAGTTGTAGTCAACTGCAACCAACAAAAAACCAAGATCATTGTGGCAGACTCCCATAAGTCGCGGTCCACTGCAATGTTTCAGGCTGCCACAATATGACCCCTTATGCTCAACTTTCACTTCAGTCCTTCTCACTTAACGTTGTTGACAGGCTGGCTTGCGGGTTTCTTATAGTGCCTAGGAAAGGGTTTTAGATTCCCCTACAAATAAAAATTCCCGAATCTAAAATGCTAGCTCTCACTCGCTCCCTTCAAATCCAAAGCCCCAACTATCCAAATGCCCTTCTCCCATCTCCGCCGTTTCGATGGCCTACCCCTCACCAACTGTCCTGCATTTTCTCATGAGGCTGCTTTCGATAATTCGTTCATGGAGTCTACAGGTAAAGGCACGATGGGTCATTTTTGGTAGTGATTGCATCTTGAGTTGCAAGAAAGATTAATCTAGTTTGAAACGTGCAAGATAATGCAGTTTGCATTATTTTCTTCTTCATTTTTCCAAAAATAACACGTCTTTACCACATCATAACTTTGGCCCAGTGTACTACGAGTATGATGCAAGATTTTAGCGAATGTTAGAATAGCATACAATTGAGCTTAATGAGGCATGCTCCTTCCATTGGGGATTATGTCTTGAGATGAGAAATGAGCCCATGTAAATATTCTCTCCTGAGTGTATTTAGGCCCAAAGATGAGCAAAAACAAAGCACCAGAGAAATAGAAAAAATTGCCTTGAAGCATAACAATGTTGAAGTGGGAAAGGATTTAGATATTTTGAAGGGCATTCAAGTTATAAAATGGAATGATAATGTGAAACATAGTCTACTCCTCTAAGTCTGGTTCAAATAGGACGATGGATAAGAAGGTGAAGCTTCAACGTGGGGGCAGGTGCCAGTATCCCTCCTTATGGTGCCTACGGATTGGCCTAAGCTTCTGAATGTTCTACAGGTTCAGGCATCTCAAAGCCCGTATCACGGGGAGGAAGGGGTTGAAGAGAATGCGAGGCCCTAATGATGATTCCAGTTTGGGTTATATGGATGTTGATGGGTCCCACCCGTGTGTGGATAAGGTCGCTGATGATAGCTCTCCGGTGCCAACTCCCTTGTCGTTGTTGGTGAATGAAGATACTTAGCTGGAACCGTAGAGGAGCATTGAAGCCCTCATCAATCCGCCTATGTAAATCGGTGATGCATTCCAATAAGCCTGAAATTATTCTTCTTCAGGGAAGCTCAAGCTAATGAGGGTAAGATCAGAAAGTATCATCGCAAGTTGGGCAGGATTTTGAGGTTGGTTGCACAACCTTCTGTTGTTGTTGTTGATGGCAGATCCGGTGGTTCAATTATGCTCTGGAATGTTGTGCAGGTAATGTCTCTTTTGACTGTTTACTTACGAATTATCAAACTAATGTGGGCTTGGTTACATTACCCGGTGGTAAAGAATTTGTTTTTTTGTAGGAGTTTATGCTCGCGCGTGCTACATTAGGCGCCAATTATGGGATGTAATTAGAAATTCTTCTCAAGAGGTCTCCCGATAATGTCTGAACTCTGAAGGGATTTTAATAACATTTTAGATGCATCAGACAAGCGAAGAGGTGTCTTTAATATTAATTCTGTTACTGATTTTAGGGAAATGAATTTTTTACTGTACTAAGCCACTTTTTGAAATTATTTATAAAAGTATATCACTTTGCAAACTATTGGCAAGTTTGAGCTAGTCATAGCGGATGCCATTTTCAGTAGCGGCATCTTTCTTTCGAAGATCGCTAATGGAAATAGCGGGTGCTTGTTTAATTTTTTTTTTTTAATTTTGGTTTATTGTCGCTATTCCCATTAGCGACCAGAACATGTGTTAAATCGTTGATGGAATAACGACTTTATTTGAGAAGTATTTAAACAGTTAGCGATTTCCAGAGAGCTAGTGCTCTCTGAAAACCAAAAATAAAAATAAAACTGAGCTCGCTAGTGGGAATAGCGACCTCAGTATATTGTGGTAGCTATTCCCACTAGCGACCACAAGTGGACCTGACCACTAATAAAGTCGGGCTCCCACTATCTCTCTCTCTCCACTTCCTTTTATTTCTTCTTCTTCTTCACCAACCCGAACTATGAAACCCCCAAAACCCTAACATTCATATCCTACAAAATCTCCACGCATTTTCATTGATTCAATCCCTATTGGGAGTCCTCGCACTTCATCTATCTCAGATCTCTCTCCTCCAACTTCGAATCCCACCCTTCCAACTCTTAAAAGCTCCAAATCCATCTTCCAAATCTGAAACACTCAAGGGGTATGAATACTATTTACTAGTTCTAATGGTTGATTGATGTTGTTGGTTATGTTATTTTACTTGCCGTTGAAAATATGCATAAATTTTGAAAATTGCCTCTCATTTAGTGTTGAATGTTATATATACAAATCTGGTGAATGAGCATATAAATGAGAATTATTCACTACTTATAATGTTAGTGATTAGATAATGACCCGTTTATTCATCCCTTTATGTATAGATATGGATCACCAAGTTCCAATTTGGTTATATTTTTAGTGATTAGACAACAAGTAAAGAAACCAACTCATTTGTGTTAGTCACTTTCGCACGGAGGAATATTTGCAATAAGGTGATGGTGGTGTTGGTAGCGCCCCCGGATCCGGCGTCCCGAAATCCGTGACACAAACCAGAATCTTTTCCTTCAAATGCATCTCAACACAATAATAATACGAAAATTTAAAAACTTTTTTATTGCCAAATAAAATTATTACATCATCAATTACAACCATTTTCTTGTTCTTAAACAAGGAATACAAATTACATTAAAGTATTACAAGTACTACTCAACATTCGCCTGCCCTTCAGATCGGTAGTCAACTAATCTTTCACTGGAACTCTACTGAGCAGTTAATCTAGTTCCCTGAGATGCGCCTTGTAGCTCAAACCTTCTACTACGCTACTCTGATCTCTCTGCACCTGCTCTACGGCGGAAGGCATTGTTGATAATCCCCTTGGATGCTCAGCTGGTCCTAAGTCTTCCTGCACTCGCGACCAGGTATCCAGCACCTAATTGAATGGGCACGTCAGTACATATACTGATGCAATGCTGACAAGAAACAGCGATCGCCAACTAGCAATCACAACCATCCTTTAATGTAAACAGAAACGTTCATCCTAATTTCCTAGTGTCTGTGTATGTCATGACCTTAAGTCTAATGCATACAGAAAACAAATGCGCTTAGTCTAATGTGAGCAAGACTTTGGACACGCATGTATCCCATACTACATACGCTCCAAATCAAGCCGTCTTCTCCAGATTCAGGGTTTCGAACCCTCGCCATACATTGCATTCTACTATTGTATTCATCCAGTTCCCGTCATAACGTGGCTAGGTAAGGCATACAGTTCGGGTCCCGTCCCGTTACTGTGAAATAAGTAGTATTGATCATCTCACCAAAAGTCGTGACGAACTACAAGGTACTCCTCGCACCAAGTTGGCACCGAAGGCACATAAAGTACGCAACCATATGGCTCGTTCGTCACCAACATAGAACATGACACATCTCATTCTTACCACCGATATCTTGGGAATTAACAGAGCGAGGTACGCACTCTCCTAGCACGTATCCCTACGAAAGGAAGAGACAATCCTGGTTATCACCGCCTAGTGCTGGCCCTTAGAACAAGTCAAATTATAGGGTATCACCCCTAACACCAAATCAGTCTTTAAGCGAATAGTAAAGAAAACTTAATTAAATATAGTTTACTAAAAATATGTTTATCACTCCAATCATGCACGGTGTCTTATCAAACAATGTTTGAGTCTGACTGGTCTGTCAAAAATAGCAACTAATCACGGTGAATCATCATCATTCATCGATTTCCAATACCTTCACAGGTCTTCGACCATATCCTCGGCACGTGACCCTCAGCGAGTAGTCTATCGGCGCCGAAGGGATGCATAAAAATCTGTGAATAAAGGTATATATACACAAACACCAACACCCGACCAATGACAGACTCAGAGCAATCAAAAATACCAATCCCCATTAACTTTAGTAACACCTAAGTTAGTAATGGATCTGACTTGATAGAGTCAATCAAACACCGGCAACCTGGTCTCCTATCGTTCGCCACCACCTCCGTCTCGGATCTCATCCAGTATCCCGGCCAGCGGTCAACCTTCTCTCAGTAAACGATCCAACGACGCACAGGAAAAATTCACGATTTCTCGAGGTGGAAATCAATACTAATACTTGTCGACTGGGTTGATAGTCCTAGGGTATCAATAACCTAGACTTAGCTCCAAGCTATGCTAGCTACGAGCACCACATACAACAAATCGACCATATAGCTATTCTCCCAATTTACTCATGTGTCCACCATGAGTACTAAGCACAAGAATCTTATCTAAGTTCCAAATGAAGTGCTTAATGGGAATAATTATTCAACATCTTAAAAACTTAAATCAACTCCTAAGTCATTATCCTGTAGCATGAAGAAAATTTCATATCAATTCATCGACTGACCCAAATTTGATGATTCCAGATCCTAGAGCAAGGTATAATCCTCTACTTCACTTCTCTAGTTGACAACTATCCCAGATTATGCCCACTAAAGCGAGAAAACCCCCTCAGCAATCTACTAATAATAAACAATTCAAGGATATGCAGTTGCTGCACCTAGAAAAATTCCTAACTTTCAAAATACAACTTGGAATTGCATGATCTTACCCATTCTTGAAAGCTAAGACCCTATACTACAAGTCCTAGTTAACCATTTCTTCAAATTCAGCTATCTAGATGCTATACAATCTCTATATGTTCTTAGCTGTGCATTCTTCCATACAATTGTTGCATCTTACCAATAACATAAAAACTCACTCGCTTGTCGGAATTACACGATTTTGGATTCTATGAAAAGCTGTGAGTGTCTACTACAACTTCCTAGTTGATCACCTCCTCAAATTCATCCATTAAAGTACTCTAAAACTCCAATTTCTACCAGTTTACACACAGGGAAATGAGTTCCTCTGCAAAAACCAAGTCCTTTTATTAGGACTGGTTTTGCCCCAACTTAGAAAAATCATAACTTTTGCTATACAAACTGGAATTGCATGATTCAAGATGTTTTGGAAAACTACGATTCTCAACTACAAATTTCTAGTTGATCATTCCTTTATATTCTGAACGTATATTTCCAGAATTTTACAAATTCACAGCCCAACTAACTCAAAGCTGAAACTGAACATAGTCCAATTAAAATTGAATATCAATTCAACCATAAGTTCAATATTTATGAAATTTTAGATTCAGTAACTAGACATGTCACGTCCCGTTTCCCAGAAGGAATACGAAATACGGTACGTGACTAAGTCCAACGCATAGTTTTTACCATCCATAAGTTGTACGGATCTGCTTGACTCTTCAAAACAATAAATATAGCAACATACTCAACCAGGCATGCAAAAACAATTATAACTCAACGGTATTTATTGCAACCATAAAAAATATCCCAACAAATACGAGATCCAAAGTAAAACAATAATCCTGGGACTACAAGCCCAAATACAACTCTCAATACAGTTCATGAATATAAAATAGTTCATCAAAAAATTTGACAAATTTTCCCATGCGAAGCTCAAAACTTTTGCTCACCAACTTCAGTAGGCAATTGATCAGCAAAACCTGCTCATATAGCAACCACAAGAAAAATAGGAAGACAGAAAAACATAATGCCCGTTATATGCATATCCCGGGCCGCAAGCAGTACACGTAAGAAAATGGAAGGGAAAAACTACACTAAACAGGAAATACTAACATGGAGAAGGTAGCAAAGATAACAGTCTACAGATGGCAGTAACAGTGGAATAACAGTAAGAGTGTAACAGTAATAGTGAAGTCAACAGTAACAATAAATCAACAGTAATAGCAAATCAATGGTAATAGTAACAGAGTGTGACAGTGAAACAGTTGTTCTTATGTCTAATGTTTATTACTATCTAGGTAGCACTTCATGCATCCCAGATTTTACCACATGGTTGCTACATCAAACCGTTTCGTTTTAAGATTTTGTAGTGAAACTTCTATAGAGCAGTATATATATTCAGACAAACAGTAACGGTAACATCAACATCAAATAGTTTCATGGATCATTCCCTCATACATCCAGAGATAAACAGTAGGTACCATAGTAAACAGTGGGGAAAACGAGTTCCCTTCCAAATATGCATTTCTATATTGTCCACTACTCGATCTTTCCCTTAAAAACCCTAGCTTGATTAGTTTTCATTATTAATAAACATGTGTGAACGAATACAAACAGGCTAAAGACATGGCAAGAACAAAGGATAAGTCTAAGATGAATTAGGAACACAAACGGGTGACAAAACAACTCATAACAGTCAAAACAACGAAACTTCCAGTTCTGGACAGCAAGACACTACTGTACCAAATCTGCGATTCCCGTTGCTACAGAATAGAAAATCTAGATCCGTCAGAAAATCTGGAAACTAGACTTTCTGCTGATTCCAGCACATATATATAAGTCACACATCAGCCACAGAAATAGGGTTGAAAACAGAGTTTAATACAAAAGTTATGTTCAGCCAAAAAATATAAAATCTTCTTTATAAGCATGAAAAGAGTTTAAAATCATCATAATTAAATCTGATAAAAATCTAGAAGATTCCCTAACATATCTAATTTCAATATATAAAATATCATGAAATTATATTACAGATAGTATAGTCAACAAAATTGGGAAAACAGAGTAATAGACAAAATCTCAATTCTGAATGTTCAGACACAGTAGTACCAAAATAGAGATAATTCATAAAATATAAATTGAAAATCCAGATCCGTCAAAAGGATGATAAAATAGACAAATCAAGCTACAGTTCTTATTCACAAAGTATTCATCAAAAACAATAGAATCAGGTTGAAAATATAGTTATTTACTGAACAGCATGCAATTTGGAAATATATCAATGTGATTGACAAGTATGAAATGAGATAAAAAATTCATCAATTAATTCCACAAAAATTAGGGATTGATCCCAGTCATGTCTAAACATACTTAGCAAAATATAAAGTTCAAATTCTACTTTTAGTATCAGGTTTAAAATCATATTTTATACAGAATACATATAGTTCAGAATCTGGAATATACGATATGTCTGTAGTAAAACAGCAATAACTCATGCATCAAAAATCGGAATTCAAATCCGTCAAAAGTTCTGAAAACTAGAAAACAAAGGCTACAAATCATGTTCACAAGGTTATTTATTTTACTGATGTTAACAGGGTTGAAATTACTGTACAAAAATAGGGCAGCAGTAAACAAAAATTCTTTTAGGCATTCTATCAAACAAGTTAACTACAAACGGTCCAATCTAAGATGTCATACAAAGCATGGTATATGTGGATTACTCAAATCAGCATGGCATGTGTACAAATAGTCTATAATGAGATAATACATCCAACAAACATCCATGTAACAGTCATCTACGACATACGGTGTGTCACAATCAACATACAATTAAGATGTCATCTAATTTATATATCGTTTTCATGCAACGGGTGTCAACTATTGTAACTACTCATGATCGTCAACGGTTTAACTAACAAGATAAGGTCATCGTGAGAGTACAAACATCTTCATACTAGATTACTTACGATATTTAACTTGTATGACAAAAAGAACACATACAAGCTACTTGCATTAAAGACGACAGAAACGATGCAATAGAATAATGGGAGCGGATCCCGAACAGCGAACATGAACGAACGAGAGACGAGAAATCCACCAACCGAAACACGTGCACATGAGACACGCGCTTGCACACACACAAAGAGACAGCAGCAAACAATAGCAAGGCGTCGACAACACAAGACGGCGATGGCGATGGTGCTCAACCCGAGACGACGACGGTAAGGAAGACGAACGGCAGGGGGCTCTGCCTGGCTGCTCGCTGCGGTGCTGCTGTTCGACGATAGTGATGAGGGGACACTTGGGGGTGCAGCGGGGGAAGAGGAGAGGGGTGATCGTTGGGGCGATGGCTGGCGTCGGAGGTAGGATGACGATAGCAAGGAAGGGAGAAGGTCGGGGTAGGGGAAGGTAACGGCTGAGGTGAGGGAGAGAGAGATAATATGATTAGGGTTTGGTAATTAGGGTTAGGGTACAATTAGGGTGATTATATAGGGACAATATGGGTTTGGGTGAACTGGGTAGTATCCAAAAGGAAGAAAAGAGTTCAATAAAAGACAAATAGGCCATGAAATAGATTTGAACAATAGACGAGATTAAGAACAAATTGTAGGTCAAATAAATGAGAATAAAAAGCTGAATCAATGCAAAATGAATCACAAGAGAGAGAAGAACAACACACGATACAAAAGAGACGAAAATCAATAAAATCATAAATAAATAAACAACTATCACGTCCCACTTCCCAAAAAGAAATACGAAATACGGATATGTGACTAAGTTCAGCGAATGGCTTTCACTATTCATAAGCTGTTAGGATCTTTACAACGAGTACTAGTATAAACAAGAGATATACAAGAGAAATAGTCAACCACGCATGCATAAATAAATTAATATAGTCAACAAGATTATTTGAAACAAGAAGCAAGAATACTGAATTTCAAATAATCATGTCTGGAACAAAACACGTCTGGGACAAAAAGCCCAATACCAAATTCATGTAGCAATACATTTATTCAAGAATAACAAGCAAATAAATATAGCAAGAATTCCAGCAACTAAAATCTTTGATCACCTACTCCAGCGGCAGCTGATTACTAAAATCTGCAATTTAACAAATTGCAGAAAAAGAAAAGAGAAACAAAATGGCCATCAATGCAAGTTACGGGCCGCTTGTAGTGCAGGCAATAAGTACAGGGAAAGAATAAAACAACATAGAGTAACAGCGGAATCAAACATAGCATGGAAAAGACATGGCAACAAAATAGAACTAGCATGAATCATGAACAGAATCAAGTAATGTGATGAGGTAACAGGTGCATGTGACATGTGACATGTGACAGGTAACAGGTATCATGCAAGTAAGTAAATATGTAACAGGTGTCAAGTAGTATGTACAGGTAAGCATGTAATACGTATTATGTCATGTCAAGTCTTATATTTATTTCTAACTAGGTAGCACTTCATGCGTCCCTGATTTTTACCACATGGTTGCTACATTCAAACAAGTTACGTTTAGATCTAGTGGTGGGTTTCTATAGGGCCGTGTACTCAGGCATCATGTAACAGGTAACAGGAACAGGTTCATGAATCAAATAGTAAACAGGTACATGAACCAACGGGTTCATGCATCAATAGGTTCATGAATCAACAGGTAACATGTACACGAACCAACAAGGTTCATGCATCAAACCATAAAGTATAACAGGTTCACGAATCCACGGATTCATGAATCAAACATAAAGTGCAATAGGTTCATGTATCAATATGAATCAAACATAAAAATGGGAAACACGGATCCCCCTCTAAGTACATACCTATATTGTCCACAACTAAGGTCTTTCCCTTAACCCCGGCTTGATTACTTATTATTATCAAACTGGCATATACGTGCACAAAACAGGGTAAGAATAACATGGTATAAACAAGTAACAGGTTCAGGTCGGAAGATAAACATGCACAGATGATAGACAACACATAAAAGGCTAGGACAACAAAAATTCTAGTGCAGGACAGCAAGATATTACTGCACCAAATCTGGGATTCCCGTTTCCACAAACATGAAAACTTGGATCCATTAGAAAATCTGGAAAATAGACTTTCGGCCAAATCCAGCAAATATATATAAGTCATATGGTAGTTCACAATAACAGGGCTCAAAACATAATTGTATCCAGAAAACATGTTCAGCCAGAAATTATAAGTTTGTATTCATAAACAGGAAAACGACATAAAAACTTACTGATTAAATCCAAGAAAAATCTAGGGTATTCCCTATTATGTCTATTATCAGCAAATATAATTTCATAATTTTTCAACATGGATAGTATAGTCAAATAAAATCAGAAGATAGGAAGATACAGCAAATTTGAAAATCTGGAACTCTTGACACAGCAGTACTAAAATAGCAATAGATTACAAAGTATAAATCAAAATCCAGATCCGTCAAAAAGGTGATAAAATAGATACAGTATGCTACATTTTATATTTACAAAGTTTTTATCAAAAGCAACTAGAATAAGGTTGAAATTAAGATTCTTTACTGAACAGTATGAAAATTCTGCAAGTATAGTAGTTGTTTGCACGTATAGAATAGTTTATAAATGCCATCAATTAAATTCACAAAAATTAGGGTATAATCCCAATCAAGTCTAGTTGTACTCAGCAAAATATTGGATCAAAATATTATCTTTAACATCAGTATAAAAACAAATAACCATACAGAATTCATATAAAACAGAATCTGGAATTTTCAACATATGTAGTAAAACAGCAATAACTTGCAACTCACAAATCGAAACTGAGATCTGTCAAATTTTCTAAAAAATAGACAGAAATCTCTATGATTTATATTCATAAATAATTTTCATTTACTGACCTTAATAGGATCTAAAATACTGAATAAAAACGGGATAACATCAAAAATAGAAATCTTCTTCATGCATAAAATCAATTAGTTTATATGAAACACATCCAAATCATAATAAAATACGAAATATGGTATACTGATGTCCAAACAACATGGTATAGGGTGTTTAACAAGTCTACAACAAGATATATTACGACTAACACATCATGCATACAAGATCATACAACACATCATGTATCACGAACAACATGCATATATACATCAAGAATCTAGATTATTTCTAAGTTATTTCATGTCGTGTGTGTAATGAGATAACTACGGATGGGTCAACACATAGAGGCAAGTTCTAATAGGGTTTCCATGAGAATAGATCTTGAAGCAACTACACTACAGGCGGTATTTAGTACTTGTATTATACAACAAAAGAATACAAGTTACTTGCCTTGAAATTGACGACGGAAACGATGCAAAGAGCAAGAATAACAGAAACGGATTCCCCGGTACGAACACAAGCGAACGAATCACAAACCAATCACGAACACACGATCGGACGACTAGATCTAAGAGTTGATGATGATCACGATCAGATCAGAACAGATCGAACGGTCCAGATCTAGTTGATCAAGGTGACGATCAAGATCAAGATGAAAGATCAGATGGCCCAGATCTCCCTGATGATGAAGATGATGATGATCAAGACCGATCGATCGAACGGATGCGATCAAAGGAATCTTGATGATCATCATGATTGTGATGATCAAGAGGAGATCGGACGACTGAGGTTCAAACCCAATCTCTCCCCCTAACACACAGCGGCGATGGTAATGGTGCTTGGCTTAATGGCGGACGACGATTGGATGGGGAAGCGATGGCGAAGCAACGGCGGTCAGGGGATAGGCCGAGAGGGGGGGAGGCACGACTGGCTGAAGGCACAGTGCAGGGAAGTTGCTGGTGTTGCGTCGGAGGGAGGCAGTAAGGCTGCTGTCATCGTGTGGCGTGCAGCGCTCGGGAGGAGGCGCAAGGGCCTACCATCGCTGCAGTGGGCTGACACTGCGGGCTGACGGGAGAAGAAGGGAAGACAGGGGAGGTTGCGATAGAAGGACGAGGGTTGGCTGAGGGTGGCGCTGGCTGTAGGGCGCAGCACAGGCGACTAGAGCTAGCGGCTGGTGGTCGGGAAAACAGGTCGGGGGCACTGGGTTAGAGGGAGAGGATCGAGAGAGCAAGGGGGTCGGGAGAGAGGTAAAGACGGTTAGGGTTTTTGTGAATAGGGCAGAATATAACAGGGTATATATAGTGGGTTTATATATATACAGGACATTAAGGTTAGGGTGAAAGTGGGTGACGGTTATTGGGTGGATAGAAGATCCAATAAGGAATATGGTTTTAGGATTATCGGGTTTAAGGGTATGAATCCAACAAGATATAGGGTTAATGGATGCAGGTTTAAATCCATTAGAAAATGGGTTTGGAGTTTTAGACAAATAAATGAATGAATAGATCAACCATAATATAGTAACACAATTAATCAATTTGTATGCATCAAATTAATACTCAAACACTACTAAATACAATAGAATGTAAGACCTCACAAAATGATCAAGACTGTATTTGAATCGAACCAAAATATAATAAGGAGCAAAATAATGTTACATATTATTTAATTAAATAAAATGGTATACATAAAATCCATACTCTAATAAAAATACAATATAGATTATGATCTATAAGCTTCCAAAAATATTTATAACCAATAAGTTTAATAACAGTAATAATAATAATATCCTTAATAATCAAAGTCATAATAATAATAAATATAAGATTTGTATTACGATATAAAAATCATTGGAAACTAGTTACAAATAAAATCATTGATTAAAAATAGACTTTAATAGAAGATCCAACAATACATTTTAACAAAATAATTTGAAAGCAGAAAAAAAGTAATTTACAAAAATCGAAATACCGAAAATACATAGAAAATACATATTTGCAAAAAACAGGGGTTACAATAACCATGAATTTTATAAAAAATACAAAAGGAGCAATAGGAGTTACAAATCCTACCCACCTAACAAGAAGAATTTCGTTCTCGAAATTCAACCAGAAGTACATAGGGCAACCCCAAAAGAAAAGAAAAAATACAATAACAAAAGTAAAAACAGCAAAACAAGAGCTACACAAACAAATGAGGAAAGCTCCGTTGGATATCCTCCTCCAGCTCCCAAGTCGACTCACCCAGGGAGTAGGATTCCAAAAAACACGAACAAGCTTGATCACCTTGTTCTTCAAAACCTTCTCTCGTCGGTCCACAATAGCAACTGGCGGAATTTCACAAGACAAATTCGGCCTTACGGATAACTCCGAGTAGTCAATCATGTGGCTCTTATCACGGATATACTTCCTCAGTTGTGAGACATGGAAGACGTCGTGCACTCTAGATAAAGCCAGTGGCAATGCCAGACGATAGGCCACCTTGCCTACTCGTTCCACGATGTAAACGGTCCGATGAACCTAGGGCTCAACTTGCCTCCGCCACCAAAACGAATGACACCTCACCACGGCGTTACCTTAAGGAAAACATGGTCTCCCACCTCAAACTCCAAGGGTCTACGATGAGCATCAGCCCATCGCTTTGTCTGTCTTGCGCGGCTTGAAGATGCTTCCTGATCTGACTCACAGCATCCACCGTTTTGGTGATCAACCCCGGGCCCAACAATTTTCTCTCACCAATGTCATCCAAGCACACTGGCGACCGACACATACGACCATAGAGTGCCTCGAACGGAGTAGCCTTAAGGCTGGCCTGAAAGCTGTTATTGTACGAGCTCTACAAGATGCAAGTGGTCCTCCTAAGAACCTCCAAATTGCAGCACACAGGACCTCAACATGTCCTCTAGAGTCTGGATGGTCCTCTTTGACTGTCCATCTATCTGAGGGTAAAAAGTTGTGTTTTAGTTCAACTTGCTCCCCAGACTACTCTGAAGACCCTCCCAAAACTGCGACCTGAACCTCGTATCCCTGTCGGATACAACTGACTGGAACACCTTGAAGTCTGACAATATCTTGCATGTACTTCTCGGCTAGGCTCTCAATAGACTATCCAACTCTAAAAGGAACGAAGTGAGCGCTCTTCGTTAACCTGTCCACAATCACCCAAATGACGTTGTGACCCTTAGGACTCCTCGGAAAAGCGGTCACAAAATCCATGGTGATATGCTCCCACTTCCACTCTGAAATGGAAAGAGGCTGAAGAATTCCGGCGGTCCTCTGATGCTCTGCCTTCACCTGCTGGCAGATCAAACACTGCGACACAAATCTCGCCACGGCCCTCTTCATAACATGCCACCAAAAATGAAGCTTCAAATCCCGATACATCTTCGTACCACCAGGATGAATAGAGTACGATGATTGGTGGGCTTCCTCAAGCAACTTCTGACGAACCTCACCTTTTGGAACACACAACCTGGACCCAAAATGAAGAGATCCATCTGAATGAACAACCATATCAGCCCTCGTACCTGCTTCAACTTCGGCTCTGAACCCTTGCAATTGCTCATCACCTGCTTGAGCCTCCTTAATCTGCTCAACAAGAGACGACTGCAACTGAAGCACCATGCAACTCCGATCAGAACCTGGCAAGATCACATCTAAATCCAACCTCCTCATCTTCTCAACAAGCTCTCTCTACTAAGTTAGGAACATGGCAACTGGTCTCCTACTCAAAGCATCTGGCACTAAGTTCACTTTACCAGGATGGTATTGCAAACTGATGTCAAAGTCAACCATCAACTCTAACCATCGCCTCTGCCTCATGTTCAGCTCCTTCTGAGTGAACACATACTTGAGACTTTTGTGGTCAGTAAAGATCTCCATTCGGTCTCCAAGCAGATAATGCCTCCACAACTTCAAAGCAAAGATCACCGCAGCCAACTCCAAATTATGGGTAGAGTAGTTCTTCTCGTGCGGCCTCAACTGTCTGGATGCATAAGCAACAACTCGACCCTTCTGGATCAACACTGCACCTAGGCCCTTGCCAGAAGTGTCACAGTGAACCACAAAACCACCCCAACCATTCGAAATAGTCAACACTGGCACTGACGTCAACCGGCGCATCAACTCTACAAAAGATCCACTACAACCTCATTCCCAGACGAACTTCTGTTTTTTCCCTATTAGCTTAGTCAACGGCCCAGCAATCTTTGAAAAGTCTTGGACGAACATCCGATAATACCCGGCCAAACCAAGGAAACTTCTCACTTCTGAAACTGACTTAGGAACAGGCCAATCCTTGACCGCAGAAATCTTGGTCAGATCGATAGAGATACCACCGCCTGAGATAATATGTCCCAAAAAGGTAACTCGACCAAGCCAGAACTCACACTTGCTGAGTTTCCCATAGAGCTGATTCTCCTTCAAGGTCTGCAGAACCAACCTCAGATGATCAGCATGATCCTTCTGATTTCGAGAATACACTAGAATGTCATCTATGAAGACCACCACAAATCTGTTCATAAATGGACGGCAAACCCTGTTCATTAGACTCATGAACACTGCTAGCTTATTCGTGACTCTGAAAGGCTTCACAAGGAACTCATAGTGCCCGTATCTAGTCCTGAACGCAGTCTTCTGCACATCAGCTGCTTTCACCTTCACTTTATGATAACTAGAGCGAAGATCCAACTTCGAAAAGACAGCAGCTCCACCCAGTTGATCAAACAAATCATCAATCCTGGGTAACAGATACCAGTTCTTCACTGTAACTCTGTTCAGCTCACGGTAATCCACGTACAAACGATGACTCCCATCCTTCTTGCTGACAAACAAGATAGGAGCGCCCCACGGGGACACACTGGGACTGATGAAACCCAAATCCAACAATCCTTGGACCTACACCTTCAGCTCTGCTACCTCAACTGGTGCCATTCGGTAAGGACTCTTCAATATCGGTGCGGTACTAGGCTGAATATTAATACGGAATTCGACATCCCTATCCGGGGGAAGTCCAGGCAACTCCTCTGGAAATACATCAAAAATTCCTGCACAACAAGAGGCATAGCCTCACAGCCTTAATGCAACTCCATTGTACAACCAGCATCGACAACTACTTCCTGACCACGCCCAAGGGGTAACTCCCCAGCATGGAACTCAAACTCAGCACGACCTGGCATCCTAAAAACAACCTTCTTCGCTCGATAATCAATGATCGCGTGGGTCTCACCCAGCCAATCCATATCGAAAATCACATCAAACCCTAAACTGTCGATGACAATCAGATCTGCTCTGAAACCAGCACTTCCAATCACCACGGGACTCTGCTTGCACTCCCAGGAACAAACGACAACACCACCACCTATGGTGATATGCCAAGCAACCGGCAACTCACTGCACACCAACTGAGGATGATCCACGAAGCAGGAGGAGACGAAGGAATGCGTTACCTCAGAATCAAAAAGAACACGAGTAGGAACATAATGAACAAGAATTACACCTAAGATAGAGTCAAAACAAGGGAAAGATGAACATATAAAAGATAAACAAGGAATATGAAAAATGATGCAGGAAGACAACATGGAAGAAAGATGCAAGAGAAATAAATAAACAAGCAACAAATAACAGAACAAAAAAAGAAAACACAAGAGAATACCTGCAATGACTTCCTTCACGGTCTGAGCTTCCTCCGCGATCAAATTGAAAGCCTGACCTCTCTCTAGGGCAGCGGTCCTCTGGTCGATGATCTGACGCTGCGGGGAAGGGGTGGTCTGACCTGAATATGGACTGGCACGACTGCGGCCTGGTCGTGCCTCCTCCGGGGACAATCTCGAACCAAGTGGTCGGTAGCACCACAACTGAGATACCAGTGGTTGGCCTTCCAGCAATCCTTTCACAAATGTCGAGGGGTCTGGCAAAAGTCAGAAATAACATCCCTCCATAAAGGATCAGGACGGTAGGGAGCTATCCTGATGGCAACGACCAGAGCTGGCCTCCTGAACGGACCTCCAGTAGCCCTGGCAGCAATAGCAGCGGGGTACTGCACAACCTGCTGAGAAGGGGTCTCTCGAGCTCGAGTTTGCTCTGTCGCTCGGGCTGCCTCCAAGGCATCCTCATAGGTACGCAAACGATGGACGGCCAAGTGCACCTGAATACCCTGACCAAGATCCAAAAGGAACCTCTGAGCACGATCCTCCTCATTCGCCACCAAGGTGGTAGCGAAGCGGCTAAGCCTGGTGAACTCAGTGGCGTACTCGTCCATGGATCTAGAGCCCTGTTCCAAGAAAAACTTGGTGTTACAATACTACATATATAATATGAAACAGAATCTCAAAACATGGCACTAATAAATCAACTAGACAACCGACCAACCAACCTGCTTCAGGGCAAGAAACTGATGCTCCATCTCTACCCGGATGATGCGTGGGAAGAATTTCTCCAGGAATCTGAGCGAAAGTGGCCCAAGCAATAGGCCGCTCTAGCCTCTCGGATTTCGCACTCCACCAGATGTGGGCCAAATCCACCAACTGGATGCATACCACATCCACACGGTCGGCATCGGCGACCCTAGCTTCCTGTAGCAGACTCTCCATCCGTATCAGCCACTGCTCAGCCTCAAGCGGCGACTCAGTACCAGCAAACTTATCAGGGTGCAACCTCATAAAATCCGCAACAATACCCAGACGAAGGGGCAAAACTACTAGGGCAGGCACAACGGGGGCCGGAACAGCATTCCGGTTAGCAGCTTCCAAAGCGACCATGTCACGTCCCGCTTCCCAAAATACGATATAGGAGTACGTATGCACAGCGAATGATGTAAACACCATCCATAAGCTGTACCAGTATAACTCAACAATATGAAATAATAATCATAACCACGCAAGAAGATAATCACATAAACAAGATCAACATCAATAATAAATGAAATAATCTAAATAATAATATCCAACATCTGGGATAAAAAAAAACTCCAGGTCATAAAAGCCCAAAAACAAAGTGTAATATCAAGACATTGTTCACAAGAAATAAATCTAGCAATAAAGTAAATTAAGCAACGCAATCTTTGGTTCCATCTTATAGAATCGTTGCTCACCAATTCCTTCTGGTATTGTTCCTCCAGTACCTGTAAATTTTTGATCTAAAAAGAAAGAAAATAATGTCCTTAGAGCAAGTCATGGACAACAAGTAGAGAAAACAGGGAATAATAGGAACATGGTATAT
This sequence comes from Hemerocallis citrina, assembly GCA_017893485.1. Taxonomy (NCBI): domain Eukaryota; kingdom Viridiplantae; phylum Streptophyta; class Magnoliopsida; order Asparagales; family Asphodelaceae; genus Hemerocallis; species Hemerocallis citrina. The sequence continues at coordinate 106,903,641 of CM030368.1, forward strand.
CAAAAGAAAAAGGATGGGATCAAAGTCAATAACAAAGATAATGAATGGCAATAATGTCAAGGGGTCTATATTGAGCATGCATTAATTAATAGTTTCAATTCAAGTCCAATATTGGTGACAGAATACGGGATCAAGCATGAAATGTCAAATGCAGGTTATTAATCATTTTATTAACCTATCTAGTGCACGTACTACTGTGTCCCATTCTACAGGTTCAGCGCAAGCACACAGTGTACGTTTTAGACTGAAGGTGAACTCACAGATCATGTACTCGGCCCAGTAATTAGTGATTAATGTCTAATGACAGTAATTATTAAGCAGTATTTTATTGTAACGCCCCGAATTCCAAATACAACTGAATTCGAGAGTTCTACAGGATCTTTCCACTTCATTTAGTACAATTTTACAAGGAAATTTGAACTTTTCACTTTACATCAGAGTTACATGAAAAACATTACAATTTACACTGCACAGCGGAGGTAAAATTACAATATTTAAATGAATGTACAACAACTTGAACAATCTTTAAGCATCTGTTCCTCTTTAACCTTTATCATGTCATTTCCTGTATACGAAACTGTGGGTACGTCAGTTTATTCAACCGACGAACATTATACACGGCAATCCTCTCTACGCCGGAAATAGTATAACTCATTTTCCATATTTAGCAAACACAAACTTGTCACATATCAGACTAAAGGGACTACCCTATTGATGTCGTGTTGTGATTGTGCACTTAATCCTTAATGCAATTATTTATATTATATGATACTAATGCGCACTTGTTCGGATTCTATGCATTCCATACTACATAGGTCCGAGGGCAAGCCCTTAATCGTTCTTCATCTTTGTAGGGTTCAATCCCTCGTCATGACTTAATCTACTACTGTAACTACGGTAAGTATCCTAGATGTTTTCTGACATACGAACTCATGTCTAGGCGCCCTAGAGGGAATCCCAACGCACTGACACATGACTCATCATGCAGGCATCCTGTGGTAATTCAGCTCCTACCATAGACATGACACCACCCGTAGTCTTCAAACACCCCACGAGCGTCGCCACCGGGACGGTACTCTGGAGCAGTATCCACGCCCTATCATGACTCATCATGGGACATCCTGAGATACGCTCTCGCCGATAATCCAATGGTCCCTCATACTCAATGTTTTTCTCTTACTTTCATCACCTCTTCACTGTGTAACTAATCCTTAATTTTAATGAAATCATGACCAAAATCAAAGCTCTAGAGTTAGCCCTCTCACTACTACCGGTCTTATTTCTTTCATTTCATAATGACCTAAACCTGGTCTTTTCAATGTCAAAAATCACAATTTATCATTTTTCGCTTGCCGGTGTGAGTTTGGCTATACTCTAATTTTCAATTTCAATTCATAAGTTCACATGTTGAGTTGTCATACTCAAAAAATATTTCTCTTTTCCAATCATGATTTCTAAATTGTTCAATAGTTCATAATTATACATGAAATTCAACTATTCATCATGTACTCATGAAATGTTATTTTCGCATTAAAGAAACCACATCACTAGTTATTCAATTAAAGATGGACATTTATACTTCATAATTTGTCGCACTATTCTCTAATGAGAATAATTCACATCACTTCACATAATTCCTTTCTTATTCGTACTTCTTTTCTAACATTCCATTTTAAGTCTTTTGCAAAGTACAACTTTTATAAAATGCAAGTATAGAACTTATAGTTCTAAATTATACTTTTATTCTCTAAACATACTCCACGTCATGCAAATAATTCTCAAACTATTTTTCACAAGTCCCGCATAATTTTAGGATAATAATCATATTTTTTCCATATTTTTTTAATCATTAAAACACCCAAAAATATTATTTTTCCCACAACATAATCAACAGCCGAGACCAAGAGTCGAACCAACGACCACAGGGAAACCAACCGAAGGCACAGGCCACTAGGCCGAGTGCTCCACGCGTTAGAAGAGAGGCTGAGAGCATTAAGTGCTCTCGGCCGAAACTGATTATTTTAAAAGTTCGAAACAAAATATATGGTATCAACGGGATTCGATCCCTCAACCTCGGAGAAACCCCCGCATATACTGTAGCAATTAAGAGCGATCCGACCACTCGAGCTATAGGCTCGGGTTGTCATAGTGTAATTCGAATTTCAAAATAAAACGACCCTCTCTGTTTAGTAAAAACATTTCGATGTTCATCAAATTTTCATTTCAAATTGCTCTTACTAACATACTGTAAAAATTCCAGATTAATCATTACCATCATGAATTATACTCCAGTACATAAAAATAATTTTTCCAATAATTAAATATGTATTTCTCAATAATTAACACATTTCTACCATACAATTAGGTTAGAATTATATACTACTACGAACACATTTCTTTTTCTTTTCGACATTTTAATTTCACTCCTCTCTACATCAATTTTCTGTGTTTATTCATTTCACAACATACAAACTATATCTTAATTCATTCATCACAACATTATCATAAAAAGTCCATTTAAGCACATAAAGCAATATTGCCAAACTACTAACTCTTGCATATAATTCTTAGTGCTAATAACGAAGTTTTCTTTACACACTCCATAGCCATAATCATTTCGCACACAACTTGAATTTTAATAATAGAACCACATACATTTGCACATCAACATTTCAATCAATTTATAGATCATTTTTCCAATTAAATGTGTACTCTTATTAATTTTTTTCATGCATCATTTTTTCATTCAAATCTAGCATGCATTCTTACTTAGAAATAGGGAAATTTTACCCACCTTAGTTGGAGAGAAAAACAACTAGCAACTCCTAAACGAATGTCCTTGCAAACGAACGATCCTCCCCCTAAATGCGCCCACTCGAGCCTCCAAGCACACCAAAACTGAGAGCTCCTTCCCTTGATGATGCCGGCCTCCCCTTCTTGATTGATGCAAGCACAATCCCCACACAATTTCTCAATCTTTTACTCACTTGAATACTACTAAATAATGTATTTTAGACTATAGGTTTGGAGGAAATAATAAGCACAAGAATAACTAGGCTAGGGGGGGTATTTATACTAAAAATCTAGGGAAATGGATGGTTAAGATTGAAGTAGGAGTTAGAAGCAAATGGCTAATATTTAAGGAGGAGTTACACTAACCACCCATGATCAAGTAACCACCACCACCAGGACTCCACTTGAAATTTTTGATTTCCCTCCAAAGCTCCAAAACCGGCCATGCTTGGGAAGTGCACTTTGCACGTGTACGTGCAATGCACGTGCAAGCATTTGCCTCCAAAAATTTGTACAATATATTTTACATAAAAACAATCTTTAAAATGTATTCTACATTACAAGTTGTATTTAAAAATAAAATAGCTCATGGGCTTTAGTTTTTGGGCCAAAATAATAATTATAAAAAGAAAATAAATAAATTCAATTTGGGCTTTAAAAAGAAAGGCTTATGTTTATTTGAAAAAGGCCTTTACTTAAAAATAATTAAAGAGCACGCATATATATACAAATACCCATCATGAAGAAAATAATCATAACATTTAATATTACCAAAATATTGCACGTGCACACTACGTGCAAAATAAATAATTTTCATAAATGAAAATCGGGGCATTACAACACTCCCTCTTTAGAATAGTTTCATCCCCGGAACTACAGTCAAGAGCGAGAAAACAAACACTCACAACAAGCACAAGAAAAAAAATACAAAATACAAAATACAAATCAAGCAAAAAGCTCAGGATAATCTTTCAACATCCTCTCCTCAGACTCTCAAGTAGCCTCTTCAACCAAATAGTTTCTCCAGACTACCTTGACCATCGGTATCGTCTTATTCCTCAAGACTTTCTCTCGACGATCAACAATCTCGACAGGAGACTCGATGTAATTCAGATCCAACTGCAAACCTTCCGGCACTTCCGGCAAATGATGACTCGGATCTGGAATATAACCTCTCAGCATAGACACATGAAAGACATTGTGCACCTGAGATAACTCTTCCGATAACTCAAGCCGATAAGCAGTTTTCCCGATCCTTTTCAATATCTTGTACGGGCCTATAAACCTCGGGGCTAACTTCCCGCCTTTGCCAAATCAAACCACACCTTTACTGGGTGATACTTTTAGAAAGACGAAGTCACCGACCTCAAATTCAAGGTCCCTTCTCCGGTTGTCTGCATAGCTTTTCTGCCTACTCTGAGCTTCTATCAACATTTTCCTGATCAGATCAATCTTCTCAGAAGTTTGCTGCACAAGCTCAGGACCAAACAACTGACACTCCCCAACTTCAAACCAACAAACAGGTGTTCTGCACTTCCTGCCATACAAAGCTTCGTACGGCGCTATCCCGATGCTAGCCTGAAAACTGTTGTTGTAGGCAAACTCTACCAAAGGTAAATGCCTTTCCCAACTACCTCCAAAATCTAGTACACAACACCGAAGCATATCCTCAAGAATATGGTTGACTCTCTTGGTCTGCCCATCGGTTTGCGGATGAAAAGCAGTGCTGAAATCTGTCTTGGTACCCAAATCTGTTTGAAGACTCCTCCAGAAATGCGAAGTAAACTGCGCATCTCGATCAGACACAATAGTTGACGGAACACCATGAAGCCGGATGATCTCGCCAACATACATCTCAGCCAACTTGTCCATCGAAGCAGTGAGTTTCATAGCCAAAAAGTGAGCGGATTTGGTTAGTCGATCGACTATAACCCAAATCGCATCGTTGCCTTTAGGACTCTTAGGCAATCCCGTAATGAAATCCATACTGATGTTATCCCACTTCCATTCCGGAATAGGTAACGGCTGTAATAGACCTCCGGGTTTCTGATTTTCGACTTTGACTAGTTGACAAACCTCACACTTCGCCACAAATTCAGCCACATCCCGCTTCAAACCTGACCACCAGAAATACTGTTTGATGTCCTTGTACATCTTAGTACTCTCAGGATGTACCGACAAAAGAGTAGCATGCACCTCCTGAAGAATACTCTCTTTCAGGTCCGCCTGATTTGGAACACACAGCCTATCTCCAAACCACAGCACTCCATCCCTGATTTGAAATTCGGACAACCTGCCAGCACCAACCTGCTCCTTTATCTCCAAGATATCAGCATCAACCTCCTGACTTGCAATGATCCTTGCATTCAAAGTAGGCTGAAGCCTCAACTGAGCCAAAGATGCTCCCAATCCTTGCAAGACAACTTCAATACCTGCTCAGTCCAATTCTTCAATTAGATGCTTCTGAGTTGTAATCAAACTGGATAAACTGCTCTTGCGACTAAGTGCATCCGCAACAACATTAGCTTTCCCAGAATGATACTTGATCTCAGGTCGCATATCCTCAAGCACTTCCAACCATCTCCACTACCTCAAATTCAGATCCTTCTGCTGATATATGTACTTCAAACTCTTGTGGTCCATGTACATGTTCAATTTCTCACCGTATACGTAGTGCCTCCATTGCTTCAGGGCAAAGATAATCCAGCCAACTCCAGATCATGAGTCGGGTAATTCTTCTCATGCGGTCGTAGTTGCCTAGACCCATAAGCGATTACTCTTCCTTCTTGCATTAAGACGCAACCAAGCCCACGATGTGAAGCATCGCTATAAACATCATACTCAACACCTGCTCTAGGCAAAGCCAAAATAGGTACAGTAGTCAGCTTCTCTTTCAACTCCTGAAAGCTCGCCTCACATTACTCAGTCCACTTGAAGTTCACATTCTTCTTGGTCAGACCAGTATGCGGCACGGCTATCTGAGCATAACCTCGAATGAATCTCCTGTAGTATCCAGTCATTCCAAGAAAACTTCTGACTTCCTTCACTGTAGTAGGCATAGCCCAATCTCTCACTGCCTCTATTTTCTGAGGGTCAGTTGCCACTCCCTCCTTAGAAAGGATGTGACCTAGGAATGCCACTTCAGATTTTCAGAAATCACACTTGGATAGCTTGGCATACAACTCCTGCTCTTCCAGCTTCTTCAAAACTGCTGCCAGATGCTCGGTGTGCTCCTCTTCTGACTTGGAGTACACGAGAAATTCGTCGATGAACACCACGACAAAAGAATCAATGAACGGCCTCAGAACTTTGTTCATCAAATCCATGAAGATTGCGGGTGCATTCGTCACTCCAAATGGCATAACTAAGAATTCATAATGCCCATGTCGAGTTCTAAATGCAGTTTTGTGGACATCTTCAGCTTTCACTCGAACTTGGTGATATCCTGATCGAAGATCTATTTTGGAGAAAACAGCTGCTCCTTGTAGACAATCGAACAAGTCATCAATTCGAGGAATATGATACTTATTCTGAATAGTGACCTTATTCAGCTCTCGGTAATCGATGCACATTCTCATCGATCCATCCTTCTTCTTTACCAAAAGCACTGGTGCTTCCCAAGGTGACGCACTAGGTTGAATAAAGCCTTTCTCCAACAGTTCCTCAATCTGCCGTTTCACCTCATCCTGTTCCACTGGAGCCATCCTATACGGTGCCTTAGAAATGGGTGCACTTCCCGGTTGAACAGTGATGCTGAACTCTACATCACGATGCGGGGGTAACCCAGGAAAATCATCCAAGAACACGGTCGGATAGTCCCGAACCACAGGAATCCCTTGCACTTCCGCGGGAATCTCTTCCTTGCGGATAGCTGCCACTAGCCTAAAACACTTCTTCTTCCCTTGGAAAGTGACTTCAGGTCCACCTGGAGCCTTCACTGTTACCGTCTTGGTTTTGCACTCAATGCTTGCACTGTACACCGACATCCAATCAATGCCAATGATAATATCGACTCCCAGGATAGTCAGCTCGATCAGATCAATCCCAAAGATCCGATCTCCAATCACGATCTCACAATCCGCATAGTACCGATCAGTGGTTAAAGTTTCCCCTGATGGAGTAGCTACTGCTAAGATCTTGCCTGGAAAAATCTTCGGTTCAACTCCAAACACTTTAGCAAATTTAGGAGACACAAAAGTATGAGAGGATCCAGTATCGAACAACACAACAGCTTTCATTCCATATTCTGATGTAAAAGGTCCATCAAATTCGAAGTATGAAACATGAACTTTCAAGTCAATATTTCCATTTCATTGAATTTCAAACTTTATACATTCGAATTGAAAAACATTTCTTGACATCAGAATGAAAATAATAGAAGCTACAACAGTCTAACTCCTGCGGTTCCTCTTCGCTTCTCGAAGTTCTCCCCGTAGTTCATCAACTTCATCCTTCAGCACATCGGTCAGATTCTTCCTCTTCTCGAGTTCCCATACACGATGACTGAGAACTGAAAAGGCATCCTTACGCTTAGCCAATTGAGCCTCCAATAATCCGACTCTCTCTCGCAGTGTTTCTACCTGCCTCTGAAGAGAAGTCACAAGACTATTTGGAACTGGTTCTTCTTCTTCGTCAGAAGAGTCATCAGATGAATCCGGAGGTGGGGTAATCTCTCGGGATTCATGCCATTCTCCTCCGTCAGAATCAGCTTGCCCTGGGTAGTACTCTTCCTTGGAATCTGCTTGTCCAGGATGGTACTCTTCCTCGATGATATGCCAGTCGTCATCTCCAGCAGGGTCGAAGTGATCAGCCATCTTAGAAATAGAGGGAAAGAAGCATAAGTCATAAAGCAACACAAATGTAAGTCACTTACATTTAAATCTCTAGACTCAAACACATACTCTAATGTCCACTTCTAGGGTGTCGTTCCTTATAAATTTGTACAAGTGTGAAACGTGGCTCTGATACCACTCTGTAACGCCCCGAATCCCAAATACAACTGAATTCGAGAGTTCTATAGGATCCTTCCACTTCATTTAGTACAATTTTACAAGAAAATTTGAACTTTTCACTTTACATCAGAGTTACATGAAAAACGTTACAATTTACACTGCACAGCGGAAGTAAAATTACAACATTTAAATGAATATTCAACAACTTGAACAATCTTTAAGCATTTGTTCCTCTTTAACCTTTATCATGTCATTCCCTGCATATGGAACTGTGGGTACGTCAGTTTATTCAACCGACGAACATTATACACGGCCATCCTCTCTATGCCGGAAATAGTATAACTCATTTTCCATATTTAGCAAATACAAACTTGTCACATATCAAACTAAAGGGACTACCCTATTGATGTCGTGTTGTGATTGTGCACTTAGTCCTTAATGCAATTATTTATATTATATGACACTAATGCGCACTTGTTCGGATTCTATGCATCCCATACTACATAGGTCTGAGGGCAAGCCCTTAATCGTTCTTCATCTTTGTAGGGTTCAATCCCTCGTCATGACTTAATCTGCTACTGTAACTATGGTAAGTATCCTAGATGTTTTCTGACATACAAACTCATGTCTAGGCACCCTGGAGGGAATCCCAACGCACTGACACATGACTCATCATGCAGGCATCCTGTGGTAATTCAGCTCCTACCATAGACATGACACCACCCGCAGTCTTCAAACACCCCACGAGCGTCGCCACCGGAACGGTACTCTGGAGCAGTATCCACGCCTTATCATGACTCATCATGGGACATCGTGGGATACGCTCTTGCCGATAATCCAATGGCCCTCATACTCAATGTTTTTCTCTTACTTTCATCACCTCTTCACTATGTAACTAATCCTTAATTTTAATGAAATCATGACCAAAATCAAAGCTCTAGAGTTAGCCCTCTCACTACTACCGGTCTTATTTCTTTCATTTCATAATGACCTAAACCTGGTCTTTTCAATGTCAAAAATCACAATTTATCATTTTTCGCTTGCCGATGTGAGTTTGGCTATACTCTAATTTTCAATTTCAATTTATAAGTTCACATGTTGAGTTGTCATACTCAAAAAATAATACTCTTTTCCAATCATGATTTCTAAATTGTTCAATAGTCCATAATTATACATGAAATTCAACTATTCATCATGTACTCATGAAATTTTATTTTCGCATTAAAGAAACCACATCACTAGTTATTCAATTAAAGATGGACATTTACACTTCATAATTTGTCGCGCTATTCTCCAATGAGAATAATTCACATCACTTCACATAATTCCTTTCTTATTCGTACTTCTTTTCTAACATTCCATTTTAAGTCTTTTGCAAAGTACAACTTTTATAAAATGCAAGTATAGAACTTATAGTTCTAAATTATACTTTTATTCTCTAAACATACTCCACGTCATGCAAATAATTCTCAAACTATTTTTCACAAGTCCCGCATAATTTTAGGATAATAATCATATTTTTTCCATATTTTTTTTAATCATTAAAACACCCAAAAATATTATTTTTCCCACAACATAATCAACAGCCGAGACCAAGAGTCGAACCAACGACCACAGGGAAACCAACCGAAGGCACAGGCCACTAGGCCGAGTGCTGCACGCGTTAGAAGAGAGGCTGAGAGCATTAAGTGCTCTCGGCCAAAACTGATTATTTTAAAAGTTCGAAACAAAATATATGGTATCAACGGGATTCGATCCCTCAACCTCGGAGAAACCCCCGCATATACTGTAGCAATTAAGAGTGATCCGACCACTCGAGCTATAGGCTCGGGTTGTCATAATGTAATTCGAATTTCAAAATAAAACGACCCTCTCTGTTTAGTAAAAACATTTCGATGTTCATCAAATTTTCATTTCAAATTGCTCTTACTAACATACTGTAAAAATTCCAGATTAATCATTCCCATCATGAATTATACTCCAGTACATAAAAATAATTTTTCCAGTAATTAAATATGTATTTCCCAATAATTAACACATTTCTACCATACAATTAGGATAGAATTATATACTACTACGAACACATTTCTTTTTCTTTTCGACATTTTAATTTCACTCCTCTCTACATCAATTTTCTGTGTTTATTCATTTCACAACATACAAACTATATCTTAATTCATTCTTCACAACATTATCATAAAAAGTCCATTTAAGCACATAAAGCAATACTGCCAAACTACTAACTCTTGCATCTAATTCTTAGTGCTAATAACGAAGTTTTCTTTACACACTCCATAGCCATAATCATTTCGCACACAACTTGAATTTTAATAATAGAACCACATACATTTGCACATCAACATTTCAATCAATTTATAGATCATTTTTCCAATTAAATGTGTACTCTTATTAATCTTTTTCATGCATCATTTTTTCATTCAAATCTAGCATGCATTCTTACATAGAAATAGGGAAATTGTACCCACCTTAGTTGGAGAGAAAAACAACTAGAAACTCCTAAATGAATGTCCTTGCAAACGAACGATCCTCCTCCTAAATGCGCGCACTCGAGCCTCCAAGCACACCAAAACCGAGAGCTCCTTCCCTTGATGATGCCGACCTCCCCTTCTTGATTGATGCAAGCACAATCCCCACACAATCTCTCAATCTTTTACTCACTTGAATACTACTAAATAATGTATTTTAGACTATAGGTTTGGAGGAAATAATAAGCACAAGAATAACTAGGCTAGGGGGGGTATTTATACTAAAAATCTATGGAAATGGATGGCTAAGATTGAAGTAGGAGTTAGAAGCAAATGGCTAAGATTTAAGGAGGAGTTACACTAACCACCCATGATCAAGTAACCACCACCACCATGACTCCACTTGAAATTTTTGATTTCCCTCCAAAGCTCCAAAACCGGCCATGCTTGGGAAGTGCACTTTGCACGTGTACGTGCAATGCACGTGGAAGCATTTGCCTCCAAAAATTTGTACATTATATTTTACATGAAAATAATCTTTAAAATGTATTCTACATTACAAGTTGTATTTAAAAATAAAATAGCTCATGGGCTTTAGTTTTTGGGCCAAAATAATAATTATAAAAAGAAAATAAATAAATTCAATTTGGGCTTTAAAAAGAAAGGCTTATGTTTATTTGAAAAAGGCCTTTACTTAAAAATAATTAAAGAGCACATATATATATATATATACAAATACCCATCATGAAGAAAATAATCATAACATTTAATATTACCAAAATATTGCACGTGCACACTACGTTCAAAATAAATAATTTTCATAAATAAAAATCGGGGCATTACATTTATGGCCATCAGTCAATACAAGTCAGGCAGTAGGGTCCGACCAAGTACAGTTTCCGATTGTTCACTACCAAGTCATCCCATAATACCCCGGCTTGTTAACATTTTATTTCATCCTATGTGAGCATGCAAGAAGGTTTCAATGTTGTATCATGCTAGGTGTGACTAATTCTACTCGTTACAGACAAATCAAGAAGCAAACATATTAATTAAACACAAATCACACAATCTGGACAAGATGACGTTACTGTACAAAAACACAGTTACCGCTACTACAGAAAAGAAAATTTGGATCCGTCAAAAATTCTAGAAACTAGACTCTCTTCTGGTTCCATCGGATATATATACATATAAAAGTTACAGAAACTAGGGTGAAAATCATATTCTTTTCAGATTTTATGTTCAGACAGCAAGTTATATATTGTGTTCATATATATGTTTTAGGTCAGAAAACTCATCAATTAAATCTACCAAAATTCAGGGTGGTTCCTACACATGTCTAATCTCAACCAAATTTATTTCATATTTTTATTCTACTGTTAACATGTTCTACTTAATTATGACACAGACAGATATGCATAAATTTGTGAATCTGAAATTTTAGACACAGTTGTACTGAAATACTGATATCTAACAGATTATAGATCAGAATTCAAATCCGTTAAAAGTTCTGGAAAATAGATTCATGGGGATATAATTCATGTTCATAAAGTTATTTCAAATTACAACAGCAACTTGGTCGAAAATCTGATACAAAAAGGAACAAACAGCAGGCCAGAATATAATTTGATATGAATAGGCAACAACTTAATCATACAACCATATAGTTCATGCTAATCAGGGCCGGCCTTGAACAATTTTAGGCCCTGTGCTAAATGATGAATGATCCCCCTTGCATATAATTTTTTTTTCATAAAATATCACAATAACATAAAAACGAAAACTCAAATTAAAATACATAATAAAAAAAACTTAAGTTTGTTCCACTTCCAAAAAAAAGTCTCAATCGCATTGAGAAGTCACCGACACCAATCCATCAATCCTACAAAATGCAAAAAACAAAATGAAAGCAATAGACAATAGTGAGATTTCAAACAAAACAAATGTCATATTACTTTAAGAAGCTTCTTCTAGCATTTTTTGCCGCAAAATCATCAATTATATCCCCATAGTCAAGATTTTCTGCAATATTCTTTTCGATACATAAAATTGTCAATCCATTCAATCTATCCTGGCTCATGGTTGTTCGTAAATACGATTTTAATAACTTCAATTTAGAAAAACTTCTTTCTGCCGATGCCACAGTTACAGGTAAAGTCAGTAATATTCTATACGCAATCATCACATGAGGAAACATATCCATATCTTTTGAAAATTGCATAATCTTAATAGATGTCCATGGTTCATCGGTTTCATATGACTCACTTGGTAACATCAATTGTAACACTTGCAATTCTGAACATAAACAATTCCCATCAATATCTGAGATACTATCAACTTTTAATGCATTTTCAAGATTCATGCAAGATTTTTTCAATTCTTCATCATTTAGTGAGACCAACTTTGTTGCATCAAACAAGAAACCAAACATAGATTGAAAAAATTGCAATTGTTCAAACCTGATAGTTAATTGAGAAATAGCCATATCAACTATCACATTAAAATAATCAGTTCTAAAGGATTTCTCGGCTGATTGATCTACCCTTTCAGTGTTTGGAATTTCATCAAATTGTCTCTTTCTACAAATACGACGTTTTTCCAAAAACACAGGCTCAACACCCATTTCATCGGCAATTTCTTTAGCACTAACCATGGCATTATTAAATCCAGTATCCCTATATTTCTTAAAATATTCAAGAAGTCCATCCAAACATTTCACAGCAACATCAATACGCATATCTTCTGACTGTAATTTTTTACTAATCGAGTTAATTTTATCTAAAACATCATACCAAATAACCAAACTCAACAAAAACTCGAAACTAGAAAGTTCGCCTGACGCTAAACTCCCAGCATCTCTACTTAGTTTAGGATCTTCACTAATTTCAGTTAATTTATATAAAGCTTCTCTTATTTTGGAAGTTTGAGTTTTTATTGCTTTAATGCTTTCAATATGGCTCTCCCAACGCGTAGTCGATAATGATTTTAAAGTTAAGCCATCAGTATGTTCAAGTAAAACATTCCACCTCTTTGTTGAATTTGCAAACACAGTATAAATACATTGACATGCTCCAAAAAAAGATTTTGCTTTAAGACAAGAGTTAGCCATATCACAAAGTGCTAAATTAAGGGAATGTGCACCACACGGCATGTAGAATGCGCTGGGGTTTATGTCAAGCAATCTTTTTTGAATGCCTTGATGTTTCCCTTTCATATTAGCACCGTTATCATAACTTTGCCCCCTCACATTATTAATATCAAGACCAAGTGACTTAAGTATATCTTGTAATTTTTCGAAAAGCCCAAGTCCAGTTGTATCTTCCACATGTATAAACTCAATAAAATACTCTTCAATGTGTATTGGATTAATCGTCACATCTACACATCTTATTATCAAAGTCATTTGCTCTTTGTGACTCGCATCAGGTGTACAATCAAGTATAACTGAGAAAAAATTCGCCACTTTAATTTTTTCAAGAATCACATTTTTCACTTTAGAGGCTAAAGTTTCTATCAACTCATTTTGAATTTTATGACTTAAATAGTGGTAATGAATTTTCTTATCTCTAATAAGATTAAAGTGATTTCGCATTACGGGATCAAACTCCGCAATCATCTCTACAAAGCCACAAAAGTTACCGTTAGAGTCTTCATATAGTTTTTCATTTAAATGCCAAATTATTAATAGCAAGATATTTAACAACAGCAATAATTCTAAGCATAACATCCCTCCAATGTGAAGTCTCCTTTTTAATTTGATCTTGCAATTCTTTATCTATTGTTTGATTTTTGCTTAATCTAGATTTTAGCTCAACCCAAGCTCTCATGTTAGAAAGGTGTTCCATACTATTCTCATGTTCAGTAAGTTTCACACCCATATGTCTCCAATCATTGCTTCCGTCACTTGCTAATTGGCTTCTAGAATGCATTTTTTTAAACAACTTGCAACAAAAGCAAAAAACCTTATCAAGATCTTTAGAGTATACTAACCATTTTCGATCACAAGTCTCCCCACTTGATATATTTTGAACATAAAAATTATTCGAAAAGTGTCTACAAATTTTGTCAAGAGGATACTTAGCATAAATTTCTCTTTTAGGCCCTATTTCCGCTAATAAACATCTCATTTTATCATCTAAAGAATCCCAAACTCTAGGATCGCAAATATTCTTATTCATATAAAATTCATTTTCAACATCATCATGACAATATTTAGTATCACAATTAAGATCAACTTCATTTTTATTGTTTTCTTTCTCACTTATATCATCTATATCTTCAATTAAGTTCTCCTCATTATTTGTCGGCTCAACTTCCGCTAAAGTATCTTCACTAATATTATTTTCATATGAAGCATCCGTTTTTTTAATAAGGTATTTATTCATTGATCCTTGTAACGATTAAGCTACCTCCTCATTTTTTTTCTTTTTTTGTCGTTTTTGATATCCAGATAATTGTTTCCTAGAAATCATTTTAAACTTTGTAGAAATAAAAGCTCAAAACAAAAACTTGTAAAAATAAAACCTGGATTCCCGTGAGCAAAATTATTATCTTTGCGATTTCCTCCAACAAAAGAAAGGTAAATTTCCAGATTCCAATAACTGAAGCCCAAATTCACAATTTATTACCTACATACCGACAACAAAGAAATTGAACAAAATATTCAGTCATTTATTGATTGAAAAGTTAAAATCTAAAAATTAAGTTGCTGCCAAAAAAATATATATTAAAAGAAAAAGGAGGAAACACTTCAACTTTAAAAACATGTAGCTTGGTTAAAATCCAAATTAAAATCTGTGGTTTTGATTTTACAGAATAAATTAAATGAAAAACTCAAGTGTGATATAAAATTAGAATTTGAAATATAAGAGAACAAAACCTCACCTCAATTGGCAGTTGAAAACTTGAAATCGGAAGATTTTTCCTTTTGCTGCTGAAATCCTGAAATTGAAGTGCAAAACTAAATTGAAACAATAGAAAAAAAATTAGAAGAGGAATTGTGATTTTATTTTATCAATTTTGAACAAATTTATAGGGTAGGGAATTAGGGATTTTATAAATATCAACATTCAATTTCATTAACTAATTTGAACGTTACCTCATTGGAACTTGGGGAAAAGAGATGTTTTCGCAGAATCGCAGCTTCCCTTCTTCTCTTCATTTTTTTTTTCTTCTTTCTGGCCATCGGGTATGAATGCAACATGTTGGGGAAGACAATCTTTAATAGGGGCTTTAATTTTTGTTGGCCGGTCCACGCCCACGCATGCTCTTCCTCTCTTAATTATAATTAAGGATGGGTAATTTTTTTTCTCGCCAGACTCGCCTGCTCCTCTCTTAATTAAGATGGTAATTTTTTTTTTTAATATTAATTATGTGCTGGTCCTGTTGGAAGAAGTGGACGCTGCGCAGCTTTAAAGGAAGGTAATTTTTTTTATATATATATTAGTGTTGGGCCTGGGCTGGTGCCCCTTAAAAATTTTGGGCCCTGGGCATGAGCCCAGTTCGCTCTACCCCAGGGCCGGGCCTGATGCTAATTAATAATCAAAGTGATGCTAGATATTTAACATTCATAATTCCAGTTTTAAGATGCAATTTCACAGGCATGGTAATCAATTTATTAAATTAAATTCAATCAACATATTCAATTCATCCAACAATTCTATAACATGGATCTAGTTATTTATCATGTAAACGTGCATATGCAATGTACAAGAGGGACTAGGTTTTAGATCAAAGATGTAGGCACGATGTTAAGAATATATCAGATTATCTCATGTAAACCCTCAATATACTTGACAGAATTTCAAATAGCAATATGATTAAAAGATTTGGATCTACTTGCAGAAATCAAAAAATCTTGAACAAAACAATAAACTATTTCAAGAAGAGACTTGCCTTTTATATGTAAATTTCGAATATTAAGAACAACTGGATGTGAATCTCGGGCGACGAATCCACAAACGGAAACACGTGCGAGCTACGTACAAACGCACACATAGCAATATAGCAACAATCAAATCCCCACCCAAGTGAACACCTAACACCGATCCTCTCTCCCCCTCCTTCACAAACATCAAACACAAAGAACCCAACTTTTCTCTTTCTCAAACAAGTCGACGGAGAGAAAGGGAGTGGCTCGACGGGCGACTGCAGCGAGGAGCGACAGCAGCAACGAAAGCAAGGGCGGCAACGCTCACAGTCGGGAAGCGACGTAGCGACGAGAAACGGTGGCTCGATCGGTGCTCTGTTTTCCCACCAAAATAGAGGAGGAGACGAGAACGGTGGGGGTTCTGGACGTCGACGACGAGGGGAGGGGTTACTGGTGGTTGCGGGGAGGATCGAGGTGGTCGACGAGGTCGAAGGCGATGAGGGATCGACGGTGGATGGGTTCGAGAGGGAGGCGGAGCTCTGTTGGCGATGGGTTTGGACGACGAAGTTGAGGATGATGGGGGGTGATAACAGGGTGATGATGAAGAGGGAGAGAGATGGTCGAAGCGGTGGTCAGAGAGATGGGCTTAGGCGGATTGGATTTGAGGCGAAATAGGAGAGAGAGAGTCAGGGGTAGTAGAGAGAGAACGGCGGGTTAGAGGAGAGAGAGAGATTAGGTATTATTTAATTAGGGTTTAATGGGTTGCAGGTTAATGGGTTTAGGGTACAGATTTAGACTCCAAAAAGAGGGAAATAAATATAAATTAATGAGATGAACATATAGCGGATCAATTCAAACTCAAAACAGAAAGAGCAAAATTTGCAATAAGCCAAAAATAGCAGAATTCAAGCCAAAAGAGTACAGAATGATCAAAAGAGAATAAATGAACCCAAGAAAAGCAAAAATTTATTATTAAAAGAAATTCAGATACAATAATCAAGAAAAATAAAATAAAATACAATAAAATTCAAAATAGAAAAAAAAAATAGGGGTTACAAATCCTACCCACCTTACAAGAAGAATTACGTCCTCGAAATTCATACAAGTGGTACATAGGGCGAACCCCGAAACAAAACAAAACAAACCAAGGCAACTACTCAAACAAATGAGGAAACATCTCCTCCAAAAACAAGTATGAATACAATAAAATCTTCATCTGGCAATCAAGTCTAATTTCCTACTGTATTAGACAGCAATTTGAAGTCAGCTCTGATACCACTTCTGTAGCACCTCGGATCCGGTTTCCCGAAATCCGTGAAACAAATCAGAATCTTTTCCTTCAAATGCATCTCAACACAGTAATAATACGGAAATTTTAAAAACTTTTTTATTGCCAAATAAAATCATCACATCATCAATTACAACAATTTTCTTGTTCTCAAACAAGGAATACAAATTACATTAAAGTATTACAAGTACTACTCAACATTCGCCTGCCCTTAAGATCGGTAGTCAACCGATCTTTCACTGGAACTCTACTGAGTAGTTCATCTGGTTCCTTGAGATGCGTCTTGTAGCTCGAACCTTCTACTACGCTACTCTGATCTCTCTACACCTGCTCTATGGCGGAAGGCAATGTTGATAATCCCCTTGGATGCTCAGCTGGTCCTGAGTCTTCCTGCACTCGCGACCCGGTATCCAGCACCTAATTGAGTAGGCACGTCAGTACATATACTGACGCAATTCTGATAAGAAACAACGATCTCCAACTAGCAATCACAATCATCCTTTAATGTAAACAGAAACGTGCATCCTAATTTCCTAGTGTCAGTGTATGCCATGACCTTAAGTCTAATGCATATTACACAATGTACAGAAAACAGATGCACTTAGTCTAATGTCAGCAAGACTTTGGACACGCATGCATCCCATACTACATACGCTCCAAATCAAGCCGTCTTCTCCAGTTTCAGGATTTCGAACCCTCACCATGCATTGCATTCTACTATTGTACTCATCTTGTTCCCGTGATAACGTGGCTGGTGAGGCATACAGTTTGGGTCTCATCTCGTTACTGTGAAATAAGTAGTAGTGATCATCTCACCAAAAGCTGTGCCGAACTACAAGGTACTCCTCGCACCAAGTGGGCGCCGAAGGCACATAGACTACGCAACCCTATGGCTCGTCCGTCACCAACATAGAACAGGAAACATCCGTTCCTACCACTGATATCTTGGGAATTAACAGAGCGAGGTACGCACTCTCCTAGCACGTATCCCTATGATAGGAAGAGACAACCCTGGTTATCATCGCCTAATGCTGGCCCTTAGAACAAGTCGAATTATAGGGTATCACCCCTAACACCAACTCAATCTTCAAGTGAACAGTAAAAAAACTTAATTAAATATAGTTTACTGAAAATACGTTTATCACTCAAATCATGCACGGTGTCTTATCAAACAATGTTCGAGCCTGACTGGTCTGTCAAAAATAGCAATTAATCATGGTGAATCAACATTCATTGATTTCCAATACCTTCACAAGTCTTCAACCATATCCCCGGCTCGTAACCCTTAACGAG
Organism: Hemerocallis citrina; assembly: GCA_017893485.1. Classification (NCBI taxonomy): domain Eukaryota; kingdom Viridiplantae; phylum Streptophyta; class Magnoliopsida; order Asparagales; family Asphodelaceae; genus Hemerocallis; species Hemerocallis citrina. The sequence goes on from CM030368.1 coordinate 106,922,325, forward strand.
TAGTCTATCGGCGCCCAAGGGATGCATAAAAATCTGTGAATGAAGGTAAATATATACAAACACCAACACCCAACCAGTGATAGGCTCAGGGCAATCAAAAATACCAATCCCCATTAACTTTAGTAATACCTAAGTTAGTAATGGATCTGACTCGATAGAGTCAACCAAACACCGGTGACCCAGTCTCCAATCGTTCACCACCACCTCCGTCTCGGATCTCATCGAGTATCTCGGCCCGCGGTCAAACTTCTCTCGGTAAACTATCCGGCGACGCACAAGAAAAATTCATCATCTCTCGAGGTGGAAATTAATATCAATACTTGCCGACTGGGTTGATAGTCCTAGGGTATTAATAACCTAGACTTAGCTCCAAGCTATGCTAACTACGAGCACCACATACAACAAATCGACCATATAGTTATTCTCCAAACTTACTCATGTGTCCACCATGAGTACTAAGCACAGGAATCTTATCTAAGCTCCAAATGAAGTGCTTAATGGGAATAATTGTTCAACATCTAAAAAACTTAAATCAACTCATAAGTTATAATCCTGTAGCATGAAGAAAAATCCATATCAATTCATCTACTTACCCAAATTTGATGATTCCAGATCCTAGAGCAAGGTATAATCCTCTACTTCACTTCTCTAGTTGACAACTATCCCAGATTATGCCCACTAGAGCGAGAAAACCCTCTTAGCAATCTACTAATAATAAATAGTTCAAGGAAGTGCAGTTGCTGCACCTAGAAAAAGTCATAACTTTCAAAATACAATTCGGAATTGCATGATCTTACCCATTCTGGAAAGCTAAGATCCTATACTACAAGTCTCTAGTTAACTATTTCTTCAAATTCAGCCATCTAGAAGCTGCACAATCTCTATATGTTCTTAGCTGTACATTTTTCCATACAATTGCTGCATCTTACCAATAACATAAAAACTCGCTCGCTTGTCGGAATTACACGATTTTGGATTCTATGGAAAGCTGGGAGTGTCTACTACAACTTCCTAGTTGATCACCTCCTCAAATTCATCCATTAAAGTACTCTAAAACTCCAATTTCTATCAGTGTACACATAGGAAAATGAGTTCATCTACAAAAACCAAGTCCTCTTAATAGGACTGGTTCTGCCCCAACTTAGAAAAATCATAATTTTTTTTCTATACAAACTGGAATTGCATGATTCAAGATGTTTTGGAAAGCTACGATTCTTTACTACAAATCTCTAGTTGATCATTCCTTCATATTCTAAACGTACATTTCCAGAATTTCACAAATTCACAGCCCAACTAACTCAGAGCTGAAACTGAACATAGTCCAATAAAAATTCAATATCAATTCAACCATACGATCAATACTTATAAAATTTTTGATTCAGTAACTAGACATATACAAGTCTAACATATTCAAAAATTGCATTCAGATTCATAACACGCATAGAGTTATGGCTTTTTAAACTTAGCATAAAATTTCCTTCTGTTTTCAGACAGGATGTCTACCTCTTTTTACAAACTATTTTTAAAACTCCATAAAATTTTATCTAACAATTCTAAAATTTTAGAATCATGATCTAGACTCATACCACATACTACAGTAAAAATTTCATAGCAATATTATGCACCAATAAGTATTTATGAATTAATGAACTTCAATTCTAAAACAGAGCTGAACCAGCTTTTGGTTCTTGACCATTTACCAATCCATATTTTTTTGAAGTATCAAACGAACTCAGAAAAATGTGAAATTTGAAAATAAGGTTGTTAACACATTCAAGAACCCCTAGTAAATATTTGAGCTTAATACACCCTACCAATTCCGAGATATGATATTTGGAAGAGCACCCAAATTTCATAAATACAGTAGTTTCTTTACTGCTCACTACTCAGAAAATAAAAATTTGTTTGAGCTACTAAACCAACCCAGAAAAATTTGAAAAAAATAGAGGATACTCTAAACTCATCCTAGAACATGCTATTAAAATTTTATGGTGTAATACCCTGAATTTTTATTTAATGAGAATTGTTGATTTTTACGTGTAGTGCACGTAGAAATTTTGTATGTATATTTTCTTACAAAATTATCTCTTATAACATGAACAAATAAACATTTTTCTTTCTCTTTATTTTCTAAAAGCCTGTGTTTTTCTAATTTAAGCCCACTCTAATAAATTAAAGTATTTTATTAAATGGCCCATGAGCCTAAAGTCCACTATTTTGAGGCCCACAAACTTAATTAATCTTTTAATTGTCACAAATTGTCATGTAGACACAATTAGTGGACAATTGATTAATTAAATTTGTACAACTTAATGATGGGGGGTACTAGAAAGGGCACGTGCACACACTAGAGTGTGCATTGCACAACCTTCTTGGGGTGGCCGGATTGTGGAGAGAGAGAGAGAGGGAGAGTGGGATGAAGTTGAGGGGTGGTTATGTGATCATGGAAGTTAATACAACTTCCCAATTCATCTTGGTCCTTAATCTTTAACACCTTGATTAAATCCTAGCCATCTATTCTCATCCTAAACGTGTATAAATACCCCTATATTTCTTCTCATTAGTACATTACACAATTCATTAAGAGAGAGCAAAAGATTGAGAGACAATAGTGAGCAAAAGATTAGAGTGTGCAAAATTGTGTGTGTTCCAACCTAGAGGTGGCTGGCCAATCATCAAGGAAGCAAGGAGAGCTTGGGTTCCTAGCAAGCACAAGGAGGAGGAGACAATTTGCAATCCATTCTAGAAGGAGAAGGTTACTTTCTTGCATTCTCGGAGTTTTCATTCGTTTCTTCAACTATAGGTGGGTGTTTCTCAATACTTCTAAATTTAGATGCCATGCTAGGGATGTTTGCTAAAATAGTTGAGAAGAAATTGATAAATTGTAGTCTCATATTTGGTTGATTAGAGATAAAATAGTAGCTTAAAGATTGACTGTTAAAATGATTGCTAATGAATAAAAATGTGAAATTGAAATGCTAGAATCAATCTTATCATCATGCTTTATGTCCATAAACTATGCTATGTGAGACGAATTGGTACTTATGAGACACAAATTGACTAAATGCATGTGTTATTGGTAAATAATAAATTTAAAAATACTAGTTTACTATATTTGTATATACATTAGAATCTGGAGAGTTTTGACTCAAAAAGAGAAGAAAAAGAACCAAAAATATTTTGGGAATTTGAAAAACCTAGCAGCATCAGTCGACCGATTAGATTGAAACAGTCTACTGCTCTGAGTATTTATTTTCGAGTTTTTAATCTTTGCAGAACAGTCGACCGATCATAGTATAACAGTCGACTGCCCTGGTCATTTTATTTTCGAGTTTTTAATCTTTGTGGAACAGTCGACCGATCATAGTATAACAGTCGACAGTCAACTGCCCTGAAGTTTCAACTAATGTCTGGATTTTCGTAAGATAATTTTCTATAACCTGTGGCCTAGGATAAATAAGAATTTGAGACTATTTTTGGCAAGAAAGAACTTATTATTTTATTGGTTTAAATTGTCTCTGAATACATGCCTTGTTTAAAAGTGTTTTTGAAATGAGTTTGGGTAATCAAAGTGGGAATTTTTGATAAAATGACAGTACGGTAATTTCATGGTAGTTGAATGAGCTATGAATGTGACAAGTTAGAAAAAATGAATTCTTTTGTTTATACATGAGTTGTACATGAAAGTGAAATTGAATGTTATGATGAATTATGAAAGATTTTATGAGCATGAGTATACAAATGCTATGAACATGAAAGGAAAATTAATGTTAATCATGAAAAAGACTTATTCGATTTTTGATTATGAATTGAAATTGAGAACTAGAGTGTAGTTAAGCCTCATACCGGCATTGAAAAGAGAGATGCTGAAATGAAAATTTGAGATGAAAAGACCAAGATTGGGTCATGTTGAATAGATGATAAAGACTGGTATAGTAGAAAGGCTAACTCTAGAGAATTGATTTTGTTCATGATTCAAATAACTAAGGATTAGATACATAGTGAAGAGGTGATGAAAATAAGAGAAAAACACAAGTATGAGGGCCTTGGAGCTACGGAGTGACAATATTCACCGGCTGTCTTCACAATGCGTCGTGACATGACGTGGATATATCTCCAGGAGTTCCCACCGCAGGCGATGCTCGTGGGGTGTTTGGTGACTGCGGGTGGTGTCATGTCCCATGAAGGAGGCTAAATTGTCCACAGGCTGTCTTCACGATGCGTCGTGACATGACGTGGGATTTCCTCTCCAGGCTGTCCCGAGCTCATACTCATAGAACATCTATGATACTTATCGTAGTTACAGTAGTAGTTTAAGTCATGACGAGGGATTGAAACCTGCAAGGTGAAGAACGGTTAAGGGCTTGCCCTCAGACCTATGTAGTATGGGATGTATAGAATATGAACAAGTACGCATTAGTGTCATGTAACATAATAACTGCATTAAGGACTAAGCGCACCGCACAACACGACATCTATAGGATAGTCCCTTTAGTATTGTTTGTGAACAAGTTTGTGGTTTGTTAAGTGTTGAGAATCGTTATACTATTTCTGGCATAGAGAGGATGGACGTGTATAATATTTCGTCAGTGAATGAACTGACGTGCCCACAGTTTTACATGCAGGGTAAAGATGCTTGACAAATTGAAGTATACATGCTGCTCAAAGATTGATTTAAATGTTGTTTCATGTAATTACTATAAAATTGCTTTCTCTGTAATAATGTACAGGTATAATGTAACTCTGATGTAAGAAATATTTCAATTTCCTTGTAAAATTGTACGAAAGAAGTGTAAAGATCCTGTGGAACTTTAAATTCAGTTGTATTTGGAATTCGGGGTGTTACATATGGCCAGATTCTAAGTCATTTGCAAGTTACAAATTTCTAAGTAAAAACATACAAAAGTTGAAGAACACCCACCTTTAAGGTTGACAAATACCTAGTCTTCACCTTCTCCTTCTCCTTGCTTGCCATCACTTCTTCTCCACGCTCCCAAGTATGAACCTACAAAACATCCACATGGATTCTCTCTTTCTCTCACTCTCTTTTCTTCTCATTTCCTTTTATTTTATTTTATTGAACTATGAAGAATAGAAGAAGAGATTGAGAAATATTGGCTTTTTAAAAAAATGGGAGTGAGTAGATGGGTGTGTGGGGGGGGGGGGGTGTATGAGGTGTAGGGTTAGGATGGAGTGTGGCTGGGTGAATAGAGTGGAGGGTGAGGATGGATGCCACCACATATAACCTAGAATATTCAAGAAGTTCCTTCTATTCTCATGAAGAAATCCTTCATGGCTAATGGTAGCCATTGGATCTCATCAATCAAGATCAAGCACACAACCAAAAGTAGGGTTCCTAACCCTAGGTTAGGTCAAGGAATCGTAACCTAGGTTAAGAAAACCCTGACCCTAACTCATATGCATAAATATGAACATACATTCCACATTCAATTCACTTTATTCATATACTCAATCAATTGTTGATATATCAATATATATAGAAAAATATACTTTCATATATATATATGGACATACTCATATTCAAAACAATTATAGATCGTATATCATATACGATCTAAGACGATATATAAATATATATATATAATATATATATATATATATATATATATATATATATATATATATATATATATATATATATATATATATTGATGCGGTTTGTTTTTGGGGGGTGGCTGCACCAGGTGTGGGTTCTTCTCGATTTGTATTTTTGCGGAAGCTTTGGTACGGATGGCACGCCGGCCCTCAGCCGGGGGAACAGATCGGGAGTAGGCAGGAATAAGGTAAAGATTGGATGCTCGGCTCAGATCTGGAGGCTCGGATCCAGAGGTCTCGTGTATCTGCACTCGGTCTAGAAACACTGGAGATGGTCCTGTTGGCAGACCCTCCGACGATCTAGTCAGTTATGGAAAGAGAGTAACAATAACTAGGGTTTGAGAGGGGAAAGATTGATTACCTTTGGAAGGGATAGAAGGTATGGTATTTATAGAAAAAGCCAACCGGGTCTGGACCCGGTCGCCCGTGGGCCTGGTGTGGTAAAAGCCCAAGTGGTATAGGGTTGACGTGGCACGGGCTCGGAGTGGTTTAGGGCTGACATGGCGGAGGCCTGGGTGGCTTCCAGGCTGACGTGGCAGACCCGAATGATCCGACGGTAAACGCCCTTTGAGGGGATCCTGTGGCCCAGGAGGGGCCACGTCATCTGACCCATATCAGGAGCCCCCCACTCTTGGAGGGCTGGGTGACCCAGTCATGTAAGAGTGGTTCTTTGCCTCTGTAGGAAGAGCAGGGTGGTGTGTATGGCGAGGAATGGGATATGTATCTTCCAGAAGAGGTCAGGAGGGTAAGGTGAAGGGATCCCCTATTGGCGTCATGCAGAGTGCCGAGCGCAGACGAGTCGGAGCTCGGTTTGCCGAGCATCGAGGGTCGGTGGACGAGCCCCCATTGCTTGTTGGAAAAGCAAGGGGGATCATCGCGATCTGTGGAGTATGGGGTCTTTTGTCCGAGCGTTGAGGGTCGGTGGACGAGCCCCCTCACTTGTTGGAAAAGCAAGGGGGATCACCACGATCTGTGGAGTAGGGGGTCTTTTGGCTGTGCGTCGAGGGTCGGTGGACGAGCCCCCTCACTTGTTGGAAAAGCAAGAGGAATCACAGCGATCTGTGGAGTAAGGGGTCTTTTGGCCGAGCGTCGAGGGTCGGTGAATGAGCCCCCTCACTTGTTGGAAAAGCAAGGGGAATCACCGCGATCTATGGAGTATGGGGTCTTTTGGCCAAGCATCTAGGGTCGGTGGATGAGCCCCCTCACTTGTTGGAAAAGCAAGGGGGATCACCGCGATCTGTGGAGTATGGGGTCTTTTGACCGAGCATCAAGGGTCGGTGGACGAGCCCCCTCACTTGTTGGAAAAGCAAGGGGAATCACCACGATCTGTGGAGTATGGGGTCTTTTGGCCGAGCGTCTAAGGTCGGTGGACAAGCCCCCTCACTTGTGGAAAATACAAGGAGGATTTTAGGGCTTGCGGTGCCATCCGAGCTCCGAGCCTCCTGTTGAATAGAGGAGGATTTTGGGGCTTGCGGTGCCATCTGAGCTCCGAGCCTCCTGTTGAATAGAGGAGGATTTTTGGGCTCGCGGTGCCATCCGAGCTCCGAGCCTCCTGTGAAATAGAGGAGCATTTTGGAGCTCGCGGTGCCATCCGAGCTCCGAGCCTCCTGTGAAATAGAGGAGGATTTTGGGGCTCGCGTTGCCATCCGAGCTCTGAGCCTCCTGTTGAATAGAGTAGGATTTTTGGGCTCGCGGTGCCATTCGAGCTCCGAGCCTCCTGTAAAATAGAGGAGGATTTTGGGGCTCGTGGTGCCATCCGAGCTCCGAGCCTTCTGTTTAAATAGAGGAGGATTTTGAGGCTCGCGGTGCCATGCGAGCTCTGAGCCTCCTTTGAAATAGAGGAGGATTTTGGGGCTCACAGTGCCATCCGAGCTCCGAGCCTCCTGCTCGAATAGAGGAGGATTTTGGGGCTTGCAGTGCCATCCGAGCTCCGAGCCTCCTGTGAAAATAGAGGAGGATTTTGGGGCTCGCGGTGCCATCCGAGCTCCGAGCCTCCTGTGAAATAGAGGAGGATTTTGGGGCTCGCGGTACCATCCGGGCTCCGAGCCTCCTGTTGAATAGAGAAGGATTTTGGGGCTCGCAGTGTCATCCGAGCTCCGAGCCTCCTATGAAAATAGAGGAAGATTTTGGGGCTCGCGGTGCCATCCGAGCTCCAAGCCTCCTGTTTGAATAGAGGAGGATTTTGGCGCTCGCAGTGCCATCCGAGTTCCGAGCCTCCTGTGAAAATAGAGAAGGATTTTGGGGCTCGCGGTGCCATCCGAGCTCTGAGCCTCCTGTGAAATAGAGGAGGATTTTGGGGCTTGCGGTGCCATCCGAGCTCTGAGCCTCCTGTTTGAATAGAGGAGGATTTTGGGGCTCGCGGTGCCATCTGAGCTCCAAGCCTCCTGACTTGTTGGAAAAACCTAGGGGTATTTGGGTAATTTTGTGCCACATGCTGACGTCACATGCGCAAGAATCGAAGCGACTTAAATCTTGGTGGCCATTGGATCTTGATGATTAAGATCCAATGGCTAGATCTTTTCGTGAAAAACGAGGGGTCTCTTTATCTGTTATAACCCCCCCCCCCTTCTTTCCTTCATTTCCTCACTTGTGTTTTCCAACTTTCAAGAACATGAGTTTTTTCTCATTTGCTGTCAGTGACCTTTTTCCGGTCATCTTTCCGTCTTAGTGCGGTACTTTCAGGTTAGTATTTCTGATTCGTAATGTCGCGCTCTTAGTCTTGCTCCGAGGCAAGCTCGTCAGGCCGTTCCGAGAAGGAAGCTGAGTCACCCTCGACATCTTGGTCCTTGGGCGATTATGGGATTAAAAAGGAGGTTCTGTCATATCCAGGGTCGGATGGCAGGGATGAGGTAGTTTTCGTCGTGCAACCCTTGAGATCTCGTAGGCCAGGGAAGGGGCCTGTGGATGAGGGTGAGGGGGAGGGGGAGGAGGAAGAGGAGGACCCCGAAGGGGAGGGGGATGTTGATAACGATGAGGACAATGAGGAAGAGGAGGACGACGAAGAAGAGCGGGACCCCGAGGGAGAGGGGGACGTTGAGGACGAGGAGGGTGACGAGGGTGACGAGGAAGAGCAGGATCCCGAGAGAGAGGGGGCCGTTGAGGATGTGGAAGACGACAAGGAAGATTCCGAGGGGAATCAGAGGGAGCCTGATCAGGGTGCCGGGGAAGACGATGTTCAAGCAGATGCGGGGGAAGGTACCGCAGGAGGGGTAACCGATGGTGAGGGCGATCTCCCCCCTCTGCCACCGTTATCAACACCGTCTCCGGAGAGGAAGACTCGTCCTCGTAGGAGGAAGAGGAAGTGGATCCGTCCAGATAGTCCCCCCTCGCCGGATAAATATGCTCCTAGACCGGGGTTAGAGTTTGCCCCAGTCACCTTCAAAAATCCCGGGTCAATTAGGATGTATCCTGATGACATTAAGGATCTCGCTCCTCTCCCTTTCGTGTCGGGTGACGAGAGTCAGGTGAAGATCAGGATGGACGGCATCCAATGTGTCCTGAGGCCGGACTACCTGCACATCCTAAGGGCGGCCTACTTTATCCCCAAGGAGTTCGAACTCTTGATTTCGAGCCCCGATATTCGTCCAACCACCACTGTCGCACCGGGCTACTACGTTTTTTCCGAGGATGCCTTCATCTTGGGACTTAGGCTGCCGTTGCACCCCTTCATCAAGAGAGTCTTGAATTGGGCGAGGTTGAGCCCGATGCAGTACGACCCCAATTCTTGGAAATACTTGGTCTGCTTTATCTTGAAGTGCCAAGAAAGGGGGGTCAAGCCGAGGCTCACGTACTTCCGCGCTATCTTGGAGATGAGCTCGTTGGGTGATGCAGAGTGAATCTTCTATTTTTCGTCCAGGCCTCACAGATCATCCGGACTCCATCAAAGGATGGAAGGAGAAGTACTTTATAGTCCGGAGCGAGAAGCCTTGGGGGATTCCGACAGTCTGGAATTTTTTTAAGCCAAACCATAAGCCTCCGAAGCGCAGCGAGTTGACGGAGAAAGAATGGACGAAGATGGAGAAGATCGTTGGGGGGCACAGCATAGGGTGGCCCCGAGTGACGGAAATTCATCTGGCCCGAGCCGGACTGAGTCCAGCAGACCCTAGTATGTTTTTGTTCTGAATTTTTCTATCTTTCTGCCTTCGTGTTAATATTTGTCTCTCTTCTTCTATTTTGCAGAGATGACGGCCAAGCAGCTCGACAATAGGCAAGCCTTGTTGGCCATTGCCGCCAAGAGGAGGGCAGAGAAGGAAAAGAAGGCAGAGCAGGATAAGGCGGCTACCCAAGGCGCGGGGTCCAGCAAGGGACCGACCTCGGAGGCCGTGGAGCCGTCCCCAAAGAGGGCCAAGAAGCATCACCACACGCCGAGGGCGTCTAGGGAGGCGGGGGGAAGCTCTGGTAGCAAGAAGACTTCCGAGGTCCCGGAGCAGAGGCTTCCCCCTCCTCGGCTCACTGCCGAACAGATGGTTGAGCAATAGGGAATGAGGCCACACGCCCCTGATTGGTCGGTTCTCGCAGGGAATTCCCTGCTTGAGGGTCCCATGGCCATAGAGGTGGTCAGAAACCTTGCCACAGAGCGAGATCGCATGGCTCTAGCAGTGCAGACATCTGAGATGGCCTTTATGGGGTGGTCTCAGGCGCAGCTCTCGGTGAGTGCTTGTACTCTTGCTTTGAGTTTAGATTCTAGGATTTCTTCTAAATTTTTCTTCCTCGGACAGGCGATACTTCATGGGCAGCACTTTCAGAAGTGCTTGGAGAAGGAGGTCCTCATCGAGAGGAGGAACGCAGATAAGTATGTCCACAAATTGACCAAGGTGACGGACGAGCTAAAGGAGGCTCAGAGCATGGATGCAGTCTGGGCCTCAATAGCCGATTATCATAAGGAGGAGGTGGATCGCCTCAAGGAGAAGGCCCGGGAAGAAGCTGAGAAGGTGCGGAAGGCCATGGAGGAGGCGGAGATCACCATGGCGGATACCCTGATCCTGGCGCAGGATGAGGCCTATGACAAGGCTAAGGAGCATTTCCGGTTGATCTATCCGGACAAGAGGGTTGACCACCTTCAATGCAACTGGCAGCCTGAGCATCCACCGACACCCGGAGGCAAGGAGATGGGGGACCCTCACCAAGATGAGGTCGGGGGCGACCCTACTGACGACGAGGTGCCACCCCCCCCCCCCTCAAGCATAGTTTAGATTTCTCCCTTTCAATTTTGTAAACGCCTTGCGCAGACTGGCCACCGCCTTTTGTAGCACAAAAAAAAATTAACTCAATGAAAGATAATTTTTTGGCAGACGCTCCATGACTTGTGCTTTTTTAGTCTATTTTGTGACTTGTTGTCTTTCCCATCTTTTTGATAGATGCATGAGGTCCTTGGTGTCGACCATGTTTCTGCCGAGGCCTCCTTGGTCTGAGTAGGGTTGGAGGCCATGGAGGCAGCTCTGGCTCGCCAACGAAAGCAGACTCGGGACCGAGCGGCCGCAGTGAATTACTTCATGAACAAGTCTAGGGAGCTCAGCTTGGAGGTCGCTCGTCTGAGGAAAGCCATAGCCGATCGGGACTGGTAGGTGATTGAGACGAACTGGTCAATCTCGGATGCCTCGAGTGGGTGGTCGGCTTCGGAGTCTTTTCTTCGTAAGATCGTTGTTGAGAAAGAGTTGGAGATCCACAGTTTGAAGCTGGTACTGGGTGCCGGTTTGATCAAGGAAGCGAGCAATTCTGTACTAGGACCTTCTCCGACCTTTTTCTTGGAGGGGGGCCAGTCTGATGATGCGGAAAGCTCGGTCGCAGGAGAGCCTTCCCCGGTCGGGCCGGTCGAGCATGAGGAGGAACCCAAGGGAAGCATCGAATTTGAGTTTTAAGCCGAGCATGAGTGGTTTGTAAGCTTTTCATTGTATTTGTGATGTCGTTACTGGCGCACGATGAATAATAATAAAAAAAACTCCTGACTTCTTTAACTTTGACGATTCATTGAGTGATAGTGTTGCCGAGCTTGGCCCTGTGAGGGCTCGCCGCCGAGGCAAAAAGTTCGCGCGACAGCTTCTTGCAGGCAACGCATAACCAGTGGCGTTTTGCCTTCCGTTAAGCATTTATTGCAACTTTTTGCCTTCCATCATTTGGACTTTCCGATGCAATAAATGCACTTCTCAGGGGGCTATATAACCCCCATCCCCTCCTTGTTGGTTGTCAGAAATTGGCATTGGCTTATCCGCCATACGGTCCGGGTGCCTATCGAAGGCGGGTGCCCTAGAAGTAGAACTTTGGTCCGAAAGTTCCGGATTGATGGCGCACCAATCACCCTCGAACAATACGGGGTTTTGGCTTTGAGGGCCGTAAAACCCCAGGTTGTTCGTTGGTAAGTGGTGGGCCGATCAATTGGTTCGGAAGCTCGGAAAGAGTCCGAGGTCGGTGGCTTCCCTACCGCCCTCGAACAATTCAGGGTTTTGGCTCTTGAAAGCTGCAAACCCCGAGTTGCTCGTGGGTGAGAAGAGGGTCAACCAACGACCCTAAGCGAGGGGCATTTGCCGAAGGCGGGCGCCCTAAACTTTAATGAAAACTTTTTTGAATGGTCGTGGCTGAAGGTCGGGGCCGAGCGTAAAGGTCGCGTGGCTTTGAAGAAAGCCAAGGCCTTGCTCGAGGTCGACGACGAGCCCCCATACTTGTTCTGAGGACGATGGCAAGGGTGCAGCTGGCGGTTGTCGCCGAATGCATAGGTTGATGGTCTTGAAAAAGCCCAAACCATGCTCGGAGTAGATGCCGAGCGCCCACACCATGGAGAAAGTCAGTGATGGGTGTAGCTGAAGGTCGTCGCCGAGCGTAACGGTCGAGTGGCTTTGAAGAAAGCCACGGCCTTGCTCGGGGTCAACGACGAACCCCCACACTTGTTCTTAGGAAGATGGCAAGGGTGTAGCTAGCGGTTGCCGCCGAGCGCATAAGTTGATGGTATTGAAAAAGCCCAAACCATGCTCGGGGCAGATGCCGAGCCCCCACACCATGGAGAAAGCCAGTGATTGGCGTAGCTGAAGGTCATCGCCGAGCGTAACGGTCGAGTGGCTTTGAAGAAAGCCACGGCCTTGCTCGGGGTCGACGACGAGCCCCCACACTTGTTCTCAGAAAGATGGCAAGGGTGTAGCTGGTGGTTGCCGCCGAGCGCATAGGTTGATGGTCTTGAAAAAGCCCAAACCATGCTCGGGGCAGATACCGAGCTCCCACACCATGGAGAAAGCCAGTGATGGGCATAGCTGAAGGTCATCGCTGAGCATAATGGTCGAGTGGCTTTGAAGAAAGCCACGGCCTTGCTCGAGGTTGATGACGAGCCCCCACACTTGTTCACAGCAAGATGGCAAGGGTGTAGCTGGCAGTTTCCACCGAGCGCATAGGTTGATGGTCTTGAAAAAGCCCAAACCATGATCGGGGCAGATGCCGAGCCCCCACACAATGGAAAAAGCCAGTAATGGGCGTAACAGAAAGTCATGGCTGAGCGTAATGGTCGAGTGGCTTTGAAGAAAGCCACGGCCTTGCTCGGGGTTGACAACCAACCCCACACTTGTTCTCAGGAAGATGGCAAGGGTGTAGCTGGCGGTTACTGCCAAGCGCATAGGTTGATGGTCTTGAAAAAGCCCAAACTATGCTCGGGGCAGATGCCGAGTCCCGACACCATAGAGAAAGCCAGTAATGGGCGTAGCTGAAGATCGTGGCCGAGCGTAACGGTCGAGTGGCTTTGAGAAAGTCAGGGCCTTGCTCGGGGTCGACGACGAGCCCCCACACTTATTTTCAGGAAGATGGCAAGGGTGTAGTTGGTAGTTGCCGCCGAGCGCATAGGTTGATGGTCTTGAAAAAGTCCAAACCATGCTCGGAACAGATGTCGAGCCCCCACACCATGGAGAAAGCCGGTAATGGGCGTAGCTGAAGGTCATCGCCGAGCGTAACGGTCGAGTGGCTTTGAAGAAAGCCACGGCCTTGCTCGAGGTCGATGACGAGCCCCCACACTTCTTCTCCGAAAGATTGCAAGGGTGTAGCTGGCAGTTGCCGGCGAGCGCATAAGGTATTAGGTCTTGAAAAAGCCCATACCATGCTCGAGGTAGATGCCGAGCCCCCACACCATGGAGATAGCCAGTAATGGGCATAGCCGAGCATAACGGTCGAGTGGCTTTGATGAAAGCCACGGCCTTGCTCGGGATTGACGACGAGCCCACACACTTGTTCTCAGGAAGATGGCAAGGGTGTAGCTGGCGGTTGCCACCGAGCGCATAGGTTGATGGTCTTGAAAAAGCCCAAACCATGCTCGAGGCAGATGCCGAGCCCCTACACCATGGAGAAAGCCAGTAATGGGCGTAGCTGAAGGTCGTGGCCGAGCGTAACGATTGAGTGGCTTTGAAGAAAGCCACGGCCTTGCTCGGGGTCGACAACGAGCCCCCACACTTGTTCTCAGGAAGATGGCAAGGGTGTAGCTGGCGGTTGCCACCGAGCGCATAGGTTGATGGTCTTGAAAAAGCCCAAACCATGCTTGGGGCAGATGCCGAGTTCCCACAGTATGGAGAAAGCCTATAAGGGAAGCTTTTGTGGCTCGAGGGACCATCCGAATACCGAGCCCTAAGCCTGTAAGGAAAGCTTTTTGTGGCTCGCGGTACCATCCGAATACCGAGCCCTAAGCCTGTAAGGGAAGCTTTTGTGGCTCGCGGGACCATCTGAATGCCGAGCCCTAAACCTGTAAGGGAAGCTCTTTGTGGCTCGCGGGACCATCCAAATGCCGAGCCCTAAGCCTGTAAGGGAAGCTTTTTGTGGCTCACGGTACCATCTGAATGCCGAGCTCGAGACATGCTTTTAATGAGAACTTGTGTCGAGAAAGTTGGTATATTTACAACATACTTGAACCTTACAAAGACAAGGCACGACGTGCCGATTACATTTTTCATAATTTTACATGAGCTGTAGAGGCAAACCCTCCCCTTCTAGAAATTTGATGAGGTGCTCTGCGTTCCAGGGCCGCTTGACAGCCTTGCCTCCCAGGTCAGTTAGGCGGTACGTGCCTGGGTGTACGACCTCAGATACCTTGTATGGGCCTTCCCAGTTTGGGGCCAGCTTCCTCTTTTGGCCGGGATTGGATACCGCCAACTTCCAGAGGACGAGGTCCCTGAGCTTGATGTCGGTGGGACGCACCTTTTTATTGTAGAACCTCTCGATCCTCTGCTGGTAGGTGTTCCTTCGAATGACGGACTTCTCCCTGACCTCGTCTATGAGATCTAGGTCGGCACGTAGCTGTACCGAGTTGCTTGCTTCATCGAAGGCCATGATCCTGGGGCGAAGGGATCCCGATCTCCAGGGGGTGACGGCCTCCGCGCCGTATGTTAGATTAAATGGCGACTCTCCTGTGGGAATTCTCTTTATTGTTCGGTGGGCCCAGAGGACGGTTGGCAGCTCATAGACCCATAACCCCTTGGAAGAGTTATCGAGTCGTTTCTTGAGACCGTCAAGGATTTGGCGGTTCGCGTTCTCGGCCTGGCCGTTTGACTGCGGGTGGCACACCGAAGAAAAACGCTACTGGATCCCAAGATCTTCGTAGAACTTTCGGAAATGTTTACCTGTGAATTGGGTCCCATTGTCTGTAATGAGCACTTGCGGGATCCCGAACCGGCAGACGATGTGTTTCCAGAAAAACTGTTGGGTCTGCTGCTCGGTGATCGTGGCTAGTGGCTCGGCCTCGATCCACTTCGTGAAGTAGTCGATTGCCACTATGAGAAACTTTCATTGGCCCGTTGCCTTCGGAAATGGGCACCAGATCCATCTCCCACATCGCAAAGGGGGTCGGATTGGCCAGGGAACGGAGGTTCGCTTGAGGTACCCTTTTCACCGGGGAGAACCATTGACAGGGGCCACACTTCTTGACCAGGGCGAGGGCATCTTGTAGCATTGTGGGCCAGTAGTACCCGTGATTCAAAGCCTTTCGCACGAGCGAGCGGCTTCCCATATGGCACCCGCCGATTCCCTCATGCAGCTTCTTGAGAGCGTACTTTGCTTCGTCGGGGGTCAGGCAGCAGAGGTAGGGTCTTCCGTCCTTCATTGTGTATGACCTTTTGAGGAGGGTCTCGTTGATCATAGGCGAGCCTTTCTGAACGGACCCTGACCCGTCTTGCTTCAGCTCGGTCTTCAGGGAGCTCTCCCTTGATTAGGAACTTCTTGATAGGAGTGGTCCAATTGTCAGGATGAGCTCCATCTTCGATGCAGAGAGTCTCGGGGAAATCAGTACTCGGCTTTAGAAGTACTTCATCAGGACGGTGCGATCAAGGCCCTCAAAATACGAGGAAGCTAACTTTGACAGGGCGTCGGCCTGGGCGTTCTGCTTTCTGGGGATCCTTAAGACCGCCGACTCATTGAAGGACGTCAATAGCCATTGGACCACTGCCAGGTACATGATCATTCGATCGTCACGGGCCTCGTACTCTCCGGTGATCTGGTTGACCACGAGCTGAGAGTTGTTGAAGGCCCTGATCTGTCTGGCACCGGCCTGATACGCCAGGGTGAGCCCGACGATCATGGCCTCATACTCAGCCTCGTTGTTAGAGGCCGAAAAGTTGAGGCAGAGGCAATATTGAAGGAGGAAACCATCAGGACCCCGCAAAATGATACCCGCACCACTCCCCGCTTTGCAGAAGGAACCATCGACGTAAACTTCCCACGTCTGGTCGGCCTCCTTGCTTTCGAGTTGCTCGGAGATGGTGCATTCCGTGATGAACTGGCGAGGGCCTGCCCTTTGATGGCCGTCCTTGGCTGATAGCCGATGTCGTATTGACTGAGCTCGATCGACCATTTGACCAATCATACGGAGCTCTCGGGCTTGTAGAGCCCGGCCTTTAGAGGCTGGTCCGTGAGCACCTGAATCGAATGCGCCTGAAAATAAGGACGGAGCTTCCGCGCCGCGATGACTAAGGCGTATGCGACCTTCTACATTCTAGAATATCTAGTCTCAACAGCGAGCAGAACCTTGCTCACATAGTACAAAGGCTTTTGGAATCCGTCCTCTTCTCAAACGAGGACAGCGCTGAGCATGTTTTTCGAAGCCGAAAGGTAAAGCCAGAGGGGCTCACCTGGTTCGGGCTTGCTAAGGAGAGGAGGGTTGGCGAGGTACTTTTTCAATTGGGAGAACGCATCCTGCTGCTGAGTGCCCCACTCAAAACCTCCAGTTCCGCAGAGAGCCTTGAAGAATGGGAGAGACTTCTCTCCGAACTTGGAGAGGAAACAGCCGATGGCCGCCAGCCTCCCGTGAGCCTCTGGACTTCTTTGATGTTTCTGGGAGAGGCCATGTCTATTATGGCCTGAATTTTTTCGGGGTTCGCCTCGATGCCGCGCTGGCTGACGATGAACCCGAGAAATTTTCCCGAGGAGATGCCGAACGCACACTTTGCCGGATTGAGTCTTATATTGTGGGTCCGAAGGACCCCAAAGGCCTCTTCCAGGTCGGCAACGTGATCCTATCCATGCTGGCTTTTGATGAGCATGTCATCGACATATACCTCCATGTTGTGCCCAATTTGATCCTTGAAGACTCAGTTAACAAGCCTCTGATAAGTAGCGCCGGCATTCTTCAGCCCGAATGGCATAACCCGGTAGCAATAAAGGTCTTGGTTCATGATGAAGGATGTCTTGGCTATATCAGGAGGGAATATTCGGATCTGGTTGTAGCCTGAGAAGGCATCCATGAAAGAAAGGAGCTCGTGACCCGATGTAGCGTCGACCAGAGCGTCGATGCTCGGGAGAGGGAACGGGTCTTTGGGGCACACCTTATTGAGGTTGGTAAAGTCTATGCAGATCCTCCAGCTCCTGCTCGCCTTTCTGACCATCACGACGTTCACCAGCCACTCTGGGTAGCTGACCTCCTGATTGAAACGAGCGGACAAGAGTTTGTCCACCTCCGCTTTCACCACCTGCTGCCGCTCCGGGGCGAACTTACGTCGCTTCTGGATGATTGGCTTCGAGCTGGGGTCATGCTGAGTTTGTGCATGATCAGGTCTTCAGAGATACCGGGCATATCGGAGTGCTTCCAGGCGAAGAGGTCGACATTGCAGCAAATACAATCGATCAGGGCAGGTTTGAGGTTGGGAGTGAGGGAGTAGCTCACTCGGAAACACCTCGACGCGTCCCCTGTCTTGAACGAGACTTCTTCTAACTCATCCGCCGGCTCAGGTTGTGGCTAGTTTCTTTCGAGCTGCAGCTCGACGGCATCTAGGGGGAACACACCACCTCCGATTGTCGTCATATAGCGCGAACATGACGCTTCTTGGTTCTCTCGGACAACTCCGATGCCTGACTTGGTGGGGAACTTCAGTTTTTGGTGGTAGGCCAAGGGAACCGCCGGAGGGAGTAAAGCCCGGGACGACCGTGGATGGCATTGTAGGCTGCCTTGACATTTACAACCATGAAGTCCATCGACTCAGTCCGCCTGTGAGGGGTCGCACCAGCGGTGACGTCTAAAGTCACGATCCCCTCAATTGGTACCGGGACGCCAGAGAACCCGTGCAGGGTGTACCCGGCTGGCATTAGCTTATCCTGGGAGAGCTTTAGGTTCTTGAATGCCTCCAGGAAGAGGATGTTTATCGAGCTCCCGTTGTCCACGAGGATCTGAAGGGCCTCAAAGTTCACTATGCTGAGGCTGATGACGAGTGCATCGCAGTGCGGGAGCCGAACTCTCTCCAGGTCTTCTCCAGAGAAGGAGACAAGGAGTTGCTGGACCTGGGGGGAGAGGGGGCCCTGGACGACATTGACCCCTCGGACGAATGCCTTGCAGGAAGTGTTGGACTCCCCTCCCATAGGCCCTCCATGGACGCAATGCAAGATGGCTTGGCCCTCGGGTTCTTCTGGCTCGGGGTCCCACTCGGGACGCTGTCTGAGTGCTCGAGGAGGAGGAGAAGGCCTCCTATCCTTGTGTCTCTTTGGTCCCTGGCGTCTTCCCGTTTGAACTCCCGAAGGTACCCTCGTTGGATGAGGGCCTCGATCTCGTCCTTCAGGGCGCGGCAATGGTCGGTGTCGTGCCCGTTGTCTCGGTGGAAGCGGTAGTAGAACCGCTGATCCCTCTTTTTGTTGTTGTTGGTCGGTCGAGGAGGAAATTGGACGAGATCCCTGTCTTCGGTCGCTAAGAGGGTAGTCAATACGTTCTGCGTCAGCGGAATGTACCTCTCGAAGCGGGGGATCGGAGGGACCCTTTTTGTGATGCCCCCGTCTTTTGGAACGTTCTTTGCTGGCTCCGCCTCGTCGGCCTTGCGTTTCCCCTTTCCGGGAACTTTTTTGGAGTCCTCTGGATTCAGGGCCTCCTCGGCCCGGATGTACTTTTTGACCCGATTGAGGAGGTCAGGAAAATCGATCGGAGGCTACTTTGCTAGGGATGCCTTCAGCTGACTGTGCCGGACGTTGTGTCGGAATGCTGCCGAGGTGACCCCTGGGTCGAGGGAGGAAACCGACCTCGCCTCTGTGGTGAACCTTCAGACGAACAGCCGGAGCGACTCTCCTTCCTTCTGTCAGAGGCCCAGCAGGGACGCGCTCGTTTTCTCGGCTTTCCTGCTGGTCACGAAGTGGGTGAGGAAGTTGCCCTCCAGTTGGTCGAAAGAGTAAATGGAGCCGGAGGGGAGCTCAGAGAACCATTCCCGAGCCGGACCTCGGAGGGTGGCGGGGAAGGCGCGGCACAGGAGGGGATCCGATGCGCTGTGAATCATCATGAGGGTCTTGAAGCCCTCCATGTGATCAGCAGGATCACCCTCGCCGTCATAAGTCTCGAATTGTGGTGGGCAGAAATTCCGGGGTATTTTCACCTGCAGGATGACGGTGGAGAAAGGAGGTCGGATCGGCCTGTGGCCCTGAGCCGGCCTTAGGCCGCCGTCGCCAAAGTGGTCGAGGCGGTCTTCCATTTCTTGGAGACATTTCAGGACGTCATCGTCATACTCTGGCCAGACTGTCGGGCCGCGGGACGCGCTGGCCTCGACATCCGAACGCGAGTGAGAGCGGTGGAGCGTCTCATCGATGGGGGTCCCCCGGAATAGCCTCCATGATCTTTTTCCGGAAGTCTTGGAACTCCTGGTAGGTGACCGGAGCTCGTTCAGCCTGGTTGCGTTGGGGCGGCGGCCTTCGGTCGATGCGGCTGAGCACCGGCTCCTGCCCTTGGGGCGGAGGTCTGGGATGGTTCGGGATCGAGTTGGAAGCGGCCCCTCCCCTAGTCCGGCTTGCCTGTTGATTCTGGATTACCCCGCGCAGGTCGGGTACGACCGAATGAGAGGCACCCGACTGGTGTCCAAGGCTGATGCTCTGATTGTTGGATCCATAAGTGTCGGCGGGGACGTCCTGAGGAGGGACGTCCTAGCAGTGCACGGAGGTGACAGCTCTCCTGGCCTTTGGTGCCATGTAAGCTCGGACTGACGGGATACCGTTAATGGCTGAGCTCGGACCGGCGTCCGCACTTTGTTTCCCACAGACGGTGCCAACCTAATGCGATTTGTTTTTTGGGGGTGGCTGCACCAGGTGTGAGTTCTTCTCGATTTGTATTTTTGCGGAAGCTTTGGTACGGATGGTACGCCCGACCCTCAGCCGGGGGAACAACTCGGGAGTAGGCGGGAGTGAGGTGGAGATTGGATGCTCAGCTCGGATCTGGAGGCTCGGATCGGGAGGTCTCGTGTACCGGCACTCTGTCTAGAAACGTCGGGGTTGGTCCCGGTGGCAGACCCTTCGACGATCTAGTCAGTTACGGAAAGAGAGTAACAGTAACTAGGGTTTGAGAGGGGAAAGATTGATTACCTTTGGAAGGGGTAGAGGGTCTGGTATTTATAGAAAAAGCCAACCGGGTCTGGACCCGTTTGGGGCCGGGTCGGGACCCGGTCGCCCGTGGGCCTGGCGTGGTAGAAGCCCAAGTGGTATAGGGCTAACGTGGCACGGGCTCGGGGTGGTTTAGGGCTGACGTGATGGAGGCCTGGGTGGCTTCCAGGCTGATATGGTAGACCCGGATGATCCGGCTGTGAACACCCTTTGAGGGGATCCTGTGGCCCAGGAGGGGCCATGTCATCTGACCCATATCATATATATATATATATATATATATATATATATATATATATATATATATATATATATATACTTTAAATAAGATAATTTGAATTATAAAATATATGTTATAAAATTATTATTTTAAAATAAGATAATTTGAATTTATAAAAATATATGTTTATAAAAATTATTATTTCCTCGAAGATTGTTTTGTCAAAACAATCGGGAAAAATTCACAGTTTAATTGAGAAGATATCCCAAGTTTATCTCATCGGATTGAGAATAACTAATATATCTGAAATTTCTCAATTAAACTAATTATTATTAGAAAATATATATAACCGTGTGCAATTCTCAACTGTGCATGGATTACAATGCAAAATAGATATATGCTATTTTGCGGGGTGTTACACTTTTGACTTTTTGTGTAATGCGCATCCAAAATGAGACAAGTTTGAGGTTGTGTTGTGTTCGATAATATTGAAAAAATAGAATTCTAAAGTGTTGTGTTCGCTATATGTCATAAACTGTCTTATTTGTTTATTCGTTAATCGAACAATATTTCGAAAATATTTTGCAAGGTAATTATAGCAATTATGGTATAGATGATGGGAGTGGGATCGAGCAGTGTTATGCCCCGAGTAAGTAGTATTCTTTTGTTCGTTTAAATAATATATTTGTTCCTATCAGTTTTGACTAAACATTAATTTATTTATGTAGGACGCTGCTGATGAAGGACCTAGTACTAGTGGTCATGGACAGGGACGGTCATCGTAGGGTGGCCGAACAAAGGGTTCTTCTTCGTCTGCCGATGTTGGGCATGCATCTTCGTCCACTATTGCACCTAGAGGACCAGGTCCTTATGACCAAACCTTGTTGACGTTGCAACAGACACATAGATCCCAGTCAGTGTGGGATAGTACGTTACTACACTTCTCAATCGACTATGTCTACTTCTACGAAAGTGCAATTAAATCATCTCTCATTTCGTTATAAAATTTAAAACAATCGGATTTGAGTGTATTTCTAGGAATTCTTTTAAAATGTCGATTTAGTTTATTTTGGTTAAATTCCTCTGCATTCCTACTCTCAGAATAGAAAAAATGTAACTTTTCTGTAACAACTAGATGAGCCATTTTCCGTCGAACATTTTCGGGATCATATGGGTGGCTATCTACATGTCCGGTCTTAGGATGAATTTTTTGTTGGCCGAGTTGGTTTTCTAATAGATACTTGTGTACATTTTGTACGTGTCGTTTAATTGAATCTGCTCCCTCACCCATCCTCAATTTGTAACTCTTCAAACAAGTTGTACAAAACTTATGTCCTACACCCGGATTATCCTATTCGGGGATATAGTCATAATATTTGTGTCAATCACTAGTTTTTTCCGTAGTTTTCCTATTACTAGTGGGTTCGATTTGTTGTGTTTGTGTGTCAACATTATACATTTCTTCTTCTGTCGTATGGAGGAACATCGTAAGATCCTACCATAGGATTCGGTATAAATTCAGACTCTACATGTGGGACTATTGGAGGCCGACGTGAACTACCGGTGGAATCTTGTTCACTTTGGCTACGACCGCTACCTCGTGATTTAGACATGGTAATAGTGTATGCGAAAAATAAATAATTTCTAGTATTCTAATAGTGCATGTAAAAAAATAAAAAACAGTCTAGGAGAGATATGTATAAAAAATAAATCTAAAAAACAATAGGAGTGTTGTGAGAGAGAAATCCGAGAAAAACCAACGAAAAAATATGATACAAAAAATTAGAACTACATAAAAAAATAATGAGTTGAGAAGGTTGTGAATTTTGATACCGTACTCCGGAAATAATTGTATGTATAAAATGAAAGAGAAAATAATAGTAGAAGTAGACGTAGTCGATTGAGAAGTGTAGTTGACGTAGTCTAGTCCGGTAATCATAGAAAATAGAGAAAGAGTTTCTTCGTTGAGGGAGTTTGTAGTCTAGAACGTTATTGAGTCAACACGAATTCGATACGATCGAAATTGTCAATTTTTTGTTGCTTGCTTCTTTGATGAATGAAATTCTCTAAATTGAGGAGTAGTAGAGAGAGTAAGAGAGTACGGTGTAGAAAAAATTGATTGAAGTTATGGTGTTATGGGGTTTTTATAGGGAAAAAAAACAGAGAGCCAAAAGGCTCTCTGTCTTGCACCAGGGAAAAAGCCAAAAAGGACCCGTTCGACCCGTGTGGGTCTAACAGGTCCTAACCAGCGGGTCGAACGGGCTGGTTGCGGGCGGGTTTGACATTTTGATCGGGTTCGCAGGTCGGGTTGAGCGGGATGGTTTTGATGTTTTGGCGCCCCGGGTTGACCCATTAGGCCAAGCGGGTCCGACCCGAACCCGACCCCGGTCTCTTGCGGGCCGGGTTGGAATGGGCGGGTCGCAGGTCGACCCAACCTGGTTGCCACCCCTACATATAGGCATCAATCTAGCTTAATATGCTTTAAATTTTGCTTTTGGTTCTTCTCTCATGAAACCAAAACATCCAAATTGATCATATAAGCTTGTAAAAGAGAGAGAAAAACAAATTCTTGGTTCAGTTTGTTCATGCCTAAAAATAATCATTTCAACAATTCAGTCCTACATGTTAGGGTTTTGGTTAAGCAAGGTAAAACTGTTTAATATTTGGTGGGTATCATGAGTGGATCATTCAAATTTGTATGAACTTAATGGGTTTTTTTTTTAGGTTATACTTAATGGGTTTTTTCCTTATTATGTTACACTTAATATATATAGTTAGAATTATAAGGTCTACGGCCGAGTTGGGTAGGGCCGATGCAAAACCCTAGCCCATGCCTATATCAAGCCAATCACTATATCTCCACTATGTTAAATTTTATTACCACAATTCTATGGAAAATCAATGTATTTTACAATTTAGTTAAACTAGCCTTGTTGTCAGGGTTACTGATTCAAAATTTTTTTTTTTTTGATGATTAGATCAGAGACATAACTTGTATGACCATACCCCTTAGAACATACTCCTCTCCCTCTTAGGTAAATTTTTGGAAACACCCCACTATTGCACGAGTGGTTACTTCTCACTCTCTTTACCCACCTCCACCTTGTTGAACCCACCTTTTTTTTTCTTTTTTTTTTAGAAAGAGTTCCATCCATTCTCAAATAGATGTGACTTTTTTTTGATGAAACGGATAGAGTCTTACGACTCCAGCCAGCACAATATATCATAAATAAAGAAAAACATACAAACGTCAATTTTACAAAATGTAAAACAAGCGCGGCAAACAAAAAGAAGACAACAAGAACACCGACAATAACAAAATTACAGGAGCCTACCGCTAAACCGGGCGACCCAAACAGCTACAAACAGTGGAAGAAAGGAGTAACTCGAGCCAGACAAGCAAGGCACTAGTCCAGGCATACCCCCACCATCATGGCCGACCCAGCAAGAGAAAAGCCACCAACACCACATATCGCACTCCACCGCAGATGAGCACACCGCGGCAGGATAGCAAGTGCCCCAAACAGCGGTCGCGCTGCTGCGGACGCAGCGATCCACAGATGAAAACACAGCCCAAATAACCTTCTAACCAACAAAACGAACGACGAAAAGACAGAGCAGAAGCTCTGCTTGGCCAGAACAGGAGGGGATGGCAACACCACAACGCGGCGCCACTGCAACCTACAGACTAGCCCAAACAACACAAACCAAACCCCAACGCACCACCAAACGAAACAGAACCACCGAGGAAACTTAAACGTCAGGATACGACAAACAAAATCAACAAAGCCGCACCAAACGAAAGAATCCGATATATCCAAGCCACACACATATCAATAAAAGAAGGAAGATACAAGCAAAAGCCACCAACCCACAACACAGCACAGAAAAGTGGCCAAAACCACCAGAACATATGAGGGTGTTGGCCATTAGCTAAGAACATAAAGTTTGAGACAATAGAAAAAGAGTAGTAGATAACAACCAAAGAGAACTAAGTAAACATGAGCCACCAAGTCAGGATGGACAAAGTTCCAGGCATCAAGACCCCGCAAGAATGCAACCTCAAAACCAACCAAAACAGACCAGGACAGCTGAGCCAAAGGAAGAGGAAACTCAATCCGGAAGAGGAAACTCAATCCTCGATGACATGAGTGACAAATGTGGAACAGATCCATGTGACTGAACCAAGTGACAGGAGGCAAAATAGCCCCACATGAAGTCACAAAGTGCAACCTGCACAGAAAAGAAAAGATAGAAAACGCAAGAAAATCGAAACAAGGTAGCAAATAGAGAGTGTGCAATACAAAGGGAGCAACCACGAAAAAATGAGAAGAAACCCACCAATGCCTAGAAGAAAGATACAGTTTATAAGAAGATAGGAGGAAAGAAAGGCACACTCTCTCTGGAAAACTCGTCGATGAAAGAGAAACATAAACAGTATAAGAAGAAACATACACCACAACACAGAAATAAACACAATAACAGAAGATCGGAGGAAACAAGGCACACCAGAAAATAGCTAAGGAAATAGTGTATGCATACATTCACGTGTATGCCTATATAGAAGGAGAAGATAGGAGGAGAGAAGGCACACCACAAAATAGCTAATGAAATGGCTAAACAAGAAGAAACAGCCCCAGCAGGCCGAGGAAACACTATCAGCACAGAAAAGACTAACCAGACTGCCAACTCAGATGAGGACAGAATAATGAAAAAAATCATCTGTGCAGAAGAAGATTTTCCGACACTGTAGCTGCTTTCTTAGCTAAAATACGTGCACTCACGCGAATCTGCAAATTATTATAGAGTTTCTTATTGTATTTTCGCTTAGCAGGGGGAGGATCGACCTCCACCAAAGGGGACGAAATGACAACAAGGTCAGACTTGTTAGCCTCGTCTTTGATGAGGCAAGAAGAGGGTAAGAGGAAACAGGAAGAACCTGATGATGATATTGGAATGGAATTAGTCTGATAGGAATAACGGGAAAAAGAAGAGTCACCAAGAATCGGTGAAAACTTGAAGGGGAAAGAATGAAGGATATGTCTAACCTCCATCAGGAGATGATTGAGACATGAATGAACCCCTAAATATTGATAAATCGAGAAGATGCAGTCAGGAATATGAAAAAATGTGACGTTTATAGCTCGATTCCATCAACCTTCACTCTAAACTCAAAATTTAGCTTTTGGTTCGAATGACTCCAATTAAGTGTGTAGATTTTTAGTTTAGATTGAAGGTTGATGGAATCGAGCTATAAACGTCACATCTATTTGAGGATGGATGAAACTCTTGCTTTATCCCTTGCAAAATCAAAAATCATGATTCAGTTGGAGAGCTTAAAGCTTAAAATCAAGGTATCATTCATTCAAGTGGATTTTCTAGCTAAAATTGAACAATCAAGGCAAAAGTGAGGTATTGAATAAAGACGGAGACTTTGTACTCCACCAAACTTGAGCTCCAAGCTGGAAATTAGGGAGAGTATCTTATTTCCTAGGAAGCATGTTACTAATCTGGGGGAAAACTATAAGAAACCCCATAACATTTTTTTCGCTCAATAAACCCTATTCCGTTAAGTTTTGAATTACATTAGAACCCAATTGTGAAATGTCTATTTTTCCCTTTCTTTAATCTTTAAAACCTCTGTTGCTTTTTCTTTCCTTCTCACTCCCTTTTCAAACTTGCAAACCCATCATTCGCAAGTTTGAAAAGGAAGTTTGCAAGTTTGAAAGATTGATAAATGGGATTGTGAATTGTGGTGAACGATGATTTTGCTAGTTTAAAAAGGTAGTGAGAATGATGGGAAAAGCAGCAAAGATTTTATAGATTAAAGAAATGGCAAAATTGGCATTTTACAATTGGGTTTTAACAGAATATTCAAAACTTAACATAATAGGGAGTTTAATGAAAGAAAAAACATTAGGGGTTTCTTGATTTAAATGAAAAATGTTAGAGGATTTCTTGATTTTTCTCCTACTAAACTAGAAATAGCTGGATTGGGTTCTAAACAAGAGTTTTACATATATTGACTATATAAATCTTATCAACTTGATTTTTTGCTAAAACCGGTCATCTCCGTTTTCATCCATAAAAAACCACTTTTGAAACTTGCATTAGCCCATGAATATTTTTCATATTCATGGTACAGTGTTTCATAAGTTTTGAATCTTTTGATAACTTATTCATGATTTTATTGAATTTATTTTTCTCTACAATTTAAAAGCAGTGTCCTCTTTAGTAAGGGATGCACTAACAAGGAGCAATTACTCGAGGTAATCCACATTCCAGGGAGCACCTTACATATATTGGTCTACAATTATCTAAAGTTTACTTGAAAGCTTCGCATTTTTCTTCCCTCATTGATAAAGTAAAAGAGTAAAGTTGAAGATTGGAATTCCTTAACCTTATCAGGATGAACACAACTTATTTCATCAGTATTGCAGGCATGACCTCGTATTGGTTGCATAGCTTTGTTTTTTCCAAAAGCTATAATTGGGATTTTTTTCCAACTTTCTATGGAGATATAAAATGCACCACTAAAGCTGGGACATGATTCGCAGACCGAAAGTTGAAGGCAGCTTGGGAATCAGAAAGTTGATAAAATTTGTGAGGCTGCCATTCTAAAACAAGTTCGGAGATTTCTCACATCTTCCTCACTATGGGCTTAATTCCTAAAGGATAAATACCTCCAAAATAAAAATTGTTGGTGTACTATTTCAAGGCATATCGATTCAATGGTATAAACAAATATTAATGGCAAGGGAGATTGCAAAGAAAAGCATGAGAAAAGTCATATGTAATTGATAAGATACGTCGCTATGGTTTGACCGTTGGTTTCCAAGGGGGAAGTATCATAGAGCAATTAGGATGGAGTGTGCTCTCAGGTGCAGGGTGTAGCAATTAGAGGCTCAGCAAGTTGATCCATGAAAGGAAATGGTCCATTCATATTAGTAGTTATCAAATTTGTCCCCAAATATTTGCAACTCCTTTATTTAAATCAAGCTAAAAAAGATTGTTGGATGTGGGATCCAAGCAAATTAGGTCAGTTTTCATTCTCTTCAGCTTGGGATCTTGTTCGAAGGAAATATAGCAATGTAGACAAGAACAATAAGGTGTGGATACCTTGTGCGAACCCTAAAATGGCAATATGCTTGGTTCGGGCTCTGTGATAGACTTCTGACAAGTCCTAGATTGACGGGCATAGGCATCACACATTCTTATGTGTGTTTTGTATCTCTCGCAGGAGAAGACAGGGATCATTTGTTTTTGAAGTGTCATTACGCGTCATATGTTTGGAACCTTTGCAGACTAAAGCTTGGACTATCTCAGGTCTCGGTAGCTTCAATAAATGATCAAATTGGCAGCATTCGATTGGCTTTAGTACTAAGGGAAAACTCTATATTCTTTGAAGAGCGGCTTTTAAGGCAGCAGTTTGGCATATCTGGAAAGAGAGGGATCCCAAAAAAAAATTCGAGGATAAGAAAACTCATCATCTTATGCTAGTTCAGACAATTGTTTCTGATGTTTGAGTTATATGAACAATTGTGCTAGGAAAGAGAATAGTGGGGACCTTGTAATTTTAGACAATTGGGAGCTTGGTTAGGCTTCCCAAAAAATCTAGAAAATTTTGCCGTACTGCCCCACTTTTTGAAAATATTTGGCGTCTTGCTCCACTTCCAAAAACAATTAGCGATATATCCTTGTTTAGGACACGTCAGCAAGAAACGTTATTGGAAAAAATGGCATAGGTTATTTCGATGTAGTTCTTCCCAATAACGGCATCTGTTTGAAAAAAAAGTTTCATGCCGTTATTTGAAATAACGGCATCTATTGCTTTTAGTCGTAAGAGGAAGCAGTCTCAATTTTGAGCTGAGAGACAACGGTGAAAAGAATTTAACTGATGCCGTTATTTTGAATAACGGCATCAGTTATTTTTATTTTGCACAGTTACCTATATTCAGAAACCCTTCTCCTTCCCCCTTTGTCTTACGATTTTTTCGATCTTTCTCTTCACTCCGGTAACCCTAGTTCCCTAAATCAAAAATTCCTAAAATCCCAACTATTGGAGTGATTTGTAAATTGCCAAACAACAATTAAACATAGACTCTAGTTTTGATTCTCTCATTTCTTTTCGAAATCATCCGCAATTCGAATTTGTGGTAAGTTTTCAAAATCCCTAAATTTTTTTTACAATGTTGATTTTGATGTATGAGAGCTGTATACATTGGTAGTATAGTACAAATGCTGTGAATTTGTTTTATATAACTAGTAATTGTGGAAATGTAATTATGGAATATTGTTGATCTAAGGTTTGTGAAATGTTGAATTGTTGATCTAGGGTTTGTGAAATTGTTGTTGCTTAGTAAGAGGTATATTGGTAGTATAGTAAAATCGATGTAGATTAGATCCACGTAACTAATAGATATGTGAAGTGATTTTCATAGGAGATTGAAATGTGGATGACCTATATTGCTATCTATGTGAACTTAGATTCATCTATTTGTAGTGTGTGGAGATGTTGTGGTGGTGATTGTTTGTTAAGGTTTAGTAATATTTTTGTACAAGTTTTAGTATATCTAGTCTCGTAATGTTTATTAATATTGTAGTTGACACGTTATATTTAATGTTGACAGACAAATGGATCCTACACAACCATCTTCTTCCCATGATGTGGGTGCTTCATCTGGTACTTCGCATGGACCACGCAGACATCCGAGTCCTGTAGATCCTATCGTACTTTATCTGCAAGAAGATCATAGGTCGCAGACGGTTTGGAAAGGAGATGTCGAAAAAATGAGTTTCCGAATGCACACCATCATGGCGACGCACCCTCATATTCAAAATTATTTGGTAAGTAGCGGATTTTATGGAATGTCGAAGTTGGCAAAGTAAAATGTGACCACGCACTACTTACCGCTCTTGTGGAGCGATGGAGACCGGAGACACACACGTTCCACTTACCAGTTAGGGAGATGACGGCCACCCTACAAGATATAGCCTTCATATTGGGTCTTCCAATCGATGGGGTGGCCGTCACCGGCAACTTGATGTGTAAATAAAGTGGCATTGTTAATGTAATGCCCCAATTTTCATTTATGAAAATTATTTATTTTGCACGTAGTGTGCACGTGCAATTTTCGTAATATGAAATCTTATAATTATTTTCCTTATGGATGATGAGTATATATGCATATATATATATATATATATATATATATATATATATATATATATATATATATATATATATATATGTATATGTGTTCTTTAAATTATTTTTATAAAAGGCCCTTGTCTCAAATAAACACAAGCCCAAAAATCTAATTTATTTATTTTGTAAAAAACTAATATTTTGGCCCATCAATTTAAGCCCATTCTCTTAATAACAACTTGTAAGGTAACATCTTTTAAAAGATTATTTTTATAAGGATGTATAATGTACAAGTTTTTATATGGAGACTAGTGCATGCACGTACACGTGCATGAGCACCTTTCCTTGGCCGGTTTTTGGAAGAAGTGGAGTTAGTGTATAGGTGGTTACCTAGTTGTGGGTAGTTACTACAACTCCTACTCTCATCCTAGCCCTCCATCTCATAACCATCTACTCAATCCTAGCCCTCCATCTCACCCAAAAATTTAGTATAAATACCCCCCTCTCTCTCATTTGTCTTTTACACTAAGAACTTTATTTGAAAGGAAGATATATTGTAAGAGAGTTGTGAGTGAGTATCTTGGAGGCCGGTCATCACTTCAGAGGATTCTGGGTGGCAAGGAGCAAGGAGGAGGAGTCACATTATCACACTAGAAAGCTTTACGGATTTCGTTAAACTCTTCAACAAGGTGGGTGTTTCTCAGGACTTCTAATATAGAGATCATGCTAGGGCTAATATTGATTGTTATCATATTTGTGAAAAGTGGATTGATAGGGTGATCGTATATTAAAATGCTTTGTGTTATACTTATTGTGGAAGATGTGAATAGATGAAAAAGAACTAATGACAATTAGATAACTGGAAACGACCTGTACAGTCGACCGATCATGTGAACAGTCGACTGGTACACTGAAATGAAATATGAACAGTTCGGAATTCCATGAAACGATGTGTTTAAGGTGAATTGTTAACTTGATTTTCTAGCATGTTAAATTGGAATTAGCATTTATCTTCGTGGATAAATGATGAGTAAAGAAAAAATGTACGTTTAGCAACTCATTTGGAGGAAAGAACATACTAATTGTGTGAGATTTACATTTAATCATAAACTATGTTATGATTATGGTAAATAGATAAGAATCACATGTTTATGTTGACACTGAACATACTGTAGTTGAATAAAATGTTGTGTGCTAATTA
The DNA here is from genome assembly GCA_017893485.1 of Hemerocallis citrina. Lineage (NCBI taxonomy): Eukaryota > Viridiplantae > Streptophyta > Magnoliopsida > Asparagales > Asphodelaceae > Hemerocallis > Hemerocallis citrina. Next base: position 106,953,300 of record CM030368.1, read on the forward strand.
AAGAACAGAAGGGAGAGTTGATCCCTTGATTCAAAAATTAACCATGTTCAGTCGACCGAATGTATGTAACAGTCGGCTGTACTGAACTTGAAAGGTTGTATAATTGAACTCTGTAGAACAGCCGACTGGTTTGAATGACAGTCAACTGCCCCGTAAATGATATTTAGATTTTGAACGCTGCAGAACAGCCGACTGGCCATGTGCAGCAGTCGACTCTTCCGAGCGGTTATTGAAGAACTTTCTTCGACTGAACAAGTCGACTGGATAAGCTCTAAGTCGACTGTCCAGATCACTTTTGACATCTCAGAAATTCTATGAATTGTTTTATACTAAAGATTATGAATCTTATGTTGAATGATTATTGGTTGTGACAATTTAAGTAAACTCTATTTGTCTTTGCATGAATTTATATCTGAAACGAAGCGAATCATTTATTTGAATTTATGAAAGTTGTATGAATGTGAAAGTTATGAACATGGAAAAGAAAAATCTCTTGAGATTATGAAAATGAACTCATGAGCTAGAAATGCTCAAAATTTTGGTAATTGTGAATTGAAATTGAAACAAAAGAGTAGTTAAGTCTCCCACCGGCAATTAGAAATAAATGAAATGAAATTTGAAAAGAAAGACTAAGGTTGGTCATGTTGAATGAATGATTAAGTCCGATATAGTGAAGAGGCTAACTCTAGAGATTTGATTTTGTTCATGATTCTAATAAAATAAGGACTAGATACATAGTGAAGATGTGATGAAAGTAAGAGAAAAACACTGAGTATGAGGGCCATTGGATTGGTGGCGAGAGCGTATCCCAGGATGTCCCATGATGAGTCATGATAGGGCGTGGATACTGCTCGAGAGTACCGTCCCGGTGGCGACGCTCGTGGGGTGTTTGACGACTGCGGGTGTGTCATGTCTATAGTAGGAGCTGAATTACCACAGGATGTCTGCATGATGAGTCATGTGTCAGTGCGTTGGGATTCCCTCCAGGGTGCCTAGATATGAGTTCATATGTCGGAAAACATCTAGGATACTTACCGTAGTTACAGTAATAGATTAAGTCATGACGAGGAATTGAACCCTACAAGATGAAGTACGATTAAGGGCTTGCCGTCGAACCTATGTAGTATGGGATGCATAGAATCCGAACAAGTGCGCATTAGTGTCATATAATATAAATAATTGCATTAAGGACTAAGTGCACAATCACAACACGACATCAATAGGGTATTCCCTTTAATTTGATATGTGAACAAGTTTGTGATTTGTTAAGAAATGAGAATCGTTATACTGTTTCTGGCATAGAGAGGATGGCCATGTATAATTTTCGTCTGTTGAATAAACTGACGTGCCCACAGTTTTGTATGCAGGATAAATTGCTTGATAAAAGTGAAAGGAGAACTGATGCTTACAAATTATTCATGGTTGATGTACATTTATTTAAATGATGTAAATTGCTTCCGCTGTCATTACATGTAAATTATTGTGTTATATGCTTCCGCTATAAAATGTAAAGTGTAAAATCTCATGTAACTCTGATGTAAAATGGAAAGTTTTCAATTCCATGTAAAATTGTACCGAATGAGACGAAAAGATCCTGTGGAAATCTCGAATTCAGTTGTATTTAGAATTCGGGGTGTGACAGTTAAGAGATTATCTTGGGCCATCTTTTCCTCAAACTTCTTCCACTGATTTTGACACGCGATCACCTTCAACTTACTCATCAAAAATTTGCAACCAAATTTTTTATGGAAATTGCTAGCAAAATGCCGCATACAGAACCGATGATATGCAAATAGTTCCTTCCATGTACCGAACTCATTTTGCATTGCTGATAAAATACCGGCATGCCGATCAGAAATGACACACAGACCTGCACGATTTGTGACGAAGCACCGAATACAGTTCATGAACCATGTCCACGTCTCTATGCTTTCACCGTCAACTAGTGCAAACGCAAATGGAAACAACCTACCGTTTGTGTCTGGTGAAACAGCAATCAACAAATAACCTTTATATTTCCCATACAAATGAGCGTCGTCTACACTTATAACTGGTCTACATGCCTTAAATCCTTCGATGGAAGGACCGAATGTCCAAAAAACACCCTTGAAAGTTTCTTGGCCCGGACCGGACGCAATCCTCGCCCAATGTACAGCCGTACCCGAATTTAAAGCTTGAATTGCATTGAGTAGATATGGTAATTTAGTGTAAGCTTATTTAAAAGAACCATACAGTCGCTCAATTGCTTTATGTTTAGCCTTCCAAGCTTTCCAGTATGAAATTGTGTAATGGAACCTACCCTTAACTATTCCAATTATGGCTCTAGGTGTTATTGCGAGTTGTTCCTTCACAACATCCAATATGACCGTCGATACAACTGTGGAATCAATTTTGCTGTGATCCTGAGTCAATGTAGCAGTCACACATGTGTGTGCACCATCAAGCTTCTTTACCACGAAATAATTACGGCCTTTTGGAACAATTGCACGCAACCGCCATGGACAACCAACTACATTTTGAAGTGACGGATTTTCTGCAATGTCCTCGGCTGAATGGTTGATGGGTGCATATTTACATTTCACATAGTATAGACCACGATCTGATTTTACCGTCACGAATTCTCTGTGGTTCTTCACGGCGTACATCTTCACTTGATATTGTAGAGCATCTTTGGTTGGAAATCTTTGACCTATGAAGAGTTCATCCAAGTTGGAAGAGCCAACGGAAGACTGTCCATGTTTATGTATGGTGGCACGAGACATCCATTCATTGGATTGAGATCCATGCATAGCTGCACTTGTGTACTGACTTGGCAACACGCGAGCATTGTTAACCGACACATCAACATTGACATCAACAACCGGAGCTTCAACAGCAACCTCCTCATCATCATCTTCGAGATCGCGTTCCTCATCTTCTTCCTCTTCGACTAAATCGTTATTTACAACGGTATTGTCAAAGTCTTCCATTGCCATGCCGGCTACCAAAATATTTTGTGACAATATCGACGGATGTACCTACTCGTATTCAAAAGAAACAGGTTCCATTGGAGTTGTGCTAGTATCTTCTTCTGTATTTGAAATTCTAGCATGTGACTCGGCCGATGGTTTCAATGTCCGTGCGGGCCTTGGACTTTCAATAACAACCCGTCTAGTATTTGGAAGCCTCGTTTGGTCGATATATAACTCAACTGTGTTCCAACTATAATTTGGATCAAGTGTCCGACCCATCATGGACCTCAAAGAATTGTCATTGTCTACGGGTACCAACATGAAATATTGCACATCCCCTTTACCAGCAGCATAATGGGCTCTGATTTTCACGCTCATTTCACTTCTATCCCAATTGGTGACTTCATATATCTTATCTATTAATTCTGAGTACATAAAGTTGCGGGGAGCCCAAATAATTACGGGTTCAACATCACTATAAGAATATCCAATCTTGGAATCTTTAATTACTTCACCCCCAAAATATAACCAAATAGGGATATCAAATTCTATACCTAACCATAAAAATTCAAACATGTTCAAGTCATTCACTACTCATAATAAGCATAACATGGGAATACATATCAAACATACGGTTAAGATAATAATACCTTCAAATTAGACCGTACCGCCGCTAGCTTGAAAAATCGTTGTGGATGAAGAATGAAATGAGAGTGGGAGTAAGGAGGTAGGATATATGAAATTTTAGAGCACTCCAATGGTTGGAATTTTTTGATGTTACAGGACTGAAGAGAGAGAGAGCAAAAAACGAATGACAAGGGGTAGGAGAAAGGTTTGGGGGAATATGAGTATAGGTAACTGTGCAAAAAGAAAATAACTGGTGCCGTTATTCAAAATAACGGCATCAGTATAAATCATGTCATTCTCTTAGAGAACGGCATAGGTTAAATTCTTTTCACCATTGTCTCTCAGCTCAAAATTGAGACTGCTTCCTCTTATGACTAAAAGCAACAAATGCCGTTATTTCAAATAACGGCATGAAACTTTTTTTTTCAAACAGATGCCGTTATTGGGAAGAACGACATCGAAATAATCTATGCCATTTTTTCCAATAACGTTTCTTGCTGACGTGTCCTAAATAAGGGCATATCGCTAATTGTTTTCGGAAGTGGGGCAAGGCGCCAAATATTTTCAAAAAGTGGGGCAGTACGGCAAAATTTTCAAAAATCTATGTAGCGGATGATAGTTAGGCTCCTCTTTACTTAAGGAAGCTCTTTTTCCCTCTTGTACAGTTTATTTTTTTGGGTCTTAATATAATTTATTTAACTTTCAAAGAAACTGGGTAAAGTACATTAGGAAAATAAAGATAAGAACTAAAACATGATAACTCCAACTAACTTAGGAGGGTGGGAATGAAAAAAGCAACACAAGGTAAAGGAATACATCTACAACATATAAGGTCCTTCCAATAAAGCCCTGGAGGGTGGGATCTTCCGTCGTTGGGTGGAAGAAGCTCACTCCATGGTCGAACCAATCTCAATCTCCACATCATCGTAATCCTCCACCTGGAAATTCTGGGCAATCCTTCCCCTTAGTCCCACTGTAGCTGTAGTGGCCCAAAAGAAAATGATATGCATAATATGAGTTCGGGTTGGCAAACGGGTCAACCGGGACGGGTCGGGTCGAACCTGTCCGGGTTGAAACCTGAGTAGGGCGGGTTTGGATCGGGTCCGAATGTTAACCGGGTCGGGCTGGGCTGGGTTGGTTTTGCAAAATGTCGACTAGCCCAACCCGTGAACCCATTCAGGTGGGGTCCAACCCGGGTCGGGTCGGGTCGGGTCACGGGTTGGCCCAGCTATTTAAAATATTTTTTGATTTTCTTTTAACTTCAAAAAATAAAAAATTGTACATTTTATATTACATGGGTGTGAACATATATTTGGCACATATGTTTTCAATACATGTATACATATATTTGGCACACAAAAAAAAATATTTAAAAAATTCAAAAAAAATCAAATGGGTCGAATCCACAAACCCGCGGGTCGCGGATCGGGTTCAGGCGGGTTTGAACGGGTTTGTGGGTTGACGGGCCAGGTTGAACGGGTCGGTATTGAGAAATTTCCGACTCGGGTTGACCCGGTTGGGATAACGGGTTTGACCCCAACCCAAACCGGGCCAAGGCGGGTTGGGACGAATTGGGTGGGTCGCGAGCTGACCCGACCTGGATGTCATCCCTAATATAAGTTTAAATACCAAAAACATTATTACTAGTCCCACAAAAGTAAAAGTTATTTCTATCAAGCCAAAGAACCCAGGTCGTGGCGGTTATAGTGATGTACCAAGCTTCCTTCATTTTCTTCCTATCCACTAGGAACTTAGGGCCGATCCACAAGTCCTCATAGACTAGAGGATACGCGTTCGTACCTAGTGCCCGTAAAACCTCTACAAGGACAACCCTACTCCTATTACATTCGAGGAAAAAAAAAGCTCTCTAGATTCTCTGTGTAAGTTACAAAAACCACACGAGGTATCCGTATTGGGCAGATTTTCCCTATTCAAAATAGCATCATTAAGCACAAGCCATAGGAAAATTCTAACTTTCAAGGGTGCCTTGGCTTTCCAGAGAACGGGCGACCACTTTGGAGTACAGCCTCTAAAGTGTAATCGATTGTACATAGATCTTAAAAATTTTCCACTAGTATCCGACCCCCAAGCTTTCCGGTCAAGGCCAAGTGATCACTTTACCCTAGATTGGACTATATGAGTTTGTAAATCTACCAGTCTTGTAAGGGAAGCCTGGTTCAATCTCCGTAAGAAAGCAGGTTTCCAAGCTCCCCTCTCCCATGCTCTAGCCACTGAGCAATGAGGTAGCAATGGTTGTTCATAGAGATCCGGGAACATCTCTTTGAAGGAGTGGGCCTCACACCATTTATCCCTCCAAAATTTAGTCAGATGACCATTCCTAATGAATGACGCCACACCGCTACTAAAAAGTTCGAAGGCCATAGAGACCCCTCTCCAAAACCAAGAAACCCTGGGTCCTACTCTGAATCCTAGGAGACACATCTCTTTCCCAAGAAAATACGACTTAACAAAGTCCTGCCAACCCTGACCATTAGGATGGATCACTTTCCACCACCATTTTCTGAGGAGGGCTAGGTTCATTTCACTCAGGTTGATGACCCCGGGCCTCCATGGATTTTCTTCATGCAGACGCTTTCCCATCTGACCAAGTGATAACCTCCCCTTTCAGAATCAGCTCCTTTCCAAAGAAAACGCTTCCTAATCCTATCTCAGATTGATCACCCATCTCGGCATTTCAAAGAATGACATATACTAAGTCAGTAGGTTGGAAAGAAATGAATTGATGAGAGTCACTCTCCCCCAAAGAGTGAGGGATTTACCTTTCCAGTCTGTGAGCCTACTCTCAACCCAGTAGAGGATTGGGAACCAGTCTGCTTTCTTCAACTTGCTTGGCCTAATTGGTAAGCCTAGGTATATGATGGGGAATCTGTCAATCCAGCAGTTGAGGATGGTTGCGTGAATCTCGACCTCCTCATCGGACATGGCAATGGGAATAAGTGCACTCTTGTGGAAGTTGACTTTTAGCCCAGGCTAAGCCTCGAAACTATAAAGCACCCCTTTGAAGATGGTGGTCTCTCCTATATCTCCATTGCCAAAAAGAAGTGTGTTATTTGCATATTGTAGAATTGTGCAACCCGGGCGGTTTCTGCCCCTAGCCATCGGAGTTATCCAACCCACAATCCTATAGTTATCTAACATGACTTTTAACGCATCCGCCACGATGGTGAACAATAGTGGGATAAGGGGTTCCCCTGGTGCAGTCCTCTCTTGCACGAAAATGGTTGCCGCAGAGTTCCATTTACAATGTTTGACGTTCTGCTGGTATTAAGGCAGTACCGGATCCATCGGTCCCCGAAGCCATGGCCTTTAAGCGTTTCCAATGAACACTCCCATTCCACCAAACCATATGCTTTCTCAAAATCTAAGTTTAGCAGATAACTCTTCCAAGTTAGAGATGTGACACAGATGTATAGTTTTTTTCCTGTCGTAGCAACACAGTCCAAGATACATCGATCTTTGATGAAGCCGGTTTGTTCCCTACTAATTAACCTATCCATCACCCGTCTTAAGCGATTGGCCAGGATCTTGGTGATAATCTGAATTGGATTGTTGAGTAGGCTAATATGGCGAAAGTCACCCACCCTAATTGCTTCCTCTTTCTTAGGAATAAGAATAACTCATGTGTAGTTCAATCTACCCAACTGCAACCTATGATCGTAGAACTCCACAATAACTATCATTGAATCGTCTTCGATTTCTTCCCATAAGGTCTGATAAAACATGATCGGAAACTCGTCCGGCCCATAAGCTTTCTCTCTCCCCATCTGATAGATCACCTTCATGACCTCCTCTGCTGTGAATGGTAATTCAATCAACTTCAATGCATTACCTACTTCATCGGAGTTATCCCACCAGAAATCCATTTTGAGGGGAATTCTATTCTCAACTTTACTCCTGAGTAGGTCTTTATAGTAGGATTGAAAAGTGTTTTTACATCCTCTTCATTCTGCGTTAGCCCATTCTCCGCATGGATAGAATGGATTAGGTTAGATCTACGACGTGCACTGGAAACCCTATGGAAGAAGGTCCATGTTCGCGTCTCCCTCCTTGAGCAAAAAAATTCGAGATCCCAGCTTATACAATTGGGCGATGTCTTCTTTTAACTTTAACGGCTTATTACGCTCCTCTTGTAAGAGATCTCTAATCTCTTCTACTCTCTCCAACTCCTCAATGCCCTCTAGTAACAACTCCTTAGCCCAAAATCTGAGCAAATTTTAATTGATTCTAATTTTGCAGTCTGGTGCGTAGTCTGCAAAACTTTTCACATCATACAACTGCAGCTTCGGATCCCCGAGTTGGGAGGGCCCAACTATCCATGACCATGTGATGGAATCCCTGAATCTTCAACCAGGCCTTTTCAAACCTAAATTTCATCGGTATTCTAATCGACCGTTCCCTAGTAAAAAGGACTAAGGATACGTGGTCCGACGTTGGTCTTGGCAGGGATCTGACAGAAGCTATTGGAAATCTAGCTTCCCAGTCCAACGAGACTAGCACCATATCCAGTTTAACCATGATAGGGTAGTATGCATGTTGGACCACCTAAAGAGTTTGTCTGATGCCAGACTGTCAACCAGATCTAGAAGAGCAATAACGTGAATGAACTCCTCCCTGTTTGCATCACTCGAACCTCGACCCCGATATTCGAAAGAAAATCTAGTAATAGTCACCACCCACAATACAGGGATCGATTGGAATTCATTTCAAAAAGTCACCCTAGCCGAGGCAACATTAGGGCCATAGACTACAATAACTAGTTGAGTCTAGCTATCGGATCGTCGTTGAAGCAGAACCGAAAGAGAGAAGCAACCAGGGATAACATCCAGGCAAATGAAATAGTCGGAATTAAAACTAATAGCGATACCGCCAAAAGCTCTGTTGGACGGACAGATTCTCCATTCCTTGATCCTACTACAACCCAACCTCCCCAGTCGAACTTCATGGACCGATTTAGTCTCGGATAGGCCCACAATGTCAACCTTAGACTTCGAGATTAGGTCCCTGACCATCTCCCATTTGCCTCGCCCCCCAGGCCTCTAACGTCCCAAAATAGAACACTCATTAAATAACAGAATTGGGGTTACATAACAGGCTAGGGATAGCTCTAGCACATAATTGTTGATTCCACTCAGTTCTTAAATTTAGAAATTCAAAATTGGTTAAGGGTATTGTTTTCATAGGGTTGTAATTTCTTGCATACACATCCAAAGCACTTCGATAGATTGAAGTTCACTATTAATAAATCCAACTTTAAGTATTCCAAATTTCATAAATTACTAAATTTATTTATTTATATAATGTGTTATTTTTTCAGCTTAAAAAAACACTAAGTTGTTGTTTCCAACCAAAAATTATAGACAGGAAGAAAGTTAGTTGTATGGTCCCCCTTTGGAAACATTGCACAAATTGGTCGGTCGATTGGTCACCTCCCAATCCATACAATATGTACAAGAAATTTTCATTTGTGGTCCTTTGCTCTTACACAACTTTCTCTTGTATATTTTGACTTCACAATTGCCCAAAACACCCCCCCACTAATAGATAGAAAAAGGTTGTTGGCTAGGGTATAATGGTATATAGACATTTGCGCCCCCCCCCCCCCCCCCCCCCCCCCCCCCCCCCAACTAAAGTTCATATAAAAACTACGACTCTATTATAAGTTAGTTTTGCTCTAAAATCTTTCATATTTATTTCTCTTGGTTTCAAGTTTCTAGATCCTATCATTTATTGCTTGATAAGCTTATAACCTTCAAGTTGTAATCTTTCAATTTGTTTTATTTGTGAGCTTCATTTGGTTCTCTTGTTGGAGAGTGTGTGAAAGTTTGTAATAAGAATTTTGTGAGTGCTTGCGAAGATCTTATGCTAGTTTGAGGTGAAAAGCCTACTAAGGCATTTTAGGTAGAAGCCCAATAAAAAGAAGAGGCAGAAAAATAGGGTAGTAGATGTTAAGTCATCTTCGTAGTGACGATCAAAATTCTCGACTAAAAGAGATCTTAACACATTGTAGTAAAGATTGAGTCTTGGATCTAGTTTGAGCAAGGCTATTCTTTAGTGAAGGCAGAAGATCGTTAGGGATGGAGCAGCAAGGGCTCCCGAACCACATAAGAATCGATTGTTTTCACAATTTGGCTCTCACTTTCTTTTTCATTTACACTCCTACTCCTTTGTTTATTATTTTTGCTTTATTTTAGATGAGAAATTGAGGAGGATGGTCCTGTATCACAACAGCTATGGAAGAGGGCAAGTGGGGGATTGCAGAAGGAAAAAGGATCCATAAGTGCTGCAAGGGCCTTGATTTCGACCAACCCTTTGATCAAGAATGCCAACAACCAAAGCAAAGAACTAGAAGAGGCAACATGCAAATAGTTCTATGTAACAATTGCATGAACCTGGGACACACTAGGTCGAATTGTACCAAGGAGCTCTGATGGCACCTATGTCTTGAATGGGGCCACATCTCCTACTTTAATGATCAGGATGTTGGCGGCATAGACGAATATCATACAGCTATGGTAGGTTTACAATTTATGGAACCAATTAAATTATCGTTTTCCTACAACTTGAGGGAAGCCAAGGGGAAGGAGAGAAGATTTCGTGACTGATACATCATGGCTAAGGTTATACATGGCCATTCTTTGGAGAACTACATTGTTGATGCACTATCCAAAGTTATAATACTATATATATATCAGGGGCGGCCCTAGGATTTTAGGGGCCTTAAGCAAACTCTAAAAAAAGGGCCCCACATATACAAAAAAAAAAAAAAAACGATTCATGCATTAGAAAAAAAAATAAAAAAAGTATACATGTATTGTTGCTTACCTTGAATATATGAAACGCCTCTGTCTCAAATCTGGATGTCCTTATTGTTTCCTGTAAATTAGATATTAATAGAAAAAGTTAAACAAAAAATTAATAAATATATTAGTATTCGCTTCGCATAGGCTAGGAAACAAAGAGAAAAGTCTAATAAATATATTTTCATTTCCAAACATAGTTGATTTGCTTCATTCTACAAAAGTTCAAAACAATGGAGTTCTTTAATAATGCTGTAAACATGGTAATATATCAAACTCCAAGAAAAGTACAATATCTTCACTTCTTTAATAGTACTCTGCTTGCTTTCTGATATGGCTAAAAATAGGATTAAATCGGGACCGTTCACATCGGACACGAATCTTAAAGCTCAGGGGTAAAACGGTAATTTCACCTACTAACGGGTCTGAAATGGGAACTGGGTCTTTCTTCACGACCCAATAACCCACGAACGGATCCACCTCAACTGGGTACGGGTCCTAACCCGAAACACACCCAGTCCAGAAAAGATAGAATTAGGGTTTCTGATTAATCCTAATCAACGGCTCTGATTCACATCTATCTTTTCACCGGGAATTAAGGGATTACATTCCTAATCTGATTACGAGATTTTATGCCTTATCAGATCACAGGAATCACATTCCTTATCTGATCCCAACGGCGACTATAAATACCCCACACCCATCTCCATTAAGAGGTAATCAATCTTTTTCTAGTTAAACGCTCTTTCATAATCATTTCTGGTTACTGACTTGAGCGTCGGAGGGTGCGTCGCCGGGATCAACCCCGGTGTCTCGCACTTCCTTGCAGGTGAACGGCGGGAGTCAGTGGTCAAACTCCGGCGGAACAGGTTAGGTGTTTGCTATTCAGGTTTTCCAAGAACTCACAAATTCTATCTGTTTGCCCCCACACCGAATTTAGCGGCAACAGATTGGCGCCGTCTGTGGGAAAACCAAACGAATAGCAGCCCCTCTTCCCGTTGGTCCGATCTTCTCCAGCCATGCCTCCCAGAAAAGTAAGATCCAGGGGGTCCAACCGTGGACCCAACCCCGCCGATCAGCAAGAGGTAGTCCCCGTCCAATCCGCTCCGCAACATGGACAACCCCCGCTTCAAGTGGAGGACCCTCTTCAACAAGATCAGCCTTCTCTTCAGAATCAGCAACCCCCCAAGGGTCCTGCCAGTCCACAGAATGCCGGTGCGGGGGGCTCCCGCATGAAGCAACCTCTCCACCAAGACCGCGTCTCCATACACAATGCCTCTTCAGATTCTATGGCCTTCCATAATCGCCGAGCTTCTGACTTCCAACAACAAGTCCCAAATCGGCCGAAAGAGGTGGACCTTCGCCACCGTCTGGATGAAAAGCAGGCCCGAGAGGGAACCTCCCGCCAACACCGTCCGGATGAGCGATCTCCCCACCGCCGAGAATACAGAAGGTCTCCTACCCGAAGGGAGCAAAGAGAATCCCCCGAGCATCACAGAAGAAGACCACGCTCCCCCGCGGGTCGGCAGCAGCCTAGGAACGATGAGGCGCCAATCACCCGTGCCGAGATTCAACGAGTTTGGAGCACAACTCCCTCCTAGAGTTCCTCCTCACACTCGTCCCGCAAACAGCTCTTTCCCAGAGCCGGGCTCTTTCGCTCCGCTCGCCTCCGAAGCGGATCTCTTCTCAGACAGTTCGGAGCTCACAACTCTCTCCTAGAGTTGCTCCTCAAACTCATCTCCCAAATGGCTCTCTCCCAGAGCCGAGCTCTTCACTCCGCTCGCCCCCGAAGCGGACCTCTTCTCAGACAGTTCTGAGCTCACAACTCTCTCCTAGAGTTGCTCCTCAAACTCATCTCCCAAATGGCTCTCTCCCAGAGCCGAGCTCTTCGCTCCGCTCGCCTCCGAAGCGAACCTCTTCTCAGACAGTTCGGAGCCCACAACTCTCTCCTAGAGTTGCTCCTCAAACTCGCCTCCCAAACGGCTCTCTTCCAGAGCCGAGCTCTCCACTCTGCTCACCTCGGAGGGGACCTCTTCTCAACGAGTTCGGAGCTCGCAACTCTCTCCAAGAGCTCCTCCTCGCACTCGTCTCACAAACGGCTCTCTTCCAGAGCCGAGCTCTCCACTCTGCTCACCTCGGAGCGGACCTCTTCTCAACGAGTTCGGAGCTCACAACTCTCACCAAGAGCTCCTCCTCGCACTCGTCTCACAAACGGCTCTCTTCCAGAGCTGAGCTCTCCACTCTGCTCACCTCGGAGCGGACCTCTTATCAACGAGTTCGGAGCGCACAACTCTCTCCTAGAGTTGCTCCTCAAACTTGTCCCCCAAACGGCTCTCTTCCAGAGCCGAGCTCTCCACTCTGCTCACCTCGGAGCGGACCTCTTATCAACAAGTTTGGAGCGCACAACTCTCTCCTAGAGTTGCTCCCCAAACTCTTCTCCCAAATGGCTCTCTTCCAGAGCCGAACTCTTTGCTCCGCCCACCTCCAAGGCGGACCTCTTCTCAACGAGTTCGGAGCTCACAACTCTCACCAAGAGCTCCTCCTCGCACTCTTCTCCCAAATGGCTCTCTTCCAGAGCCGAACTCTCCACTCCGCTCACCTCGGAGGGGACCTCTTCTCAACGAGTTCGGAGCTCGCAACTCTCTCCAAGAGCTCCTCCTCGCACTCGTCTCACAAACGGCTCTCTTCCAGAGCCGAGCTCTCCACTCTGCTCACCTCGGAGCGGACCTCTTCTCAACGAGTTCGGAGCTCACAACTCTCACCAAGAGCTCCTCCTCGCATTCGTCTCACAAACGGCTCTCTTCCAGAGCTGAGCTCTCCACTCTGCTCACCTCGGAGCGGACCTCTTATCAACGAGTTCGGAGCGCACAACTCTCTCCTAGAGTTGCTCCTCAAACTTGTCCCCCAAACGGCTCTCTTCCAGAGCCGAGCTCTCCACTCTGCTCACCTCGGAGCGGACCTCTTATCAACAAGTTTGGAGCGCACAACTCTCTCCTAGAGTTACTCCCCAAACTCTTCTCCCAAATGGCTCTCTTCCAGAGCCGAACTCTTTGCTCCGCCCACCTCCAAGGCGGACCTCTTCTCAACGAGTTCGGAGCTCACAACTCTCACCAAGAGCTCCTCCTCGCACTCTTCTCCCAAATGGCTCTCTTCCAGAGCCGAACTCTCCACTCCGCTCACCTCGGAGGGGACCTCTTCTCAACGAGTTCGGAGCTCGCAACTCTCTCCAAGAGCTCCTCCTCGCACTCGTCTCACAAACGGCTCTCTTCCAGAGCCGAGCTCTCCACTCTGCTCACCTCGGAGCGGACCTCTTCTCAACGAGTTCGGAGCTCACAACTCTCACCAAGAGCTCCTCCTCGCACTCGTCTCACAAACGGCTCTCTTCCAGAGCCGAGCTCTTCACTTCGGTCACCTCCGAAGCGGACCTCTTCTCAACGAGTTCGGAGCTCACAAACTCTCTCCAAGAGTTCCTCCTCGCACTCATCTCACAAATGGCTCTCTTCCAGAGCCGAGCTCTTCCCTCCGCTCGCCGCCGAAGCGCACCTCTTCTCAACAAGTCCGGAGCGCACAACTCTCTCCTAGAGTTGCTCCTCAAACTCGCCTCCCAAATGGCTCTCTTCCAATCCGAGCTCTTCCCTCCGCTCGCCGCCAAAGCGGACCTCTTCTCAACAAGTCCGAAGCGCACAACTCTCTCCTAGAGTTGCTCCTCGAACCCATCTCACAAATGGCTCTCTTCCAGAGCCGAGCTCTTCCCTCCGCTTGCCGCCGAAGCGAACCTCTTATCAACGAGTTCGGAGTCACAACTCTTTTCTAGAGTTGCTCCTCAAGCTTGTCCCGCAAATGGCTCTCTTCCAGAGCCGAGCTCTTCGCTCCGCTCACCTCCAGGGCGGACCACTTCTTAACGAGTTCGGAGTCCAGCTTCTTCTACATGGCTGCTCCCACAACTTGCTAAGCACTTTACAACGGGTTCGGAGTCCAACACTTGGCTCGATTCTACTTCGCAAGTTCGCTCCTAAGCGAGCTAGAAGTAGCTCACCATTCGGAATTGCTCCCACAACCCTTAACCTCACGATGGTTCGGAGTCCAGCACTCGGCTCGACTCTTCTTCCTCGGCTCGTCCATAGACGAGCCAGAAGTAGATCGCCGTTCGAAATTGCTCCTGCAGCCGTTGAATGGATCAGAGTCCAACACTTGGCTCGATTCTACTTCGCAAGTTCGCTCCTAAGCGGACTAGAAGTAGCTCACCATTCGGAACTGCTCCTGCATCCCTCAAACTAACCTCACGATGGTTCGGAGTCCAGCACTCGGCTCGACTCTTCTTCCTCGGCTCGTCCTCAGACGAGCCAGGAGTAGATCGCTGTTCGAAATTGCTCCTGCAGCCGTTGAATGGATCGAAGTCCAACACTTGGCTCGATTCTACTTCGCAAGTTCGCTCCTAAGCAGACTAGAAGTAGCTCGCCATTCGAAACTGCTCTTGCATCCCTTGAACTAACCTCACAATGGTTCGGAGTCCAGCACTCGGCTCGACTCTTCTTCCTCGGCTCGTCCTCAGACGAGCCAGGAGTAGATCGCCGTTCGAAATTGCTCCTGCAGCCGTTGAATGGATCGGAGTCCAACACTTGGCTCGATTCTACTTCGCAAGTTCGCTCCTAAGCGGACTAGAAGTAGCTCGCCATTCGAAACTGCTCCTGCATCCCTCAAACTAACCTCACGATGGTCGGGGTCCTATGGCTCGACTTTACTTCACCGGCTCGTCCTTAAACGGGCCGGAGGAAGATGGCCATTCCGAACTGCCCCCACGACCATCCGAGCCGAGCTACCCATCTACCGAGAAGCAAAGTGGCGGAAAATGTGCCCCAAAATCCGTGCTCGGATCTGCCGAACAAGATGCATCTACCGAGCAGCAAAGCAGATGAAGAGCAAGAAGAAAAAGAGGCTAACGGGTCAGGGTCGGATCCAATACCCTCGGTCCGACCCATACCCTTCTTAGCTCCTTCATTCTTCTCCTTCTTCAGTCTTCCCGCCAAAAGTACCCAACACTTCTGCTCTTCTTCACTGTGCGAAAGAACGAGGCAGGGGAGAGAACCTGAATGCCTCTCCTCCCCTTCCTCTTTCTTCTCAAGGCCAAGCTCTTCACTTCGCTTACCTCCAAAGCAGAGCTCTTCTCAAACGAGTTCGGAGCTAAAACTCTCTCCTAGAGTTGCTCCTCAAACTCCTCTTCCAGATAGCTCTTCTACAAATCAAGCTCTCCCCTCCGCTCGCCTCCAAAGCGGAGCTCTTCTCAAACGAGTTCGGAGCTAAAAACTCTCTCCTAGAGTTGCTCCTCAAACTCCTCTTCCAGACAGCTCTTCTACAAGTCGAGCTCTTCACTCCGCTCGCCTCCAAAGCGGAGCTCTTCTCAAACGAGTTCGGAGCTAAAACTCTCTCCTAGAGTTGCTCCTCAAACTCCCCTTCCAGATGGCTCTCCTGGAGCCGAGCTCTTCACTCCGCTCACTTCCAAAGCAGAGCTCTTCTCCACAAGTTCGGAGCACAACTTTCTCCTAGAGTTGCTCCTCAAACTCCTCGTCCAGATGGCTCTCCTAGAGCCGAGCTCTTCACTCCGCTCACTTCCAAAGCGGAGCTCTTCTCCACAAGTTCGGAGCACAACTTTCTCCTAGAGTTCCTCCTCAAACTTGTCTCTCAAATAACTCTTCTCGACGAAATCGGAGCTAAAACTCTCTTAGAATTGCTCCTTGCGCTCACTTCAAAGAATGGGTCTTTCCATGGCTCTTACGAGGATCTTCCTAGCACCTCTTCTCCACCCCTAGGAGTGGAGCTCCTCTTCAAAAATCTTCAAAAACCAAGCAGAGCATCACCTCTTCCATATGCCGACTCATCCCCTTCATCAACTCACCGAGCTTCTCCTCACGCTCGAGCCGTCCGAACAGCCAAGCTACCGAACAGCTCAGCCGAACGGCCGAGCCACTGAGCACGAAGGGGCGGAATCTTCAAGGAACACTTCCTTCAAAACAGACAACTCAGCACCTCGGCCAACGGTACTGACCCTCCGAGCCGAGGTGCCGAGGTACCGACCCTCGTATATGGCAAAAAATCGCCCCGAGCCGATCTCACCGTTAGATCATCTCCAAATTCGCACTCAAGCGTGATGGACGGATCAGATCGCGCCACGTCGCCACAAAACGACAAGATAACGTTTTCTCGAAACTCGTGCCTCTTGTCTCGTGATTCGCACCACGATCGTGATCAATCGTCCAGATTGAGCCGCGTAGCTCGGATCTGCCAATCTACCCAACTGCGGAGCGGCGAAAAATGTACCTCGAAATCTGGGCTCGGATTCGCCGAACGAAGCAAGCAGATGAAGAGGGAGAAAGAACAAGAGGCTAACGGTCGGGGTCGGACCAGATACCCACGGTCCGACCCATACCCTTCTTAGCTCATTCGTTCTTCTCCTCCTCCCCTTCCTCTTCTCCTCTTCTCCACCGTGCGGAAGAACAAGGCAGAGGAGAGAACCCCAAATGCCTCTCCTCCCCTTCCTCTTCTCCACCGTGCGGAAGAACAAGGCGGAGGAGAGAACCCCAAATGCCTCTCCTCCCCTTCCTCTTCTCCTCTTCTCCACTATGCGAAAGAACAAGGCGGAGGAGAGAACCCAAATGCCTCTCCTCCCCTTCCTCTTTCTTCTCAGAAGTGCTGCTGACCCCAACGATCCGAGGTGCCGATCCGATCCGAGGTGCCGATCCGAGCCAAGGTGCCGGGGTACCGACCCTCGTATATGGAGAAAAATTCGACCGATCTCATCTCACCGTCGGATCGTCTCAAAATTCGTGCTAAAACATGATGAACGGCTCAGATCTCGCCACGTCTCCACAAAACGACAAGATAACGTTTTCTCGAAACTCGTACCTCTTGTCTCGTGATTCATGCCACGATCGTGATCAACCGTTCAGATTGAGCCACGTAGCTCGGATCTCAAATCCGAGCTACCGACCTACCGAACCGCAAAGTGGCAAAAAATCTCCTCAAAATCCGTGCTCGGATTGGCCGAACAAGAAGCAGATCCGAGGAGCTCAGATTTTCCGAACAAGAAGCAGTGGAGGAAGAATAAAAAAAAAGGGGCACCAAGGTGCCGGGTTCGGACCCGTTAAGGGGATCCGACCCGAACACCTTTCCAACCCGAACCCTTCCTTCTTCTTCCCTTCCAATTTCCCGCCAAAACAAACCAAAAAAAAACGTAGCATCACCTCCCTCGGCGAGCGCTTCAGCATTCTCGCTCCCCTTCGTCGTCGAACCCACCTTGGCTTCGCCGAACCCTTAGCCACCGAGCTCCGGGGTCGAGCCCAGGCTTCCACCACCTCCGACGAGCTCCACCTCCCTCTCTCCCTGCAACGAGCTCCACCTCCCTCTCTCCCTGCACCGAGCTCCAACGACGAGCTCGCCTCCGCCATCGAGCTCCAAGTCCCAACGCGTCGACGAGCTCCAAATCCTTCACAGCTTTTGAGCTCTCCCAACAGTCGAGCTCCATTGCCGAACTCCATTGAGCTCCCTCACCAAGCTCCACGCCGAGCCACACGCCCTCCGTCACCAAGCTCCCTTCCAACTTCAAACCCATTACTGACGAGCTCTTCCCCACCGAGCTCGAACTCCACTTCGAGCTCCACTGCCGAGCCCCATGCCGGACCGATCTCCTCTATCCGCCGAAGCCAACAAGCGAAGCTTCACCATGGCCCGTCTCCAAACTCCGCCATGGCCGACCACCTCCGCTCCGAGCTCCGCGATGCCGAAGCTCTTCAAAACGCCGACCCACTTCGCCGAAGCTCTTGCCTTGCCGAACTCCATTCGTGCCGAGCTTCGCTACCAAGCTCACCTCCGAGCTCCAACAGTGCCGAACCCATCGTCTCCTTCACGAGCTCACCTCCAAAATAGAGCTCCGCTATTCGTCAAAGCTCTTGTCCACGTCCACTGTCGAGCTCGCCTCCCATCGCCAAAGCTCTTCTCTGCCATTGCCGAGCTCGAACTGTGCTACCTCCACTGCGTCGAGCCACCACAGTCGAAGCACCGAAGCATCGAGCTCCGACGTCCCGCCTCCGAGCTCCTCTCTACTGAGTCGACGAGCTCCGAACTCGAACCCTTCACCAAGCTCTCCACCTTCGTCGGCGAGCTCGCAGCGAGCAATCGCCGAAGCTCCAAACTCCCCTTCTTCACCAACTCCCATCTCCTCGCCGAACTTCTCCTCTAGATGAGCCCCAAAACTCCGCATCACCGAGCGCTTCGCTGAGCTCTCCTTCATCTCCCACCAAAGCGCCGACTCTCCATGCCGAGCCGAACCCATCCAACCTCCTCCAAGCTCCACGAACAAGCTCCGAGCACCACCTTCGCGAGTTTCATTCGTGCCGAGCTTCAATACCGATCACAAAGCTCCGACCAAAGCGTCGAGCCGAACCCATCACCTCAGTCACTGTCGAGCTCTCCCTCTCTCCGAGCTCCGAGCACAACGCCGAGCCGAACCCATCATGTCACTGCCGAGCTCTCCCTCTCTCCAAGCTCAGAGCTCCCATGCCGAGCGTCACCTTGGCACCGAGCTCCAACAGTCAAGCTCCACCACCACATCGACAAACTCCGAGCCTCCCCGTCGACCTCTCTCGCGAACTGACGAAGAACGAAGAGAAAGACGGTCGAAGGAGACGGGGGCGAGAGCACGCAAAGGAGAAGAAAGAAGAGAAGCAGCGGAAGAACAGGGACGAAGCAAAAAAAAAAAAAAGGGGGGGCCACGTGGCATGCCACGTGGCATCATCTCAAGGGTCGGACGTGCCGAACCGAGGGACTGGGGTACCGAGGCTGTAAATTGAGAAAAAAAAGTGACCGACCAACACGATCCGTCCGATCGTCTCAAAATTCGCGTCGCGATACGATCAACGCTCAGGAACGCGCCACGTGTCCCGATCGTGATCTGCCTCACGATGCGGGCAGATCTGATCATGATGGACGGCCAGAAACGCGCCACGTGCCCCGATCGTGATCTGCCTCACGATGCGCGCAGATCTGATCATGATGGACGGTCAGAAACGCGCCACGTGTCCAGATCGTGATCTGCCTCACGATGCGTGCTCATCTGATCATGATGGACGGCCAGAAATCTGCCACGTGTCCAGGTAATATTTAAATTATTTATTTATTTATTTAATTGTTTTTTTTATTTAAAAAATCCGAAAAAAATATTTAAAAATCGAAAAAAATTAATTAAAAATTCTAAAAATAATTATTAATTCAGAAAAAATTATTTTTAAATTTTGAAAAAATAATTATTAAATTAGAATAATTAATTAATATTTTTGATAATTAATTATTTAATTCGGAAAATAAATAAAAAATTCAAAAAAATGAGAAAAAATTCAGAAAAATCTGGAAAAATCACCAAAAATCCAAAAAACTCTGAGAATATTTTTTCGGCATTTTACAAGCCCATAATAACACTGTTACACCCTGAGCAAGATTCCAAACTCCCTTAAGAACACCGATAAAATCCCGTACGCCATTAGAACAGTAAAACTACTCCTCAAAGGCTGATCAAACTCAGTCTTCGGGAGTGGGGGGTTCGTGATATGGCTAAAAATAGGATTAAATCGAGACCATTCACATCGGACACGAATCTTAAAGCTCAGGGGTAAAACGGTAATTTCACCTACTAACGGGTCTGAAATGGGAACTGGGTCTTTCTTCACGACCCAATAACCCACGAACGGATCCACCTCAACTGGGTACGGGTCCTAACCCGAAACACACCCAGTCCAGAAAAGATAGAATTAGGGTTTCTGATTAATCCTAATCAACGGCTCTGATTCACATCTATCTTTTCACCGGGAATTAAGGGATTACATTCCTAATCTGATTACGAGGATTTTATGCCTTATCAGATCACAGGAATCACATTCCTTATCTGATCCCAACGGCGACTATAAATACCCCACACCCATCTCCATTAAGAGGTAATCAATCTTTTTCTAGTTAAACGCTCTTTCATAATCATTTCTGGTTACTGACTTGAGCGTCGGAGGGTGCGTCGCCGGGATCAACCCCGGTGTCTCGCACTTCCTTGCAGGTGAACGGCGGGAGTCAGCGGTCAAACTCCGGCGAAACAGGTTAGGTGTTTGCTATTCAGGTTTTCCAAGAACTCACAAATTCTATCTATTTGCCCCCACACCGAATTTAGCGGCAACACTTTCTTAGAAGCAAATTCACTAATTAATTTCTTATAATCAAGCTCTTGCACCAAACTACGCTCAATAGATAGCATAGCCAGCCCGCTCAATCTATCTTGCAACATGGTAGACCGAAGGTACGACTTGATCCAAGGAACAATCCAAAGAAATACGTAAAACTATCTAAAATAATTAACATGACAGGTAAAACTATCTACTTATTTGATCGGGTCAAGAGATGCATGAACTATTATATATATGTTAAAAAAAATTATTGATAAATCTTTATCTATCAATCCAATTATCCAAACAATCATATATGAGTATCATTTGCAATTTTGCATGAACTAATTTGATACCATTTTAATTAACACTGTGCACCATTATCCCCCATATGACATGTTCTCTTCCCATCACCTAATTCTAGGCACACAAAGTGGCAACAAAAATGTGCTCATTTGATTTATCAATAAGAATTATCCAACTTATACTCCATAAACTCTCTTTCCCTTTTGTTAATAACGATTACCCAATCCACACCTCCATTTCAATCCATCCATTCTTCTTAGCACATTGTCATGCGAAAAACCTCAAACAACAACAATTCCAGCATGCCTTACCCCTAAACTAGGATTTCCACATGAACACAAGCCCGCATTTTTTTCATAGTTTATCCTACCAAATAACCCACCAAACCAATCATATACCATCAAATATCACCAAAACAAGAGATGGGTGTCTCCAAAAACCTAACAAAACACAAACCCAATTCAAGAAATTAAATTTGGGATTGTTTTACCTCTTGTTCTTTCTTGAGCTCTCTGGCTGGTTTGACCCACAAGAAGTAAGAGTCGGCAGTCCGCTTCAGCCTTCAGTTGCTGTCAATTCTAGGATTTTATTACTGGAAATTTCCCTCTCTTTATTTCTCTTTTTGATTTCTCCCCCTTTGGTCTTCAGGTCTTGCTGAAAAAGAAAAGGGAAAGAAGGGGATGACAGGAAGCCCTTTGCTGGAAATTTTTTTTTTTTTTTTTCCTAAAACGGGGCCCCCCTATTTTTGGATTTTTTGGGGGCCTGATGCATTTGCATCGCCTGCCTCTGGGCTGGGCCGGGCCTGATATATATATATATATATATATATATATATATATATATATATATATATATATATATATATATATATATATATATATATATATATATATATATATATGGGCCAAGTGTGTGATTAGCGGTTGTATGTATTGGATTAAATGGGATGGGCACGGGTGCTGCTCACGTGAGGAAAGAACATTGCATGCATGGCAATTACTCACGTGAGAGATGATGTAGGTGTGGTAGTGGGAGGGAGTGAGATGTCCCATATCGGTAGAGAAGAAAGAGTAAAGAGTAGATATATTAGAAAGCTAATGATCCAAGGAATACCTACATAAGGTAGCTGTTTTTAGTGAGACAATCCATGTGGTAGGCCGTGATTAGGACTTGTTATCTGCGTGCTCTCACATGTAGAGACGCGTGTCCAGCTAAGCCTGGCTCGGGATGTTTATATACGCCGGGAAATCGAGCGTCGCGGTAGAGTAAGGGTCTATACCGGCATTTTTAGAAAACACCGGTATAGATAAATACCTACCGGCATTTTTAGAAAACACCGGTATAGATAAATACCTACCACGGCATTTTAAAAACACAGGCCCTAGCGTTTGTAAAACACCAGCGTAGGGTTTTTAAAATTTTGGATAAAATTTACCCCAACGCTTTTAAAAATGCCGAGATAGGTATAAATATTTTTTAAAAATTTAATTCAAAAAAAAAATCTTTAAAACTGCAGCCACGCTGACAATTAAACATATACTATAGCCACGCTTACAATCAAACATATACTGTTACAATCAAACATATACTGTATCCACGCTTACATACTTCACAATCATACATATACTAACTATACATATACTAACTGATAATATGCTCCAGGATTACTTATTTCACCGTTAAATACTTCACAAAGGTCCATACACATGGAATTTGTTAAATTGGGAAACAAATGCCAGAATAAAAAAATTGATAAATGGATCACCTTCAGATTGAGCTTCATCTTATTAAGATTTTCACCATGGACATAACTAGATTCCGTGTAAGCAACTTGATTAACTCCTAAATCATTCCTACAATTTTGCAACTACAGATTTTGAGATATCTGATGATAACAACTACAAAAGGAAACAAAAACCTGTTAATTATTATGTTAAGGATGTAAATGTAACAGACTGGAGTTAAAAAAAATTACACCACACAAAATTAAGAAATAATTGGTTGACTATCAGTTAGGAAGCACCATGCCTCCATTCTTTTCCACAGAATTAAGGGAGGCATCTTGCCACCTCCAGAAATTTAAAGCATATTACAGTAACAACTTAATCATCTGGAAACCTTGCCATGGTAACCTGCCCCGCAGAAGAAAGATGAGAGTGTATGCAAGAGACTCTAGATATTCTCTCTTACTTGCAGTTCTTCCTAAATGAGCATGACAACTAGCATATCGAACAGTTCCCCTACCACAAATGAACAGGTTAGGAGCAATGTTTGGAAAAGATCAACTAAAGGTATTTGAGTTTCAGACAGTAAAAGAAATTTTTTGAAATACCTGAAAACATATGGACATTGATCATATTCTACATGCTCACCACTTGCAGTATCTCTCCATTTTGTTGCTGCAGAAATATTGATAAGAAACACAACAGTAAAGAAAGACGAGATGCAAGGACTGAAGACTCATTTCAAGCAAGGACTCAAGTCTCATTTCTTGAGAATGAGATGTCAGGCTGTAACCAATTACAGAAAAGCAACATGACAATTAATAAAGGCAATGAGTTAATTGGAAAACAATCCTCATCTACCATGATCAATGTATTTCTCTCACCTAGTCCAAGGTCCACTAGATATAACTTCCTCTCTTGAGGTGTTGCTGGCTGACCAAGTAGAAAGTTTTCATGCTTAACATCACCATGGACATACCTAGTTGCATCATAAAATGAAAATAAATAGCTAAATTATGAATAATGGAGGATAAATTTACAGTTCAAATCCACTGATATAGCAAGCATCTGAGATAAATCATTAATATATATCTTCTCAATACAACAATAAGATTTAAGTATCAACACTTACCCTTTGGAATGCACCTTCTCGAGTATTGAGATAAATTCCACCGCAATACAAGCAACCATTTCTGAGGACATCCTGTGAAATCACAGAGTAAACAGATTATTCACCCAATCAATTCTCAACTGAAATTCTGTAGTATTTATCACAAAGAATGTAGAAGTAGAATGTAAAAGTAGATCTTCACAAAGAATGTATAAGTAATTCCAACAAAGAATGTAGAAGTAGATCTTCATTAAAAAAAATGTGAGGAAATGGTTAGATATCACAAAACCAATGCAATCAAAGAAGTTAAACTATATTGGAATTTTAAATTCTTAACAAAACTAAGAATATTGCAACAGTAGAAAGGGAGGGGAGAAACATTTAGTGCACATACAATATCTTATACACCAAAAGATTGATTAAAAGAAAGCATATGACACATAATAACAGTGAAATCCAGATGCCCATTATCATACTCATCATCACTAATCATAAGCAACTTGAATATCAGGACATATAAGTAAAAAATTGGGGGAAAAAATGAAATTACCAGCAAAGTGCTTAGTATTGAGAAGACATCTGCTATAAGTCTCCTGATGAATTTTTTCTTCTCTGCAGCACTGAGAGCACCACATGGTTCTCTTTTATCTCAAGAGCCAACAACTGTTGTAATCTATTTTTCATGCATAAATTTCTGATATGATTAAGGTTTAGAATTAACACACATAGTTGAATGTAGTTAATTACTTTGGGTACTTATATCCCAAAATATCCTTCTGTCCATACTTCCTCCAACTATACCCATCATCCAATGGCCCTTCAGTCTTATCGGTTGTTTACTCGAGATTTGCACGACTATCAACCAATAGAATTATTTGGTCGTCCTGTGTAATGCACAAAATAGTAAAAAAAGATTACAAACACAGTGCATGTGCTGATAGACTACTAATAATAAACACCAAGACTAAGGACTTCAAGTTTAACATCCTCTAGGATCCCACTCAATTGATGTCAATAGGACCCCTTCAGACTGTCACCCTGAGTCTTCATGTATTCAAGTAAAACGGGATAACTAGTTCAAGCTATGTTCATGTATTCAAGTAAATCTATGTTCAAGCTATTACATCGGCTAAGGAGGCTAAAGGCCTCCATTAAACACCCATGAACTGCTAAAAATAGTCAAAAATTTTGAATTATTTCCCAAATTATGCCTACCTTTCAAAATAAATCCTATAATACATTTCAATCCAAAAAATTCTTTATGAATTGCTCAGATTAAGCCTAATTTCTAAAAAATCTTCTCCTTAGTTCCATTCTTACAATTGTACAGACAACATAAATACACACAAATTTTAGTTTAGGGAGAATCCTAAATCAACTAACTAATATAAAAATAGTTGAGGTAGTCCCAAATTTTAAGATGCCAGAATATTTTAATAATCAAATTCGACATCTCTAATTAATCTCTAATTAGTAATACATGTTCAAAATCAATTCAATTGAATTCAAGAATAATAAGTGCACAAAATCATATCAATTCCAGTTAAAATTTTCCTGAAGAAATCCTAAAACTAACAAATTCCAAAACAAAATTAACCCTAAAACCCTAAAACCTTAAAATTAACATTAAATTTATTTCTACCAGAATAATATGAGGTCGTCGACGGTGGGGGACTGCAGGAGACGATAGCGGGGGAAGGAGATAGTGGGGGATGACGAGGGACGACGGCGGGGGAGGGAGAAGGCATGGGCGATGGTGGTGTCCGGGGTTCGGGAATGAGAGGGCCGGAGAGAGATTGAGCAAGGTCGAATGTGGAAGACGGTGGGGGAAAGCGGAGATAGGGTTTCGATTTTAGCGGGAGAGCAATTTTTTTTTGGGGAAAGTAATATTTTTTATGTGTGTTGATTTTTTTTTTGGGGGGGGGGGGGGGGGGGGGGGGGGGGGGGGGGGGGGGGGAGAACAGCATAAAACATCTCAGCTACTCTGGCGATTTTTTAAAACGGTGGGGTAGATTGGGTTTTATTTTTTAACTTGGAGGCCAGAACTCTACCCGGCGTTTGTACCCAAACGTCGGAGTATAAATGCCGGGGTAGTGTATTTTAGTTGTAGTGATATATGGACAATTGTGTGATTAGTGGTTGTATGAATTGGATTAAATGGGTTGGGCCCGGGTGTTGCTCACATGAGGAAAGAAGATTGCATGAAGATTGCATGCATGGCTAATTTCTCACGTGAGAGATGATGTAGGTGTGGTAGTGGGAGTGAGTGAGATGTCCCATATTGGTAGAAAAGAAAAGGTAAATAGTAGATATATTAGAAAGTCAATGATCCAAGAAGTGGTTAGGATTTGTTTTTGGCGTGCGCGCTCGTGTAGGCACGTGCGTAGCTGAGCCAGACTTGGGGCGTTACAAAAGTGTTGTCTTGCAAGGGGGGAAAATGGTCAAGACAGAGGATTGGCCACCAAGCTTTCTTCATCACATTCCCAACGAAAAAAAAAGGATGGAGGTGATAACGATCGAGCAAAGGACCTTTCCACTTCCACTAGGACTTCATTTGGTGGAGCGGTGATTATGGTGTCAAGGTGGTTGACGAAGAAGTACATTGGATTAGAATCTACCATTTGTGGATCCATTGCTGGAAGAAGATAGAGCTTGAGGATCTAGTGGGATCTGTCGTGATATGATTGTTGTTGATTGACGTTCTACAGGAATGAAGGGTGTTGAAAATGCAAAATTCTAGCTTTAGTGCCCAGATGTTAGCAAAATACCACACTT
The DNA here is from genome assembly GCA_017893485.1 of Hemerocallis citrina. NCBI lineage: Eukaryota > Viridiplantae > Streptophyta > Magnoliopsida > Asparagales > Asphodelaceae > Hemerocallis > Hemerocallis citrina. The sequence continues at coordinate 106,979,808 of CM030368.1, forward strand.
TAACAATTTACCATCCATTGCCGCTAAGGAGCCTCTGGTGAAGCTAACGGTGATCTTGTAACGATGGGATGATTGATTGTACCGTGAAGTGCTGAGGAGTCGATCGCATGACCAATTGACGACATCCAATAGTCGTTGAGGGGCTTTATAGCAGGGTTGTACGATCTCCAGAACATACTGAAAAAACAACCTATTAGATCCACCGTATCTCCTCGACCATAAATGAACAGACAAGAAAAGGTGTCTAATTGTCCAAGCCAGCTAGTTGTCTAATTTTCTGAAAAGGTGCCAAAAAAGAAAAAAAAAAATTAAAGTGAATGAAATGCAGGCTGTGGTAAAGGGGCTTGGAGAATAAGGCTTTTATAGGGAGTGGGCATTTACCAAGTGCTCCTCCATTTACCCACTGCAATCTGGCCCCTCAAATTCAGAAAAAAAAAAAAATGTTTACATGAGGGATGAGGGATCTAGTGAGTTTGAATTAAAATCTAAAGGAAAAAATTAAACTCCTCTCCTACTGCTCAAGTACAACCCAAATCTTCTAATTTCATGTGTCTATTCTAAGAAGGATAAATATGGACCTGACGGGGTCCAAGCCTTTGTGGGCCTGACAATGTTGAAGGTGCTCCAATCATCACCCTCAAATTCTTGAGCTAAAATTAGTTTTTGGCTTAAGCCCAACCTACCTCCCCAACACTTCAATGCTTCCCCACCAACTATCCAATATTCTTCTTTGGTTTCTCCCACACGCCACAACCCACCGTCACCTCCCTCCCCACTGTCTTACAACCTCCCTTCTCCAACTCCACCCTTCTACCTACTACCCTAAATCCAGTACCACCACCACCACCACCACCAAGCTCCTCCATGACCCTTAATCCCCCTTACTCCAATCTCACCCCTCCACTAGAAGCCAACAATCCATCCGCAGCACCACAGAAGAGCCACCTCGTGGACAGGTTGCACGAGTTGCACTGTTTAGAAGATTCCACATAAGCACACAAAAAGGAATCATGACGATCGAGTTTTTGTGGACCTATTGGAAGTTGTTACGACTAGCAATTGGTCATGCAATGCCGATGAAGATACTACAGTAGAGAGCCAACACCACCGTTGATTCCACCACCATTACCAGAGTAGAGAGCCTCAAAATCCATTAAACCTCTCTATAAGAGAAATTTACTCATTGCGCAATTAGGATTTAACAATAAATATATGACACATGTCGAGGTTAAGTGATTAAAAATCAACAGCTTGGTGTTTTTAAATTTTGGAGCCAAATGTTAGGTGGCTTCCAAAACTTCACGCCAAAATTAAATGTCGCATCTCTTCATATTTAACAGTTGGATATTTTTTGTTCCAACAATCACAATCTGCCAAATTCAAAATCCTAACTATCTCCAATTTTCAACAATCAAAACTTCATTTTGAATTCAAATAAATAATTATTTTTTTAGTAAAATTAATAATATAACAAATTATTAGTATACCCCTGTGCAAAATTGCGCATACTTAAATAATTTTGAGAGATTCATAAAATTATATGGAACTCCAAAAAAGTGTTTAAAAAGTTCAACAATAGGTTGGTAAAAAGTTCAACAATAGGTTGGTAATATCTATCTGTAATAAGTTCAACTACAAATGTTTCATTCTAGACGCTTTTTCATCATTCGTTTTTTAAAATGAAGGACAAATTTAGTTAATAAGTCAGTGGGTTTATAAGTCACTGGGTTTAAAATATTACGATCATTTTAGAAAATGCAATTTTTCAATGAACATGATTGTTGTAATATTTCTTAATAAAGTTTCTTCCTATATTTAAGAAATTGTTGGTTCCTAAATAAATACATATGAGTTTTAGTTATCGTCGCACAAATAGCATCTTGTGCCTTGATTGTTCGTATCACAAATTTGTTATCTACTTTTATTAAAACAATATTACAATAAAAACAAAAAAAAACAGTGTTGCTAATTGATGCCATATTAAGATTTTTTGTAAATTTTGGCAAAGTTTCCTCTGAACATGGAACTCTTTCCTTGGATACAGAAGCAAAACAATTAGAGGACAATCTTTATCCAATAAACATGAATTTATACACTTACATTCAAACAACATTGGAAAATACAGTATTAGCTTCCATACCTATAAACACATTAAAAAATCTATGACTCAAACTTGAAAGAAAAAGAATAGATATCATAGATAGAATTCAATGAACCTGCAAGAGAACGAAAATAATCAATATTACAAAGAATATTTCAATCCAAGGATTGGTAAACTCGCTTGTATGTACTAACTCTCATAATTTCTTTACGACAATAAATCAGAATTTTCAACCCCCTTAATCAAAAACAAATAAATAAATGAATAAATAATAACTTAATGATATGAAACTCTTTCTTTTGATACATATATCATATTGATCTACTTCTAGACTAAAAATAATAGAGGACAATCAACAGTCAATAATCATGGATTTATATACTTACATTCACATTATATTAGAATAGTACAAAATCATTTTCGATACTTATAAACACACATCACTAAAAGAAAAAATATATTTTCAATATTAGCCAACTATATTTATAACAAGTATATAATGTGGATGCAGATTCAGTGGAGGCATATTCACTAATGTTTACTGTACCATACAAAAAAAATGTTATTCTTTACAACCATTTCAACCTTAAACTTCTTCATGGAGAATACATGATCATACTTGCCCCAAAACTGAAAACATTATAAGAAGAAACACATACTTCAATTCATCTATTAGATCCAGTTAGTTTTCTGGATTGTCAAGTTCCTTATTAAGAATCAAATTAGAGCATAATTAGCACTTAGCGTACAAATACAAATGTTTAGCTATGAAATCAATCTCAAAATTTTTAAGTAAAATCATCGGTAAAATATTCTTAAAAGAAAATTTAAAAGAATACCTCTTGCATACATCTTATTTTCCTTCAATCATATACATCTTGTTTGTCTCAACGAAATCATCTTTCTCAGTAGAATAGTGGCCTCCCTTCTCGTTCGAACTACCACACCACATAATATGAGTCTACAGTTGGATAAAATGAGGTGGGGTTGGGTAGGAAAACTGAACCAATCAAGGGAGAAGTTGAGTTTTTTCAGATAAGAAAAAAAAGAAGAGTTTAATATTTTGTGAGAGGTGGTATTTTGTGGGAAGTGAGGATGCTATATTTGGCATAAAAGTGAGAGAGGGTGGTGACAGTTAGAAAGATGTGGGGCTGAATAGAGAAAATCCTTTTATTTAAGGAAGTGATTAATATGATTTTGAATTTTAAAATTTGAATTTTAGCCTAATTTTCCTTCTTTTGCTATCATTTATCTATTTCAAAATGAAGAAAGGGTAGAGGGGATAGACATTTTTGCTTAATATATAGTTACTAGGTTTGCCCGTGGACAGTGCCTATAGTATGTCTTCGGAACGATGCAGCATATGAAAAGCCCTGTAAACAGTAAAATATATGCAATTCAATGTAGGAAGCAGTGAGAAGTCAGACTGATACTGTTGTTTAGTTCTGATGAAGAACTTGTTAAGTATATCAAGAAGGAAAAATATTTAACGATTAATTTTGATGTTCTCATTGTATTCTACTATCAGATGTTAATATAATTTCTGAGATGTACACTATAATAATGTTCATGTATAATACTAGATACGTTTATTTTTCAGCCTTTCAGCATGAATCAGAAATTTCCATCATGGAGTTTATGTAGCTCAAGCTTAAATAGTAAGACAACAATTACTTATAAACAAAAGTTCATGTTTCCATCAGCATATGCTGAAAAATAATTATAAATGAGGGTGTAACATCCTACTTCTTAGAATTTTGAGGGTGCAAAATGATGAAATTTAACTTTTGAGGAGATATTTACTACTTTGAGTGTAACTTTTGTAACCCCTGTTTTTCACTTTTGGTATTTTTTGAGGGTATTTTTCATTTTAGTGAATTATTATTTTCCATTGTATTTTCGGAACAATAAATTTAATTATTTTTTCTATAATATTTTTCTAGCAGTTTTGACCTCCTTTTTTGTAACGCCCCGAATCCCAAATCACTGAATTCGAGATGTTCTACAGGATCTTTTCGCTTTCTTTGAGTACAATTTTACAAGGAAATTAAAACTTCTCATCATACATCAGAGTTTACATCATATTACATTTACATTTATACAGCGGAAGCAAAATATACAACATTTAAATAAATGAATAACAACATGATAAGATCTTTATGCATCCATTCCTCTTTATATGTAATTTACCTGCATACAAACTGTGGGTACGTCAGTTTATTCAACCGACGATAATTATACATGGCCATCCTCTCTATGCCAGAAACAGTGTAATGAATCTCATTTCTTAACAAATCACAAACTTGTTCAATATAAGCATGTAAAACAAAAGGGAACTCTTAATGATGTCGTGTCGTGATTGTGCACTTAATCCTTAATGCAATTTATTTAATTTACATGACACTAATGCGCACTTGTTCGAATTCTATGCATCCCATACTACATAGGTTCGAGGGCAAGCCTCTTAATCGTTCTTCATTTTTGTAGGGTTCAATCCCTCGCCATGACTTACTCTACTTCTGTAATTTCAGTGAGTATCCTAGATGATTCTATGAGCACAAGCATGTATCCTGGCCCCTGGAGTAGAATTTCGCGCCATGTCTTGACTCATCAAACATGCATTCTGCGACAATTCAGCCTCCTCCCTGAACACAATCCTCTTGCAGTCACCAAAACATCCCACAAGCGTGACTAAAGTTCGATCATTACTGAGCTGTGCTCGCGCCATGTCTTGACTCATCAAGCATGCATTCTGTGGCTCACACACCCGCACCGTAAACCCTAGTTCTCATACTCATGTTTTTCTCTCACCTTCATCACCTCTTCACTATGCACTAAATATTAGAATCATGAATATAAATCAAGCTCTAGAGTTAGCCTCTCCACCAAACCGGACTTATCATTTCATTTCAATACATGACCAACCTTGGCCTTTCAATTCTCATTTCATTTCATTCATTTCACTGCCGGGGGAGACTTAGCTACTCTTAGTTTCAATTTACAATTCACAACTTCCAATTGAGCACTTCAGCTCATAATTCAATTAGAGTCTCACAGACTTTCTCATCATGATCTTAGCCTTTCATATTCATTTAATTCTCACTTCCCATTTATGATCCATAATCCACACAGTTATAAAAAGAGTTCATAGAATTCGATCACAAAGTTCACAATTTCTAACAGCAAATAAAATGAAATTCATACATATCGAAGTTCACTCTGTACAGTCGACTTGGAAGCACACCAGTCGACTCATACAGTCAAATACAGGTTCATCATAATGCTCGGGATAGTCGACTGCTGTACACAACCAGTCGCCTGTCCCGCAACTTTTCATATTCATAGTGTCATCCACATGACAGTCGACTGTTCATCCATCAGTCGTCTGTTCTGGGATTCTCAACAACACAATTCCAAGTCCAGCTCAGTCGACTTGCTACACGCATTCAGTCGACTGATTAGTTCCATAATTCAAATTAAGAGATTATCTAATGGCTTTTATATATTCTTGCATCATGATATCAATTTACAATACCCATATATTCATATTTCATAAACACAGAGCCTCTGATTGTTCAGGAACATCACAAACATAGAATTTCAAGTTATTAATATACTCTTTCCTTTGAAGAAAAATACTTTAAACATGCATTCATACTGCTCATAACTTTCTTACGATGATGAAGAATAACTCCCAAGTCATTATACTGGGTTAACATAACAGAACATCTCATTACATGACATTCCCCAAATAATCATAATTAAATTGGAGCACCAGTCGGCTGAACACAGTGTCAGTCGACTGCTCCGACAGTTCTTAATTTGTTTAATCATCGCTAGTTCTTTCATCCATTTATCTTCCCTCCATCATATGTGTCATAGGGAAATTACAACTCAGTAATCACACCATTTTGTCTATTTGCATTCAGTTTATCACCACATCACAGATCAACGGTCTCGTACCAGTCGACTGGTGCATGTGACAGTCGACTGTACCGTCACTTTCGTTCTCATTATCAACAGCATGTTCAAGCAATTTCTAATACATCCAATTTACTTTTTATAACATGGTAGCAATCATAATAATCATGGTATAATCCCTACATTAGAAGTCCTGAGAAACACCCACCTTATATGAAGAAATAACGAAATCCCGCAAAAGCTCCTTAATATAGTGAACGCCTCCTTGCTCCTTGTTCCACACCGAATCCTCAGAATGCTACCCGGCTTCCACAGGAACGCTCCCACACACAAACTCACAGAATGCCTCTCTTACAATAATAACTTTAGTGTAAAAGAGATAGGGAATGAGAGGGGTATTTATACTAGATTATAGGTGGAATGGAGGGTCAGAATGCATTAGGGAGTTGGAGATCAAGAGCTAGGATTCATTCGGGAGTTGAGAAACTACCCACTCCTAAAAAAACTACCCACATCTCATCTCCACTACTCTCCCATCCGGCCCAAACTTGTGCCTTGTGCACGTGTACATCGAGTGCACGTGTACATCGAGTGCACGTGTACATCGAGTGCACGTGTACACACAAACCACCTACAAAATTTGTACATCAAGTACCCGGATAAATAAAAAGAAAAATGCTACACATTACAAGTGGTAGGAAATAATAAAAGGTTAGATTTATGGGCTTAAATCCATTTGGGCCAAAATATTTTAAAAGGAAAATAAACAAATTAACATTGGGCTTTTAAGAAAATGTTTTATAGAAACAATACACTTAATTCATCATGGGGAGAAATAATAGTCAACATGCTACACAAGCATAACATATATAAAAATAAGTAATCTTTCATATATTTGAAAAATCAGGGTATTACATATACTGTCTGTGATATGTTGTAAAGATTCTTGAAACAGCTTAAGGATGATTATAATCATTCGTTGGGCTTTTGTTGCGTGCCCGTATTCTGTATTTTTGGGAAGCGGGGCGTGACAGGGTTTTTAGTGGTATCAGAGCATCAGGTTTGGCTAATGTATTAGTTGACTAATAAATTAGACAAGCTTGGCTCGATCTGGAATCTGCACAACATTTCACCAACCATACATGCATAAGTGAATTATTACCAACAGTGATCTGGGTACTAGTCTTATTCCATTCATTTGATCCCTTCTTATTCGATTTCTTTGATTCCTTGTTTCTTCCGTTTATTTTAGTCGTTCTCATTTGTTGATTCTTTATTGGGTATAGTTTCGTTCTTTTCGTACCCATATTTCTTTGATTCTTTCATTCATCTTCATTGTTGACTCATTTTGAGTATCGTGCTAGTTATTTCTTTCCGGCCATATTCTCTTCAAATTCTGCTTGTACCTCTCGTTCCTCCTCTTTCATATTCAATTCTTTGATTCTTATTTTCCTTCATCTCTTGTAGTTGTCCCCCTTTGTTGACTCTTCATTGAGTATAAAATCCATTCTTCTCTTGCCTATATTTTCTTTATAATATATATATATTTCTGAATATTTTGTGTATTTCGATTATTAATTATTATATTTTGGATCTTCTATAAAATTATTTTCTAAAATTTTATTATTTCGAATAACTGTGTATTTTAATATCACAAATTTTCAAAACGTATCTTCGTACTAAAATTGAGCAATCAATATCTAAGTATGTGTGGAAGATTGCATCATTTCGTTCATCGTTTTGTTGCAACTGGATGTCGAGATGGCAAACATGCAACTAGACATCAATGGAGGCAAATTGCAACTGGATACCGGTGAGGTAAAATGTGCACCCGAATATCCAGATGGTAAGCTGCAACCTGTTGTTGGGATGGCAAACCTGCAACTTGATGTCGAGAATGCAAGACTACAGATGGATATAAATGAGCCGAACCCACATCAAAGGATTTCTACTATTATTATTATCGTTTTCCTTATTATTATTAGTATTATTATTATTTTCGTTATTACTATTACTATTATTAGTGTTGTATTTTCTTACTATTTTAATTTTGATGTTGATGTTGAATTACTTTCACTAAATTGATGAACCCCAAATTATTTTCTGGCTTGTATTATTATCCTTACGAGTATTGTTAATATTTTATTATTAATTTTTACCAGTATATTTATGATGATTATTATTTTTATTATTTCTGTTATTATTATTTTATTATGTGTGGATTTTTGTATTTTTAATATTATTTTTGTTAATGCCCATTAGTTCTGACCTAATTATTTCAATTAAATCCCTCATCTCAACCCCAATTGTATTCTGTTATCTCATTCTTTTCTTCCTGCTCGGATCGTTGCTGGGTGTCGCGTGGTCTACAACGATATGTCTGCGGCTTGGAACATCACCATCAGAGTGGCGCAGCGGAAGTGTGGTGGGCCCATAACCCACAGGTCTCAGAATCATATTGGTGCTTATCCTTCCTTGCCTTGTTTGGATCCCTCTATCTCTTTCAATTGTTCTCATCCGTTGACTTATTAGTTGATTTAATTCTTCTCTGTCTTTTCTCTCCTTGATTTCAGTTCTGACTACTCCTTTATTGCTTTGTTATCTGGTGTTAATTATTTCCTTTTGATACTGTTCATTCTCTTTCTGCGTGCCATTGATCCATTGATATCAACTTCCTTCTTTTATGGTATTGTCTCTACTTTGTTGCCCTTCTCCAGTTTGTTTTTGTCTTGTCCTATGTACCGCCTACGCAAATTTCGAGGACGAAATTTTGTTGTAAGGTGGGTAGGATTGTAACCCCTGTTTTTCGCTTTTGGTATTTTTTGAGGGTATTTTTCATTTTAGTGAATTATTATTTTCCATTGTATTTTCGAAACAATAAATTTAATTATTTTTTCTATAATATTTTTCTAGCAGTTTTGACCTCCTTTTTGCTGTTTGTGCGCCGTTTGGCCGTTTTTCGACATTTTGAGCTCTTTTCCTCAATTTCTAGATTCCGTTCATGTATAAATATTATTTTAGGGTCATGGTGGATTTTTAGAAGAGTTTTGGCCAATTTGAGATTTTTGACTCTTAAGGAGATTTTTTAGGAGCCATAGGATTCATTGTATTTTGTAACTCCATTTGAAATCTACCCAATATCCATTACCCAATTGTATACCTAATTAATCCTATTGATATCCACTACCCATTAACCCACATCTAACCCATATAAATATCCCCTAATATCCTCTAAACCTAATTATAATCTCTTTCCCTCTCCTTATACCATCCCGGCCTCCTTTTTCCCCTCCAACTTGATCCAGCCTGCACCATTTCCCTTCCAAAACTGAGCCATCCTCTCTCCTACTCCTTGCAAATCCCACCATACAATCCACCATCCATCCATACAAACCTCCATACATCAAAACCCTACCTTTTCCTCTTTCTTGTTGCCGGCACCATCCAAGGCAGCACCCAACCATCCCAAAACAGCCCCTACACCTCCCCCTCGCTGATTTGACAAGTGGGCATCTCCCACTTTGGTTTGTGCTTCAAGGAGTCGATCGTAGGCAAGATTCGGTTCGTGGGTTTCGCTCGAAATCGTGTTAGAAGGCGTCTTGCTCGTGGGTTTTCTTTGAAAGGCTTGGATTCGTCGCGTTCGTCATCTCACAAAGGCAAGTAACTTGTACTTAAATTTCTTAGGTTGATACAAGTAGAAAGTTCACACATAGGATAGGTTGAGACTAGAGACGGACAAAGATCATATTTTTAATTGTGGATTTCGTCTCTATTGTTCAAAACAGGCCATAGACGACTTAGGACATGGAGTTCGATAGGATTGTGCCTTAGGTTTCACCCAAACGCGATTGTTATCGCGTATGTGACATATTGTATACCCGATGTATGTTTGAACACCCATATGAGAAATACTAGATTTTGACATGTTAGATATCCTCCATTATGACATTTGGACTATGGGTAGACAGCGTTTTGAATTTGGAAGAGTTTTGATGATTTTTGAGGAAGTTATGACGTTTTGAAGTTTAGTTGAGAAATATGGAAATTGGGATTGTACTGGATTGATTGTTGTTTTTACCTAGATTAGAGTCCGAATCTTAACATGGCTATTTCTGAGTAATTTGTAGAGAATTGAATCTAATTTCTAATCCCACTGATTTCACCCTGTTTGGATTTCGTATGAATTAGTTATGATTATTTTAGTAACTGTATGCCGGTAGTTCCCAGATTCATTTCGGGGTAGATTTTATCACCAATTTATTTTCAAGATCCAAGTTAGACCTAATTTCATGCCACAAGATTTTGTCCAGTGTTTCAATATGATGTTAGGTAGTTCTCTGATTTTTGTGATAATTAAAAGATGAGTTTTGAGTGATGCCTTATATCCTTTTCTATAGATCGCTTTTGCTGTAAACTGCGTGTGATTGTATGTTGAATGCCGTGTTCACCTTATTTCTAATTAATGTATGTGATATGGCTAAAAATGGGGTTAAATCGGAACCGTCCAGAGGGATCACGAATCTTGAGGCACAGGGGCAGGGCGGTAATTTCACCTTCTGACGGGTCTGAAGCGGGTACTGGTTATCTTCCCCGAAAATCCACTTACCCACGAACGGATCCACCTTAATCGGGTACGGGTTTCAACCCGCAGCAAACCCAGCTCAGAAGGGATAGAATTAGAGTTCCTGATTAATATTAATCAACGGCCCTAATTCGTGCCTATCCTTTCACCGGGATTTGGGATTAAATCCTTTATCTGATTACAGGGAATATACTCTATCAGATTACATTCCTAATCTGTTCACAGGAAGAAGATTCCATATCAGATCACAGGGATTACATTCCTAATCCGTTCCCTAAGACGCCTATAAATACCCCCCACCCATCTCCATTAAGAGGTAATCAATCTTTCACCAGTTTTTACGCTCTTTCATAGTCTGCCAGATTACTGACTTGAGCGTCGGAGGGTGCGTCGCCGGGAACAACCCCGGTGTCTCGCACTTTTTGCAGGTGCACGGCGGGAACGGCGATCGAGGCCCGACGGAACAGGTACGCAGGTCTTTCTATTCAGTTTCCCCAAGAATCCACAAGTTCTATCTGTGTGCCCCCACACCAAATTTAGCGGCAACAGATTGGCGCCGTCTGTGGGAAACAAACGAATAGAGACCTTTCCTCCTTCCGGTGAACAAGTTTTCTCCTGCCATGCCGCCTCGCAAAGTTAGATCTAGGGGCTCCAACCGAGCGCCCAACCCTGACCAGCAAGAAGTCCTTCCTGATCCTGCTCAGCAACAAGGGCAACTCCCTCCTACCGTGGAAGAGCCGCTCCAACGGAACCCTCCACATCCTGATCCAAAGGGGCCTAACCCCCAAAAACAGCCACTTCACCAAGAGAACATCTCCATCCACACCGCCTCCAGTGCCTCCATGGCCTCCCATCATCCCCGAGCCTCTGGTCGCCACAATGCCCCTCCCAAACGCCCGGAAGACGATGACCTTCGTCGCCATCTGGATGAAAAGCGGGCTCGGGGGGAAGCCTCCCGCCAGCGAGAGCAATCCCCTCGATACCGAGGGCGCAGGAGGTCCCCCGTCCGAAGAGGGAGAAAGGACTCCCCCGATCACTACCGAAGGAGGCACTCTCCAGCAGGTCGGCAGCAGCCTAGGAACAATGAGGCACCCATCACCCGTGCCGAGTTCCAACAATTCCAAGCAATGGTACAACAGGTCCTCAACCTCCGTCAGAACCCCAATGGGCAAAAGGCCCCATCCCCTCCTCTGGTCCGGAGCCCTCGCCAACGGTCCCCTTCTCCTCGACCCGCTCCTACCAATTCCAGACGCATCCCAAGTCCTCGTCGTTCTCGAAGCTACCATCGCCGCAGCCCTCGCTCCCCCTCATACGAAGACGAGTCCCGTGGCTCGGCAGATCACCGTCGGAGAGATGACACCATGAACCGCCGTCTGAACGAGGTGGAAAAACTCTTGGGACAGATGAACCGAGAAGAAGAGCTCAGGGGGAGGACCCTACGTCCTAGCCGACCCCCGTTCTCCCGGACCATAGTTGATGCCCCTGTGCCGTTCGGTTTCAAACCTTCCCAGTTCGAGAACTACACTGGGGAGACCGATCCAGTTGACCACATTGAAAGCTTTAAGACTTTGATGCTCCTCCACCAAGCTTCCGATGCCCTCCTCTGCAAAACATTCCCTGCAACTCTGAAAGGCCCAGCTCGAGAATGGTACTCTCGCCTTGCCCCGGCGTCGATATTTTCCTTCGAACAGTTCGAAACCCTGTTCATCACCCATTTCGTCAGCAGCCGAAGGGCCGGGAAGACCAGCATCTCCCTATTGCACCTCCGTCAGCAGAAGGAGGAGAAATTGAGGGACTACGTGAAGAGGTTCACAGCTGAGGCCAGAACCATCGCATCCCTCGATCAATTCGTCGCTACCGCGGCGTTCCAATCCAATATCCTCAATTCCAATCTCCGCTCCTCCCTCGCCAAAAAACCGCCGCACGACTTTTCTGACCTCCTCCTCCGCACAGAAAAATACATCCGAGCTGAGGAGGCCGAGGAACAGCCCAACTGGGAAGTAACCGCCTCCGGGTCTAAGAGGAAGGGAACGGAAGAAGAGGGACCAAAAAAGTTTCAGAAGGATAATGCTGGCCAGCGCCGACCTCCCCCTAGATTTGAAAAGTTTACTCCCCTCACCACAAACATCTCCACCATTTTCATGGAAGTCGAAAAAGAAGGGGTCTTGCCTCCAGCTCCAAAGATGAACACCCCTGCCAAAAGAAGGGATAGAGAGAAATGGTGCCGCTATCACCGGGACCACGGGCACGACACTAACGATTGCCGAGCGCTAAGAAACGAGATTGAGGCCCTTATCCAGAGGGGGCAGTTGGCAAAATTCGTGAGAAAGGACCAAGCCGAGCTTCCTCCCCAGCCTCGGGGGGCTAACAAACGTCCAGAGCGGGAAGAGACGCCAGAGTTTGAGGAAGAACGAGTCCTCCACCTCATCCACGGGGGTCCAATGGGGGGCTCTTCAAACTCTTCTCGGAAAGCTTTTATTAGAGAAGTGAACTCTGTCCGAGCCACCCCTCCTCCCAAAGGCCTCGGGGTGCCCGTCACCTTCTCTGACGAAGATCTCGAAGGTGTCCGCACCCCTCATTGTGACGCACTTGTTATCAGTCTTCACATGGCCAATTTCAAAGTCGAAAGGATCTTAGTGGATAACGGTTCCTCCGTAAACATCCTATTCCTCGATGCTTTTAAGGGGCTGAAGCTCTCCCGAGACAGACTCAAGCCCGCCGGGTATACGCTCCATGGGTTCACGGGAGTGCCGGTGACGATCGAAGGGGTGATTACCCTCGATGTCACAGCAGGCAAAACTCCTACTACCCGCACGGAATCAATGGATTTCATGGTCGTAGATGTCCCAGCGGCCTACAACGTCATTTTAGGTCGGCCCGGCCTAGCTGCCCTTGAAGCCGTCCCGTCTGCCTATCATCTCAAAATGAAATTCCCCACTCGGGCTGGGGTGGGAGAGGTAAGGGGCAATCAGGAGCAGGCCCGCAAGTGTTATATGACCTCCACCCTCGGACCCGTCCTCTCCTTAGAAACACTCGAGATCCCCCAAGACGCTGCTCGGCCAACCTCCGAGCCGGTAGACGAGTTGGAAGAGGTACTCTTCTCGGAGCCGGATCCGACCCGCAGGTTCTTTGTCAGCAAGACCCTACCATCCGCTCTATACACGGATATTGTAAAATGCATCCGAACCAACCAAGACCTGTTCGCATGGTCAGCTGCAGACATGCCCGGTATCTCCGAAGAACTCTTGGTCCATCGCTTCAGTGTTGATCCGGGGTCCAAACCGGTCCAGCAGAAGAGGCGCAAGTTCGCTCCCGAGCGACAGCTCGCTATCAAAGAGGAGGTGGACAAATTGTTGAAGGCCCGGTTCGTACAGGAAGTAAATTATCCTGAGTGGTTGTCAAACGTAGTGATGGTGAAAAAGTCCAACGGAACATGGAGAATCTGTATTGATTTCACTGACCTCAACAAGGCCTGCCCTAAAGACCCCTTCCCTCTGCCGAGCATCGACACTCTGATTGACGCGACCTCGGGACATGAGCTCCTCAGCTTCATGGACGCTTTCTCGGGTTACAATCAGATAAGGATGTTCCCCCCGGATATTCCGAAGACATCTTTCGTGACCGACCAAGGACTCTACTGCTACAGAGTCATGCCGTTCGGCCTAAAGAATGCAGGGGCAACATACCAGCACCTCGTCAACAAGGTATTCCAGGCCCAGATCGGCCGAAACATGGAAGTGTACGTGGATGACATGCTTGTGAAAAGCATCCGAGGCATTGATCACGTGGCCGACCTCCAAGAAGCGTTTGATGTTTTGAGAAAGCACAATATGAGACTCAACCCGAACAAGTGTGCGTTCGGCGTCTCATCAGGCAAGTTCCTCGGCTTCATGGTTAGCCAGCGAGGAATAGAGGCAAATCCGGAGAAGATCAGGGCCATACTGGACATGGCCCCGCCTAGAAACGTCAAAGAAGTTCAGAAACTGACTGGTCGATTAGCCGCCATTGGGCGCTTTTTATTGAAGTCTGGGGAGAAGTGCCTCCCGTTCTTCAAAGCCCTGAGGGGGGCTAAGGGGTTCGAGTGGGGGCAGCAACAACAAGACTCCTTCGACCAGCTTAAGGCCTACCTCGTCAATCCGCCTCTTCTCAGCAAACCCATACCGGGCGAACCCCTCTACCTCTACTTAGCAGCCTCCGAACAGACGCTAAGTGCGGTCTTGGTCAGGGAAGAAGAAAGAACTCAGAAGCCCATTTACCACGTCAGCAAAGTGCTCCGGGACGCCGAGCTCCGGTACCCGAAAATTGAGAAAATAGCCTACGCCCTGATAATGGCTGCGAGAAAGCTTCGGCCATACTTCCAGTCTCATTCGATGGTCGTTCTTACCGACCAGCCGTTGAAACAGATCCTTCACAAGCCAGAGACTTCCGGCCGCCTCATGAAGTGGTCGATCGAGCTGAGCCAACATGATATTACTTATCAGCCTCGGACCGCAATCAAGGCGCAGGCGCTGGCCGAATTCATAGTTGAAACAACCATCCCCGACTCCGAGCAGACAACGAAGGGACCACCTATCTGGTCGGTATATGTCGATGGATCCTCTTGCAACGAGTGGAGCGGGGCTGGAGTTATCCTTGCGGGCCCAGACGACTTTGTCCTTCAATATTCCCTCCGGATAAACTTTAAAGCCTCGAATAACGAAGCCGAATACGAGGCACTCATAGCCGGCCTCGGGATGGCCCGAAACGCAGGGGCGCGACGCCTGCAGATCTTCAGCGACTCTCAGTTGGTCGTCAACCAGGTCCTCGGCGAATATGAAGCCCGCGATGACAGGATGGTAAAGTACTTGGCTAAAGTAAAGAGCCTCATGGCGCTCTTCGAGGAGGCCCTCATCCGAAGAATCCCCAGAGAAGAAAACGCCCAGGCGGACGCCCTGTACAGGTTAGCTTCCTCATCCCTGCAAGGCCTCGAGCAAACTGTTCTGATAGAAGTCCTCCTCAAGCCAAGCATAGAGGACGAGGCTTTCAACTCCGTCGAAACACTGCCACTCCCCCTCGAAGATAATTGGATGAAGCCCCTCATCGAGTTTTTAAGAGACGGACTCCTCCCAAGGGATCCGAAGGAAGCCCGAAAGATAAGGACCCGAGCCGAGCGTTACATACTGGTCGAAGGCATTCTGTATAAGCGCTCCTTCACCCAGGTGGATGGTCGACCCTACCTAAGATGCCTCTCCCCCGGACAAGCCGATTACGCCCTGCAAGAGCTCCATGAGGGCATCGGCGGAGCCCACTCCGGCTCCAGAGCCTTGGCACGCAAAGTGTTAAACTACGGGTATTACTGGCCCACTCTCCTACGGGACGCCGAACAACACGTTCGGCAATGCACCTCCTGCCAGAAGTATTCCGACATCCGACGCCTTCCACAAGCACCACTCTCCTCCCTATCAAGTCCGATCCCCTTTGCAATGTGGGGGATGGATTTACTGGGGCCATTTCCACCGGCCCCCGGACAATTGAAGTTCCTAGTCGTGGCAGTCGACTATTTCTCGAAATGGATAGAGGCCGAGCCCCTTGCTACAATTACCGAACATAGAGTTGTTCAATTCTTCTGGAAAATTGTAATCTGTCGATTCGGTGTTCCTCGGGTCATAGTTACAGATAACGGTACGCAGTTCGCTGGAGCTGCCTTCCGAGCCTTATGTGAAGACCTAGCCATACAACACCGCTTCTCCTCCGTCTCTCATCCCCAGTCAAATGGCCAAGCCGAGAATGCCAACCGACAGATCCTCTCCGGCATCAAGAAGAGACTCGACAAGTGCTCCAAGGGATTGTGGGTCGATCAGCTGCCCAATGTGCTGTGGAATTACCGAACTACGAAGCGGACCCCGACAGGCGAGAGTCCGTTCAATCTCACCTATGGGTCCGAGGCCCTCATCCCACTAGAAGTTGGGATACCCTCTCCTCGCCTGATAGCCTTTGAAGAAGAACAGAATGCCAGGGAGCTCAGAACGAGCCTGGACTTGATAGACGAAATCCGGGAAAGGGCAGCCATACAGCAGCAAAGTTACCGGAGAAGAATCGAACTCGCCTACAACAAACGGGTCCGCCCAACCGACCTAAAAGAAGGGGATCTGGTCCTCCGAAAACTGGCCATTTCGTTCCCCGGACAGAAAAGCAAACTGGCCCCAAATTGGGAGGGACCGTACAAAGTCTCCAAGGTGATTCGCCCCGGCGCATACAAGCTAGAAGATCTTGAGGGCAGAGAAATCCCCAGGACTTGGAACGCCGACCATCTTTTGAAATACCAAGAGAAGGCGGCCACGCCTATCTAAGTAACTCGAGATGTCGGACCACTCCTCTCCTGCTGCTAGTAATTTTTCCTTTGTTCTTTTTTCATTGTAATAACGGCTTGCAACTTTAGAAGCAGCCGACCATTAGAAATTAATAAATAAAGTTTTTCATATTTTTGGCACTGTCGCATACCTCAGCCTTAAATTTTCTAACCACACGATGGTTCGGAGTCCAGCACTCGGCTCGACTCTTTCTCCTCGGCACGTCTATAGACGGGTCGGGAGCAGATCGCCGTTCGAAATTGCTCCTGCAGCCGTTGAATGGATCGGAGTCCAACACTTGGCTCGACCTTGCTTCGCAAGTTCGCTCCTAAGCGGACTAGAAGCAGCTCGCCATTCGAAACTGCTCCTGCATCTCTTAAACTACCCACACGATGGTTCGGAGTCCAGCACTCGGCTCGACTCTTTCTCCTCGGCACGTCTATAGACGGGTCGGGAGCCGATCGCCGTTCGAAATTGCTCCTGCAGCCGTTGAATGGATCAGAGTCCAACACTTGGCTCGACCTTGCTTCGCAAGTTCGCTCCTAAGCGGACTAGAAGCAGCTCGCCATTCGAAACTGCTCCTGCATCTCTTAAACTATCCACACGATGGTTCGGAGTCCAGCACTCGGCTCGACTCTTCCTCCTCGGCACGTCTATAGACGAGCCGGGAGCAGATCGCCGTTCGAAATTGCTCCTGCAGCCGTTGAATGGATCGGAGTCCAACACTTGGCTCGACCTTGCTTCGCAAGTTCGCTCCTAAGCGGACTAGAAGCAGCTCGCCATTCGAAACTGCTCCTGCATCTCTTAAACTACCCACACGATGGTTCGGAGTCCAGCACTCGGCTCGACTCTTCCTCCTCGGCACGTCTATAGACGAGCCGGGAGCAGATCGCCGTTCGAAATTGCTCCTGCAGCCGTCGAATGGATCGGAGTCCAACACTTGGCTCGATTTTGCTTCGCAAGTCCGCTCCTAAGCGGACTAGAAGCAGCTCGCCATTCGAAACTGCTCCCGCATCCTCCAAACTAATCTAACGATCGCATCTCCCCGACGACTTGACCCTACCTATCCGACTCACCCTTGGTCGGACCAGGATCAGGAACAAATCACAGCCCTCGCGTGCCGAGCCGAGGTACCGGGTTACCGACCCTCGTATATGGCGAAAAATTGCTCCGAGGCGAAGCCACCGTCAGATCGCCTCGGAAAGTGCGCTAGGGCGTGATGAGCGGATCTCGTTCAGCCACGTATCCACAAAACGACAAGATAATGTTTTCTTGGAAGCTGGACCCGCCTCAAGATCCGTGCAAACATCGGACGCTCCTGATAGAGCCACGTGGGCGCAGTCGAGAAGCAACTACGCCTCAACAGCCACACCGAGCCTATGGCTCATAAACGCAGCGAAAAAGGAAAATTCGAGGATGAGGAGTTCGGCGAAGCGAACACCAGCCTCGTGGTCCGTCTTAAACCTACTCTAGCTGACAACCATAGCACAGATAAGAAGACAGTCAAGGACAATTCGGATAAAACAACTCCAATTCCATTAATGAGTTGGATAAAAGTTACAAAGCGGATTACAACAGCAAAAACTTGCAAGTAGGATTACAACACAGGGACACGACCAGCCCGTTACTTCCGAGGAAGGGGAATACTCCGTTTTAGAGACACTTTGGGTCGACGCTTCTTGACCTCGGAGCTCGAATCCAGGCCGACGAACCGGGACGCCTCCTCACCACTGGCCTTGACGGTCGCTCCTACCGAAGCACCGCTTGAAGAACCGCCACACCGCTTTGGGCATCGGCGGCTGACCTGCCTACGAGGGGAGTCCGGCTCGCCGCTTGATAGAACGTGATTCCTCGCTCGATTTCCTCACGGGTGCACGAGGTGCTCCGGACGTTGGCCCTCACCGGCTAAGGCTTGAGCCGAGCGACTTCTTCCTCCAGCTCGACGATGCGATCTTTCAAAGTGTCATCCTTTACTATCACCTTAAACCGAGGGAGTTTCGCCGAGCCGGGGTATTCGGCACTGTCGGAGATAACGCGATGCAAGTGGGTCACTTCGATGCTCTTGTCAACAGTCACCCTCTGCAACTCTTCCACCTTCTTCGCCAAGCCATCCCGTTCGGCTGAAATCCGAGCCAGTTCCTCTTCCCTAGTGGATAGCTCGGCCTCGACTATTCGCAGGTGGTATAGTTCAGCTAAAGCATCGCTATGCCTCATCTCCAAGTTATGGAGTATTTTCCTCGTCAAGTGAACCTCACCCTCGAGACGATCCTCCCGAGATCGCTTAAACAGCTCGGCTCGGCACTGTTCGGCCGAAGTATTACAAGTCGGCTCGGCAATCTGAAATAAAAAAGAGGGCATTGGATACTTTTTATTCATTACCGAGCCAAACACTTAGACAAATTCCGGAGTCAAAATACTTGTCATTCATTGAAAGGCGGTGGCCAGTCCGCAAAAGGCATTACAACGATCAGGACAAAAAAAAAAAAAAACTACAAAGACTGAGGGGATCAAGGGTCCACCTTCGTCGCCACGTCCGCCGCGGGTGCCTCGACGGAGGGTCCATTGACCTGGCCATCTCCCACAGTCTCTCCATCCCGTCCTTCCTCGCCTTCGCCTTCGGCCTCGTCCTCTTCGCCTTCCTCCTCTTCGTCGTCCGAGGTCGGCGTTGGAAACAATTGATAGCCGACCCGCTCGAAGCCGGGGACGCACTCCTGAACGTGGTCGAGGGCCAATTGGTAAGACTTCTCCATATTTTCCGCCATGTGCTTCTTCGCCTCTTCCTCGACCTCCTTCTCCACCTCGGCTCGGATCTTCGTCGCCAGAGCCTTCTTCTCCGCTCTCTCCTCAGCCAAAGACTTCAGCGCCGCAGCCAAGTCCTCGGCAGCCTTGGCGACCTTGGCAGACTCCGCATCGAGCCGCTCCTTGGCCTTCTCCAAATCCGACCCAAGATCCGCGACCCGGACTTCCAACGCCTCAGCCCTCCTCTGCTCGGCCTCAAGCTCTTTGACCGCCCTGACCTTCGCCAACCTATCCTTGTCGCTGGCGGACCTCAGCTCCTTCTCCTGCGCGGCAAACGTCTCGAGCAGGTGGCCGAAGTGGCAAGTGGCCTACAGAGACAACAGTCACTAATACGGATGCCGAGTCACAGACTTGAAGAAATTTGCAATATGCTTACCGAAACGAGTGACCGGGCGACCTCGTAGGTATCGTCACCAACCGTCCCCGCCCTCAGCGCGGCCCTGTCCTTCGGGGTCGCCAAGTGTTTGACGACCTGCACCGACATCTGCGAATTGCCGAGGAACCCGTCGTGGTTCTTCACTCGCCAATTCGGCACAAACAGTTGCTTGTGCTGCTCGGTCAGGATCTCTTCGGCGGCCTGGGTCAGCGGTGGTGCCTCAATCGACAGCGCCGCGTTCACATCGAAGATCCCCTCGATCACGCCAGGGACCGAAGAAGACGGAGGCTCCTCGGCGACGATAACTTCCGAGGGCACCTCCACGGCAGGGGGAGGCGGAGTGATGGTCGAGGCGACGGTAGGTGCCGGGGTCGACGAAACAGTCGCGGCCGCCCTCTTCCTCTTCTTCCCCCCGGCCAGCTTAGATCTGTCCGCCATCATGGAGTTGAAGTCGATCTTCATTCCTTCTGCAATGAGTCAAAAAAAGAGAGGGGGGGAGCAAGTTAGCAGGCCGAACCAAAAACTTAGAAAAATAAAAAAACGAGATGTCAGGAGCATACTCGGGTTGATGGGGCTTAGGCCGCACCCGAACAACACCTCCTCCGTCAAATCCCTCCAACTCAGTATTGGAAGGGCCATTATCCTCCTCGCCACCTCTTCCTCGGCATCAGATAAAACAGGGTCGGCGCGTGCGAAATTCGGCACCTCCACCTTCCAACGGGTCGGGATGGGTCGGATCGCCTCACCTCTCACTATAAAAAACTTTTCCTTCCAACCCTTAATCGTGTCAGGGTTTTCTACAATCTTGACTCCCTTCCTCGGCCCCAAGTAGTATCGGTACTCCGTCTTGTGCTGACGGTTCACTCGATACATTCCTCGGAAGACCGTGAGATCCGGCTGCACCTCGGCTCGGTAGCACTGAAGCATAAAAGCGTTCACGTAGCGCCATGTGTTCGGCATGAACTGGGTTGGCGCGAGGCAATACCAGCCGAGGATCTCGAGGATGAATGGGTGCAGAGGGAAACGCAACCCGGCATGAAAGGAGTCGACGTCGAACATGCACATGTCCGAAGACGGCAACTTAGAATTCGCTCGTATCCCAGGACCCGGAAGGATTAGTTTGTACTCCGGAGGGATAGCGAAAGCCCTTCTAACCCGAAGCAGGTCTTCCTCGGATACCAAAGTGATGAGCTCATCCGCTTCGGTGGCAATTTCCGGATTGGGCTCTTCGACGATCTTGGACTTCCCATAGATCGCCTTCTCTAGCAAGTCCCCCTGGTACTGCCTAACCCCCGAATGACCGGACAGGACGGAAGGGTACCGTCCTATCTCGCCTGCCTGCTTCGGATTCTCCACAATCACCTCCACAATGGGGGATTGGGTCTCTACCCTCCTCTTCTTCTTCTCCTTCCTCGTCTCGACTACAGAAGGTTCAGCGGCCTGCTTACCCTTCCTCCTAATCTCCGACCTCCTCCTCTCCTCGGCACTCTCGTCGCCCGAAGACGAAGCCCCACTCCCCGAATCTACTCGAGACATCTCTAGGAAAAGTATTCAGACTAAGTAAACTGACCTTTTGAAGTGACGTCTACGGTCGGAATACCCTTGCCGGAAATCGCCTGGCCCACGCGACAGCTAACGGAAACGCCTTGGGGAGGGAATCGCCGCTAGCAGAGCTCTTAGAGAACGAAAGTAAAAAAAACTTGAGTTAAAAGTGAGAAGTGAGCTTTGAGAGTAAGAGTGAGCGCTTTTAACCCCTCCAAGTTGGGCCTCCTTGGGAAACGCAAAAAGCCCAACAGGGAGCCAAAGCGACAGGCGGAAGCGGAGAAATACGGAGCCTACTCAGAGCAAGAGACCCTTAAAAATGCCAAGTCAACGTCTCAGCCACGCGCTAGAAAACCATAGGACGCCCCAGCTACATAACTTTGTGCCTCGGCCTATCAGCCCCGATGCACCGAGCCGAGATACCGGGGCACCGACCCTCGTATATGGCAAAAAATCGCTCCGAGGCGAAGTCACCGTCGGATCTCCTTAAAGTTCGCGACAGAATCTGATGGACGACTCAGATCGTGCCACGCCCACAAAACGACAAGATAGCGTTTTCTCGTGATCTGAACCCCATCCTCGAGATGCGCGCCATGATGGACCGCCCAGATCCAGCCACGCGTCCCTCCTTGCTGAATGCCATCGGTTCGCCCAGCCGAGCTACCGAACAGCTCAGCCGAGCCACCGAGCCACTAAGCGCCGAGGAAGGGACCGCTCAGGAAGTACCTCCTCCAAAACACGCAAATTTGTGCCTCGGCCTATCAGCCCCGATGCACCGAGCCGAGATACCGGGGTACCGACCCTCGTATATGGCAAAAAATCGCTCCGAGGCGGAGTCACCGTCGGATCTCCTTAAAGTTCGCGACAGAATCTGATGGACGGCTCAGATCGTGCCACGCCCACAAAACGACAAGATAGCGTTTTCTCGTGATCTGAACCCCATCCTCGAGATGCGCGCCATGATGGACCGCCCAGATCCAGCCACGCGTCCCTCCTTGCCGAATGCCATCGGTTCGCCCAGCCGAGCTACCGAACAGCTCAGCCGAGCCACCGAGCCACTAAGCGCCGAGGAAGGGACCGCTCAGGAAGTACCTCCTCCAAAACACGCAAATTTGTGCCTCGGCCTATCAGCCCCGATGCACCGAGCCGAGATACCGGGGTACCGACCCTCGTATATGGCAAAAAATCGCTCCGAGGCGAAGTCACCGTCGGATCTCCTTAAAGTTCGCGACAGAATCTGATGGACGGCTCAGATCGTGCCACGCCCACAAAATGACAAGATAGCGTTTTCTCGTGATCTGAACCCCATCCTCGAGATGCGCGCCATGATGGACCGCCCAGATCCAGCCACGGGTCCCTCCTTGCCGAATGCCATCGGTTCGCCCAGCCGAGCTACCGAACAGCTCAGCCGAGCCACCGAGCCACTAAGCGCCGAGGAAGGGACCGCTCAGAAAGGACCTCCAAAACACACAACTTTGTGCCTCGGCCAGTTAACTTCGACGCGCCGAGCCAAGATACCGGGGTACCGACCCTCGTATATGGCAAAAAATCGCTCCGAGGCGAAGTCACCGTCGGATCTCCTTAAAACTCACGACGAAATCTGATGGACGGTTCAGATCGTGCCACGCCCACAAAACGACAAGATAGTGTTTTCTCGTGATCTGAACCCCATCCTCGAGATCGCGTCAAGATGGACCACCCAGATCCAGCCACGCGTCCCTCCTCGCTGCCTGCCATCGGCTCGCCCAGCCGAGCTACCGAACAGCTCGGCCGAGCCACCGAGCCACTAAGTGCCGAGGAGGCGACCCCTCAGGAAAGGACCGCCAAAACACACAACTCTGTGCCTCGGCCAGTTAACTTCGACGCGCCGAGCCGGGGTACCGGGATACCGACCCTCGTATATGGCAAAAATCCGCTCCGAGGCATACCGGCCGTTGGATCTTGCCAAAAAGCGCGCTCGTCATGATGGACGGTCCAGATTTGGCCACGTCCACTAGACGACAAGATAACGTTTTTTGGGGATCCACGCTGAGATGGACGGCTCAGATGATGCCACATACCTCGGAACCGTCGAACCATCCGAGCCGAAGCACCGAACCATACAAACTGAGGTGCCGAGGCGCCGAGCTGGGGTACCGAAGTACCGACCCTCGTATATGCCAAAAATCCGCTCCGAGGCATATCAGCCGTTGGATCTGGCCAAAAAGCGCACTCGTCATGATGGACAGCTCAGATGATTCCACGTACTTCGGAACCGCCGAACCGAAGCACCGAACCATACAAACCGAGGTGCCGAGGCGCCGAGCCGGGGTACCGGGATACCGACCCTCGTATATGGCAAAAAATCGTTCCGACCCATATCAGCCGTTGGATCTTGTCAAAAAGCGCGCTCGTCATGATGGACGGTCCAGATTTGGCCACGTCCACTAAACGACAAGATAGCACTTTACGGGGATCCGCGCTGAGATAGACGGCTCAGATGATGCCACGTACTTCGGAACCGCCGAGCCGAAGCACCGAGCCATTTGAACCGAGGTGCCGAGACGCCGAGCCGGAGTGCCGGAGTACCGAACCTCACATATGGCAAAAAAGCGAGCCGAAGAACAGGAGCCACTCGATCTCTCCGAAAATCACGCTGCGCCCTGATCAAGGGCCCTGATGACGCCACGTCATAAATGGGTATTTAAAATCAATTTTAATTTATTTTAACCGTTTTATTTATTTAAAAATTGCGAAAAAATCACCAAAAATTCGGGAAAATTCACTGGAAAATCTAGAGAATAATTATGAATTCAGGGTAATATTTTCGAATCCCTGAACAAACAATTATTGACTAGAATGTATCGTGAGGGCCCCCGGACGGCTGGTTAACACATCGCAAAATTAAATAAATAATCCGAAAAAGTAGATAAAGACCGTTGGGCACTCAGAAATGCTTAAAAACAAATTGCAACTTCCAAAAACACACTACTACCCCCTTTAAGATTCGAAACCCTCCATT
Organism: Hemerocallis citrina; assembly: GCA_017893485.1. Taxonomy (NCBI): domain Eukaryota; kingdom Viridiplantae; phylum Streptophyta; class Magnoliopsida; order Asparagales; family Asphodelaceae; genus Hemerocallis; species Hemerocallis citrina. The sequence continues at coordinate 107,004,459 of CM030368.1, forward strand.
TGGACTCCGATACAGCTCCACCAACCATTAGAACAGTTAAACTACTCCTCAAAGGCTGATCGAACTCAGTCTTTAGGAGTGGGGGGCTCGTGATATGGCTAAAAATGGGGTTAAATCGGAACCGTCCAGAGGGATCACGAATCTTGAGGCACAGGGGCAGGGCAGTAATTTCACCTTCTGACGGGTCTGAAGCGGGTACTGGTTATCTTCCCCGAAAATCCACTTACCCGCGAACGGATCCACCTTAATCGGGTACGGGTTTCAACCCGCAGCAAACCCAGCTCAGAAGGGATAGAATTAGAGTTCCTGATTAATATTAATCAACGGCCCTAATTCGTGCCTATCCTTTCACCGGGATTTGGGATTAAATCCTTTATCTGATTACAGGGAATATACTCTATCAGATTACATTCCTAATCTGTTCACAGGAAGAAGATTCCATATCAGATCACAGGGATTACATTCCTAATCCGTTCCCTAAGACGCCTATAAATACCCCCCACCCATCTCCATTAAGAGGTAATCAATCTTTCACCAGTTTTTACGCTCTTTCATAGTCTGCCAGATTACTGACTTGAGCATCGGAGGGTGCGTCGCCGGGAATAACCCCGGTGTCTCGCACTTTTTGCAGGTGCACGGCGGGAACGGCGATCGAGGCCCGACGGAACAGGTACGCAGGTCTTTCTATTCAGTTTCCCCAAGAATCCACAAGTTCTATCTGTGTGCCCCCACACCAAATTTAGCGGCAACAGTATGAATATTTCATGTGAGATATGAAAGTTGGGTAATTGTGTATACTTTCACCCTGTTTTGGCGGAAGTGGATTTTGATGCGCTGTTTGCAAGATATGCATGATTTTGTACAGCGGTGTTGAAGAATTCCAGATCCATCAGAACTGTGTTATGTATTATTTTCTATTTTCGAAAACATATCTACACTTACTGGAAAAATATGAAAATTTATATTTTGAGACTATACATATAGGGGATTACCCCAGATTTTTCGTGGATTTAATTAATGATGTTGTATACTGTTTTCATGCGTTTAAGTTATTCCCCTGTTTTCTGGCTGTACATGAAAACTGTGTTGAATTGTGTTTTGAGTCGTGATGTTGTGAAATAGCATATAGATTTATTATACTCGTTAGAAGCGTGTGGAAGTCTAGTTTCCAGATCCTTTGACGGATTATGATTTTCCTGTCTGTAGATCTTTGGATCACTGTTTATGTACAGACTGGTCTTGCTGTCCTGTTTATAAACATACGCTAGTTTGCTCGTATTTGTGAATGTTTTGCACCTATACTTGCTGATCTAATTCCCTGAGACTAAACCTGATTATGACCTGTTAGTTGACATTATTTAGCACACTCTCATGCCTGTGGATAATATAAATACTAAAAGTAATCAAGCCGGGGTTTATGGGACAGATCTAGTAGAGGGAAAGCATAGAAACGTGTACTTGGAGGCGGACCAATGGGTTCGAACTGTTCTGTTACTGATTACCTGAATACATGCTTCCCTATAAGAAGGTTTACTCGGAGGCGGACCACTAGGTTCGAACTGTTACTGTTACTGATTACCTGACTGCACACTTCCCTATAGGAAGGTGTACTCGGAGGCGGACCACTAGGTTCGAACTGTTCCTGTTACTGTTACTGATACCTAAGTACACTGCCCTATAATATCCCCTACGAAATCTAAAGCGAAACTGTTTTGTTGTAGCAACCATGTAGTAAAAACTGGGATGCATGTCGTGCTACCTAGATAGTAATCACACAAGACTTACATAAATCTAAATCTGTTTCTGAATTTGTTTCTGAGGTCTAAATCTGAATCTGATATATGGAAATCTGAATCTGAATCTGAATACCTATTATCTGAAATCTGTTATCTGATTTACCTGACATATCTAAATATCTGATTTACCTGACATATCTGAATATCTGATTTACCTGACATATCTGAATATCTGTTTACCTGACATATCTGTTATATGACACTTGACACTTAATATCTGAGACATATGCTAGGATACTATGTTAGTTGAGTTTACCATACCATATTAGGTCTGTTTCTGATGTTAGTTAGAACTGTTTAGTTTTCCCATGTGCTTGTATCCTATTCTATTTGTGATCCGGACTTACCATTGACGGGTACTGTGTTTTCTTCTTTTCCTTTTTCCTGCATTCGATGATTTGCAGATTTTGGAGGACAGGTTCCTAAAGGTATTGGCAAGATGAGGGGATAGAGGCTGAAATTTTACTATTATTATGATTTTTGTTTCATGCTAGAACATTATTTTGTATTCGTGAGACTTGGGTTATGTATGTATTTTGGGACTTGGATATTATTGTAATTGGGCGATGTGACCCAGAAAATTTGTTTTTCCAGACTCTGTTTATTTGAGAACATGGTATTTGATTTCAAGTAATTACTGTTGGTAAATTTGATTCAATATTGCATATTGGTTCCACTTTTTGCTTCCGACTCTGATATACTGTCTGTGATATGTTGTAAAGATTCTTGAAACAGCTTAAGGATGATTATAATCATTCGCTGGACTTTTGTTGCGTGCCCGTATTCTGTATTTTTGGAAAGCGGGGCGTGACAGGGTTTTTAGTGGTATCAGAGCATCAGGTTTGGCTAATGTATTAGTTGACTAATATATTAGACAAGCTTGGCTCGATCTGGAATCTGCACAACATTTCACCAACCATACATGCATAAGTGAATTATTACCAACAGTGATCTGGATACTAGTCTTATTCCATTCATTTGATCCCTTCTTATTCGATTTCTTTGATTCCTTGTTTCTTCCGTTTATTTTAGTCGTTCTCATTTGTTGATTGTTTATTGGGTATAGTTTCGTTCTTTTCGTACCCATATTTCTTTGATTCTTTCATTCGTCTTCATTGTTGACTCATTTTGAGTATCGTGCTAGTTATTTCTTTCCGGCCATATTCTCTTCAAATTCTGCTTGTACCTCTCGTTCCTCCTCTTTCATATTCAATTCTTTGATTCTTATTTTCCTTCATCTCTTGTAGTTGTCCCCCTTTGTTGACTCTTCATTGAGTATAAAATCCATTCTTCTCTTGCCTATATTTTCTTTATAATATATATATATTTCTGAATATTTTGTGTATTTCGATTATTAATTATTATATTTTGGATCTTCTATAAAATTATTTTCTAAAATTTTATTATTTCTAATAACTGTGTATTTTAATATCACAAATTTTCAAAACGTATCTTCGTACTAAAATTGAGCAATCAATATCTAAGTATGTGTGGAAGATTGCATCATTTCGTTCATCGTTTTGTTGCAACTGGATGTCGAGATGGCAAACATGCAACTAGACATCAATGGAGGCAAATTGCAACTGGATACCGGTGAGGTAAAATGTGCACCCGAATATCCAGATGGTAAGCTGCAACCTGTTGTTGGGATGGCAAACCTGCAACTTGATGTCGAGAATGCAAGACTACAGATGGATATAAATGAGGCGAACCCACATCAAAGGATTTCTACTATTATTATTATCGTTTTCCTTATTATTATTAGTATTATTATTATTTTCGTTATTACTATTACTATTATTAGTGTTGTATTTTCTTACTATTTTAATTTTGATGTTGATGTTGAATTACTTTCACTAAATTGATGAACCCCAAATTATTTTCTGGCTTGTATTATTATCCTTACGAGTATTGTTAATATTTTATTATTAATTTTTACCAGTATATTTATGATGATTATTATTTTTATTATTTCTGTTATTATTATTTTATTATGTGTGGATTTTTGTATTTTTAATATTATTTTTGTTAATGCCCATTAGTTCTGACCTAATTATTTCAATTAAATCCCTCATCTCAACCCCAATTGTATTCTGTTATCTCATTCTTTTCTTCCTGCTCGGATCGTTGCTGGGTGTCGCGTGGTCTACAACGATATGTCTGCGGCTTGGAACATCACCATCAGAGTGGCGCAGCGGAAGTGTGGTGGGCCCATAACCCACAGGTCTCAGAATCATATTGGTGCTTATCCTTCCTTGCCTTGTTTGGATCCCTCTATCTCTTTCAATTGTTCTCATCCGTTGACTTATTAGTTGATTTAATTCTTCTCTGTCTTTTCTCTCCTTGATTTCAGTTCTGACTACTCCTTTATTGCTTTGTTATCTGGTGTTAATTATTTCCTTTTGATACTGTTCATTCTCTTTCTGCGTGCCATTGATCCATTGATATCAACTTCCTTCTTTTATGGTATTGTCTCTACTTTGTTGCCCTTCCCCAGTTTGTTTTTGTCTTGTCCTATGTACCGCCTACGCAAATTTCGAGGACGAAATTTTGTTGTAAGGTGGGTAGGATTGTAACCCCTGTTTTTCGCTTTTGGTATTTTTTGAGGGTATTTTTCATTTTAGTGAATTATTATTTTCCATTGTATTTTCGAAACAATAAATTTAATTATTTTTTCTATAATATTTTTCTAGCAGTTTTGACCTCCTTTTTGCTGTTTGTGCGCCGTTTGGCCGTTTTTCGACATTTTGAGCTCTTTTCCTCAATTTCTAGATTCCGTTCATGTATAAATATTATTTTAGGGTCATGGTGGATTTTTAGAAGAGTTTTGGCCAATTTGAGATTTTTGACTCTTAAGGAGATTTTTTAGGAGCCATAGGATTCATTATATTTTGTAACTCCATTTGAAATCTACCCAATATCCATTACCCAATTGTATACCTAATTAATCCTATTGATATCCACTACCCATTAACCCACATCTAACCCATATAAATATCCCCTAATATCCTCTAAACCTAATTATAATCTCTTTCCCTCTCCTTATACCATCCCGGCCTCCTTTTTCCCCTCCAACTTGATCCGGCCTGCACCATTTCCCTTCCAAAACTGAGCCATCCTCTCTCCTACTCCTTGCAAATCCCACCATACAATCCACCATCCATCCATACAAACCTCCATACATCAAAACCCTACCTTTTCCTCTTTCTTGTTGCCGGCACCATCCAAGGCAGCACCCAACCATCCCAAAACAGCCCCTACACGTCCCCCTCGCTGATTTGACAAGTGGGCATCTCCCACTTTGGTTTGTGCTTCAAGGAGTCGATCGTAGGCAAGATTCGGTTCGTGGGTTTCGCTCGAAATCGTGTTAGAAGGCGTCTTGCTCGTGGGTTTTCTTTGAAAGGCTTGGATTCGTCGCGTTCGTCATCTCACAAAGGCAAGTAACTTGTACTTAAATTTCTTAGGTTGATACAAGTAGAAAGTTCACACATAGGATAGGTTGAGACTAGAGACGGACAAAGATCATATTTTTAATTGTGGATTTCGTCTCTATTGTTCAAAACAGGCCATAGACGACTTAGGACATGGAGTTCGATAGGATTGTGCCTTAGGTTTCACCCAAACGCGATTGTTATCGCGTATGTGACATATTGTATACCCGATGTATGTTTGAACACCCATATGAGAAATACTAGATTTTGACATGTTAGATATCCTCCATTATGACATTTGGACCATGGGTAGACAGCGTTTTGAATTTGGAAGAGTTTTGATGATTTTTGAGGAGTTATGACGTTTTGAAGTTTAGTTGAGAAATCTGGAAATTGGGATTGTACTGGATTGATTGTTGTTTTTACCTAGATTAGAGTCCAAATCTTAACATGGCTATTTCTGAGTAATTTGTAGAGAATTGAATCTAATTTCTAATCCCACTGATTTCACCCTGTTTGGATTTCGTATGAATTAGTTATGATTATTTTAGTAACTGTATGCCGGTAGTTCCCAGATTCATTTCGGGGTAGATTTTTTCACCAATTTATTTTCAAGATCCAAGTTAGACCTAATTTCATGCCACAAGATTTTGTCCAGTGTTTCAATATGATGTTAGGTAGTTCTCTGATTTTTTTGATAATTAAAAGATGAGTTTTGAGCGATGCCTTATATCCTTTTCTATAGATCGCTTTTGCTGTAAACTGCGTGTGATTGTATGTTGAATGCCGTGTTCACCTTATTTCTAATTAATGTATGAATATTTCATGTGAGATATGAAAGTTGGGTAATTGTGTATACTTTCACCCTGTTTTGGCGGAAGTGGATTTTGATGCGCTGTTTGCAAGATATGCATGATTTTGTACAGCGGTGTTGAAGAATTCCAGATCCATCAGAACTGTGTTATGTATTATTTTCTATTTTCGAAAACATATCTACACTTACTGGAAAAATATGAAAATTTATATTTTGAGACTATACATATAGGGGATTACCCCAGATTTTTCGTGGATTTAATTAATGATGTTGTATACTGTTTTCATGCGTTTAAGTTATTCCCCTGTTTTCTGGCTGTACATGAAAACTGTGTTGAATTGTGTTTTGAGTCGTGATGTTGTGAAATAGCATATAGATTTATTATACTCGTTAGAAGCGTGTGGAAGTCTAGTTTCCAGATCCTTTGACGGATTATGATTTTCCTGTCTGTAGATCTTTGGATCACTGTTTATGTACAGACTGGTCTTGCTGTCCTGTTTATAAACATACGCTAGTTTGCTCGTATTTGTGAATGTTTTGCACCTATACTTGCTGATCTAATTCCCTGAGACTAAACCTGATTATGACCTGTTAGTTGACATTATTTAGCACACTCTCATGCCTGTGGATAATATAAATACTAAAAGTAATCAAGCCGGGGTTTATGGGACAGATCTAGTAGAGGGAAAGCATAGAAACGTGTACTTGGAGGCGGACCAATGGGTTCGAACTGTTCTGTTACTGATTACCTGAATACATGCTTCCCTATAAGAAGGTTTACTCGGAGGCGGACCACTAGGTTCGAACTGTTACTGTTACTGATTACCTGACTGCACACTTCCCTATAGGAAGGTGTACTCGGAGGCGGACCACTAGGTTCGAACTGTTCCTGTTACTGTTACTGATACCTAAGTACACTGCCCTATAATATCCCCTACGAAATCTAAAGCGAAACTGTTTTGTTGTAGCAACCATGTAGTAAAAACTGGGATGCATGTCGTGCTACCTAGATAGTAATCACACAAGACTTACATAAATCTAAATCTGTTTCTGAATTTGTTTCTGAGGTCTAAATCTGAATCTGATATATGGAAATCTGAATCTGAATCTGAATACCTATTATCTGAAATCTGTTATCTGATTTACCTGACATATCTAAATATCTGATTTACCTGACATATCTGAATATCTGATTTACCTGACATATCTGAATATCTGTTTACCTGACATATCTGTTATATGACACTTGACACTTAATATCTGAGACATATGCTAGGATACTATGTTAGTTGAGTTTACCATACCATATTAGGTCTGTTTCTGATGTTAGTTAGAACTGTTTAGTTTTCCCATGTGCTTGTATCCTATTCTATTTGTGATCCGGACTTACCATTGACGGGTACTGTGTTTTCTTCTTTTCCTTTTTCCTGCATTCGATGATTTGCAGATTTTGGAGGACAGGTTCCTAAAGGTATTGGCAAGATGAGGGGATAGAGGCTGAAATTTTACTATTATTATGATTTTTGTTTCATGCTAGAACATTATTTTGTATTCGTGAGACTTGGGTTATGTATGTATTTTGGGACTTGGATATTATTGTAATTGGGCGATGTGACCCAGAAAATTTGTTTTTCCAGACTCTGTTTATTTGAGAACATGGTATTTGATTTCAAGTAATTACTGTTGGTAAATTTGATTCAATATTGCATATTGGTTCCACTTTTTGCTTCCGACTCTGATATACTGTCTGTGATATGTTGTAAAGATTCTTGAAACAGCTTAAGGATGATTATAATCATTCGCTGGACTTTTGTTGCGTGCCCGTATTCTGTATTTTTGGAAAGCGGGGCGTGACAGGGTTTTTAGTGGTATCAGAGCATCAGGTTTGGCTAATGTATTAGTTGACTAATATATTAGACAAGCTTGGCTCGATCTGGAATCTGCACAACATTTCACCAACCATACATGCATAAGTGAATTATTACCAACAGTGATCTGGATACTAGTCTTATTCCATTCATTTGATCCCTTCTTATTCGATTTCTTTGATTCCTTGTTTCTTCCGTTTATTTTAGTCGTTCTCATTTGTTGATTGTTTATTGGGTATAGTTTCGTTCTTTTCGTACCCATATTTCTTTGATTCTTTCATTCGTCTTCATTGTTGACTCATTTTGAGTATCGTGCTAGTTATTTCTTTCCGGCCATATTCTCTTCAAATTCTGCTTGTACCTCTCGTTCCTCCTCTTTCATATTCAATTCTTTGATTCTTATTTTCCTTCATCTCTTGTAGTTGTCCCCCTTTGTTGACTCTTCATTGAGTATAAAATCCATTCTTCTCTTGCCTATATTTTCTTTATAATATATATATATTTCTGAATATTTTGTGTATTTCGATTATTAATTATTATATTTTGGATCTTCTATAAAATTATTTTCTAAAATTTTATTATTTCTAATAACTGTGTATTTTAATATCACAAATTTTCAAAACGTATCTTCGTACTAAAATTGAGCAATCAATATCTAAGTATGTGTGGAAGATTGCATCATTTCGTTCATCGTTTTGTTGCAACTGGATGTCGAGATGGCAAACATGCAACTAGACATCAATGGAGGCAAATTGCAACTGGATACCGGTGAGGTAAAATGTGCACCCGAATATCCAGATGGTAAGCTGCAACCTGTTGTTGGGATGGCAAACCTGCAACTTGATGTCGAGAATGCAAGACTACAGATGGATATAAATGAGGCGAACCCACATCAAAGGATTTCTACTATTATTATTATCGTTTTCCTTATTATTATTAGTATTATTATTATTTTCGTTATTACTATTACTATTATTAGTGTTGTATTTTCTTACTATTTTAATTTTGATGTTGATGTTGAATTACTTTCACTAAATTGATGAACCCCAAATTATTTTCTGGCTTGTATTATTATCCTTACGAGTATTGTTAATATTTTATTATTAATTTTTACCAGTATATTATGATGATTATTATTTTTATTATTTCTGTTATTATTATTTTATTATGTGTGGATTTTTGTATTTTTAATATTATTTTTGTTAATGCCCATTAGTTCTGACCTAATTATTTCAATTAAATCCCTCATCTCAACCCCAATTGTATTCTGTTATCTCATTCTTTTCTTCCTGCTCGGATCGTTGCTGGGTGTCGCGTGGTCTACAACGATATGTCTGCGGCTTGGAACATCACCATCAGAGTGGCGCAGCGGAAGTGTGGTGGGCCCATAACCCACAGGTCTCAGAATCATATTGGTGCTTATCCTTTCTTGCCTTGTTTGGATCCCTCTATCTCTTTCAATTGTTCTCATCCGTTGACTTATTAGTTGATTTAATTCTTCTCTGTCTTTTCTCTCCTTGATTTCAGTTCTGACTACTCCTTTATTGCTTTGTTATCTGGTGTTAATTATTTCCTTTTGATACTGTTCATTCTCTTTCTGCGTGCCATTGATCCATTGATATCAACTTCCTTCTTTTATGGTATTGTCTCTACTTTGTTGCCCTTCCCCAGTTTGTTTTTGTCTTGTCCTATGTACCGCCTACGCAAATTTCGAGGACGAAATTTTGTTGTAAGGTGGGTAGGATTGTAACCCCTGTTTTTCGCTTTTGGTATTTTTTGAGGGTATTTTTCATTTTAGTGAATTATTATTTTCCATTGTATTTTCGAAACAATAAATTTAATTATTTTTTCTATAATATTTTTCTAGCAGTTTTGACCTCCTTTTTGCTGTTTGTGCGCCGTTTGGCCGTTTTTCGACATTTTGAGCTCTTTTCCTCAATTTCTAGATTCCGTTCATGTATAAATATTATTTTAGGGTCATGGTGGATTTTTAGAAGAGTTTTGGCCAATTTGAGATTTTTGACTCTTAAGGAGATTTTTTAGGAGCCATAGGATTCATTGTATTTTGTAACTCCATTTGAAATCTACCCAATATCCATTACCCAATTGTATACCTAATTAATCCTATTGATATCCACTACCCATTAACCCACATCTAACCCATATAAATATCCCCTAATATCCTCTAAACCTAATTATAATCTCTTTCCCTCTCCTTATACCATCCCGGCCTCCTTTTTCCCCACCAACTTGATCCGGCCTGCACCATTTCCCTTCCAAAACTGAGCCATCCTCTCTCCTACTCCTTGCAAATCCCACCATACAATCGACCATCCATCCATACAAACCTCCATACATCAAAACCCTACCTTTTCCTCTTTCTTGTGGCTGGCACCATCCAAGGCAGCACCCAACCATCCCAAAATAGCCCCTACACCTCCCCCTCGCTGATTTGACAAGTGGGCATCTCCCACTTTGGTTCGTGCTTCAAGGAGTCGATCGTAGGCAAGATTCGGTTCGTGGGTTTCGCTCGAAATCGTGTTAGAAGGCGTCTTGCTCGTGGGTTTTCTTTGAAAGGCTTGGATTCGTCGCGTTCGTCATCTCACAAAGGCAAGTAACTTGTACTTAAATTTCTTAGGTTGATACAAGTAGAAAGTTCACACATAGGATAGGTTGAGACTAGAGACGGACAAAGATCATATTTTTAATTGTGGGTTTCGTCTCTATTGTTCAAAACAGGCCATAGACGACTTAGGACATGGAGTTCGATAGGATTGTGCCTTAGGTTTCACCCAAACGCGATTGTTATCGCGTATGAGACATATTGTATACCCGATGTATGTTTGAACACCCATATGAGAAATACTAGATTTTGACATGTTAGATATCCTCCATTATGACATTTGGACCATGGGTAGACAGCGTTTTGAATTTGGAAGAGTTTTGATGATTTTTGAGGAAGTTATGACGTTTTGAAGTTTAGTTGAGAAATCTGGAAATTGGGATTGTACTGGATTGATTGTTGTTTTTACCTGGATTAGATTCCGAATCTCAACACTATTTCTGAGTAATTTGTAGAGAATTGAATCTAATTTCTAATCCCACTGATTTCACCCTGTTTGGAGTTCGTATGAATTAGTTATGATTATTTTAGTAACTGTATGCCGGTAGTTCCCAGATTCATTTCGGGGTAGATTTTATCACCAATTTATTTTTAAGATCCAAGTTAGACCTAATTTCATGCCACAAGATTTTGTCCAGTGTTTCAATATGATGTTAGGTTGTTCTCTGATTTTTGTTATAATTAAAAGATGAGTTTTGAGCAATGCCTTACATCCTTTTCTATAGATCGCTTTTGCTGTAAACTGCGTGTGATTTTATGTTGAATGCCGTGTTCACCTTATTTCTAATTAATGTATGAATATTTCATGTGAGATATGAAAGTTGGGTAATTGTGTATACTTTCACCCTGTTTTGGCGGAAGTGGATTTTGATGCGCTGTTTGCAAGATATGCATGATTTTGTACAGCGGTGTTGAAGAATTCCAGATCCATCAGAACTGTGTTATGTATTATTTTCTATTTTCGAAAACATATCTACACTTACTGGAAAAATATGAAAATTTATATTTTGAGACTATACATATAGGGGATTACCCCAGATTTTTCGTGGATTTAATTAATGATGTTGTATACTGTTTTCATGCGTTTAAGTTATTCCCCTATTTTCTGGCTGTACATGAAAACTGTGTTGAATTGTGTTTTGAGTCGTGATGTTGTGAAATAGCATATAGATTTATTATACTCGTTAGAAGCGTGTGGAAGTCTAGTTTCCAGATCCTTTGACGGATTATGATTTTCCTGTCTGTAGATCTTTGGATCACTGTTTATGTACAGACTGGTCTTGCTGTCCTGTTTATAAACATACGCTAGTTTGCTCGTATTTGTGAATGTTTTGCACCTATACTTGCTGATCTAATTCCCTGAGACTAAACCTGATTATGACCTGTTAGTTGACATTATTTAGCACACTCTCATGCCTGTGGATAATATAAATACTAAAAGTAATCAAGCCGGGGTTTATGGGACAGATCTAGTAGAGGGAAAGCATAGAAACGTGTACTTGGAGGCGGACCAATGGGTTCGAACTGTTCTGTTACTGATTACCTGACTACATGCTTCCCTATAAGAAGGTGTACTCAGAGGCGGACCACTAGGTTCGAACTGTTACTGTTACTGATTACCTGACTGCACACTTCCCTATAGGAAGGTGTACTCGGAGGCGGACCACTAGGTTCGAACTGTTCCTGTTACTGTTACTGATACCTAAGTACACTGCCCTATAATATCCCCTACGAAATCTAAAGCGAAACTGTTTTGTTGTAGCAACCTTGTAGTAAAAACTGGGATGCATGTCGTGCTACCTAGATAGTAATCACACAAGACTTACATAAATCTAAATCTGTTTTTGAATTTGTTTCTGAGGTCTAAATCTGAATCTGATATATGGAAATCTGAATCTGAATCTGAATACCTATTATCTGAAATCTGTTATCTGATTTACCTGACATATCTGAATATCTGATTTACCTGACATATCTGAATATCTGTTTACCTGACATATCTGTTATATGACACTTGACACTTAATATCTGAGACATATGCTAGGATACTATGTTAGTTGAGTTTACCATACCATATTAGGTCTGTTTCTGATGTTAGTTAGATCTGTTTAGTTTTCCCATGTGCTTGTATCCTATTCTATTTGTGACCCGAACTTGCCATTGACGGGTACTGTGTTTTCTTCTTTTCCTTTTTCCTGCATTCGATGATTTGCAGATTTTGGAGGACAGGTTCCTAAAGGTATTGGCAAGATGAGGGGATAGAGGCTGAAATTTTACTATTATTATGATTTTTGTTTCATGCTAGAACATTATTTTGTATTCGTGAGACTTGGGTTATGTATGTATTTTGGGACTTGGATATTATTGTAATTGGGCGATGTGACCCAGAATATTTGTTTTTCCAGACTCTGTTTATTTGAGAACATGGTATTTGATTTCAAGTAATTACTGTTGGTAAATTTGATTCGATATTGCATATTGGTTCCACTTTTTGCTTCCGACTCTGATATACTGTCTGTGATATGTTGTAAAGATTCTTGAAACAGCTTAAGGATGATTATAATCATTCGCTGGACTTTTGTTGCGTGCCCGTATTCTGTATTTTTGGAAAGCGGGGCGTGACAACTTTAGAGGTTGAAATTTACCCAAGTGAATATTCATGTAAATCTTCCATTACATTTGAAATCAATCAGAGAACTCGGTGAAATTTTCTACATGAGCAATCAAAAGAAGCATAAAAAATCTGAAAATTTCTAAAATTTACAAACATGAAATCTGAAAATCTAAATTTCTGGGTAGAGAGAGAGATATCTGAAAAGGTGAAGAGATTAGAGAGATATAGTAATAAAGTGAGGAAGATTTTTATTTTGGGAGGAAAACTTTTTGGGGGAAAATGTCTTTTATGTAGTACCCAAAAAATAATTAATAATTATTTTGTACAACAATATTTGGTATATAAATAGTGTTGCATTATTTTGGTACAACAATATTTTGCATATGAATATTGTTGCACGTGCTAATAAAATTTTGTCTCGCTTGATTGTGTTGTATGTGATATTTTATAAGTTGTATGGTATGGATTCAACTCAAATGAATTCAAATTGAGCTAATAGGACTCAACCATACAATTTGTTTATGCTATGCACACGTGCACATCTATTACGTGGATGACAAGTGAATACATTGTCATATGACACATGATACACCTACAAATATGAACAAGGAAAACCCACAATTTTTGACTTGGAAAGATCCTACAATTTTGACCTAGGATATAGATTATGTGTAACCCTAACCCTGGGGTTATTAATTAAGTGTGACACTTAAGCATTCCTAGAGGTTTCCACACCCACTCACACAAACCCACACTCTTCCTAACCCTACCCATGTGTATGGCCGGCCACCCCCACCCTCACCCCTATATATATATGTGTATGTGCACGAAGAAACCTTACTCAATTTCCATACACTTCAGTTAATCTCCCACACTCATTTCCTACTACACTCTATACTCAATTCCATACTTCACCCTATATTCCAATAATCCCTAATTAATTCTAAGTGCTAGTTGAGCACGAAAAGAAACAAAAGCAAGATAGGAGGAGGAGAAGCAAGTTTTCAAGTGCATAGCAAGGTGGGTCTTCTCTTAATCCTTTGTATGTTATTGTCATGAATTGATTGATAGCTTGATGTAGTTTATGTAGAAATTGTTGCGAATATTCATGTACATAACACCATAGATAGAATTGTGGGGTATGTTAGAAAAGAAGATATGTAGATGAGATTGCTAGTAGATGAAATTGTTAGAAAAGAAAAGATATAGTTGCTGTGGAAATTAAATTCAAAACGAAAGGTTGAATTCTAGGGCTTGCTTATTGGATTCATAATCTTGTATCAGTTGTGTGAGAAAACATATTCATATTAGGATTTTGTGGTAGAGTTTATGCATGAAATAATTCGCACGTAAGTTGTTTGATAAAACGCCCAAATGAAGATATAAACGTAGTAGAACAATATGCTATGAGAAATAAAGTTGCAATTGAGATTTTAAATATAAGTTACTACATACACATATGTGAAATAACGTAGTGCGGGAGATAATTTTAATAAGTATAAGTTGCCTATGAAGTGTTCGATGAATTGTCTCAATGAAATATATGAATGTGTGCATGTGTATGATATACAGTATAATTAATAAGATGGTTGGGATTACCATACTTGCTATGTAGGATAGGTAAGATAACTACCCTCATTTCATGTATGATAGTGTTGAATATTGTGTATACTAGTTGGTACAAGTTTGGGCCCGAATAACCTTTGGAACGGGTTGAGAAGAGCTTATTAATGGTAGTTTTGTTATATGGTGTTGCCATTCCAAAGTGTTAATTGTTGTTGTTCGTTTAGGCCGGAATTGGGCTAAGTATGGGTGAACTTCATGGCGTAATTTGAATGGTCAAGTTAGATACTAGTTAATTCGAGTTGGAACTTGTTGCTAAGTTGATTAACATGTGAAACTAGGTTGGAGTCGGGTAAAGCTATCAAATTAATGAACCGATGTAGTACAATCACATTCACTAGTTCTACATTGTAGTAGTTTTAGTTTGGGTGACCACTGTTATAAGGACAGACACTAGTTGGGCGTGTGCTCACATGTCAAGGGGACACGTACGGCGTCGTCTCGTCTGGGATACGTGCGGCATTGTCTCAACTGTTAATTTCTGGAATCTAGTGATAAAAATAGGACACCGTCCTGTCGAAATGTAAGGGATGGACTGTTAGCATTCGATGGTAGTCTCATATCAAATACACAGCGGAAAAATTACAAAAAAATATCGAAATCTAGTAATGGATCCATACGAAAATCATAAATCATGTTTAGGAGTTATACCTTGAAGATGGATCTCCTGTCTCCAGTTAATGTTGATCACAGCACTGCAATATTGCTGTGCCGCTACGGTATCCACACGAACGGACAAATCAAGCTTTCCCTCACGCAGCGATGCTAGCTGCGGAAAGGGGATATTCCTTACGATCTCTCTCTCTCTCACACACAATTTCTGTGATGGCTAGGGTTTTCTCATGTAACACTTTTCCACAGATACGTATCATATATATAGCTGTAGAAAATCAACCCTAAAAGAGTAATGAGGCTGTTCGACTCGCAATCTGACCTGGTTCAGATTCGTGTGTTGGCCTTTGAACTTTAGTCAGCCCATTTAATCTAATTAAATGTCTAACCAATGTCAGAAGTCCAAGTCTTACTTGGATCCCCAATTAAATTCATCTTATGAATTTAAATTCAATTTCGATCCATTCTAAGTGTGTGACCCTGTAGGTTCTCGTTACGTTGACAGTAATACCAAAATCATATTCTAGTATTACAAACAGTGAGCGGTATCTAGCAATACATCACTGCTAATTAAGTAACGGGAATGTCAGTGATTAGACATAACCTATTCGTGGCCAATGTTACGATGTAGTCTAGTTCCTTTGTCCAGATATTTTAATTGACCACAAGGCAGAGCGTGCCACCTTTGTATAGTTCAATATTTGGTTTCTTGATATCCGAGTAGACTTACTAAAACAAATGAGCTCAATATCTCATATTAACTCATTTGAGCATGACCATGTATTTTGTAGTCTCATTCAATCCAGGGCCCATAGATGTCGCACCTGTTATGTAAGAGGGACAAATCCTATCTAAGTCACTCACATCCCTCCACATGATTTGTAGTATATCAAATAGTTGACTTTATAATCACCTTATTATAGGCAACATTTAATGACATTAAAATATATAATTTCTCATGTAGGAAACTGTAGTGACTTCAAGTCAAATGACTGCATACACCATGGTCACTGTGAGAATTACTTATGACACTCACGTAACGATCCATGCAATGTTCTCATGGTGGGTCAGTCCAGTACATTATTACTCTAATTGTACCCATGTGAAGACTTGATATCTCATATCCATGACCCGTGAGATATGGTCATCAGTCTACGCACATACTAGTCTCTATGTATTATTGTTGTCCTAATTCACAATAATACTTGACTAAGGACATTTAAGAATAAGGTTCTGATTACAACCAATATGATCTCACAATCAAGTCATGCATTTGATATCCCATGGTACTGAACCTACTATTCTAAGGACTTTATTATGTTCATTTAATCACAATAAAAAACACAATAATTGAAATGTCTCATATATAAAATAAATATCATGATACAATGTAAACTAGTAATGTCAATACATAACTGGCCTCTAGGGAATACTCCAACATGGACCCCTATGAGTACGACTATGTTTTGAGTTATCCATACGAACAAGGAGCAAGAGTGTAATTCTGAGTCTCTAGCGAAGTAGGGAAAAGCCCTACCGATTCTCCTTATGTTCGTACAACTTTCGGTGAGGTCCGGGGGTGGAGAAAGACCGCAGGGTTCGGGCATTTCACGTGGGTGATTCTACAGGGTTATCCGAGGGTGGAGAAAAACCACAGGGACTGGGCGGAGTATGACCAGGGGGTGGAGGAAGACCGCAGGGTTCGGGCACTCCATGTGGGTAATTCTACAGGGTTGTCCGATGGCGGAGAAAGACCATAAGGTCTCGACATACACAATGACATGATCATGAACATTTCATACTGCAGAGGCAGAACTGGACGGAACAACTGCAACCTCACTAGTCACTAAATAAATGTCAGAAATAAGGTAATAATACAAGAGTAAGTTTGCATTGCGAATGATCAAACCCTGTAATCAAAAGTACGTACAAGCTTGATTGGGGGTTCCAATCAAGTGTGCATTAGAATAAGAGCATCTTGTGAGATTCTAGGTCATGACATACACTGACACATCTGTTTGTATGACTTTCACATTTTTTTGTTGCATTAACATTGATTGTTGAGGATTTTGGAGAACGCAGGTTTCGTCCATATTGCGTCAGTTGCATTCAACTAATGTACCCACAGTTCGTTAGTTGCAGGACTGATCGTGGGAGCAGGAGATTCAAGTAGTGGAGCATCGAAGTGGAGGATATAGTTTCCTCGTACAATATAAATTATTGGTGTAATTCATTATGTAAATTTATGTAAAACTACATTGTACATTATGATAATGTAATAAAAGTTTTAATTTTCTGTGACTTTCTGTGTTGTGTACTCATTGAAGTAAAGATTCTAGATATGTGTCACGAGTTTTCAGTGTATGAAAACGGGACGCTACATTTTGGGAGAGTAAATGTGAGCCATTGATTTTGTTTCAGTTGAAGGAAAGCCACTTGATACCTTTTTTTTCTTTCAAATTGCCTTGTATTTATTATATAGATAATAAAATATATTATGATAAACATCGTCCTTTCGTCGAATATTATGCAAGTGTGCAAAATTCTTGCGATTGGCACAAAGGTAGTAAACATCTATCTAGACTTGGAAGAGTGCTATAAATAAAACACAAATTTCCTCATTTTTACCAAACACCTATTTAAAGTAAAAAGAAATTGAATTTTGTCTCTCCAAAAGCAATTCCAATTGAAGTCTAAAGCTTTATTTAGTACTGTTGTGAACGAAAAATGTTTTTGTTGAAAATTAATGGTACCAAAAATATTGTTTTGGAAAGAATTATATTTAAGTTGACAATTTTCTAGTAAGTAAAAACACTTTTTGAAAAGCTAAACGTACAGTTTTAGATGATTTGAAAAAAATGATTAAAATAGTAGTTGCGGAAAAAATGCTTTTGATTCAACAAACTTTTAGTTAAGTTTGCGAAATGCATATTTTACGCCTAAAAGAGCTTTCGGATCCACAAAACACCACCAGATCAAGAACACCACTAGATCAAAAACTTCACATAGTATCTTTTCATTTGGATGGGACGGCCTTGGCATGGTCTCAGTACAGATATGAAAAAATGGTGATTTCACTAGTTGGGAGGTGTTTGTAAAGGAGGTTGACACTAGATTTGGGGTTTCACTGTTTGTAGATCATGCATGGCAATTGTTTAAGCTAACTCAGACTACTAGTTTGGCTGCTTACCAAGATCAATTTGATATGTTGATTAACAAAACGAAGGGGTTATCTGAAGAACATGTACCGAGTAATTACATATCGGGTCTAAAGCTTGACATACGAAGAGAATTCATAGCTCATAAGCCTAAGACATTGGTTGAAGCAATAGGTTTAGATAGACTGCAGGAATATACTGTAACAGATAGTCGATATCAAGGTAATAGAGGCAGCTATCAGTGTCGCCATGGAAACCTCCACCACCTAGTACACTCCCACCCTTACTTCCAACTCCAAGTGCACCCACTAACAGCCAGATAAAAAATTCACAGTCAAAATTAGCAGTGAGAAGAATTCTTCCAGCTGAATGAACAATGAGAAAGGAGAAAAGGCTTTGTTTCAACTGCGACGAGAAGTACATACCTGGTCACAAATGTCAGCATAAGTTTTTGATGCTAATGACTGAAGAAGAGGATGACAGTAATGCACAATCATCTAAAATGTTTTGCAACTTCGAGAATACTGCTTAATATGATGTCATTTCAGCTGATACAGCACCGCCAGAGATCTTTTTTCACGCTTTTTCAGGGCAGATATCCTTGCAGACCTTAAGGGTTCAAGGAATGATTACACACCAGCAGATACAAATCTTAATTGATTCGGGAAGCACCAACAATTTTATGCAGGGGAGGTTAGCAAAATTTTTAAGTCTGGCTATACAACCAGCTACTCAGTTCAAAGTGGTCGTGGGGAATGGCCAAATACTACAGTGTGAAGGGAAGTGTTTAGAAGTTCAGTGGTTATTCAAGGGCATTCTTTCCTCATTGATTTTAATATCTTGCCTATTCATGGATTAAATGTGGTGTTGGGTATACAGTGGTTGCGGCTAGGGCTGTTCATACTTTGGTTAAAACCGATTACCGAACCGAACCGAACCGAAATTTGTCAATTTGGTTCGGTTTTTCGGTTTTTCGGTTCGGTTTTGACCCGAACCGAAGTTTTTATAGAGAGTTCGGTTCGGTTTTTGGTTGGCTTTTGAATAAACCGAACCGAAATAAAAACCGAAGTTTTTGGTTGACTTTATATTTTGACAATTTGTTTTCAAATTTATGACAAGTAAATTATACATTATTCTAATTGTTAATTTTTTGTCAAAATCCCAACTTCCAAGTGAATTAGGAGATGGTTTCTAAAAGTATCAGAAAAATACAAATCTGTACAAACAGGAACGGGGTTACAGTATAGAATATTGATTCGATGGTCAATCTTTAATTTTAATTTCTATAGTTGCAGTCTCTGCATTTCTATACTTGCATATGTAGATTAGCTCAATTCTTATACATGTTGGTAAATTCTTATACATGTTACCGTAATCTAGGACTGGGCCAGTGAGGTTCAGAAAGGGTTCAAGCAATCAGACCTGACGAGTCAGTGCACGCATAGGTAGGTGCATAAGTCAGTTTTCTGATTTATTTTATTACATCTAACTGAATCAGATGGTTTATTTAACTAAGAATGAATTGTATTCGTAGGTACAAGATATACATTGAGGGGTCAGCTTGGTCTGTGAGCGAGAAATACATTCTGGCATGTGACTCGCCTGCACTGATCGTGAGTCCACATTACCAAACAAACAAGTCCTAAGCATTTTTCTTAACATTTTTTTTCTTTCTTTCTTTCTTTCTTTCTAGTAATGAGATTGTTTCGATTGTGTTTCATAAGTATTTTTCTTAACATTTTTTTTCTTTCTTTCTAGTTCGGTTAGTTCGGTTATTAACCGAACCGAACCGATAAAATTCGGTTCGGTTTAAACCGAACTTGTAGAATTTCGGTTCGGATTTCGGTTCCAGTTTTACCAAACCGAAAAGTTCGGTTCGGTTCGGTTTTTTTCGGTTCGGTTCGGTTTTGAACCGATGAACACCCCTAGTTGCGGCTGCTTGGTAAGGTGGTGTCTGACTATATAGAGATGACTATGGAGTTCAGGTATGATAATAAGACGGTGCTGCTACAAGGTAGTCTTTCTCAAATCCCTTCACAAATACAGTTGAAGTCTCTGCGTAGAGAGATAACTACCAATGCTATAGGACAGTTGTTTCATTTGGTCCTACAGGAAGAACATCAAGAGCAGAGCACCTGACATTATGGCAGTCTTGCAAGACTACGCGCCAGTGTTTGCAGAGGTAACGGGGCTTCCTCCTGCCAGAGAATTTGATCATAATCTACATTTAATACCAGGTGCATCTCCGACAAATGTCAAACCATATAAATATCCACATTTTCAAAAAAAAAATGAGATAGAAAAACAAGTTGCAAAAATGTTACAGGAAGGGATAATTTGACACAGTAGAAGCGCATTCTCCTCACCAGTGCTATTGGTCAAGAAGAAGGATGGTACGTGGAGATTTTGCGTCGATTATAGAGCTCTAAATTCAATTACTATAAGAGACAAATTTCCCATACTAATTGTAGATGAGCTATTTGATGAGCTACATGGATCAATTTTTTTTACAAAGCTGGATCTTAGAGCTGGTTATCATCAAATCAGAGTGAGGGCTGAAGATGTAGAGAAGACTGCCTTTCATACACATGAGGGTCACTACGAATTCTTAGTTATGCCCTTTGGTCTCACAAATGCACCATCTACCTTTGAGGCAACCATGAATGCAATTTTTAAACAATTTTTTAGAAAAATTGTTTTGGTCTTCTTCGATGATATTTTGATTTATAGTGCAGATTGGTTGACCCATTTACATCATCTAGCTTTGGTTTTGAGAATTTTGGAACAAAACCACTTCTATGTTAAAAAAAAGGTAAATGTGAATTTGTAAGAGAATCATTGGAATACTTAGGACATTTGATATCTGCAGATGGTGTCCAAGCATGCTCTGAGAAGGTGAAGGCTATTAGGGAGTGGCCTATTCTGAAAACTATCAAGCAATTAAGGGGTTTTTGGGTCTAGCTGGGTATTATAGAAATTTTGTACAAGGATATTGATGCGGCTTATTTCTGAGACACGTGTGGAAGCACCAGGTGTGAGTTCGAACTCAATTTGTATTGAAGGAGATTGCCGCTCGTCTGCCGACCTTCGGTTGACCTTCTGGGGCCTACGATGAGCTCGGAAAGACTTTGAAGGTTGGGCTCGGATTGGAAGGGTCGGATCCGAGGTCTTGTGTACCTGCAGACGGTCCTGAAACACCGGGGTTTGTCCCGGTGGCGGACCCTCCGACGCTCTAGTCAGTCTCTGTGAGAGAGTAGCAATAACTAGGTATATTTAAGTGGCAAAAGATTGATTACCTCCAAAAGGTGGGTGAGGGTCTAGTATTTATAGAGAATCCCAACCGGGTTTGGTTCCGCTTGGGGGCCGGGTTTGGATCCGAAAGCCCATGGGCCTGACGTGGCAGAAGGCCCAGGGGGTTTAGGGCGGTTGTGGTGATACCAGGAGTGGTATAGGGCTGACGTGGCGAAACCCTTGGCGGTATTTGGAGCTGACGTGGCCCATCGTGAGTCCTCTGTGCCTCTGGGGGAATCGGAGGGCCTAGGCTGCGCCAGGTCATCCTTCCGCCCCGCCAGAGAGGGGGGACGGCCTGAGGGACTGCTCCGAATCGGACTCCGGGGGATACTGAGGCTCGTCAGTACGAGGAAGCCGGTACTGTGAGGGCAAACACGAGGTTCGGCGCCGACCCTGAAGGGGTCCGGAGCCGAACCAGGTTATTATTCTTGTTTTTCTGAGTAGGAATTGTATTGGGCCCTGGATGGGCCTCAGGCCATTTTTACACTGTCACACAAGCCCCCCACTCCTGCAGGGGGTGCGGGAGCTAGCCGTGGAGGAGTGCTCATGGTTGTAGAAAATGGGATGGTGAGTCATTGGATCTTCGTGAGAAGAGTACCCTGGTGCCAGACCCGACCCCGAGCCGGTCGAGGGATTATGGGCCAACAAGGGGGGTGGCGAGCCGTTGGCCTTCCTGAGAAGACCACCCTGGTGCCAGACCTGACCTCGAGCTTGGCGAGGGATTACTGGAAGGCAAGGGCGATGGCGAGCCGTGAAGCCTTCCTGAGAAGACTCCCCTGGTGCCGGACCCGACCTCGAGCTGATCGAGGGATTATGGGCCAACAAGGGGGGTGGCGAGCCGTTGGCCTTCCTGAGAAGACCTCCCTGGTGCCAGACCTGACCTCGAGCTTGGCGAGGGATTACTGGAAGGCAAGGGCGATGGCGAGCCGTGAAGCCTTCCTGAGAAGACTCCCCTGGTGCTGGATCCGACCTCGAGCTGATCGAGGGATTATGGGCCAACAAGGGGGGTGGCGAGCCGTTGGCCTTCCTGAGAAGACCTCCCTGGTGCCAGACCTGACCTCGAGCTTGGCGAGGGATTACTGGAAGGCAAGGGCGATGGCGAGCCGTGAAGCCTTCCTGAGAAGACTACCCTGGTGCTAGACCTGACCCCGAGCTGGCCGAGGGATTTCGGGCTAACAAGGGGGATGGCGACCGGTTGGCGCCCCAGAGTGACTGAGCGGGGATATCCCACCATTCGTGTGGAGTATTGAAGGCTCTCCGAGAATGGTGTGATGGTCCAATTTCCTAGGGGCATTTATTGGCGCCGCCTAATAAATGTAGATGGTGCATGGTTTTCCGTTGATTGACCTTCCCTGCGCCTCAACGGTTAGTCCCTGGGGGAGGTTATAAATACCTCTCCCCTCCATTGTAGGTATGATCAAAACAGGGGTGGCCCATTGGCTCTCAGAGGTGTCTGCTTCGGCGGACGCCTGTCTTTGGCTAATATTTTCGACCCTAGCAGCATCGGAGAGATGGTTACTCTGCCGCCCTGATCTTCTCTTGGATCTGATGGACCTTGATATGGTGGCCAGATCTACGGGAGATCAGGGCGAGAGGGGTGACGGCCGAGATCCGTGCTGTGGGAAGAGGAGCTTCGGTTTAGTGGTGGTTTTGCCGTCTGGATCCCTTTTCGGGTCAGACTGCCCTGTCATGGAGGTTTGGCCCGGGAGAGATCCAGACGAAAAGACGCACCCACCGTATACCGGCCTTGGGGCTGAAGGGCCTCGGATGGGGGGGCCACCTCCCGTTGGGGGTCGGTCAGTCCGTCTTGATAGGGCTGTAGGCGATGGCGGTTTCTGTTCCACCTTCGAACAGTTCGGGGTTTCGGCTGCCGAGGCTGTAAGTCCCGGGCTGCTCGAGGGTGAGAGGGGAACTGGTCGGACGCTGGAGCCCAGGGCGTCTGTCATATGACGGCGCCTTAAACTTAAAAAAAATGTTTTCTCCGTCGTGTATCCCACCCGACCCGACCCCAGAGTTAGGCCGTCAGTCTGGCGTCTGATGACGTCCCCCGCACAGGTTTCGAGAATGCGGCGCGATTTTCCAGGCGGCAGTTGTGCGTCAATCAGTGAACAGTAATCGCGGAAGTCGAGGAGCCGTTCTTCCCTTATATAAGTATTCCCCCTTTTTCCCTTTCGCCCACTTCAATCTTGCTGCTTCTTTCTTCAAAAAATCTCCCACCCCTTCAGCGATTGTTCTTGCAGTTTGCCGTACTCGGTTCGCCC
The DNA here is from genome assembly GCA_017893485.1 of Hemerocallis citrina. Lineage (NCBI taxonomy): Eukaryota > Viridiplantae > Streptophyta > Magnoliopsida > Asparagales > Asphodelaceae > Hemerocallis > Hemerocallis citrina. The sequence continues at coordinate 107,028,550 of CM030368.1, forward strand.
TTCCGAAGCGGTCCCAGGTTAGTTTGGTAAGTTTGTTTTATCTTTAGGCACAGATGGATAGGGCTCAGTCCGGTTCGTCGGCGTCGTCGTCCAGGGGGGAAGTAAAGCCTGACTCTCAGTCGACGTCGTGGGAAGAGCCCATGCTCGAGGAGGGGTCGGTGCCCGTTGTGGGCCATACTGGCTCGGTTTCTTTGGAGGACTCAGTAGGTGAGGGGGAAGCGGCACACAAGTCGAGGGCGTCGCGTACTCGACGTCCCTTTGTGGTGGAGAGTAGTGGGTCGGAGGGAACCGGCGAGGGTTCGGACGGCATTCGCGTGCTGGAGCTGTCTTCCGATGAGGAGAGGGGCGAGGGTAATATAGTGAGGAGATCCACCGCTCAGGGTCGAGGACCGTCGGAGCGAGTTAAGAAGGAGAAGAGGGCCCCAGGAAAACCGGGGTCGAGGACCGGCGGTTCGAGCAAGGCGCCTGTTTTCCGTAATTTGATGACTGGTTCGCCTGTTCAGCCGAAGCATTTCCGTCAGTATCCCGACGATCTTTCTGACCAGGAGCTCTTCGGAGTGCAACCCTCTTCGCCGAGCCGGGGGAGGGTGATGATGGACGCGATCTCGACCGTTTTGGAGGGCGGGGATTTGGAGGTTCTGCAGCTGGCGTATCATATAGGGCCTGGTCACGAACTGCTGATGCCGAGCCCTACTCTGCGTCCCACCGATCCCTTATCAGCTTGGTACTGTGTCTTCCCAGTGGACGCTTTTATCTCTGGCCTGAGGTTGCCAATCCACCCGTTCATTAGGGACGTGTTGAACTGGGCCTCCTTGGCGCCCATGCAGTACGGGCCGAACTCTTGGAAGCAGATCATCTGCTTTATGCTGATGTGCGAGGAGCAGCAAGTACCCCTGCGGCTGAACGTGTTCCGTGCAATGTTGATGGTCAATCCGTCGGCCGAGGGTGTATACTATATCTCTCCCCGGAGTGGGGGGAAGGTCGTTCGCCACCACCCCGATTCCATCAAGGGATGGAAGGAGAAGTATTTGGTGATCCGGAGTGAAGAGCCATGGGACATTCCTACTCGATGGAACCACTCCAAGCCGAGCCACCCACCGCCGAGGCAGGGGGATCTGTCGGCAGATGAATGGGGGTTTGTCGAGCGCCTCCGCCAGTCACCTAGTATTGATTGGACGGAGGTGACGGAGACCACTCTGGCGAGCGCTGGACTGAGCCCAGCTGTTATGCGTATGTAGTTGTTCCTTTCCTCTGGGTCCTTTCTTGCTTTCTTGCTCATTGCTCTTAATGGTTTTTTCTGCAGGTATGGATGAGGCATCGATCCAGGCAAGGCGGCTGGCCATGAAGAAGGAAAACGCCGAGAAGAAGAAGGCGGAGGCGGCGAAGAGGTCGAGGGAGCTGCCCCTTGTTATCTCGGAAGTTCAACTCGAGCCGAGGACCAAGAGGGGTCGCTCCGAGACGAGCAAGGGCGTGGCTTCTTCGAAGGGTCAGGGCCGAGCAGGGGCCCCTGTTCTCGACAAGGGGAAAGGTCCCTGGGTCGAGGCCGAGGAAGAGGATCCGGTGGTGGAGCTGTTGCGGCAGCGGTGGGCTCCTGACTGGTCGGTTCTGATGGGGGACCGCCTGACAGAGGAGGCCCAAGCCGTCGAAGTGGTGGAAAAGCTGGCGACCCCTCGCGATCGCAAGGCGATGGAGGGCGAGCCCGTAGAGGCGGCGTTCGCCCGCCTGGCACAGGCCACTGTGCAGGTAAGTCCGTCGACTCTGTCCCTCTTTGTTGATTTACGTGCCGAGGCCTCATCTTTGTCTGCCGTTGGTTGTAGGCTTGTATACAGGGGGCCAACATCAAGAACCTGTACGAGGCGTCCCTGGCTCAAGAGCGAGCTCGAGCGGAAAAGAGCGAGCTGGAGATGAAGGAGATGCGAATCGAACTCGAGGGTTCGCATAAGAGAGAGCAGCAGCTGGAGCTCCAGCTCAAGGCCAAGGATGTGGAGTGGGAGAAGAAGATGGCCTCCCTGAAGACGAAGTTCACCAAGGAGGCGAAGGAGGTGTTGCACACGGGCCAGCAGATGGTGATCGCGGCCCAGGACAAGAGCTATGAGAGGGCCCTCAGCCACGTGAGGCACTTCTTCCCGGCCCTCGATCTGTCCAATTTTGAGTATGATATGGAGATCGAGGGGACGTCGACGACTCCGGGTGAAGAAGGGCCCGCCGTCGACCCCTCGGCCGACGCTCCCGTGGATCCGTCCGTCGGCGCGGAGGTGGGTCAATGAGTTGTGTAATTTTTGTCTTTCTTTTTCTCTCCCTCGATTGTGTTTGCCTCCCGCGGACTGGCCACCGCATTTTTTGTAAGAAACACTTGGATTTATAGTGGCAAGAAAAGTTTTTTTGACCGGCCGGTTGGTTTGACCTCGGACATTTCTGAATCTTCTTGAGAATGTGTGTTGAGTTGGTTGGTTATCTTGTAGGTCGCGGCTCTCCTCCCTGAAGGGGACTCCCGTAGTTTCTATGTGGCGCGACTCCGGAGTAAGGTTAAGGTCCTGGAAGCCGCGCTGGCTCGTCACCGAAGGGGGGCTCGGGACACTGATGAAGCTTGTAACTTTTATCGGAATAAGTTCGCCGTCTTGAGTGCGGAGGCGCGCCGATTGAGAAGAGTGATGTGGGATCGGGAGCTCGGCGGGACGGACATTAGACGAGCCGGGCTAAGTACCTTGGAGCCGAGGTCCTCTCCTGGGGGGTTACCTCGCGACGTCTTTGTGGAGAAGGAGATGGAGATGCCTCGTTACAAGGCGATGTTGGGAGCCTCGTTCTCTTCCTCCTTGGGTCGACAGGCGGAGGGGGTTCCCTCTGCGTTGCTGCTGTTGCAGTGGGCGCGACCAGATGACGCCCAGAGTTCGGTGGCTGGACCGTCGATTGTGGCTGAGGCTAAGGAATATCACAACGAGGGGAGGGGCCCCTAGTTGCTTGGTCGAAGTACTCTTTGTCCCTCGTTGGGCCCGGGGGGCCCTGATCTACCTGATTTGAGAAGAGTGGAGCGGTCTTGTAACGGTCTTTGTTTTTCTTTCGTTTTATTTTTTCTCTTTGGAACGAAAAATAAAGGGGTATGAAAGAAGAATCCTTTTCCCTCCTCGCTCCGGCCAGCGATGCGGTACGAAATGTCGAAGGCAAGGTCTGGCTCCATCGTTCCGCGAGGGATCGAAGTGGGGCCTTAGGAAGGACCTTCGGTCCGGACTCGTATTGAGATTATCGAGACATTTGGGGTTCGGATAAAAAGGCATATTTTTAGTGTAAGGTAGGGAGGGCCGCTAAGGCAGCCCTTTACAAACGAGGGTTTACACCAAAAAAAAAGATTTACATATAGCCGGGCCATAGTCTATGCTCGTCCGGCGTCGAGGGGGAACACACCTCCACCGACGGTGGTCATGTAGCATGATCGCGCTGCTTTTTGGCTGCCTCGGACGATGCCGACTCCTTGAGGGGTGGGGAACTTGAGCTTCAGATGGTAAGCCGAAGGCACCGCTTGTAGGGAGCATAGTCCAGGCCGGCCAAGTATGGCGTTGTAGGCCGCCTTGACGTTGACCACCATGAAGTCCATGGATTCGGTCCTCTTGACAGGAGTCGACCCGGCGGTAACGTCGAGGGTAACAATCCCTTCTATTACGACAGGGACGCCTGAGAACCCGTGCATGGTGTACCCAGCTGGCTTGAGTTTTCCTCGGGGTAACCTGAGATTTTCGAAGGCTTCGAGGAAAAGAATATTCACCGAGCTACCGTTGTCGACGAGGATCCTGCGGACCTCACAATTAGCCATGTGGAGGTTGATGACGAGAGCATCGCAGTGGGGCAAGCGAGCACCTTCAAGGTCTTCCCCTGAGAAGGAGACCGGCCTTGATTGTAGTTTGGGCGAGGGGTTGTCTTTGACAGCGTTCACCTCTCGAAGGAAGGCTTTTTTGGAAGTGTTTGATTCGCCTCCCATCGGCCCTCCGTGGACACAGTGCAAGATGAAAGGGATATCCGCGGCTCCCTCGGAGTCGGGGTCCCGATTCTGGGACTGGTTTGGAGCAGGGTTCGGAGGCGATTGCCTCCGGTTCCTAGCGTCTCGCCGATCCCGTGGGCCTTCTCGGGTAAACTCTCGGAGGTATCCTCTGGAAATGAGTTCTTCAATTTCGTCTTTCAGGGCTCGGCATTGGTCGGTTTCGTGCCCGTGATCTCTGTGGAAGCGACAGTAAAAGCGCTGGTCTCGATTCTTGTTGTTATTAGATCGGGGGGGTAGTCGGACAATGCCCTTGTCTTCGATTTCCAAGAGGATGGCGGAGATGTTATGCGTCAGGGGAGTGTACCTCTCGAAGCGGGGGACTGGCGGGACCTTCTTTATGGCCCCCGGGTCCCTTGGAGCTTTCTTCGGTGGTTCGCCTTCCTCGGTCTTCCGCTTTCCTTTCCCGGTGGCATCCCTGGCATCTTCGGGGTTAAGGGCCTCTTCTGCCCTAATGTATTTCTCGACCCTATTAAGGAGGTCGGGGAAGTCGACGGGGGGTCTCTTGGCCAGAGAGGCCTTCAGCTGTCCGGGGCGGACGTAGTGTCGGAATGCCGCTGAAGCGACGCCTGGGTCGAGGGAGGAGACCGACCTTGCCTCAGCGGTAAATCTCCGGACGAACACTCTGAGTGATTCCCCCTCTATCTGTTTGAGCCCAAGTAATGAGGCGCTGGTCCTTTCGGCCTTCCGGCTAGTGACAAAATGGGCAAGAAAATTGCCCTCGAGTTGGTCGAAGGAGTAAATGGAGCCGGGGGCGAGTTTCGAGAACCACTCGCGAGCAGGACCCCGAAGGGTGGCGGGGAAGGCTCGGCAGAGCAGGGGATCCGAGGCGCTGTGAATCATCATGAGGGTTTTGAAACCCTCCATGTGATCAGCAGGATCTCCCTCGCCGTCGTAGGTCTCGAATTGAGGGGGTCGGAAATTCCGGGGTATTTCCGCTTGGAGGATGGGGGCGGAGAAGGGTGGACGGACAGGTCTGTACCCCTGAGCCATTCTTTGGCCGCCGTCCCTTATGTGATCGAGGCGGTCCTCCATTTCTTGTAGGCGTCTTAGGAGTACGTCATCGTCTTCCGGCTAGATCGTTGAAGGGCGGGACGCGCTGGCTTCGGCGTCCGACCCCGTTTGTGAATGGAGGGTTTCTTCCCTGGGGGCCCGTCGGAGGGCTCCCAGCATTTCTTTTCGGAAGTCTTGGAATTCCTTATGAGTGACGGGGGCTCTTTCGGCCCGGTTTGGTTGGTCCGAGGGTTGTCTTCCGACTCGGCTGGGCGCGGGTCTGCGTACCTCGGACGGTGGCCTCGGGCGGTTCGGGGCCGGGTTGGAAGCGGCCCTTCTCCTGCTGCGGGTAATCTTGCGGTTGAGGATTATTCCACGGAGGTCGGGCTGGGCTGGCCGGCCGACGCTCCCTTGGGACTCCCGAGAGGGAGCCTTGTGTTTCGACGGGCGTGGCCTGGCTTTATTGGTGGATGGGGGCGAGTCCCGTTGGTTGACGGAGGAAGCAGCCCCCTTGCCTTTGGAGGCCATGAGGATTCGGCTGTCGATGGCCTTTGAGGGTCTGGGTCGGATCGGCTTCTGGAGCAGCTGTTTCCCACAGACGGCGCCAACCTGATGCGGCTTATTTCTGAGACACGTGTGGAAGCACCAGGTGTGAGTTCGAACTCAATTTGTATTGAAGGAGATTGCCGCTCGTCTGCCGACCTTCGGTTGACCTTCTGGGGCCTACGATGAGCTCGGAAAGACTTTGAAGGTTGGGCTCGGATCGGAAGGGTCGGATCCGAGGTCTTGTGTACCTGCAGACGGTCCTGAAACACTGGGGTTTGTCCCGGTGGCGGACCCTCCGACGCTCTAGTCAGTCTCTGTGAGAGAGTAGCAATAACTAGGTATATTTAAGTGGCAAAAGATTGATTACCTCCAAAAGGTGGGTGAGGGTCTAGTATTTATAGAGAATCCCAACCGGGTTTGGTTCCGCTTGGGGGCCGGGTTTGGATCCGAAAGCCCATGGGCCTGACGTGGCAGAAGGCCCAGGGGGTTTAGGGCGGTTGTGGTGATACCAGGAGTGGTATAGGGCTGACGTGGCGAAACCCTTGGCGGTATTTGGAGCTGACGTGGCCCATCGTGAGTCCTCTGTGCCTCTGGGGGAATCGGAGGGCCTAGGCTGCGCCAGGTCATCCTTCCGCCCCGCCAGAGAGGGGGGACGGCCTGAGGGACTGCTCCGGATCGGACTCCGGGGGATACTGAGGCTCGTCAGTACGAGGAAGCCGGTACTGTGAGGGCAAACACGAGGTTCGGCGCCGACCCTGAAGGGGTCCGGAGCCGAACCAGGTTGTTATTCTTGCTTTTCTGAGTAGGAATTGTATTGGGCCCTGGATGGGCCTCAGGCCATTTTTACACTGTCACAGATATGCATCAAAAGCTGCAGCCTTCACTGACTTGTTGAAGAAAGACTCCTTCATTTGGAGTGTAGAAGCTGAGAATGCTTTCAAGCAACTAAAAGATGCACCCCAAAATACTCCTATATTAGCTCTACCTGATTTTTCAAAACCATTTTTCGTTGAGACAGATGCATCGGGGAAGGGATCTGTCTCAACGACAAATGGCGCAGTATTCCCTTCCGCGATGCATCTGTCTTAACGAAAAATGGTTCTGAAAGATCAGGCAGAGGTACGCTACAGTCCCCCCCCCCCCCCCCCCCCCCCCATACATTTTGGGATTCCCCTTATTATTATTATTATTATTGGAATATTATGGTGGACTAAAGATTTAGCCCCCCTAAAAAAAAATTACAGCCCACCCCACCCTCATTTATAGTTGGGCCCAAGCCCAACTCCCCAAGCTCCAATCCAAACCCATACCACCCAGTTTCCCTTCTTCTCCAAATAAAAAAAATCCAAACCCTAGTGTTGCACGACTGCGAAGTGCTGACGATTGGACGAAGTCGACGATACCCCGACAGCAACGAAGTCGACGATTGGACTAGTACTCTCTTTCTCTCTTTCTACTTATTGATTTTAATTTGCGATGCTGTGGTTCTCAAATTCCTTTAAACTTTGCCTTTTTAGAGAAATTAGAGAAATTAGTATGAATTCCAATGGCTTATAAATAGTTCACTATCTAATTAAAGAGATTGTCTCATGTCTAATTAGATTTTTTTTAAAAGGAGATTGTCTGATTAGATTTAAAGAGACCACTAGATCATTAGAGAGATCACTAGATCTATTTGACTATTCAGGCATATTTAGCCTAAAACCCATGTGAATCAGTGAATGCGATTTATGAAATAACATCAAATTGCAATCCTTTATATATTAAAGTTGGATAATTTTTTCCTTACCTTGTTAAGGTTTAGACTTTAGTTGTAGTAATATAACATAACCAGATTATATAAAAAAAATGGTTAGAGACTTCTAGCAAGTTCTCTTGAAAAAATGGAGCTATTAGTTATGTTGGAGTAATTGGAGCTCAAATTTTCTGATTGAGTGGTGTTTATAGTACTAGGGAGATTAATATTTATGTTATTTGCAGCAATTACAATTTTGCAATTTGATGATACAATGAATGCAAAAAGGAAACAAACTACACCTTCTCTTATCAATTTTTTTAGTAAAAAAAGTGTTGGTTAATCATCAAGTGCTCAAGTTCCAATTTAATATACCCCTCTGGTATTTATAACAACTTTACATATATTTTACATGTTATCTTGTTTGAATTTTTTTTCTCTAGTCCCCCTACTTTATTTCTGGATTTGCCCTCGAATACCGGATAGAGCTTACTCAATCCAAATACAAAAGTGTGATGAAAATGTTGTGACTGCATGGCTAACACCGTTACTAGTTTGTTCAGAGAAAAGAGAAAACAAAATTAGAAAAAATAGAAAAAGAAAATTAATTTTTTCTTTCGACAACATTAATCTCTACTATTATAATCTACTATTATAATGGGAGAAGGCCTTAGTGGTATTTGTCATTGGTTTTTTTTTTTTTTTTTTTTTTGTCATTTTGAAGCCAGGTAACCCATTTTGGTAAATATTTTCGAAGGTGGACCAGTTTGGTAAATATTTTCGGCAGTTGATCAGTTTGGAAATTATTTTCCTTTTTTTGTCCTTTTCCTTCTTCCCCGCGTGCACGTGCGAAAGTGGCCCAGTTTGGTACATATTTTCGTCAGTGGATCAATTTGGGAATTATTTTTCTTTTTTTTTGTCTTTTCCCTTCTTACTCCACGTGCATCGCACGTGCATGATACTAGTTTCTTCATAATTCAAAAGACCCGGCCCGAAACTAGGATCCGGTAGAAACTCAACGGGTAAAATTCTCTATAATAGCCGGACCCGACCCGAGTCCACACCCTACTAGAACTTCCCTCATCTCCCCTCAAATCCCAAAACCCTCCTCCCTTTTTTCCCTCCATTTCTCCCCCAAAACCAAAACCCTAGAACCCCAAATCAATGGCAAAAGACGAAGAGGAATTCCGCGGCGAAGTTGAGGAACGGCTGATCAACGAGGAGTACAAGATCTGGAAGAAGAACACGCCGTTCCTGTACGACCTGGTGATCACCCACGCCCTCGAGTGGCCCTCGCTCACCGTCCAGTGGATGCCTGATCGCGAGGAGCCGCCTGGGAAGGACTACTCCGTTCAGAAGATGATTCTCGGGACCCACACCTCCGAGAACGAGCCCAATTATCTCACGATTGCTCAGGTTCACCTTCCCATTGACGACGCGGATAACGATGCTAGACTTTACGATGATGATCGCGGGGATATTGGAGGATTTGGGTGCGCATCGGGGAAGGTATAATTTATTTATTTCTTTTTTTTTGGGTCGAAAATTTGAACTTTGGTTGTTTTAAATGATGTATTTTGGACGAAAAATAAATGTTGGAGATCTTTTTGAGAGGAGAGAATAGATGTTGTAATAGAGGGATCAATGCTACTCCGTCCTTTCTATTTTACTTGTCAGTCACTCGGTCTAGGATTTTGCAGACATATTTATAAGTTTCGTCAATTTATGACAAAAAGAAGAAGAAGATTGATTCTTCTTAATTAAGGCCCTTAAAGCTAGTAATGGTAAAAAAAATGGCTTTACCCTTGTGTATAGGTAAGATATGTTGATCTTTTATTGGGAATGTAACGAGAAGATTTTCTCACTTGATAAATATAAGTGTGTAACTCGTGGTTGAGGCAAAAATATTTAATGGATTTTATGGTAGTTTAGTAGATAAACTAGAATTACATCCATTTTGGGAAAAACTAAAATGGGATGGAAGGAGTATATTTAAGGTATAGAATATTAAAAGTTTGCGAAGCTTAGATGCAGACCAAGTGGAATTGATGTTTGTATACGCTGTGAAACACTGAACTCACTGTTGATGTGGATGTTTGTGGAATTTGGGGCTCTATAGATATTGTAGAAAGGAGAGGAAAGTAGAAAGTGAAATTGAGAATACAGGATGCTCACGTCGTAAGATAAAATATCCTTGTATTTTGATCTAAAAGTCAAATTTCCACATTTTAAATTCATGATTTGCACTGTTAGAGACATATCTTCATATTGTAAAAAATAGGGTGCTGACATATGATGGGGTTAAAATGTTCTTTGCGCATTCATTTTTCAGCAATAGAACAAATAGGACAACTGAATGGAGCAGAACATGTTCATATTGTGAGTGCCACTAGGTTCCAGTGGTAAGCTTTTTTGCTAGTTACAACATTAAGCTAAATTATTCTAGAACATAACTGGGTGGGGTTGCATGAAAGGGCGGGTTACAGAGTCCCGTTTGCACCCATCCCTCATTGTAGGGTGAGAGCGATTGTGTGTGGCTACGACATTGTTCGCAATAAAAAGAAATAAAAAAATTAAAAGAAATAAAAAAAATTAAAACCTTGTGATATTCCATCTTCCTATGTTATATGGCGTGTAGAACACTTAGATGGTGTGAATTATGCATTCAATAGAGAGGGATTGGGGTTTTAGCGTGCCATTTGAGACAATTTCCTTCTACAACACTTCTCCTTTTGTTTTCCCTTGAATGTTTTGGTTTAAGTATTGAAAAGAGTTCCTTTCCTTTATATTTTGCTCCACCTAAAGTTTTAAAATTTTTACATTATGCACTCTTCTGTTCGTTATTTGCAATTATATGTCAATGGATATACTTTTTGTGAAGCTCAGTATGTGAAACGCTTAAAATGGATATCTATATAAATTAGAGTGTGCCTGTACCTTGAAATCTTTTTGTATAGAGAGAGAGAGAGAGAGAGAGAGGGAGGGAGGGAGGGAGGGAGGGAGGGAGAGAGAGAGAGAGAGAGAGAGAGAGGTTCCAAAGGAGTCTTAGTTTATTATTTTCTTTAATATATGCTAATACATATCAGACTCCTCGTTTTGTCAAATTAGACTTAGTAGGTCTCTCTTGGTAGGTAAAGCATGCTGGTTGGCCTAAATTACATTCAAATTAATAAATTTCCTATTGAATTTCCTACATAATAAAAACTCTCTTGTTTTATGCTTTTACTTAATTCCAAACCATGATTAGGTCAGTGTTAGCTAAAAAATGATTACTATTGATATACTGTAAAGCATGTATTTGGTTACTCTCAGTACATTGAGGGTCCTAATAAACATCAGCATTTATTGCAGGACTCAAAGTACTTGCAAATTAGAGAATCTATTAGAAAAATTCCTACTGTAAATATATATTCTAACGCTAATTTATGTTAACCTACTGTATTTCATAAATATAATGGTTTTTCACCGAACGAGATAGAAAAAAGTTGAATCCCAGTGTATTTCGTATATAGTTTTTTTCATCCGATGTGATAAAGAATGAATTTATTGACAAAACTGTTATATATATATATATATATATATATATATATATATATATATATATATAACTTTTTTATCGCATCTGTTAAAAAACCCTATATATATGGAGATATTCAAGAGTGCTTTGAGCTTCAGAAGAGGTGGGAGAGTTCAAGGCTCACCTTCATCGTGGAGACATCCTATGAGTGATCCTAACCATTCTGTTTGTTATAAATAAATTTCTAAAATTATCTAAGAATGCATAATCAAGTATTTGGAATTCTGTTTGCCCTTGCAATTACAACTTTAAGAAATTGTATGACTGAAATATCTGTATTTTTTATAACTATATGATGCAAGGGCAAAATAAAGTCCAAATGACTTGATCTCACATGCTTAGACTATGTTAGGTATTTAGAACAAGAAGCATGGTTTGGATCGTTCATAGGATGTCCTCACCATGGCGAGCTCTTCTACCTGAGGGAGAGCGAGCTCTGTGCTCTCTTGAAGGCCTCCCTATGTATATAGGGATCCAAAACTATGCCGATAAAAAAGTTTGGTGCAAAGTGTTGATAAATAAACCGTGGCAAGCGGATACACTTATCTAGGGGAATTGTCTTTAATTTAACCTTCTCCTTCTCAAATGTTATTGTAGGTGCAAATAATTCAGCAGATTAACCATGATGGAGAGGTTAATCGTGCTCGTTACATGCCTCAAAACCCATTCATAATTGCAACAAAGACAGTCAGTGCAGAGGTTTATGTGTTTGATTATAGTAAGCATTTATCCAAGCCACCTCTGGACGGTGCATGCAATCCTGATCTGAAGTTGAAGGGTCACAACTCTGAAGGGTATGGCTTGTCTTGGAGTCTTTTTAAGCAGGGCCATTTACTGAGTGGATCTGACGATGCTCAAATATGCCTGTGGGATATCAATGCAATGCCTAAAAATAAGAACCTTGATGCTCTTCAGATTTTCAAGGTGTGATTTTTATGATACGGAGGGAACTCTTCTTGGATGCTTTAATTGTTATTTCAGGTTAATTAAGGACCAAAATTCTTATTAGAGACGATAATTCTATTATTATTGGTTTCTACTTACTAATAATATTGCAAAGCATTTTTACGTCAACATTTTTAGTAATCATTAAATTATATAAGTTCCCCAATTCTTATTGAATATCGGCTGTTGTAGATCTTCATAGCTTCTCAGCTGATTTATTGGACTGTTGTGACAAACGAGGCATAGATGATCTATCTTGGTTTTTTGTTATATTATGAGAATGAAAGGTAATACTTTAGTCATTGGCATGGCGATAAATGAAATATTTTGGGCATGGCCAGAAATCTTCTCATGTTTCCGTACTTGTTTTTCTCATTCTATATCCTCTTCTCAACTATTCCCAGGCCTAACGTTTTTTTTAATAGGATGTTAACTAATCTTAAAATATAATGAAAATCTATTCTTTATTCTCTAGTTTCCTATACAGGCAACTTGTGACTAATGAACAGAAAATGTCGACTCAGATGGATTTGGTCATAAATTCGGTGTAACGATTGTTAATCCCTGTGCTCGGTAAGTGACTTTAATGGCTACACATATGGGATTATTGCAAACTGTTTATAGACATGATCCTGATAGGAATTTATTGTCTGTGTTACCAATTGTTTATCAATACTGTGGCCGTGACCGATATGGCTGATATATCATTCAAATTGTCGGTTTAGAGGGTTAATCAATGACCATTTATTTGTAACAGACATTGTTTTTACCCGATATTGGAAGCATTATAGTCTCCGATAAATTGGCCGTAGTGGATATCGTGCGCGATTTTGGGAAGTTAATAGATTTGGGTTGTCTGATGTCTTATTCAAAATTTCAAACCAAATCCAAATAAAACCAGAACCCAATCTTAGAAGACAAAAATGCGGTTAAAAATCATAACTTTTTTACGTGTGAAAACTTTGTATCTTCCTCTCGTGTTTTTTCTCCCTCTCGCGTTGTCTAGTCTTTAAGAAAGTAAATATCAATTGACTGCTCTCTTGCCTGCTGGTTTGCTTCGCACTTTCTCGCTTTCCTATTTCTTAGTTAAACATTTTCTTGGCCTGTTACCGTATTTGTACGATAGTTGTGTTCCTTTCACCTGCCTCTACCTTCAGCCACCTACTGTGACCACAACTGCCTGAACAAACCTCCTTCCACAACATCCTTCAAAGACCAGGCTCATCAGTAACCGACCTCTCCTTCTCCTATCAGACCCATTTTCTCTTTTTGTTTACCTTTTTATGCCTGTCACCTTCTCAACTCCTCAATGTATCTTTCTTTGGGTTTGGATTTGGGTAAGTATCTCATCTATCTCCATTATTATCTCTAGAATTCCTAGCAGTACTTCCTTCTGATCGTATAGATGGAACATACCCTCTATATATATGATATGACTAAAAATAGGATTAAATCGAGACCGTTCAAACCGAGCACGATTCTTAAAGCTCTCGGAGGTAAAACGGTAATTTTACCTACAAACGGGTCTGAAGCGGGAACTAGGTCTCTCTACAAAGTCCATGTCACGCCCCGCTTCCCAAAAACATGGAATACGAGCGCGTAACAAAAGTCTAGCGAATGAATATAATCATCCTTAAGCTGTTCAGGAATTCTTTACAACATATCACAGTAAAATCAGAGTCGGAAGCCAGAAAAAGATCAACCACATGCACTTATGAACCAAATACCAACAAGAATACTTGAAATAAAACACATTAATCTCAAATATTCATGATCTGAATATACACAAATATTTCTGGGTCATATTGCCCAAATACCAGAAATAAATACAAGTAACAGATACAATGTTCAAAATGAGCAACAGGAAATAAATATAGATAGCAAAGCTTCAGCCAACTAGAACTTCATCTCGCTAATACCTTCAGGAATCTGTCCTCCAAAATCTGCAATCATCGAATGCAGGAAAAAGGGAAAGAAGAAAACACAGTACCCGTCAATGGCAAGTCCGGGTCACAAATAGAATAGGATACAAGCACATGGACAAAACTAAACAGATCTAACTAACATCAGAAACAGACCTAATATGGTATGGTAAATTCAACTAACATAGAATCCTAGCAGATGTCTCAGATATTAAGTGTCAAGTGTCATATAATAGATATGTCAGGTAAACAGATATTCAGATATGTCAGGTAAATTAGATAACAGATTTCAGATAATAGGTATTCAGATTCAGATTCAGATTTCCATATATCAGATTCAGATTCAGACCTCAGAAACAGATTCAGAAACAGATTTAGATTTATGTAAGTCTTGTGTGATTACTATCTAGGTAGCACGACATGCATCCCAGTTTTTACTACATGGTTGCTACAAAAAAATAGTTTCGCTTTAGATTTCGTAGGGGATATTATAGGGCAGTGTACTTAGGTATCAGTAACAGGAACAGTTCGAACCTAGTGGTCCGCCTCCGAGTACACCTTCCTATAGGAAAGTGTGCAGTCAGGTAATCAGTAACAGTTCGAACCTAGTGGTCCGCCTCCGAGTACACCTTCCTATAGGGAAGCATGTAGTCAGGTAATCAGTAATAGAACAGTTCGAACCCATTGGTCCGCCTCCAAGTACACGTTTCTATGCTTTCCCTCTACTAGATCTGTCTCATAAACCCCGGCTTGATTACTTTTAGTATTTATATCATCCACAGGCATGAGAGTGTACTAAATGATGTCAAACTAACAGGTTATAATCAGGTTTAGACTCAAGGAATCAGATCAGCAAGTAATGGTACTGTTCATTCACAAATACGGGCAAAATAGTGTATGTTTGTAATCGGGACAGCAAGACCAGCCTGTACTAAAACAGTGATCCAAAGATCTACAGGCATGCAAATAATGATCCGTCGAAGGATCTGGAAACTAGAATTCCACACGCTTCTAACGGGTATAATAAATCCATATGCTATTTCATAACATCTCGACTCAAAACACATTCCAACACAGTTTTCAAGTACAGCCAGAAAACAGGGGAATGACTTAAACCACATGAAAACAGCAGACAAAGTCATCAAATAAATCCACAAAAATTCTGGGGAAATCCCCTATATGTATAGTCTCAAAATATAAATTTTCATATTTTTCCAGAAAGTATAGATATGTTTTCAAAAATAGAAAATAACACATAACACAGTTTTGATGGATCTGGAATTCTTCAACACCGCTGTACAAAATCATGCATATCTTGCAAACAGCGCATCAAAATCCACTTCCTCCAAAACGGGGTGAAAGTATACACAATTACTCAACTTTCATATCTCACATGAAATATTCATACAGTAATTAGAAATAAGGTAAACACGGCATTCAACATACAATCACACGCAGTTTACAGCAAAAGCGATCTATAGAAAAGGACGTAAGGCATCTCTCAAAACTCATCTTTTAATTACCACAAAAATCAGAGAACTACCTAACATCATATTGAAACACTGGACAAAATCTTGTGGCATGAAATTATGTCTAACCTGGATCTTGAAAATAAATTGGTGATAAAATCTACCCCGAAATGAATCTGGGAACTACCGGCATACAGTTACTAAAATAATCATAACTAATTCATACGAACTCCAAACAGGGTGAAATCAGTGGGATTAGAAATTAGATTCAATTCTCCACAAATTACTCAGAAATAGTCACGTTGAGATTCGGACTCTAATCCAGGTAAAAACAGCAATCAATCCAGTTAAATCCAAATTTCCAGATTTCTCAACCAAACTTCAAAACATCACAACTTCCTCAAAAATCATCAAAACTCTTCCAAATTCAAAACGCTGTATACCCATGGTCCAAATGTCATAATGGAGGGTATGTAACATGTCAAAAATCTAGTATTTCTCATATGGGTGTTCAAACATACATCGGGTATACAATATGCCACATACGCGATAAAAATCGCGTTTGGGTGAATCCTAAGGCACAATCCTATCAAACTTCATGTCCTAAGTCGTCTATGGCCTGTTTTGAACAATAGAGACGAAACCCACACGTAAAAATCTAAGCTTTGGCCGTCTCTAGTCTCAAACTATCCTATGTGTGAACTTTCTACTTGTATCAACCTAAGAAATTTAAGTACAAGTTACTTGCCTTTTTGTGATGACGAACGCGACGAATCCAAGCCTTTCAAAGAAAACCCACGAGCAAGACGCCTTCTAACGCGATTTTGAGCGAAACCCACGAACCGAATCTTGCCTACGACCGTCTTCTTGATGCACGAACTCGAAGTGGGTGATGCCCACTTCTCCAAATCAGCGAAGAGGGAAGAGGGGGGACTGTTTTGGGTAAGGTTCGGCCACAAGGAGGAAAGGGGAGTTGTAAGGTTGATGGATTTGTATATATGGAGATTGAGAGGGATGAGATGGTCGGATATGGAGGCAAGGGGGGGAGAGAGGGCTCGGATTGGGAAGGGGATTATGCAGGCCGGTTGTGGAGAGGAGAAAAAAAAGAAGAGGCCGGGTTGTATTTTTGGAGAGGGAGAGAGAAAATAATTAGGGTTAAGGATTAATTAGTATTAGGAGTATATATAGGAGATCAAATGTGGGTTAATGGGTAGTGGATATCAATAGGAGTAAATAGGTATACAATTGGGTAATGGATATTGGGTAGATATCAAATGAGGATACAAAATGCAATGAATCCTATGGCTCCTAAAAATCTCCTTAAGGGCCAAAAATCTCAAATTGGTCAAAACACTTCTAAAAATTCATCATAACCCAAAAATAATTAACAAATATGAATGAGACCAAGAAAATGCGAAAAAGAAGTCAAAATGGTGAAAAACGGACGATCGGCGCACAAACAGCACTCGGAGGTCAAAAATGCCAGAAAAATAATATAAAATAAAAATAATCCAATAAGAAAATTAATACAATAATTAATAAATATAATTTATGAAATAATCTAATTTTAACAATAAAAATAATTTGCGAAAATTTTAAATACAGAAAATATCGAAAAATACCTTTCTGGGAAAACAGGGGTTACAGTCCAGTAACCCGAAAACGGATCTGTTCTATTGGGCATGGGTGGCAACCCATTTCAAACCAGTTCGGATATTTAAAGAGTAATTCAAATTTGTGATTATCTCTAAGAGATGGTTTAAACTGCCTTTCTTATCATGAGACGAGTTTAAACTCTACATCTTATCCAAAAATACCGGGACATAAAAATAAATGATTATCTCTAAACTGTCTCCTAAGGCGACTATAAATACCTCTCCACCCACCATAACAGGGCAATCAATATTTTTTTTCCTCCACAAATCGCTCTTTCATAATCTTCCTGATTACTGACTTTAGTGTTGAAGGGTTCGTCGCCGAAATTCATTCCGGTGTATCGAACTTTTTGCAGGTTAACTGCAGCAGCGAGAAACAGTCAAACGCCGGCCAAAAGTCAACAGATGTGCCTTATTTGTTTCCAAAAGAATCCATAAATTCATCTGTTTGCCCCCACACCAAAATTAGCAGTAACAGATTGCCGCCGTCTGTGGAAAACAGAGAAGGCAATCCAACCTTCTCCTGTGAGGTCAGTTTCCAAGCCATGCCTCCGAAGTGGAAAGGAAATGCAGTGGCCTCCAGCCGTAGAGCCACTACTTTTCCTCCACTCCATGATATATCTCTTCAACTCGACCAGCAAGTTCAGCAGTCGCAGCCTGAATAGCCTCTTTCCCAACAACTTCATTCTCAGCAGGCCCCTCCTGGGTCTGGGGAGGCTGTCCCGGACGGCTCTTGTCGAAGTCATCCCAAGCAACATCCTCATCATAACTATGTCTCGATTCTGCTTCCTCCGACTCCATGGCCTCCCACAGTCCTCATGGCCGCGAGATCTTCGTCAGGTCATCGTCGACCGTCAGCAGGAGATAGATCTCCGAACTCGCTTGAATGAGAGGTGAGGCGCCGAGGAAATCCCTCATCCTGAGCATCAAAGGGCTTCTAGAGGACAGCACCTCTGCAGGCCAGGGCCTAGAAGATCGCACTCCCCCAGGAGGCGAAGAGAGTCCCCTCCCCGCCGTCACCAAAGCAGTCGTACCCCAACACGGCCAGCACCGAGGGACCACCGAGATGAAGGGGCGCCTGTCCCTCGGGCATAGATCCGGAATTTCTATGAGGACATTCTGTGGGCCCTCAATATCACCACTAGTCGTGATCGCCGCTCACCTAGCCCTCGCCATGCTCCAAGTCATCACCAATACACACCTAGCCCTCATCATGTCGCTCCTTATGAAGGAGAATCTCGAGGGTCAGCTAGATCCCATCGGTGGAGAACTCGGTCCATCGCCGT
Organism: Hemerocallis citrina; assembly: GCA_017893485.1. NCBI lineage: Eukaryota > Viridiplantae > Streptophyta > Magnoliopsida > Asparagales > Asphodelaceae > Hemerocallis > Hemerocallis citrina. The sequence goes on from CM030368.1 coordinate 107,046,705, forward strand.
CTCCACGAGATGGAGATGTGCCTTGGTAGACTGGACAAAGAAGAAGAGCAGCGGGTGAGGAATTTTCGCCCGAGCAGGCTTCCATTCTCCCGAACCATCATGGAAGCCCTGGTCCCAGAAAACTTTGAATCGTACAATGGGGAGTCAGACCCCGCTGACCATATCGAGAGTTTCAAAACTCTCATGATGATTCACCAGGCTTCCGATGCACTCCTTTGCAAAATCTTCCCAGCCACGCTGAAGGGACTCGCTAGAGAATGGTACTCCCGACTCACCCCTGCTTTCATCTTCTCCTTCGATCAGTTCGAGGAGCTCTTTCTTACCCATTTTGTGAGTAGCCGTTGGGCCGAGATGACAAGCACATCTTTGTTGGCACTCAGTCAAAGGAAGGGCGAGCGGTTAAGGGATTGTGTCAAGCGCTTTACCACCGAGGCTCGGTCTATTGCCTCCCTAGATCAGTCGGTAGCCTCTTCTGCGTTCCGACACAAAATTAACTATGCCGACTTGAAGGCATCTCTCGCTAAAAGCCGCCCCAGGACTTCTCGGAACTTCTGCTGAAGAGCGAGAAATATATTAGGGCGGAGGAGGCCCGCCTTCCACTTGATCAGAAAGAGCTCATGTCCGGGAACAAACGGAAGGGTGCAGACGAAGAAGGGGCTAAGAAACTTCAGAAGGACAATGGTGGCCAGCGCTGCCCTCCTCCCCGTTAGCTTAATGCCCGTGTCTCTGCCATCCTAATGGAGGTCGGGAAAGAAGGGTTGCTCCAACCACCTCCGAAGATGAATACACCAAGTAAGTAAAGGAACAGGGACAAATGATGCCGCTTTCATAAGGACCCCGACTAAGACACAGATGATTGTCGGGCCCTTAAAGATGAGAATGAGGCCCTTATTCAGAGGGGGCAACTCTCCAGGTTCGTAAGGAAGGACTGAGCAGATCCTCCGCCTCCCCAAGGGGCTAATAAGCAAACTGAAAGACCTGTTGAGACCTCGTACTCCGAAGCTGAAGCTGTCTTACACCTCATTCACGGAGGCCCAATGGGGGGAGATTCGAACTTCTCCCAAAAAGCCTTCGTTCGAGAGGTAAACTCAGTGCAGATTCATCCTCCCCCCAAGGGCCTTGGGGGTTCCTGTAGGGTTGGCAATCGGGCCGGGCTGACCCGTGACCCGCCCGCGACCTGCTCGCCAAAATTCGGCCCGTTAAGATACGGTTCGGGTCCGGGTCGAACCCACGAGTCTAAGCGGGTCGACTCGGGTCATCTAATTTGGGTTTCCAACCCGTCGAACCCGGCCCGTCAACCCTGTAAACAATATCCAACCCGCCCACCAACCCGCGGGTCCAACGGTGAAAAAAACAGCCAACAGCTATTTTAGCCTTTTTTGTTTTTTTTTGGTTTTGTTTTTCCCCTATAAATTCCCCTTAAACCACTCTAAAAATTTCACATCTTATTCTTTTACTCTCTCTACTACTACTCAATTCAATCTCAATTCTTTGAAATTTTGTCAACAAAGAAGCTAGCAACATAGAAGCGACAAATTACGATCGTATCGAATTCATCATTCAACTACGTCTACTTCAATTCTTCAACTCCTCCAAGGCTCCAACAAAGCTCTCTTTCTTTCTATATACGAGTCCGGATTTCTACTTTTACTTCTTTTATTTTTGCTATATACGAGTATCCGCAGAGTACGGTATCAAAATTTACAACCCTCTTATTGTCTTGATATTTTTTTGTAGTGCAAATTTATTGTATTATATTGGTTTATTAGTTTTTTGATCTACTCTCTTACAACTCTCCTATTGTTTACTAGACTTTTTTTTAAAACTTATCTCGCCTAGATTGTATTTAATTTTTTCACATACACTATTATATCAACATGTCTATATCACGAGGTAGTGGCCGTAGCCAAAGTGGACAAGATTCCACCGGCACTTCTTGTAGGCCTCCTATTGTCCTACAAAATGAGCCCGCCGAAGAGTACCCTATGACCGGACACATTGGTACACACGATGTGTTTGTGGGAGGCATAGACATAGAAAAAGAACAAACACAAGCAACCGAAACAACACAACCAGGTAGTAGTAGAAAAATTAGAGGGAAAACTAGTGATTGACACAAATTTTATGATTATGTTCGCGACGAAGAAAATCCGGGTGTAGGTATAAAAATTTGTAAAACTTGTTCGAAAGCATACAAATGGAAGAAGGGTGAGGGGACGGGTACAATAAAACGATACATCCAAAATGTATACAAGGAACTTCTTGTAGACTTACCCGACCAACAAAAAATCCACCCTAGGACCGGTCTATTTATAGCCACCCTTATGATTCCGAACTTGTTTGTCGGGAAATGACTTGACTAGTAATTAAGGAAGAGTTACCATTTTCCTATTTCGAGAGTATGGTCTTAGAAACTTTTAATCAAATCGTATTAAACCCGCATTTTAAAAGAATTCCTAGGAATAGTTTGAAGTCTGATTGTTTTAAAATGTACAATGAAATGAGAGATTCTTTGATTGCCATTTTATGGAGTTTAACTTGTAGAGTTTCTTTAACTTCCGATTGTTGGACGAGTTGCAACAATATTTTAATAATGGGTATAACTTGTCATTGGATCGACAGTGATTGGATTATTCAAAAAAGGATCATATCACTTGTCGCGTTGCCCTATCCCCGTAGTGGTAATGAAATTGCAAACCGTATTTTAGAAAGTTGTGATGTTTCATATTCGTGATAAAATTATGTGTATAAGTTTTGATAATGCATTAATTAGTATATTAAAAACCGCACTAAACCCTCAATCTGATAATATTTTTTATGTTAGATATGCATGTCATATTTTAAATTTATGTTTTCAAGATGCATTAAAATAGCCGAACCATATATAGTTAACATTAGAAATTGTTATATTTTATTGCATTAAGTGGCCCTATATTTCAAGAATGGAAAGCTTGGTGTAGGCTTAAAAATGTACATTTTAGAAAATTTTCAAAGGATGCTAAATACCGATGGAACTCTACTTTTGATTTGCTATATGTTGTTACTGAATATAAAGCATGTATAAATGATCTTTGTATGGTAAAAAATATGCCAAATTTTGAAATGACTCTCCAAGCTTGGTTTTATACCGAATCTTTGTTAAATTTTTTAGAACCGTTTAAAACCGTTTAAAACCGTAACTTTCAAATTTTCAAAATCTTATGAATCTACTTCTAGTAGTATTTTTATTTCAATAGTTACTATGATGCAAACTTTCAAAGAAATGATCGATGATGCTTTTATTGGTCATATTGTGAAACCTGCATACACCTAATTTTTGAAATATTTTAATTCTCTTCCTATGTTGTATTGTATTGCTACTGTGATGGATCATCGTATCAAATTAGAAGGTACGAAGAGTTTGATTGAAATATTTTTTTTAATTTACTTGGGGAAGATGATTCTGAAATTGATTTGGAAATATTTTAGCTAAATTTGAAGCGACATTAAATAACTTGTATGATTTTTATGATAAAAGTTTTTCATCTAGTAGTAGTACTACTTTAGTTAGTTCTTCTTCTGATACTTCTAGAGGTAAGGGTAAGAATAAATTAGATGATGCTACGTTTAATTTACTTGCACAATTTTAATAAAAAAAACCTAGGACTAATTAACCAAATAAATTGCATTGGTATAATCAACAAGATTCTGAATGTTTTACTTCTACACTTGATATTTTACAATGGTGGAAAGATCATGAACATACTCATAGTATTCTTAAATATATGGCTAAAGATCTACTAACTCTTTCTGTTTCTATAGTTGCTTCAGAAAGTGCATTTTCTACAAGTGGCAGGGTTCTAACCGATTACAGGAATCGCTTAAAGCCCCAATCGTTGGAGATGCTCGTCTGTACAGAAGACTGGATGAAGGCCGAAGATAGGACTCGAGGAAAAAATTCGACACGTGTACAAGTGGAAGCAACTCGCCGGAACAACAACAACAACAATAATAGCATCCAACATGAAGAATTGAAGACTAACAACAACAACAAATTGAAGACCAGCAAATTGAAGAAAATTGTAAATGTATAAAAAATTGTATAAAATCTTTGTTTGTTATAAAAAATTAGGATAATTGAAGAAAATTGAAATTGTATTGAAGAAATTTGTTATTGTATAAAACAAATTTGTAGAAAATCTCTGTTTCTTATTACAAATTAGGAAACTTGTATAAGTTGAAATCATATTAATAATATATACATTTTTTTTGACAATTTCACTCTTTGATTCTTATTATTATTATTACATTTTTTAATTATATATTATTAAAATTACATTTTTTAAGTTAAAAAAAAATTAGACGGGCCAACTAGCGACCCGACCCGACCCGGGTTGGACCCGAATGGGTTCGCGGGTTGGGCATGTCGAGTTTTTGCAATTCCGACCTGGCCTGGCCCGACCCGGTTACCACTCAGACCCGACTCGAACCCGCCCTAGTTGGGTTCCAACCCGGACGGGTTCGACCCGACCCGACCCGGCCGATCCGTTTGCCAACCCGAGGTTCCTGTTACCTTTTCAGACAAGAATTTGGGAGGCATCCGAATGCCTCATTGTGATGCTTTTGTGATAAGCCTCCATATGGCCAACTTCGAAGTACGCCGAGTCTTGGTCGAAAATGACAGTTCAGTTAATATCCTTTTCCTAGAAGCCTTCCAGGGCTTCAAGTTATCTAGGGACCGCCTCAAGCCCGCCGGCTACACTCTCCACGGATTCTCCGGGGTGCCAGTGACGATCGAGGGAGTTATAACTCTCGACGTAACCGCTGGCAAAACCCCGACTACCCAAACCAAACCGATGAACTTTATGGTTGTTGATGTAAAGGCCGCTTACAATCTCATCCTGGGTCGACTCGGCATAGCCGCTCTTCAAACCGTACCCTCAGCCTACCATATGAAGATCAAATTTCCCACTACGATTGGGGTGGGAGAGTCAGAGGGAGCCAGGAGACGGCTCACAAATGTTACATGACTTCAGTAGGAGGGCCGGTCCTCTCTCTTGAAGCCTTTGAGCTCCCTCAAGGGAGTAACCAAGCTATCTCAGAGCCAGTTGATGTGTTGGAGGAAGTAGTCTTCTCAGAAGAAGACCCGATCAAGACATTCCAAATTAGTAAGGTCCTTCCCCCTCCTGTCAAAACTGACATTATTCGATGCATAAGGGGAAACCGCGGCCTATTCGCTTGGACTGCGACAAACATGCCCGAAATCTCGGAAGAATTTCTCATGCATCACCTCAGTGTCACCCCCGAAGCTAAACCTATCCAACAAAAACGTCGCAAATTTGCACCAGAACGCCAGCAGGCAATCAAAGAATTAAGTAGAGAAACTCTAGAATGCTCGGTTCATACAGGAGGTTAACTATCCTGAGTGGCTGTCCAACGCTGTGATGGTCAAAAAGGCCAACGGGAGCTGGAGAATTTGTATTGATTTCACGGATCTTAACAAAGCTTGTCCGAATGATCCGTTCCCACTCCCTAGCATTGATGCTCTGATCGATGCAACCTCCGGTTACGAACTCTTGAGTTTCATGGACGCCTTCTTCGGGTATAACAAGGTCAGGATGTCCCCCCCCCCGCCGATATTCCGAAGACTTCGTTCGCAACAGGCCGAGGCCTATATTGCTACCGGGTCATGCTTTTCGGGCTAAAGAACGCCCGAGCGATTAATCAACACCTTGTCAACAAAGTCTTTAGAGAACAGATCTGCCAAAATATGGAGGTCTATGTGGATGACATGTTGGTTAAAAGCATCAGCAAACTGAACGATGTGACTGACCTTCAGGAGGCATTTGATGTATTGCGGAGTCACAACATGAGACTTAACCCGACTAAATGTGCTTTCGTTGTCTCATCCGGCAAATTCCTAGGGTTCATGGTTAGCCAATAAGGCATAGAAGCCAACCCGGAGAAGATTCAGGCCATATTGAACATGGCTCCCCCTTTCGGTGTCAAAGATGTACAAAGACTCACAGAACGCCTCGCAGCCATAGGGCGCTCTCTCTAAGTCAGGAGAAAAGTGTCTCGTTTGTCAAGGCCCTTAAAGGAACGAAAGGCTTCGAGTGGGGGCAACAGCAGCAGGAGTCCTTCGACCAATTCAAAGCCTATCTAGTCAACCCCCACTCTTGAGCAAGCCAAAGCCTGGGGAAATACTCTACATATACCTCGCCACCTTAGAACAGACCCTCAGCGCTGTCCTGGTGAGAGAAGAAGATAAAACGCAAAGGCTGATCTACTATGTGAGTAAGGTTCTCAGAGACGCCGAACTTCGTTACCCCAAAGATAGAAAATATGACCTATGCGTTAGTTATGACGGCTCGAAAGCTCCGTCCTTACTTCCAATCCCACTCAGTGGTCGTACTTACCGACCAGCCCCTCAAGCAAGTGCTCCACAAGCCCGAAACTTCAGGGCGCCTTATGAAGTGGTCTATAGGGCTGAGCCAATATGATATCAACTATCAGCCAAGAACCGCTTTCAAGGCACAAGCCCTAGCAGAATTTATAGTATAGAGCACTATCCCTGATCCCAGCGATGCAAGAGAGGAACCTCCATTCTGGATTGTGTATGTCAATGGGTCTTCATGCGCTGACGGGAGCGGAGCAGGGGGTCATCCTGACTAGCCCCGATGACTTCGTTCTTCGGTATTAACTCCGCATTAATTTTCGGGCATCAAACAACAATGCGGAATATATGGCGCTCATAGCCGGTCTATGCCTGACGCGCAAGGCCGGTGTCTAGCGCGTCAAAGTATTCAGTGATTCGCACCTGGTGGTGAACCAGGTATCGGGAGAGTATGAGGCAAGAGATGATCGCATGGTCAAATTTTTTGCCAAGGTCAAAGAGCTGCTAGCTACTTTCAAAGAAGCACAACTCCAACGAATCTCCCGAGAGGAGAATGGGCAGGCAGATGCCCTCTCAAAGTTGGCTTCCTCTTCCCTCTAGGAGCTTGAACGTACCGTCTTGATAGAAGTCCTCTTGAAACCTAGCATCGAGGAAGAAGGCCCCAAACTAATGGAGATACTGCCCCTTGCACTCAGAGAGAATTGGATAAAGCCCCTGCTCGAGTTTCTCAAAGACAGAATCCTTCCTCCAGACCCTAAAGAGGCTCGAAAAGTTGGAGCCAGTGCCGAGCGATACACGCTCATCGAAGGGGTCATGTACAAGCGCTCTTACACTCAAGTGGATGGCAGACCCTACTTGAGATGTCTCTTCCCCGACGAGGCCCAGTACACTATAAAGGAGGTCCATGAAGGAATGGGTGGCGCTCATTTGGGAGCAAGGTCCCTCACCCGCAAAATTCTAAATCATGGTTATTTCTGGCCCACACTCCTTAGTGACGCCGAACAGTATGTTCGCCAATGCGCCCCCTTCCAAAAGTTCTCAACAATTCGGCGCTTACCACAAGCCCAGCTGTCCTCCCTATCCAGTTCGATCCCTTTTGCAATGTGGGAGATGGACTTGCTCGGGCAATTCCCTTCGGCGCGTGGCCAGCTGAAGTTCCGTGTCGTTGCAATTGACTACTTCTCCAAATGGATTGAGGCCGAACCTTTAGCAGCGATCACTGAGAACCGAGTCCAACGGTTTTTTTGGAAGAAAATCGTTTGCAGATTCGATATACCTCGAATCTTAGTAACGGACAATGGGACCCAATTTACGGTAGCAGTCTTCCACAATTTCTTTGCGGACCTCGGTATCCAGCAACGATTCTCCTCAATATCCCACCCGCAATCCAACGGTCAAGCTGAGAGCGCCAATCGACAAATTCTCTCCGGCCTACAGAAGAGACTGGACAAGTCAACCAAGGGATTATGGGTCGAGCAACTCCCCAATGTGCTCTGGAGTTATCGCACTACTAAGAGGACCCCAACAGGAGAATCTCCCTTCAACCTTACTTACGGCTCCGAAGCCGTCATCCCACTGGAAGTTGGCATACCCTCTTCTCGCTTGATTGCCTTCAATGAAGAGCAAAATTCGAACCAACTTCAGGGGCAACTTGGACCTCATCGATGAAATTCGAGAAAGATCCTCCATCCATCAAGAGATCTATCGGCGTAGGATCGAGCAGTCCTACAACAAGAGAGTCCGCCTCATAAATCTCAAAGGAGATATGGTTATGAGAAAACTATTAATTTCTTTTCCAAGCAAGAAAGAGAAATTATCTCCTAATTGGGAGAGGCCGTACAGGATCTCCAAAGTTGTTCGCCCTGGCGCTAATCAACTTGAAGACCCGGGGGGCAAGAGAGTACCAAGAACATGGAATGCAGAATACTTGTTGAAATACCAAGAGGGTGTTTAAACACCGCTCCAAGCAACTTCTACTCCTAGAGCATTTCTAAGTTTGTTTTTCTTTTTATTTAGTTGATTTTTTCAAATGTAATAAAGGTTTGCAACTCAGAAGTAGCCACTTAGTTCTCTTTAATAAAAGCAATTTATTTTTCAGAAAACCTATTGTCTAAATGTTCTGGTTATCTTACCCGAAAGCGTACACTCTAAGTACGAAAACTCTTTTAAACGACAAGTTCGGGGTCCAACAATTGGTTCGATGCCACTTTAGTTGCTTGCGAACAAGCAAGTGCGAAGTAGCTCACCATTCGAAATTGCTCCCACAATTGTTGAAACTCTCTTAAACGACAAGTTCGGAGTTCAACACCTGGTTCGATGCCACTTTAGCTGCTTGCGAACAAGCAAGTGTGAAGTAGCTCACCATTCGAAATTGCACGCACAACTGTTGAAATTCTTCTAACGATAAGTTCGGAGACCAACACTTGGTTCGATGCCACTTTAGCTGCTTGCGAACAAGCAAGTGCGAAGTAGCTCACCATTCGAAATTGCCCCCACAACTGTTGAAACTCTCTTAAACGACGACAAGTTTGGAGTTCAACACTTGGTTTGATGCTACTTTAGCTGCTTGCCAACAACCAAATGCCAAGTAGCTCACCATTCGAAATTGCTTCTACAACTGTTGAAAATTCTCTTGAACACAAGTGTTAGCAAACACTTGTAGAAACGACAAACTCTTAAGCCAAAAAACACTGCTTATTCCACAAAAAGGAATAGTTACAAGTGTTATTAGGCGAAAGAGGCTCATTACAGGATCGAAAGATGCAATCAACAAAAACATTGCTCGAATACTACAAATATCTTATTCCATTAAAAGTCGGGATACAAGTCTTATTCAAAGACTATACTACAAACATTTTATTCCGCCAAAGATGGGGATACAAGTTCTATTCAAGACTAAAGATTCCTACAAAACTATGAAGTGTCGTCCTAACCCCTCCTTGGAAGTGGGACACTCTCTTTAAGAGATACACGGGAACGACGAGCACTTTGCCGCTCCTTCGTTGCTTCACAAGAAATATCTAGGCCCGCAAGCCGAGTCGTTCCATCGGGACCCATAGACCTAGCTGCCACCCCAACAGATGTTTCGACGAGCCGGCCACTCCGCTTTTAGCATCTCTAGGGTTCTGCGGAGCATTTGACATGCGTAGAGCTAACTCATGGAACGATCTCCCTTGGGCGTACATGCGGGCAAGAGGTGCTCCAGACGTTGCTTCCTTCGGAGAGTCGCTTTAAGCGAAGATTCTCCGCCTCCAATTCGACGAGCTGCTCTTTGAGGGAGTCGTCTGTCACTCTGAGCTTCAAAACGTGGTACCCCACTCGTGCTCGGCCCTCGTGAGAACTCCGAGATGGTCCTCCGCAGATGGGCCGCCTCTAAACTCTTCTCGAGCACCGCGTTCTTCAGCTCGTCCCTCTCCGAACTCACCTCGAACAAAGAGTTCTTTAGCTCGTCCCTCTCGGTTGTCACCGCGAATAAAGAGTGCCGAAGGAATTTTAACCTCAAAGTCTTGCCGGCGGCCATCAAAGGGCCAACCTCCCCTCCCTCGGGGGGCACTTCTTGGAGAGTCTCAAGGCGCTTCACTTCGATGTTCCGTCGAGCCAAGACCAACCTCAGATGACAAAGCTCCAATTCCGTCTTGGAGAGCCTCTCCCGAGATTGAGCAAATCCCAGCTTAGCAACACGAAGTTAGGCGCGAAGATGCTACGCCTCGCTACTCTGGAGAAGTTAACCAAAGAGGGAACCGTAAATCACTCTAAGTCTAAATAGAGCTACAAGATGGTCCTAAGTTCAAGTAGAACTACAAGATTGCTCTAAATTTGAATAAAGCAACAAGACAAGGCTAAATTTAAATAAGAGCTACAAGATAGTTCTATATTTGAATAAAGGCCACAAGAAAGCACTAAGTCGGGTTGCCACACAAAAGTATTTATTGCTAGAGTAAAGATACAAAAGCGGTGGCCTGTCCGCTATAAGGCATCGATACAAGAGCATTCAAAATAAAAGAAGACAACAACTAAAAAAAAAGAAAGGTGGCGAAGATACAAAAGAGGTCAGGGACCAGGGACCACCTCAGTAGATGTCTCTAGGGAAACTGTGACCTTGCGACTGTCTTTCTCAATCGCCTCCGGTACCTCCATGGCCGACTAAGGGTCCGTGGCGACCTCCTTGTCTTCTTCTTCTTCACACACCTCCTCGGCTACCGGAGCAGTTTTGCCTTCAAGAAGGCTGTACAGCCAGTACCCCGAGCCGTCAAAGCCGGGGATGTGCGCCTCTACGTTCTTTAGCGCCCGAGCATAGGACTGCTCCATGTTCGAGCGCAAGTGCAATTTCGCTTTGGCCCTAATCGCCTCTGCAGCTGCTTCCACGGCAGTCTCCTTCTCGTTCACTGCATCTTCAACGGCTTTCGCAGCCATCTCTCTCCCCTTATCGGCTCCATCTCTCTCTCCTTATCGGCTCTCTCCCTCTCCTTGTCTGCCCTCTCTTTCTCCAAGGCGACCTGTTCGTTCGCCTTCGCCAGGACGGTCTCGAGGAGAGTAATTTGAGCCGTCCGAGACTCAGTCAAGCGCTTCTCCGCCTCGAACATCTTCACAGCCTTGGCTCGCTCCGACCGATCTCTATCGCTCGCCGCCTTGAGCTCCTTCTCCTGCTCGGCGAACTACGCCATCATGTGGCTGAACTGGCAGGTTATCTACGAGGACAAAAAACGAGAAAAATCTTCTAAGTGTGAAAGTCTCGAGAAAAATTTCTTATTCATAAAGAACGGGGCTTCATTTACCGACATAGTCGCTCTGGCTATCTCGATAGCATCGTCACCGGTCGTACGTGCCTTCATCGCAGCACGATCCTTCGGGGTTGGCAAGTGCCGTACCTCTTGCATGCAGCTGGTGGAGTCTCCGAGGAAACCGTCGTGCTTCATCACGCGCCAGTCAGAGACGAAGAGCTTCTTGTGCTGCTCGGTAAGAATCGCCTCCGCCTCAGCTGTAAGAGGCAGGGTTTCGAGCGCCAGTACATCCCCGAGGGTGAATCCTCTGATAGACAAAGCAGGAGAGGCAGGCGGGGCAGATTCTAAGTTGACCATCGGAGTCGTCACCACCGAAGCCTTCGTGGCTTAAGCAGACGACGGCTCCGAGGTTGTCCTCTTCCTCCTTTTCCCGTCAGGGGCCTTGTTGCCTACTCCCGCCCGGTCGAACAGCATTGCTCTGAAGCCCATGTCCGGGGCCTCTGCAAAGAGAAAAACGAATAGATGGGCATGTGAAGGAAGTAAACTGAAATTGAAAACAGAAAAATACAGAGCATACTGGGGTCGATCGGACTGAGACCCCCACCGAAGAGGACCTCGGTTAATTCCTTCCAACCCAGGGGTTCACAAGCAAGGAGTTTGGACACGGCCTCTTCTTCCGGAGTCAACACCGGCTCAGCCTTCGCCCACTTCGGCACCTCCTCTCTCCACCTTGTGGGAATATTCCACGACGTGCTACCTCGGATCAAGAAATACTTCTTCCAAAACGTAATAGAATCAAGGTTGTCTATCAGCTTCACACCCCGACGCGGCGATAAATAGTCCCAGTACTCCATCTTACTCTTTCGATGGATACGGTAGAGCCTTCGGAGAATGGTGAGTTGAGGCACGACCCCTATCGCTTGGCACTTAAGGACAAAGCCGTTGACGTGCCTCCACATGTTCGGCATATATTGGACGGGGCTCAAGCCGTAGCACTGCATCACCTCGGTCACGAACGGTGGAAGAGGCAGACGGAGACCGGCATATAAGGCGTCGAAGGGAAAAATACACGTGTCGGGAGAGGTCGGCGAACAGGCTCGGATACCAAGACCTGGAAGAAGGAGACCGAGTTCCTTCAGTTTCATAGAACTCGTTCGAATCCATACTAAGTCCTTCTCCGTTAGCATGGAGGGGATGTCGTCAACTTCAGAGTGTTCCCTCGGCTGCTCTCCTCATACGAGGCCGACATCTCGTACACCACCTTGGCTAGAAGGTCATCGGAGTATTCTCGAACTCCGCTGAGGTTCGTCAAAGGACCCGGAAGCCTGCCTAATGCCCCTGCACGCCTCTCCTTCTCCACTATCATCTCGGTGTCACTGACCCTATAATCCCCTTCCCTTGTCCACTATTGGAGCCACTACCCACTGCTGATCCCCTTCGTGGTCCGCGGTGGAGGTCTCACTCCCCGAAGAAACCCTAGATATCTCGTAAAATATATAAAAGAGAATATATATTTACCTTGATGTGACAGTTACGATCGGAATATACCACTGGAAAATCAAATGCTTGGCCGTGACTGCTAGTTGAGCCACCCAGGAGTGAAAGAAAAATTTTCAAGAGTAAAAGTAGAGAATGAAAGAATGGAGTGGGGGGGGGGGGGGAGGGTGAAAACATGTAGTAAATGAGGGCCGTCGTTTGGGCTTCTGAGACCTTTGGGCCCCCAAGACCAGTAAAAAGCCCAAGAGAATATCGAATACTAAGCAACAGAATACGTAAAGGTGGAATTTCAAGCAACGCCAAAAGCCTGTTGACCGGTCAACCACCAAAACAGTCAACTCCATCTCAGGATGCGCGCCTGATTCACATCAACGGCCTAGATCTTGCCACGGCTCTCGGAACCAACATTCGAGCAAACGTGTCCCCGAATGTAAAATTGGGGGAAAACTCCATCTCAATATTCGTGCTTGACCCAGATTTTGTCACGTCCCTCGGAACCAACATCCGAGCAAAAATTTTCCCGAACGTGAAATTGGGGGAAAACTCCATCTCAAGATTTGCCCCTGGTCCAGATCGACGGCCCAGATCACGCCACGTTGCTCGAAACCAAAATCCGAGCAAACGTGGCTCCAAGCGTGAAAATGGAAAAAATCATTGCCTCAAGATTCGCGCTTGATCAAAGATTAAACGGCTTAGATTGCGCCACGTCGCTCGGAACCAGATTCCAAGCAAACGTGGCTCCAAGCGTGAAAGTGGGGAAAACGCTCCCCTCCCGATGCGCGCTCATGATCGAACCGCCCAGATTGAGCCACGTCGACAATCACCAAATTAGCCGTCTGATCATTCAGAAAATTGCGCCGATGATGTGATCGATGCTCCAGATTGCGTCACGTCGGTAATTAATTGATTACTTCTTTTATTTTAATTATTTAAAAATTGCGAAAAATAATTAAAAATTCAAAAAAAATGATTAAAAATTTTAAAAAATATTTATAAATTCGGGAGAAATATTTTTGAACTCCTGGAAAAATAATTATTAATTAGAATGATTGATTGATACTTTTTGAAAATAGGTTGTTACTTCGCAAAATTGAATAAATGATTTGAAAAATATTTAGAAAATTAGAAAAAATCAATGGAAAATCCAAAAGATCCCACAAACACATCTGAGTACAAGGCAAGCTCGGTTAAACGGTGTTAAGCCCCGCGTGCGATTTTGAAGCTTCTAAAGAATTCCGATAAAATTTCGTACGCCATTAAAATAAGAAAACTACTCTCCAAAGGCTGTTAAACTCAGTCTTCGGGAGTGGGGGGCTCGTGATATGGCTAAAAATAGGATAAAATCGAGACCGTTCAAACCGAGCACGAATCTTAAAGCTCTTAGGGATAAAACAGTAATTTTACCTACAAACGGGTCTGAAGCGGGAAATGGGTCTCTCTACAAAGCCCAGTAACCCAAAAACGGATCTGTCTTGTTGGGCGTGGGTGGCAACCCGTTTCAAACCAACCCAGATATTTAAAGAGTAATTCAAATTCGTGATTATCTGTAAGGTTTAAACCGCCTCCTTTATGATGAAACGAGTTTAAACTCTACATCTTATCCAAAAACACCGGGACATAGAGATCAATGATTATCTCTAAATTGCCTCTTAAGGCGACTATAAATACCCCTCTCTTCCCATCATAACAGGGTAATCAATATTTTTTCCACAAATCGCTCTTTCATAATCTTTTTGATTACTGACTTGAGCGTCGAAGGGTTCGTCGTCGGGATCCATCCCGGTATATCGAACTTTTTGCAGGTTAACGGCAGCAGCGAGAAACAGTCAAACGCCTGCCAAAAGTCTACAAGTTTGCCTTATTTTGTTTCCAAAAGAATCCACAAATTCATCTGTTTGTCAGCAACAACTATATATATATATATAGCTAGGTGTTTGCCATTGTATTGTTCTACCCCAAAGAAAATAGAATAAATTAAAATAGGACTCAAGAGAAGGTAAATAGGTCATCAATGCTAAAGTCTGACTAGGTAGGCACCCTCAGTTATGTGTCTAATATTCAATAGTCAAAGATCTTCTATATATTTTATCGTATGTGATTTCATGTAGGTGATTTATATATTCCAGTTGTAACTTGTACAGATTTTGTTATATTTCTGATTAATATAGGTAAGTTATCTAAATCACATCTAGTATATATATTTTTAGCATATATAGGAACCTAGTTTTTGTTAAATATCACATATATCTTCGATTTCCAATATGAAAGATTATCACCTGATATGACCGATATCTGATATTTTTAACCTTGAGATTTATAATAATGTTTGGGGAGGATTAACTCTCTTATGTTTCTTGCATGTTCTTTTAACGTAGGTCCATGAAGGAGTTGTTGAAGATGTTGCTTGGCATTTGAGGCATGAATACTTGTTCGGCTCAGTAGGTGACGATCAACATCTGCTTTTATGGGATCTCCGTACATCGACTGCTAACAAGCCAGTTCAGTCTGTGGTGGCTCATCAAGGTGAGGTGAGTACAGCGTCCTTCCTTCCATGTTCAGCTAATATTTGTGATCCTATGTTGAATGCTCACAATATGTCTGATTTTGTTAATGGTGCACTATGGTACAAGACGTTCGGAAATGTAGTTTCGGAGTTGGTATCGGTCTTCTATTTTTGAGTCTCAGCTTTCTCAGATATCGGGCTTATCCACTCAGTTGAATTTTTGGTTTCGACGTTCTCGAAAGTATTTTAGTTTAAAAATATGCTTTAAAATAGTTAAATTATTTATATTTACAGAAAACATTCAGTCCACATTTTGTCAATTTTACGACCATGTAATATGATATTTTAGTTTTTGAATTCATCTACAAAATATATTTTTTTAAATTGTTCTGTTGTAAAAGTACTTCGAAAGTCCAGATTTTGAGTTATAAAAGATAATAGAAAAGCACAAACTTTATATGCTATTAAGGATATAATATAAAGCTATTCTTTCTCTGTCCTCTCTCTTCATTGTTATTTGTGGTATTTTCATCTTGTCTCCCGTGTTTGTGTTCTCCCTATCTGTGATTTATGGTTCCACATCTTTAACAGGTAAATATAATTTATGATCAGTTGCTTGGTATTGGTGTTTTTTTTCCTCCTTTTTTTCCCAGTGTTAAACTTCCATATTTTACAACATCAAGATTTAGTAAAATATCATATTTGGTAGGCCAAAAACTGAGTCACCAGGATAACTTGGGAATATCGTCTAGGTTTCAGCCGATTTCAAACCAAGATTCTAGATATTGGCTGAGGTAAAAACCATGATCTACAATAAGCATGGACTTTATGTATACTGTATACTCCTGCAAGATCAGTGTACTGTATTATGTTTGAAAAGAATACTCACCTGGGAAAGTTAATTTGTATTGATATAGGAGGAATAGTAGGAATAGTCGAGAAAATAGATTTTGATGATCAGACTAGCTAGCATTACTATATTTGGTTTCTTCCTATCGTTAAATTTACATATAAAGAGTTGGAAATTTATTGGTTGTGGTATTCATTGGTATTCATTCATTCTGCTTAATAAAATCAATATTACTGTTGATAGTTACTGCATAACTATTGTGTGTGTGTTTTATTTTTTGTTATTTTTTGTTATTTTTATGTGGGACAGAGGGAGTTAACTGGGACAACTTTATTCTTTTTGGATATTCTTGAAGCATACCCTGGTCCCTGATTCTTTACAAACTCTGTTTTATTTTCATTTTTTATTCGAATAATTTCATGTTTGAAAGGTCATTAATGCATAGCCACACATTAATTTCTTTAAAACTTAAATTTGAGTTGCTTGAGAATTTAATCATCTTTCTTTTTCTTTCTTTTCTTCCATAAAGCTGGTATTTTCTACCAATTGATCTTCATGCAGTAACACTCCACTCTTAAATGCAGAGTTCATTGGTTCAATCCCCATAGGCCTGAGTTAACACAAAGCTGATCTGTGCTAAATATTTAATTGTACTTGTGAAATTCTTCAAATATAAGTTTTTTGTTGAATAAGGAGCCATGAAGCCCTCTTTATATACCTGTCTTATATTGGATCTGGAAATGCTACACCAAAGTACAACTATGCAACAGTTTGCATGCTGATCTGCAGGACTCTTACAAGATGAGCACCATGTTTGGTCAATTAAAATTACTTTTTATACAAAAAAATTGCAAACAAATGTAATGTTTTTCTTTGTATATAGTAAGACAGGAAAAACCAAAGTCTTATATCTTAGGACCATAGGAAGAGCTGGATTGATTGATATATAGATTTTAGACTTTGTAACGATTTATTGGAGTATGACCTTGTTATACTTTGACAGAAATGAATTGTAGATTAATGATTATATTAAACTAATTTCATCCTAGGTAGCTGTGGAATGGATAGTGGTATCTGGTGATATATATATTTGACCAAAATGGTATTTCCAATTGCCTGGTATAGTGAAACTAACAGAAGTAAAGATTTAAATGGTTAACTGTGGAATGGATCGGTGGTAACTGGTGATTCGATTTGATCAAAATGGTATTCCCAGTTACCTGGTTTGGTGAAACTAAAAGATGCAATGATTCAAATGGTTGGGAACCAAACCAGCTAGGTCATGATTAAACTGGTGCTGCACAAGCACTAAATAGTGAGATTTATCAATTTCCAGCCCTCGTTTTAGTGTGATTAGATGTTTTCCAGGTTTAATGTAAGAAGCACGAACACGAACATGATGCCACACGGCACGACACACCGACAGGGGGAAGGAATACCCTAGAATATTAACTGTCGTATTGGAATCGTTTGTGCGACACATGGATCGCTACCAAGTAAATGTTTGCGTGCTTCATAGAGTTTAATTGAATTGCAAACTGATATGTGGTAGACAGAGCATTTCTTTTCATTGGAAGAGAAATATACTCACATGGATGGAGGAGTACTCACATGGATGGAGCAGTCCTCAAATTGGCATTTCCTCTTTTTTCTTTTTCTTTCATTAATTTCTTCTTAATCTTTTGGTTCATTGGTTATATTCCTTAAACTTTCTGCTGGTGCAAGTATGCTGTAATCAGCCTAATTCTTGATATCTTGAACGAATTGACTTTTGTTAGGATTGCACTTTCTAGAGCCATTTGTGTAACTCCTTTCTGCTGACCTCTTTTATTTTTGAAGTCTAACTCAATCCTGATATAGGAACTATTTGTATAAGTTGTAAATATTAGCATGGTAGAAGACTTTTCTTTCCTCTATTATTCCATCCCCTCCCTTTCCATATTAAACTTGTGACATGTTGTTCCTTTCATTGTTTGTCACAATCATGACAGTATAGCCCATGAAGTTGTTAGAAACATAAGTTCATCTTCGATGTAAGTTGTTAGAAAAATAAGGCACATACCTTATAGGAATGAAGGACAAAAAATTCTTCCTGACCATCATAGTTGTCAAATCGTGATACATATAGTATATCGTTTTCCCTGAATATCGTATCGAGTATCGTATTGTTAGATAAATTAACATATGTTTAAAAGTGAAGCAATTAATGATGGATCAATTTCCATGATCATAATTCATCAAAATATTGGTAAATCAAATGACCGTAAAAGGAGATAAGGATATAACTGTTGACTATCGAGTTACAAAAATTTCCTAACACATTAAATAATAAAACTGTTTATATGTCCTTAATATTGTATTATTTATGATCCTTAATTTCTGACAACGTAAACTAGATTTAAAAACTTGCTAATATATGTGTCATGTACTAGGACTATGTACTACTAATATGTGTATGACGCTACTTCTGATGTAGATATATTACATGTAGTTATCTAGTCTATATCTAAAACCTTACAATTATAGGTGAATAGAAACTAGCACAAAACACGAGAATAAGATGCTTTATGATCTAAACTAAAATGATTATAATGTACCATTTATTAAACAACTAAAAATTGATTTATCAAGAACGATATGATGTAACTAACAACACAAATTTATTGCTAAAGCTTTTTTTAAAAGAGAACATACACGTACACACAAAATGGACTTAAAATAGCATGAGAGAATAACCTGAGAAAACATGTTAAAATAACGAAAAAAAAAGAACAGGAGAAGAATAGGAGAAAATGAGAAAGTGACAACGTTGGAGAGTAGAAATTCCATGGAAGAAGCAACCAATATGTTATTTGCAATAAATTCAGAGAACAAGGTGAACAAAGCGGAAGAACTAGATAGTGTTAAGTGAAACAAACAAGGAAAAATCTATCGCATTGGCACAAAACCTGAAGATCTAAGTTTTGGGCTATAAAATGGCCTTTCGGGTGAATTATGAAACAAACCTAAGCTAGATTCACATGTAAGCCATTGTTGTTCATATCATATCGTATCATATCGTATATCGGTGCTAAATGTATCGTATTGCAAGGGACAATCCGATAAAATGAGATATTTTAAGCTATAGATAAATCGAGTGAGATACATATCAGATTCATTAATTATCGTATCGTATCGAGATACATATCGTAAGATATATGCAAGATGTTGACAACTATGCTTACCATTATCCAATTAATTTAACTTGAAATGTTACTTTCTTCAGTCAATGTATTTTAGTGTTAGCCTAAACCCTAAGTCAATGTGTTTGTGACCATCTTTTATTAAATATTTGTAATAAGTGCATGTCCTTGAATGTGTTATTTAATTATTTCAATTACATACATTGTGCTGTTGGCAGGTTAATTGCTTAGCATTCAACCCCTTCAATGAGTGGGTTGTCGCAACAGGTTCAACTGATAAAACAGTTAAGTTGTTTGACCTCCGGAAATTAAGTAAAGCCCTGCACACATTTGATTCTCACAAGTAAGTGTTTAATTATTATTATTATTATTATTATTGTTATTATTTTCCATATTGCATCGACCTTACTTTTGATCATTAATTGGATATAGAAATGAACATTTTCACCTTTTTTTTTTTCTGACGACCATGTATAAATAGAGAGGAGGTTTTCCAAGTTGGGTGGAGTCCAAAGAATGAGACTATACTTGCATCTTGCTGCCTTGGTCGGAGGCTTATGGTGTGGGATCTTAGCAGGTAACATTCTCAACATACTGATGTTGAATTTAAAGTCTGTTCCACAGTTTGTACCCATTGATGTGCTTCAAGATACTCCACACACTTCACTTTCTGCACGTGCTACTATCACTAGTAACAAAAGTTACCTGGATTGTTGTTTCTTCCTTCAGTTATCTACTACTAGATTGTTTGTGCATGTTTTTTATTTTGGAGAACTGATCATTGTTGTGAAATAAAAAATATTGCATACGTTGACCAATTTCTATGGATGCTTAGGAAATACAAAAAGTATTTCTTAATGTTGACTGCTTAGGGAACACAAATGTGCATGCACCCAACTCCAAGTTAATGATGATTTTCTATAAAAACAAGTAATTGATAATGAAATAAAAATGTGTTATTAAGCCATATAATGAGTGGAGGCTGATGAGTAATGACACATGCCTCCATCCATCCCCATTATATGGTAGTACTGATATAGATTTGATTCTACTTTTGGTCATTGATATCTTTCATCCTTTTCTCCCTAAAAGATAGTAATAACAAAATAAAATAAAAACCTACAACTGTAAATGCTTGGGCAATTAGGGTGGATAGGTGGAAAAAAGTAACTACATTTGAAATAAACTTCATGTTTGTTTATTGCATACTAGTTATCTGACTATTTATAAATGTAAATAGTTGTAGTGTTGAACCATCTGAAATATCCAAATATTTCCGAATAATCAAAAGATGTACAATGTCAAAACTCATTTTTCATTTCAAATAATTAGTTATTAATTTTATTTTGCTATCCAGTTAATTTCTATAACTGATCCGAGCCCAAATTCTTTTTTTTTAAAGTATGAGTATGGTAATGTCTATTAAATCCTCTAATGAAGGAATGCTCATTTCAAAATCCTTTTTTTCACAGGATTGACGAAGAACAGACTCCAGAAGATGCGGAAGATGGCCCACCGGAGTTGTTATTCATCCATGGAGGTCACACAAGCAAGATATCTGACTTTTCTTGGAACCCATGTGAGGACTGGGTAATCTCCAGCGTCGCTGAGGATAACATACTTCAGATATGGCAGATGGCGGAGAACATCTACCATGATAATGATGATGTACTTCCTCGTGAAGAACCACCAAAAACCAGTTAATATATTGTCATTTGCATCATGTTGTATTAGGTTGCATCAAAAGTGTGTATGACTACCTTTGTAGTAGTGGATTCTACAGAAACTCTGTAACATTATTAGGCGTTCCTTCAATTTAGCAATAGTTATTCTAGTTTCATTGTGATTAACCATATTAAGCAAGATTCTTGTAATGGTCTGGTTTTTTAGTTTCACAAATGTTGTTGAGAATGTCAGCAACACTATAGTTTTGTACCCAGGAACTTGGTTATTCTAGTTCTCACTGTGGTTAACCATTTAAAGCAAATTTCTTTCATCTTCTGTTATCTTCGTTTCAGAAAGGTGGTTGGAAATGTCAGTAGCACTTTTGTAGCCAGGAACTAATCTTTTATGTACGAGTAACTACAAAATGAAGGGTCCATAATTGATATTGGTAAAAGTATCCGTCGAACGATTCAAGCATGAACCTTGAAGTTTTTTAGGGCATAACAGTAATTTTATAGCAGCTAAAGGCCTACATGAATAACATGGCATGTTTTTAAGCCCATCAACTTAACCAGGCTTACAATTATAACTAACTTATAGCCCAATAAGAAGAGTTCTAGTTAATTAAAAGCTGTTAACTAAATTTTCTATCTTAAACAGAGTTTTTTACCTACTCTATACCATAACTATGAGAATCAACAGTTAAATTCAAAGATTTCTTTTTAAGTCTATCTTTTGGAACAAACTCTTAGGTTATAAATACATGATGCGGGTAAAAATTTCGGCTAATCATGACCGTGCGATCCCTGTACGAATCTTGGGGATCCTAATGGGCGATGCAGTCCTTTCTAGGACTACTATAGACTTACATTATGAATATGGGCCGTCCACAGGCCCACCACACAAATTGCAGCCCAATTAGGGGAGATTAGCCAGCCATTAATGGTTGATATCAAATCCCCTAAAATCAGGGAGATAATTAACCGTTGAGATAACTAATCAAAGGGATTGGTTCAAATCAATTAAGAAATCATTCCCTAATTGCTCTTCAAGATGCATATATATACAGACCCCTCTCCTATGTTACAGGTAATCAACATTTTGCCCACTAAACCCAGGTTTTCACTTCTGATTACTGACTTGATCGTCAGAGTGTCTGTCGGGCGGAATAACTCCTAGTGTTTCAGATTATCTTGGCAGGTCTCAGATGACATCTCGACCATCTATTCCACATACATCCATGAATACTAGTCTCACATCAATTCCATATCGACGGCTGTGATAGGAGCTTTCCACTTCAGTTCAAGAACTCATTATTTGTTGCCCCCACACCGGAAAAAGCAGCATAAATACCATTAACCTCATTCACAGTCAGGTAATTAATCTTTTGCCAGAAAAGCTCTAGTCTTTTTATGAGTTACTAACTTGAGCATCGGAGAGTCTTTCGTTGGGGCCAACTCCGGTATTCACACTTTGTGCAGGTTCGATGATGACATCTCAGCCGTCCAATCCAGATCCAGACACTCTGAATGGTTCATATTCAGATCATGAAGACCTCAGCCATCAAGATTCAGATATGATTGACGGTCCAGATTGTAAGTTTCCTTCTAACAAAGAACTCATCATCTGATTTCTCCCATACCATAAGAAAGCAGCAACAGATTGGTGCCGTCTATGAAAAATTGCAAATCTATTTCTCTGATCAGATCTTGCAGTGAAAAAGCTACTTTTTTTCGGCCATGGCTCCAAAAAGGAGGACGATGGCCACTAGCGGTTGAGCCAATCCTTCTCCTCAGCTGGTACAATCGCCTCCCTCCTCGTCACAATTTCCTCACCCACAATTCCAGCCTCCCCCAAGCAAGGCTGCGTCGGGGGGTTCCAAACTTCGAAGTGCTGACCCTTGCCAGTTGAAAAGAGAGGGCCAGTTTGCACCTCGACCCCTCTACGACGCCCTCTGAGGAGCCCCCAATGCAACCAGACCTCGTACCATCATCAACACCTGATAGCAAGAAGTAGATCTTCATCTCCGCCTAGAGCAAATGCCCCCCTGAGATGGTGCTCCCTGCTCAGAACGCCAAGGGAGGAAATTGAGTCGTTCCCCCCGTCGAACGAAGTCTAGACGGTCACCCTCACAAAGGAGGCGAGGAAGAAAGAGGAGCATGACTTGTAACACCCCGAATTCCAAATACAGGTAATTCGTAGCACAAACATGATATTTACTTTAACTTCGTACAAAAATACAATGAATTTAAAACTTTTTCAGTACAATGTTATTAATTACAATACGTAGCGGAAATTTACATAAAAGAATTACAATTTATAACGTCAAACATTTTCAATCTTGCAACAGCCATTGACATTAAACTCATGTCCACGTCGCTCGCTAATCCGAGTCCTCTGCGGGCACGTTAGTTGCATAGAACTGACACAATACTATAATATAGTGATTCATCTATTTTTAATAATTACTAACTTGAATGCAGAAACAGAAAATTTGGCTATCCTAAATATGTCAGTGTATGAAATGAACCTAATGACTAATACAGACATTCATGCTTACGATGCAACTCTAATGTGCACTTGTTCGACTTCTATGCATCCCAGCCGTTGCTATCTCTCTCACACTCTGTTTCGATCGAACGAAGAAGAAGAAGAAGAACAGCGAAGCAGACGCTCGGATTGGCGGGATCGAAGCTCAGCCGTTGGATCGCGCCAAGATCCGTGCCTGTGATCGCTGTTTCGTGTTCGCCCACAGCAAATCCTGGTTCGGTGTTCCGTGTTTGGGGCAGATCCGGCGCGAGAACGGCTTCTGATTGGCTGTAAACCGCTGTCCCATGTTCCGGCCATAGCGGATCCCATATCCGCTGCACGCTGTTCTGGCGCTGATCCGCTGCGTGGACGAATTCTGATTGGCTGCCACTGCTGTTCCCTGTTTTGCCGCACCAGATCCTGTTCGCTGTCCACTGTTCTGGGCTGATCCGGTGTGGGGAAAACTCGATCTACGGTTGATTTTCGCACGCGCTTTTTGAGGACTTCTTCCGGGATTTTTCTACCCAACTTTCTTCAACAATCGGATCTACCGTCGTCAATTAAGGCAAGTATCCTTGTACATTTTATTGTTCTAGTACAAGCACCCTTGAAATACTACAAATAGTTAGATTGTGACTCCTCTTTGAAATATCGTTGTGGATCAACATTGAACCTCCAAATTGACAATTCTAAGAGTCACAAAATTTCCTTGTATTTAATTTATAATTATTGGACTCTTTTACCCTTGAACACATGAACACATGAACACATAGACATATGAATTAAGGAGCCCTAAATTGGTAGATACATGTCACATTCAATTTTTGACGAACTTGCAACCCTATAACTTGAAAAACATTTATTAATTGCTGTTTGACCTCCATTATCATGTATTGATGCCACATAATGACTTAGACACCAAATAACATTTTCCCATGTAACCTACGCTAGTAAATTATTTCTACGAGTTGCTGTCCTGAATTTCCTTTCGCTGTTTCGACCCTCTTATCATTTGAATCTGGGCCTGAGCCCTGAATAGAAATTGTAGATCTGGATGTGTAGATATCGATAGACTCCGAAAGTTTTGAATTCGGAGTTACGGTCTAGGAGTTGTGGCAGTTTTACTGCAGCTGTGTCAGTAGACGCAGTTTTGCAAAACTGCTGTATACATTTACTTTGCAAATTAATTTAGCTATGCAACTTGCAGCGTTTGACTCAAAAATTTATATGTAGTTGCTGGATACCCTATAGGACATCCCCAATTTTTCTTAGAATTAATTTATATTATTTCAACCCTGTTCCACATGTATAAATACAAGTACACAAAATCTGCCTGAACAAATGTAACAAGCCGGGGTTTGAGGGAAGGACTATAGAGTGGACAATATAGGTAAGTGTACTCGGAAGGGGGCCCGTGTTTTCCATAGTTGTATGTTAAATGGAACTAAGTGCCACGTAGAACTAAGTGCCACGTCATGGTGACGGGGGCCACCTCTAGAGCCTACGGGGGCCACCTCTAGAGCCCATTACAAGGTTACATGATATATTTGCGAACACATGGAACTAAGTGCCACGTCATGGTGACGGGAGCCACCTCTAGAGCCCATGGTTGATCACCTGCTTGTTTGATGCCTGAGTACACCGCCCTATAGACTCCATTACTAGGTCTAAACGCAATTGATTTGACTGTAGCAACCATGTAGTAAAAAGATGGATGCATGTCGTGCTACCTAGATAGTAATCCCACAAGACTTGAACTTAATACCTGATACATGATTATCCTGTTGCCTGATTATCCTGTTACCTGATTATCCTGTTACATGATTATCCTGGTTACCTGATATCTGATACATAAAACTTGAACATGACACCTGTAACTTGAAATATGAAACTTGATACGTGAAACCTGACACATGAAACATGATACTTGATGTTAGTTACCCCTACAGGTTCACCTGACATATGTTTTACCATTAGCAGTTGTTAACTAGCCTGTTTACTAAGAAGTCCTCCCTTGCTAGCTAATTCTTGGTTGTTCCCACTACTTGTTGTATCCCTGTTGCATTCTTGATTCCTGTTCCCCCTACTTGTACTCGTTTTTACTATTTGTGGCCCTAGCTTGCACTAAGGGCATTCTCTCTTGTTTTCCCTGTTTTCCCTTTTATATTTATTAAGCAGACTTGGGACAAGTTACCTGCTGGAATTGGCGAGCAGACATTTTAGGTTTTGCTTGGAGCAAGGACCTGTTTAAATAGTTGCTTTCCTTAAGGTATTTATTTTTTTCTGCTGAATAAGACTTGTTTCCGAGTTTATACTTGATCCAGACATGTGAACTATTTGAACATTATTATTTGTTTAAATTGTTTTCTGCTGCTTAATAAATTATTCATGCATGCTTGGTTATATATAGATCTGGTTATATTCTTGTTATGATGCTGAGTCGATCCTACAGCTTATGGATGATGTAAAAATCATTCGCTGGGCTTCGTCACGTGCTCGTATTCCATATTTTTGGGAAGCGGGGCGTGACAGAGAGGTAGAGGGACTAGGGTTAGGGTTTTGTGTGAGGGATGGTGTATTTATATGGAGGGATTAGGGTTAATAATACAAGTTGGGTTAATGGGTAATGGGTTGTGGGTATATAAGAGTAGTAATAGGATTTGTTTAAATTGGCTTTAATTAGGATACAAATTGTATAGGATAACTAATAGGATTGGGGATTTAATTTGGCTTTGGTAAATCTTATTAGGGGTCAAATAATAGGATTGGGAAATAGGATCACAACCAATCACCACCCCACCCCCAAGAACAAAAATAAAAGGGACAAGAACAAAATGAAAGAAAGAACAAAATATTGAAGAACGAAACAAAAGAGACAACCAATCAAACACAAAGAGCTCAAAATGAAATAAAACGAATATATATATTGAAAACAACTCCGACATACGGTTAAGAAAGAATACAAGAGATAAAATACACCAAAACAAAAAATACACTCAAAAATACACAAAATAAAAAACAGGGATTACACAGGAGCTTGGCTCAGCTGGGTCTTCTGTACCTGCACACGGCCTGGAAACACCGTGAGAAGTCCCCGCGATAGACCCTCCAACGAGCTAGTCAGTCACTGGAAAAGAGACTGGACAGTTAGGGTTTAGGTGGGGAGAGATTGATTACCTTTTATAGTGAGGAGGGAGTGGAGTATTTATAGGCAAGGATAACGGGTCTGGACCCCTAGCGGGCCGAGTTAGACCCGTTTGCCCATGGGCCTGAGCTTGCTGAGGCCCATTAGACTGTAGCTGGCCTGATGATCACAGGGGGGAGGATCTAGAAGAGATCAGAGGGCTCTGGTTGATGCTACATAATTTATCCCATATCAGTGGGTGATCATGGTTAAATGTATGTAGTTGTGAAAAATAATCATATACAAAATCATGCAAGGAGTATCAATAGCGATGAAAACATGTTTCAATTTCTTGGTTAGTGAGTAAGTCAGGAGGTCGAATCCAACTTGCGGCAAAACCTCCCCTATTGTATACATTCGGGGTAAAGTGTGGGTGTGTAGTTATGGCCTTATTCCAGAAAAACCCTTAGACCTTAATAAACTCTCTCTTATTTTTTCTTCATTTCAATAAACCTCAATAACTTTCCTATAAAGAATAATCTTCAATAAACTCGCCTTCATGCCTAAATTCTTTTAGAGCATTATCCGGTGGATGTTCTAACTTGTAAATAGAGATTCGAAATACCATATTTAAGAAATTTATTTTGGAAATGTTTACTTTATAACTATACATTTAAAAACACAATTTAGAAATAATAATTTCTCTCTTATATTATCGTCATATCAATAATCTTCAATAACTTTCCCAGAAAAAAATAATGTTCAATAATTGAAGTGATTTATTTGCATGTGTACAAAATCGCAAAAAGTAGTATAGATAAGTGAAAAGAGTGTCGAACCCACAAGCACTAGTTATTTTATCGAGTACCAAAATTACTAGATTAACCACTACTTGAAAAATCAAAAATATGATAAAAATAACAATTAATACTAAGTTAAACTAAGGAAAGAAATAAATTAAGAAAAAATGAACGGAATCTAAAATTTGGCTGTTTGTTAATAGCAAAATTAATTCTAGGCCTTTCGATTTTACCTTGTTAATCCCACACAATTTATAACTCATGTGAATAAAAATATTATTTTTCCAAGCTGTAGACTAAAATCTCCAAATTATTCAATATTCTCTCTCAAGCAATATCAAAAATATTCGCAACTAATTATTTGTCATAGTTCATGCATAATTTACTAATTGAAAATTCATTAAGATCAATGGATTTATTAATGGTCACATTAACAGCAGTTCGCTCTTGTAACGGTATTTAATTTTATAATTAATTCGAAATCACAAATTACTAGTTCGGTCTCTCCATGATTTAATAAATCATACAAAAGTTTACCAAACAATTGTAAGCATTAAGAACAAAATTCAAACACACAACCATGGAAAAATAGAAAAATAATATGAAATTAAAATTGTGTTCTCAAAACAAAGCTACATCAAAGCCCTAAAAAATAAAATTAGTTCGTAATAAAGTTGCAACTAATAAATACTGTTTTGGATTGCATAATAAAAATTAGAAGAGAAGAAGAAAAACTCGTTTTGCAGAAAATCGATGTCTCAAAATCCGTGCCATGAAGCTTTCTCTTTCTCCTTTTCTCTTTCTCCCTCGAAATCTGTGCCGCACCACAAACAGCCCCTGAATTATTTATTAATTTTTTTCTTCCTCTTGGTTTTTGGTTCCGCCACCTACCCACCTTTCTCTCTCTTCCTTTTTTCACTTCTGTTGCCTCGCTGTTCTCGCGCCGCTCCTTTTAATTTTTTATTTTTTTTAATTGAATGTAAGGTCAGTCGTCGCTCTCTCTCTCTTGTTAAGCGTGTCTCTCTTCTTTCTTTGCTGCTGTATTTATAAGACACGAACCTGTGCTATTAGGGTTTAGTATTGCATACAATCCCTCTTTTTCCCTTTATTTCTTTCCTTTTTTTATTTGCTATTTATTTATTTCTTCTTTTTCTTCTCTTTCTCTTTCTTGAAGCACGTGCTGCACACACAAAAAAATAAAATTAGAATTTAGGATTAAAATTAAAATTTAAATTAATTAGTTTAAATTAATTAAACTAACTGATAATTACATTAGCTCAATTAAATCCTTTTAAATTTATTTAATTCATTTTCACCCTCTATTGATAATTAAATTTTCTATTTTGCTTTTCACATGGCCAAATTGTAAAATTCAAAATTCAACAAATCAATAAAAATTAATCAATCATTATCCTTATTTTCTTTGTTAATTTTTACTGAAAATATTCACTTATTGCATCACAAAAATTCTTATTCCTTCAAAAATAATTAATTAACTGAAATCTATGAAAATAAGATAAATTACTAACAAGATAGACGAATACAAGCAAGTTTTATAGGTAAATGAGTACAAATATTTATATAAAAGTTAGACACATCAAATACCCCCAAACTTAAGATTTTGCTTTTCCTCGAGCAAAAAGTAAACTCATGAATCAAGCTCAACTCATTATATTTAAAAGATCTTATCATGCAAGCATCAAAATTTCAACTTAATACATTAACAATAACAAATAAAGAAAAAACTAAGCATACTCACTTTCTCAAGTGCATTTATTCATTCGTAATTCCCAACCTAATCATATTTGTCATGCAATTAATGTAATTATATCATGCAAAAACTCTAGCTGTGATTATCCCTTCTCACTAGTACAAACCAAGTGGCAAACTAGAGTTTTTTTTCTCTCTTTTCTCTAAGTTGTCACTTGCCTTTTGACGCGAATGCAAATATTTGTGATATTCACCCGATTACTCAACAAGTCACAAACTTAGAGTGCTATTGATACTTATATTTCAAGTTGTTGTTTGACGTAAAAGTAAACATTGGTGATGAATACCCCTAGTTACTAAGCAACTCAAAATATTGGAGTAGATAGAACTTTATTCATTCAATTTTATAAATATTACTCCATTTACTTAAACTCTGTTTAGGACTAGATCAAAGAAAATTTGAAATTATGATCTTAAAGTAAATAAGTATACTTGATCTTGCTTTATAAGATACTGTCAATCCTAAAAAAAATTATTTCAATGCTTTAGTACAATAAAGAACTCAAAAGTGTAATGGTAAGACTAATTGAAATCCCTTTTGTTTTGTTTTTTTCTTTTCAAATATATATAAAATATAAAAAAATTGTACAACTTAAATATCCCCAAACTTGAATATCACATTGTCCTCAATGGAAAAGGAAACAGAAAAACAAAAGGAATACAAAAAATTCAGAATTTCTCCCCTGATTCGTGTTAAAATTCTAGATGCGCGACGTTCATTGTTCAGTGATATCTGGAGCTGTAGATGTCCAAATTGTCTGATTCTTTTTGTTCTGGAAAGCTAAGACAATTTCCTTCGATCGGTATTTTATACACTTTTCCAAATTCGGACTCTATCCTCCTAAAAAATAGCCATCAATGTCAGTCCAGAAAACAGCTCCCCTCGGCGACTTCCAAACTTATGCAATCCTATAAAATAAAATATATATAAAAAATTAAAGTAAACTAAAAGGAAAAGAAAATCTAATTGCAGTAAATGAAAACATGGGTTGCCTTCCAAGAAGCTAAGTTTTAAGTATTCAGCTAGACGTTGTAGCTGAGATGGTTATGTAACGCCAAGATCCAACAACATAAGAACATCTTTTTTAATACTTCTCTTCAGGTGTGGATTAGGTTCAAGCTATAGTTTAAGCCATTTCTTTCTTGATGATGGAATCTTTGATATCCCCACCTCTTTGAATTTTAGCTGAGAAGAAAAATCAATAGATGGTGCAACTTGAACATATTTCAAAATCTTTTCTTTCTCAGATTCAAGAGTTGCTGAATTTGTTGGACACACTTTAATTGGTAATTTCTCAACTTCCACTCTGTGTGTCTCTCCCACAATTAGATTAATTTCACAAACTTGAAAACATGAGTGAGCTTCAGCACCAACCTCCATGGATTTAAAAATATCAAACATTACTTGATCATCCTCAATCCTCAAAATAAGATTCCTTGTTGGACATCAATCAAAGCTCTCCCAGTAGCTAGAAAAGGTCGCCCCAAAATTAATAGAATTTGTTCATCTTCCTGCATATCAAGCACTACGAAATCAGTTGGAAATATGAACTTGTCTACCTTTACCAAAACATCTTCAATTATTCCTCTTGGGTTCTTGATAGATCTGTTCGCCAATTGCAAAGAAATGGTAGTGGGCTTTGGTTCTCCAATACCTAATTTCCTGAAAACCGAAAAAGGCATAAGATTAATATTTGCTCCTAAATCACGTAATGCTATATTAAAAGAAGAATTTCCAATAGTGCAAGAAATTGTAAAACTCCCTGGATCTTTATGTTTGGAAGGCAGCTTCTTTTGTAAAATTGCACTATTTTTTAAGTCTTGAAAACTGATTATCAAGCTTGATCTTTTTAAGTCTTTGTGGAAAAGGAATAGGTGGATTGTAACCTCCATTTCTGCCAATAAGTATTTTTTGTGTATTTTCTATAATTTGATTTTTATAAACTTATTTTGTGCTAAATTCGTTTCGGATCTTTTATTAAAGTGTTTTCCAATCGAAAATTTTATTTATTTCGAATAAGGGTGTATTTTGATCTTAATTTCTATTTCCTATTGATCGGCTATTTATATTTGAGTCCAAAATCAAATATATTATTATTATTGGATTATTTTAATCTTATTGTTATTATTTATTATTAGTGTTATTATTATTACTACAACTTTTGATTGTTTATTAAAAATCTATTTCTATTTATTAATTGTATTTGTGGTTATTTCAAATTAATTATATATTGTAATACAAATTACATTTTTTTATGTAATCCTATTTTTTAGTTGGTTATTCTCTTCCTCCTATTGGATCTAGAAATCCATACCAATTAAGCCTATAGCCTCTCTCTTAATGGATCCTACCCGAAACCTAATATCCTAATAATTCCTTACATATAATAATCTTCATTAAAACCCTAACCTATTATCACGCCCTGCTTCCCAAAAATATGAAATGCAAGCACGTGACATGGCCCAGCAAATGACTTGCGTCATTCATCAGTTGTTATCAATTCAACTCAACAATATAAACATGAAGTAATATAACCACGCATGCATTAAAGAAGTAATCACATGAATAAGTATACTTGGAATTTAAGCATAAAATAACCAACATAATAACAATCAAATATCTGGAATCAACAAAACAATATTCGGGTCAAAAGCCCACAAATACAAGAATTAATAATGTTCAATTTATTTAAGTCTTCAAAACAAAACAATAATTATTTAGACGGCGATGCAAATTCAATTCTTTCACCATTATTGTTCTCCTACTCCACCAGGCAATTCTCCTTGATTAACTGTAAGTTGATCATCTAAAAGAGAGAAAAAATATGTCCTTAGAGCAAGTCGTGGACAGCAAGTAGAGAAACAGAGAAACAATGGCATTTACGGTATAACAATGAATACAATAAATAATAGAGTTGATGGCAATGAACAATGGCAAAATGGTAACAATGCAATGTGCAATAACTGTAGCGTCCCAAATTTTCAATATGATATCTCAGAAATACGTGGCACAATTCCCAGCATCAACTTCAATTGCAACAGTAAACGTAGACAAGATACAGATAAATTTTTTTAACTTTTATTACATTAAATTCTTTACAAAACACAGCGGAAAAACAAACACCTTGAATTACAATCTTTCTTTACAACACATTCTTTTACAATGTACATAAGCTATAACATTAATTTAGCACAAGCATCCAAATCCCAAGCTACAAGCACCTACCTGTAAAACTTGAGACTAGAGATAACCCTAACCCCCAAAACTACAGGGGTCAGCCATAATGGTGTGAGTGACAAAAAAATAAATGCAACATCAATAAGACATGAAACATAGAATCATAAATAACATGTATCAACAGTAAGAATAAAATGAACAAAAAATAATAATAAGTAAAACATGAAAATATCAAGTGAAACTAGGATAAGTGTCAAGTGTAGGAAAACAGAAAACAGAAAACAACATGCATGGAACCAAGTCAAGAAAACACCCAAGATATATACTGACTCTCTAATGCATACTTGTCGGATTCTATGCATCCCACTCAACATAGGTCCAGTGCAAGCCCTTATCGTTCTCCACTTGATAGGGTTAAATCCCTCGCTTATGCAACTAATCCTACTACGATGAATACTACAAGATATAGATAAACTATAAGTATTATCCCATGCCCCGATAATTCCGGAGGTCAATCTCTATCCACAGATAATTCTGGAGACTATTTCACTCATACCTGAGAATCTTCGAAAATTTCCCACATCGCAAGCTATGGCGCCTCATCACACGAATACCCCGTGAGTGTCACCTCAACCCCGATAATTTTGGAGATCAATCTTACAACGCAGGTAATTTTGGAGACTATTTCACTCACACATCGATAATTCCGGGGATTATTTCACCCCGCAGGCCATGCTGAGGTCTAAAACCCATGTTCTCATTTCATCATATCACCATCTAGTGCTTGTCCTTATCTTTTTAAGGTAATTAATTAATTACGAATCTCCTAGAGTTGGTATACCCTACCAGACTTAACCCCACTGATCAATAACAAAGTCACAACTGACCAAAATAGAAAATCTCCACTGCCAGTATCTAGGGTCCCACTCACCCTCTAGAGACTCACAACTCAACCATCAACACAAACTAAATCTTTCATTTTAGTCACTTTATATCAGTGTTAATTTACTCACAGAAACTCATTCATTCATATTGTTGTATACAAGTATATATATATAAATGTTTCATATCAGTAAAAAGGGGGATACTTTCTATATATCAGTTGTTATATGCTCTTATGATCACATCAGTATTTTCTATACCCTTCCTATAGTTCAATTTCCTATATTCTGGTTATAGATGAATCCTTTATCCTACTTATAATTAAATCTCCTATGTTCTGCATATATTTCAAATTTTTATATACCTGCAAATAATCTATTTTCTATACATGGCTGCTTATGATAAACCTTCTATACATCAGTGTATGATTCATTCCTATATGTGTAAGTTATTATATATATATATATATATGTACTCATATGTTTCAAATCAGGGAAGGGGTTTCTATATATATATCATATGCAGACATACATGATTTTCTTCTACATCCTGTGTATGTTCAAGCCAGTTAAAAAGATTTCTCTATATATCATGAATACACATATGTACCCTTCATATCAGTAAAGAAGACTTTTACAAATAAACCTATGACTAACTTCTTTTAGTAAAAGCGTACCTTATATATATATCTATATAATAAAACACAAAGAAAGCCATCAAGTGGCTCACCTTCAATCCCCCAAAAATCAAAGGTCCAGATCTAACCTCACAAAACATATTTTCCCTCCCAAAATTTCAAATCCCAAAACCAAATTTTTCCCCCCCAAAACTAAAAAACTAATTACTTTATTACTTTCTCTTTCTTATCTTTTAACTTTTTCATATTTATCTCTTTCTTTCTCCCTACCTCTCTCTCCCATTCTTTGTTTATTTACTTAGAAATTTAGATTTTAAGATTTTCAGGTTTGTAAATTTTCAAATTTTTTATGTTTTTTATTGCACATGTTATATTAAAAATAGCAAATATATCTTTTCAAATGTTAAATTTCATCATTTTCCACACTTAAATTTTAAGAAGTTAGATTTACACCCCCATTTATAATTATTTTTCAACATATACTAATGGAAATATGGACTTTTATTTACAACTAATTATTGTCATACTAATCAAACTTGAGTTACATAATTGTTGTTTTACTGTTTACAGGGCTTTTCGTATTTTGTATCGTTCCGAAGACGTGCCGTAGGCACGTGCCCACGGGCAAATCTAGTATATATATATATATATATATATATATATATATATATATATATATATATATACTTGTATACAACAATATGAATGAATGAGTTTCTGTGAGTAAATTAACAAAGATATAAAGTGACTAAAGTGAAAGATTTAGTTTAAGTTGATGGATGAGTTGTGATTCTCTAGAGGGTGAGTGCGACCCTAGATACCAGCAGTTGAGATTTTGTGTTTTGGCTAGTTATGGCTTTGTTATTGATCAGTAGGATTAATTTCGGTAGGGTACACCAACTCTAGGAGATTCGTAATTAATTAATTAACTTAAAAACATAAGGACAGGTACTAGATGGTGATATGATGAAATGAGAACATGGGTTATGGAGGTGTGAGATAATCTCCTGAATTATTGAGGTGTGAGTGAAATAGTCTCTGGAATTACCTCCGGTGTGGGATTGATCTCCAAAATTATCGGGGTCAAGACGACATTCATGGGATATTCGTGTGATGAGGTGGCATAGCTTGCAGTGTGAGGTATTCTCGAAAATTCCCATGTGTGAGTGAAATAATCTCCAAAATTATCTGTGGATAGAGATTGACCTCCAGAATTATCAGGAAATTGGCTAATACTCACAAGTTATCTATATCTCGTAGTAGTCATCGTATTAGGATTAGTTGCATAATCGATGGATTTAACCCTATAAGTGGAGAACGATAAGGGCTTGCACCGGACCTATGTAGAGTGGGATGCATAGAATCTGACAAGTATGCATTAGAAAGTCAGCATATAGCTTGGGTGTTTTCTTGACTTGGTTTTATGCATGCTATTTTCTGTTTTCCTACACTTAACACTTAGTCTAGTTTCACTTGATATTTGTATGTTTTACTTATTATTATTTCTTGTTCATTTTATTCTTGCTGTTGATACATGTTGTTTATGATTCTATGTTTCTTGTCTTATTGATGTTGCATTTATTTTTATGTCACTCACACCGTTATGGCTGACCCCTGTAGTTTTGGGGGTTAGGGTTATCTCTACCCTCATGTTTTTCAGGTAGGTGCTTGTAGCTTGGGATTTGGATGCTTGTGCTAAATTGATGTTATAGCTTATGTAAATTGTAAAAGAATGTGTTGTAAAAGAAAGATTGTAATTCGAGGTGTTTGTTTTTTCGCTGTGTTTTGTAAAGAATTTAATGTAATAAAAGTTGAAAAATTTTATCAGTATTTTGTCTGCGTTTACTATTGCAATTGAAGTTGATGCTGAAAATTGTGCCACGTATTTCTGAGATATCATATTTGAAATTCGGGGCGCTACAGAGATTAGTATTAGAGCATGCTTCAATGGTAATAATAAACATAGTATAAAAATAAACCTAGGTGTGGACATTAGAGCGTGAGTACCTAGGTATGGATATTAGAGTGTGAGTATCACATAGAGTTAGAACATGATATTTTGGTTTGGGGTATGACTGACGTTTTGCCATGAGGATTTGATGTAAATATGTATTGTGTTGTAATGTTCTAACTTTACCCTCATTTTGTAGTATTCAGAAAAATGACAGGACCCAGGACTAGGAATTGTGCTAATGGTGATAGGGCTGGTAGTTCCCATGGGGCAGGAATTGACCTTGAGACTGAGTTTGTCAGGGTGTATTAGACCTTGAATGCATTCATGGCAGCTAATATGGAGCAGAATCAGAATCAGAGTCAGAATCAGGGGGCTGGACTAGTGTTTGTTAATGCTGATCCTATCAAGCAGGTTAAGTCCTTCAAGCGTATGAAGCCACCAGTGTTTGAGGGGCAGTCTGATCCAAATAAGGCTGATGATTGGATTAGATAAATGGAGATGGTCTTCGAAGTCTTGGAGACCCCAGAAGTCAATAAGGTGAAATTGGCTGCTATGCAGTTAAAGAAGGATGCTGGCATCTGGTGGCAGTCAGTGAAGTGAACTTTTGGAGATCACCAGGTGACTTGGGAAGTTTTTATGGATGAGTTCAGTGATCATTTCTTTCCTCTGGATATTTAGGAGAAGAAGGCAACAGAATTCTTGAACTTGCAGCAAGGCAACATGACAGTGTGTGAATATGAGACTAAGTTTGCTCAGCTATCAAGGTATGCACCAAAATTGATTTCTGATGAAGCAAAGAAGGCCAAGAAATTCGAGCAGGGCTTGAGGCCGAATTTGAGGTCGAGGATGATTTCTTTGGGCATAAGGAGGTTTGATAAGCTAGTCAGGAGAGCAGCTATGACAGAAAAGGACATGGATCAGTTCCAGAAGAAGCAAGAGACCTAGAACAGGAACAAGAGGCCAGGAGCTAGTCAGAGTAGGAAGAAGTTCCCAGTGAAGCAGGGCAAGTTCAGTAGGCCAGAGCAGAGGGCACCTGCAACTCAGGAGGTGACTTGTTATTACTGTAAGGAGGCAGGTCACTGCAGGTCAGCGTGTCCCCAAGTTGGCGAAGCAGACTTGTTTTCAGTGTGGGCAAGTGGGGCATTCTAAGCCTTTATATTCACAGTTGAAGAAGGGTGGTTCTGGCGAGGCAAATTTCAGAGGCAAGGGCGAGTGTTCGCATTAACTGAGGAGGATGCGGGTAACTCAGTGGATGTGATCCAGGGTATGCAAGAATTTTGAACTTTTATATTTTTATTTAATATATTAGGTAAAACTTTATTTGAGAATAAATTGAAGATTTGAGTATCATTCTTCATGTAATAGGATTTGTTTTGATTAATAGAATAAAAGCAAAAATTTTATTTGATACTAGTTCTTTGCATACATTTGTGTTGCCCAATTTTACAAAGGTCTTAGGTGTGCAGCATAAGTTGTTTCCAGACAGGGTCTTGTCGATGGCAGCGCCGTCAGGTGAGGAATTGATTGCTGAACAATATTACGAGGGCTGTGATATCGAGATTGGTGGGAGATTATTTGGCATTGATCTCATTGGGCTGCAAGTTCTAGGTGTGGATGTGATTGTGGGCATTGATTAGATAGTAATATATGATGCCACAATTGAATGCAAGAAGAATGAGGTGTTGGTGAAGGCACCAGGTGGTCCCATGGTGACTTTTCAGGGGAAGATGAAGGGCCCGAACGTGGCTGCAGTGGTATCTAAGTTGATGATTCCAGATGAAGTCAGAGGCATTCCAGTTGTCTGGGATTTTTCTACAGTGTTCTTGGAAGATCTACAAGGATTACCGCCGCAGCGAGATATGGAGTTTTGCATTAATGTTCAGCCGGGGAATGCTCCAATTTCTAAGGCTTCGTACAGAATGATACCTGTGGAGCAGGAAGAAGTTAAGAGACAGATTGAGGAATTGCTGAGTAAGGGTTTCATCAGGCCGAGTTCTTCACCATGGGGTGCTCCAGTGTTTTTAGTGAAGAAAAAGGATGGGTCAATGATGATGTGCATTGACTATCGGGAATTGAATAGGGTGACTATTCAGAACAAGTATCCACTTCCACGGATTGATGTTCTGTTCGATAGGCTTCGGGGAGCAGCTGTGTTTTCGAAGATTGATTTGAGATCAGGGTATCATTAAGTTGGAGTCAAAGAGGAAGATGTGAGTAAAACAGCTTTCAGGACTCGTCATGGACACTATGTGTTTTTGGTAATGCCATTCGGAGCGACGAATGCGCCAGTAGTATTTATGGATATGATGAACCGAATATTGCGGTCATTTATTGATTCCTTCATGGTGGTTTTCATTGATAATATTTTGGTGTATTCAAAGTCAGAGGAGGAGCATTCTATGCATTTAACGGAGGTGTTACAGAAGTTATAGGAGCATAACTTGTATGCCAAGTTGTCAAAGTGTGAGTTTTGAAAGTTTGAGGTAGCTTTTCTTGGTCATATCATTTCTAAGGAGGGAGTGGCCACTGATCCTCAGAAAGTTCAAGCAGTAAAGGATTGGCCCAGGCCAACGTCAGTAAAGGAAGTCAGGAGTGTCTTGGGTTTGGCTGGGTACTACAGGAGATTCATTCAGGGCTATGCACAGATTGCAGTTCCCTTGACAGGGTTGACTCGGAAGAATGTGGCATTCACGTGGACTGATAAGTGTGAGGTGAGTTTTCTTGAGCTTAAGGAGAGGTTGACGACTGTGCCTATCCTAGCGGTTAGGCAAGCTGAGAAGGATTATGATATCTACAGTGAAGCATCTCTCAGAGGATTAGGGTGTGTTTTGATGCAGGAAGGCAAGGTTATTGCCTATGGTTTGAGGCAGTTGCGTCCGCATGAAAAGAATTATCCGACGCATAATTTGGAGTTAGCAGCTATTATCTTTGCCCTGAAGCAGTGGAGGCATTATGTTTATGGTGAGAAGGTCAATATGTATACCAACCACAAGAGCCTGAAGTACATTTATCAGCAGAAGGATCTAAATCTTCGGTAGAGAAGGTGGTTGGAAGTGTTGGAAGACATTCGTCCCGAGATCAAGTATCATCCGGGCAAGGCAAATATGGTGGCCAATGGGCTTAGTCGAAAGAGAAGTTTGGCGAGTTTGATCACTACTCAGAGTAAGTTGGCAGCAGCGATTGACCAGGCAGGTAACGAGGTGGTTCTGCAGGGTTTGGAAGCGTCTTTGGCTCAGTTGAAGCTGCAGCCTCCTTTGGGAGAGCAGATTGTGGAAGGTCAGAAATCAGATGCAGAGATCCAGAAGATGATGCAGCAGGTTTCCGATGGCAAGTTGTCAGAGTTCCGTGTCCAAGATGGAGTTCTATGGATGGGTGAGAGGTTGTGTTTCGGAGAATGCAGATTTGAGGGAGAGTATCTTGCAGGAGGCACACAGTACTTTGTTGTCAATACATCCTGAAGGCACAAAGATGTATAAGGACATCAAACATCACTTTTGGTGGTCCGGTATGAAGAGGGATGTGGCAGATTTTGTGGCAAGATGTGTGACTGGAAGTGTTGTTACAGCCATGAGGTTTGTTGCAGCCTTTGCCCATTCCTGAATGGAAGTGGGAGAATATCTACATGGATTTCATTACAGGTTTTCCAAGGAGTGTGAAGGGAAATGACTCGATTTGGGTTATTGTTGACCATTTAACCAAGTCAGTTCACTTTCTGCCTATGAAGATTACTTGGTCGTTGGAGAAATTGGCAGAGCTGTATGTTGATCAGATTGTGAGGTTTCATGGAGTTCCTGTGTCGATTGTGTCCGAAAGGGATGCAAGGTTCACTTCGAGGTTTTGGAAGAGTCTGCAGGCAGCTTTGGGTATTAGAACCGATTTCAGTACCACTTTTCAACCGCAGACTGATGGTCAGACTGAAAGGGTGAATCGGGTATTGGAAGATATGCCGAGGGCTTGTGTTATGGATTTCAGTGGTAGTTAGGAAAGGTACTTGGCATTGGTTGAGTTTTCTTATAACAACAGTTACCATGTGAGTATCGGGATGGCTCTGTATGAAGCTCTGTATGGGAGGAAGTGCAGGACGCCTGTTTGTTGGTATGAGATTGGTGAAAGGCAGATGTTTAGGCTCGAGATTGTGCAGCAAACATCGGAGAAAATTGAGTTGATTCGTAAGAGGTTGGTCGAGGCTCAGAGTCGGCAGAAGAGTTATGTAGATGCTTGAAGAAAGGACTTGGAGTTTGAGGTTGGGGATGCAGTTTTCCTCAAGATTTCTCCGATAAAAGGAGTGATCAGGTTTGGTAAGGGAGGCAAGTTGGTGCCAAGGTACATAGGGCCATACAGGATTTTAGGGCAGATTGGTAAGACGGCTGTTGCCGCTAAATTTGGTGTGGGGGCAAACAGATAGAATTTGTGGATCCTTAGGGAAACTGAATAGAAAACCTGTATACCTGTTCCGCTGGAGTTCTGATCATCGTTCCCGCCGTGCACCTGCAAAAAGTGTGAGACACCGGGGTTGTTCCCGGCGACGCACCCTCCGACGCTCAAGTCAGTAATCTGGCGGACTATGAAAGAGCGCAAAAACTGGTGAAAGATTGATTACCTCTTAATGGAGATGGATGGGGGGTATTTATAGGCGTCTTAGGGAACAGATTAGGCATGTAATTCCTGTGTATATAGATAAGGAATGTAATCCCTAATCCCCAGTGAAGGGATAGATATGAATCAGAGCCGTTGATTGATATCAATCAGAAACCCTAATTCTATCCTGCTGGACCGGGTTTGTTGCGGGTTGAAACCCGCACCCAGTTGAGGTGGATCCGTTTGCGGGTCATTGGATCTGTGAGAAGGAGACCCAGTACCCGTTTCTGACCCGTTTGTGGGTGAAATTACTGTCTTACCCCCGGACATTAGGATTCGTGCCCAATTTGGACGGTCTCGATTAAACCCCTATTTTTAGCCATATCACGAGCCCCCCACTCCTGAAGGCTGAGGACAATCAGTCTTTGAGGAGTAGTTTGACTGTTTTAGTGGCTAGTGGAGTTGTATCGGAGTCCGAATGGGTGTTTTTGAATCCCAAAGTGGGTGGTGAGGTAATTCCTTCTTCTTTCTTGAGGTCATGTGGTATATCAAGTTTTTATTTATCTTTTCGGGCTATTTATCTAATTTTGCGGTGCGTTAGCTAGTCGTTCGGAGGTTTTAGCCGTATATTCTAGGCAATAATTGTTCGTTCGGAGGCTCAAAAATATCCTCCGAATTTTCAATTATTTCCTAGAATTTTTAGCTAATTTTCCCAAATGTTTAGCGATTTTTCGCAATTTTTAAATAAATAAAATGATTTAAATAAATAAAAATCGATTTTTTAATATTTATTTATGACGTGGCGTCATCTGAGCCCTCGATCAGGGCGGAGCGCGAGCTTCGGAGCGATCAGACGGTCCCTGCTCCTCGGCAAGTTTTTCCGCCGTATACGAGGGTCGGTACCTCGGTACCTCGGCTCGGAGAGCCAGCGCCTCGGCTCGGAGGGTCAGCGCTTTGGCTCGAAGAATCCGAGGTACGTGGCATCATCTGGGCCGTCTATTTCAGTGTGGATCTCCATAAAACGCTATCTTGTCGTTTAGTGGACGTGGCCAAATCTGGGCCGTCCATCATG
The DNA here is from genome assembly GCA_017893485.1 of Hemerocallis citrina. NCBI lineage: Eukaryota > Viridiplantae > Streptophyta > Magnoliopsida > Asparagales > Asphodelaceae > Hemerocallis > Hemerocallis citrina. Next base: position 107,088,023 of record CM030368.1, read on the forward strand.
ACGAGCGCGCTTTTTCGCAAGATCCAACGGTTGATATGGGTCGGCATGATTTTTTGCCATATACGAGGGTCGGTACCTCGACACCTCGGCTCGGAGGGTCAGTGCTTCGGCTTGAAGAATCCGAGGTACGTGGCATCATCTGGGCCGTCCATTCCAGCGTGGATCTCCATAAAATGCTATCTTGTCGTTTAGTGGACATGGCCAAATCTGGGCCGTTCATCATGACAAGCGCGCTTTTTGACAAGATCCAGTGGCTGATATGGGTCGGCGTGATTTTTTGCCATATACGAGGGTCGGTACCTCGACACCTCGGCTCGGAGGGTCAGTGCCGTTGGCCGAGGCGCTGAGTTGGGTGTTTTGGAGGAAGTGTTCTTTGAAGATTCTGCCCCTCCGTGTCCAGTGGCTCGGCTGTTCGGCTGAGCTGTTCGGTAGCTTGGCTGAACAAGCCGATGGCAGGCAGCTCGGAAGAGACACGTGGCTGGATCTGGGCCGTTCATCATGGCGCGCATCACGAGGATGGGGTTCAGATCACGAGAAAACATTATCTTGTTGTTTTGTGGGCGTGGCACGATCTGAACCGTCCATCAGATTCTGTTGCGAATTTTGGAGAGATCCGACGGTGACTTCGCCTCGGGATGATTTTTCTCCATATACGAGGGTCGGTACCTCGTCATCTCGGCTCGGCGCATCAGGGCTGTTTGGCCGAGGTGCTAAGTTGGCTGTTTTGAGGGAAACATCTTGAGGGTTCCACCTTTCCGTGCCTAGTGGCTCGGCTGTTCGGCTGAGCTGTTCGGTAGCTCGGCTGAACAAGCCGATGGCAGGCAGCTCAGAAGAGACGCGTGGCTAGTTCTGGGCCGTTCATCATGGCGCGCATCACGAGGATGGGGTTCAGATCACGAGAAAATGTTATCTTGTCGTTTTGTGGGCGTGGCACGATCTGAACCGTCCATCAGATTTTGTTGCGAATTGTGGAGAGATCCGACGGTGACTTCGCCTCGGGATGATTTTTCTCCATATACGAGGGTCGGTACCTCGTCATCTCGGCTCGGCGCATCAGGGCTGTTTGGCCGAGGTGCTGAGTTGGCTATTTTGAGGGAAACGTCTTGAGGGTTCCACCTTTCCATGCCTAGTGGCTCGGCTGTCCGGCTGAGCTGTTCGGTAGCTCGGCTGAACAAGCCGATGGCAGGCAGCTCGGAAGAGACGCATGGCTGGTTCTGGGCCATTCATCATGGCGCGCATCACGAGGATGGGGTTCAGATCACGAGAAAACGTTATCTTGTCGTTTTGTGGGCGTGGCATGATCTGAACCGTCCATCAGATTCTGTCGCGAATTTTGGAGAGATCCGACGGTGATTTCGCCTCGGGAGGATTTTTTGCCATATACGAGGGTCAGTACCTCGTCATCTCGGCTCGGCGCATCAGGGCTGTTTGGCCGAGGTGCTGAGTTGGCTGTTTGGAAGGAGTGTAGTAGCTCGGTTGCTCAGTCGAGCTGTTTGATAGCTCATCCTGGCAGACCGGTGGCCGAGTTGTCGAGTTAGTGATTTGGAGAGTTTTTGTTTCTCGTAACGTTGCCACTTTTCCGCTTGTCGCTTTGGCTTCTTAGTGGGCTTTTTGCGTTTCCCAAGGAGGCCCAACATCTTGAGGGTTATAATTCTTTCACCCCCACTCCCAAGCTCGGTTCTTACTTTTTACTCTCAAGTCTTCACTTTCGTTCTCTAAGTTCTCTGCTAGCGGCAATTTTCGCTCCAAGGCATTGCTGTTAGCTGTCGAGTGGGCCAGGCGATTTCCGGCGAGAGCACTCCGACCGTAAACATCACTTCAAAGGTCAGTTTACTTAGTCTAAACAATTTTTCTAGAGATGTCTCGAGTGAACTCGGGGAGTGGGGCCTCGTCTTCGGGCGATGATGGTGCCGAGGAGAGGAGGAGGTTGGAGATCCGGAGAAAGGGTAAACAGGTCGCCGAACCGTCTGTAGCCGAGATGAGGCAGGAGAAGAAGAAGAAGAGGGTGGAGACCCAATCTCCCATAGTGGCGGTGATTGTGGAGAATCCGAAGCAAGCCCCCGAGATGGGACGATATCCTTCTGTCCTGTCCGGGCATTCGGGGATCAGGCAGTACGAGGGAGACCTGTTGGAGAAGGCGATCTATGGGAAGTCTAAGATCGTTGAGGAACCTAACCCGGCCCTTCCCACCGAAGCCGACGAGCTCATCTCGATGTTGTCCGAGAAGGACCTACTTCGGGTTAGAAAGGCCTTCGCCATCCCTTCGGAGTACAAACTGATTCTCCCTGGTCCCGGGATGCGAGCGAATTCCAAGCTGCCGTCGTCGGATATGTGCATGTTCGATGTCGACTCCTTGAATGCCGGGCTACGTTTCCCGCTGCATCCTTTCATCCTTCAGATCCTCGGCTGGTTCTGCCTCGCGCCGACCCAATTCATGCCGAACACATGGCGCCACGTGAACGCCTTTTTGCTTCAGTGCCACAGAGCCGAAGTAGAGCCGGATCTAACGGTCTTCTGAGGAATGTATCGCGTAAACCGGCAGCACAAGACGGAGTATCGATACTACTTGGGGCCGAGGAAGGGTGTTAGGATTATAGAAAACTCCGACTCAATTAAGGGTTGGAGAGAAAATATTTTATAATAAGGGGCGAGGCGATTCGGCCTATTTCGACCCGGTGGAAAGTGGAGGTGCCGAAATTCGCGCGAGCCGACCCTGTTTTGTCTGAGGCCGAGGAGGAGGTGGCGAGGAAGATAATGGCTCTTCCGATGTTGAGTTGGAGGGAGTTGACGGAGGAGGTGTTGTTCGGGTCCGGCCTAAGCCCCATCGACTCGAGTATGCTCCTGACATCTCATTTATTTTCGTTTTTCTTTCAAGTCTTTAGTTCGACTCGCTAACTCGTCTCTCTCTCTCTTTTTTTTTTTGGCTCGACGCAGAAGCAATGAAGATTGACTTCAACTCCATGATGGCCGACAGGTCCAAGTTGGCCGGGGGTAGAAAGAGGAAGAGGGCGGTCGCGACTGCCTCGTCGACTCCGCAGCCCACGGTCGCCTCGACCATTACCCCGCCCCCTCCGACTGCTGAGGCGCCCTCGGAGGTTGTTGTTGTTGAGGAGCCCCCGGCCCCTGTGGCCCCGGGCATGATTGAGGGGGGCTTCGACGTGAACACGGCACTGTCGCTCGAGGCACCACCGCTGACCAGGGCTACCGAGGAGATTCTGACCGAGCAGCAGAAGCAGCTGTTCGTGCCGAATTGGCGAGTGAAGAACCATGACGGGTTCCTTGGCAATTCGCAAATGTCAGTGCAGGTCGTCAAGCACTTGGCGACCTCGAAGGATCGAGCCGCGCTAAGGGCGGGGACGGTGGGCGACGACACCTACGAGGTGGCTCGGTCACTCGTCTCGGTAAGTTTCTCGTTGCTAAGTTTTTTTTTCAAGTTTACTGCCCGGTTTGTTTAGTGCGCTCACCGTTGTCTTCACAGGCTACCTGTCACTTCGGCCATCTCCTCGAGACGTTCGCCGAGCAGAAGAAGGAGTTGAGGGCTGCCAGCGACAAAGACCGGTTGGCGAAGGTTAGGGTGGTCAAGGAACTCGAGGCCGAGCAGAGGAGAGTCGAGGCCTTGGAAGTCCGGGTGGCCGACCTTGTTGCCGACCTGGAGAAAGTCAAGGGGAGCCTTGAGGCGGAGTCTGCCAAGGCCGCCGAGGAGCTGGCCGCGGCGACGAAGTCCTTGGCCGAAGAGAAGGCGGAGAAGGAGGCCTTGGCGACGAAGATTAGGGCCGAGGTGGAGAAGGAGGCCGAGGCCGAGGCGAAGAAGCACATGGCCGAGAACAAGGAGCGGTCTTATCAAATGGCGCTCGATCATGTCCAAGAACGGATCCCTGGCTTCGAGCGGGTCGGCTACCGATTGTGGCCAAGGTCGTCTTCAGGCGACGAGGGGGAGGAAGGTGAAGGCGACGAGACCGAAGGTGAAGACGAGGAGGAGGAGACCGAACGACCGGTGGCGGACGGCCAGGTCGAGGGGAGGATCGAGGGGCCATCTGTCAATGCGCCCGTGGTCGAAGCAGCGACGCAGGTGGACCCCTGATCCCCTCGTTAAATTTTTGTAGTTTTCGTTTTGTTTTTTCTTCCGAGCATTGTAATGCCTTTTGCGGACTGGCCACCACTTTTAATGAATGAAAAATATTTTGACTCCGAAATTTGTCTAAGTGTTTGGTTCGGTAATGTAGTACTTCAATGCTATCCCTTTCTCATTTCAGATCGCTGAGCAGACTCCTATCACCTCGGCTGATCGGCGTCGAGCTGAGTTGTTTAAGCGATCTCGGGAGGATCGTCTCGAGGGTGAGGTTCACTTGACGTGGAGGATACTTCACAATTTAGAGATTAGGCATAGTGAAGCTTTGGCCAAGCTGCACCATCTACGGATAGTCGAGGCCGAGCTATCTGCTAAGGAAGAGGAACTGGCGCGAGTTTCGGCGGAACGAGATGGCTTTGCGAACAAAGTGGAAGAGCTGCAAAGGGTGACGGTCGACAAGAGTATCGAGGTGACCCACTTGCGCCGCATTATATCCGACAGTGCCGAGTACCCTGGTTCGGCAAAACTTCCTCGGTTTAAAGTGATAGTAAAGGACGACACACTGAAGGATCGGATCGTCGAACTGGAGGAAGAGGTTTCTCGGCTCAAGCCTCAGCCGGTGAGGGCTAACGTTCGGAGCACCTCGTGCACTCGCGAAGAGATCGAGCGAGGGATCACGTTCTATCAAGCGGCGAGCCGGACTCCTATCGTAGGCAGGTCAGCAGCCGACGCCCAAAGCGGTGTAGCGGTGTCCTCAAGCGGTGCTTCGGTTGGAGCAACTGTCAGGGTCAGCGGCGAGGAGGCATCTCGGTTCGTTGGACTGGAGACGAGCTCGGAGGTCAAGAAGCGCCGACCCAAAGTGTCACTGAACCGGAGCATACCCCTTCCTCGGAGGTAGTAAACGGGTCGTGACTTGTTGTTGTAACCCATTTGCAAGCTTTTGTTGTTGTAATCCATTTTGTAATTTTACCCAAGTTATTAATAGAATTGGAGTCGTTTTATCCGAACTGTTCTTTACTGTCTCCTTATTTGTGCTCTAGTCGTGCTAACTAGGGTAGGCTCGAAATGAACCACGAGGCAGGTGTTCGCATCGTCGAGCACCTTGGCCTCGAAACTCTCTCTTTTGCTGCGCTTCTGAATCTTGCCCGGTCCCTTCAGGTCGGCTCGGTTCGGCTGCTAAGGCGCAGTTGTTCCTCAGCTGTGCCCACGTGGCCTGATCGTAGCTTGAAGACCGGAGTGACTTCTGCTGAGCGAAGTGAAGCAATCAGAGCCATCTGATGTTTGCACGAATCTTGAGGCGGGTCCAGTTCCCAAGAAAATGCTATCTTGTCGTTTTGTGGACACGTGGCTGAATTAGGTCCGCTCATCACGCCCTAGCACACTTTCTGAGATGATCTGACGGTGGTTTCGTCTCGGGAGGTTTTTTTCGCCATATACGAGGGTCGGTACCTCGTCCGCTCGGCTCGACAGTCGCGTGGTAGGTTGGGATGGCCATTTAACCCTGGCCCGTTTGAGGACGAGCCTGTGAGATAAAGTCGAGCCATAAGAGAGATCCGATCGTTAGGTTAGTTTAAGGGTTGTGGGAGCAGTTCCGAATGGCGAGCTACTTCTAGTTAGCTTAGGGGCGAACTTGCGAAGTAGAATCGAGCCAAGTGTTGGACTCCGAACCATTCAACGGCTGCGGGAGCAATTTCGAACGGCGATCTACTTCTGGCTCGTCCATGGGCGAACCGAGGAAGAAGAGTCGAGCCGAGTGCTGGACTCCGAACCATCGTGAGGTTAGTTTAAGGGTTGCAGGAGCAGTTCCGAATGGCAAGCTACTTTTAGTTCGCTTAGGAGCAAACTTGCGAAGTAGAATCGAGCCAAGTGTTGGACTCCGAACCATTCGACGGCTGCGGGAGCAATTTCGAACGGCGATCTACTTCTGGCTCGTCTATGGGCTAGCCGAGGAAGAAGAGTCGAGCCGAGTGCTGGACTCCGAACCATCGTGAAGTTAGTTTAAGGGTTGCAGGAGCAGTTCCGAATGGCGAGCTACTTCTAGTTCGCTTAGGAGCAAACTTGCGAAGTAGAATCGAGCCAAGTGTTGGACTCCGAACCATTCGACGGCTGCGGGAGCAATTTCGAACGGCGATCTACTTCTGGCTCATCTATGGGCGAGCCGAGGAAGAAGCGTCGAGCCGAGTGCTGGACTCCGAACCATCGTGAAGTTAGTTTAAGGGTTGCAGGAGTAGTTCCGAATGGCGAGCTACTTCTAGTTCGCTTAGGAGCGAACTTGCGAAGTAGAATCGAGCCAAGTGTTGGACTCCGAACCATTCAACGGCTGTAGGAGCAATTTCGAACGGCGATCTACTTCTGGCTCGTCTATGGGCGAGCCGAGGAAGAAGAGTCGAGCCGAGTGCTGGACTCCGAACCATCGTGAGATTGAGGAATTAAAAGCAGAGAGATATAACAGTATCGAAAATATGGAAAACTTTATTTATTAATATCCAATGGTCGGCTGCTTCTAAAGTTGCTAGCCGTTATTACAATGAAAAAATAAAGGAAAAATCACTACTAGTAACAGGAAGGGAATAGTTCGACATCTCGAGTTACTTAGAGAGGCGTAGTTGCTTTCTCTTGGTATTTCAAAAGATGGTCGGCATTCCAAGTCCTGGGAATTTCTCTGCCTTCGAGATCTTCTAGCTTGTATGCACCGGGGCGGATCACTTTTGAGATCTTGTATGGTCCCTCCCAATTCGGGGCCAGTTTGCTTTTCTGTCCGGAGAACGAGATGGCCAATTTTTGGAGGACTAGGTCCCCTTCTTTGAGGTCCGTTGGGCGGACTCTTTTGTTGTATGCGAGCTCAATTCTTCTTCGGTAACTTTGTTGCCGTATAGCAGCTCTTTCTCGGATTTCGTCTATCAAGTCTAGGCTTGCTCTGAGCTCTCTGGCATTCTGTCTTCTTCAAAAGCTATCAAACGAGGAGAGGGTATCCCAACTTCTAGGGGAATGAGGGCCTCGGACCCATAGGTGAGATTAAACGGGCTCTCACCTGTCGGGGTCCGCTTCGTGGTGCGGTAGTTCCATAGAACGTTGGGCAGCTGATCGACCCACAAGCCCTTGGAGCACTTGTCTAGTCTTTTCTTGATGCCTGAGAGGATCTGTCGGTTGGCATTTTCGGCCTTCCCATTTGACTGGGGATGTGAGACAGAGGAGAAGCGGTGTTGTATAGCGAGGTCCTCACATAAGGCTCGGAAGGCCGCCCCAGTGAACTGCGTTCCGTTATCTGTAACTATGACCCGGGGAACGCCGAATCGGCAGATCACATTTTTCCAGAAGAATTGAACGACCCTATGCTCGGTGATTGTAGCCAGGGGCTCGGCCTCTATCCATTTCGAAAAATAGTCGACTGCCACGACTAGGAACTTTAGCTGTCCGGGAGCTGGCGGAAACGGTCCTAGTAAATCCATCCCCCACATTGCGAAGGGGATCGGACTTGATAGGGAGGTGAGTGGTGCTTGTGGAAGGCGTCGAATGTCGGAGTACTTCTGGCAGGAGCTGCATTGCCGAACGTGTCGTTCGGCGTCCCGTAGGAGAGTGGGCCAGTAATACCCGTAGTTCAGCACTTTGCGCGCTAGGGCTCTGGAGCCAGAATGAGCCCCGTCAATGCCCTCATGGAGTTCTTGCAGGGCATAGTCAGCCTGCCGGGGGGAGGGGCACCTTAGGTAAGGCCGACCGTCTACCTGGGTGAAGGAGCGCTTATATAGGATGCCTTCGATTAATATATAACGCTCAGCTCGGGTTCTTATCCTTCGTGCTTCCTTCGGATCCTGGGGGAGGAGTCCGTCTCTTAGAAATTCGACGAGGGGCTTCATCCAATTATCTTCGAGGAGGACAGGCAATGTTTCAACAGAGTCGAGTGCATCGTTCTCTATGCTCGGCTTCAGGAGGATTTCTATCAAAACAGTTTGTTCGAGGCCTTGAAGGGAAGAGGAGGCTAATTTGGATAGGGCGTCGGCCTGAGCATTTTCTTCTCTGGGGATCCTTTGGATGAGGGCCTCCTCAAACAATGCCATGAGGCTTTTGACTTTAGCCAAGTATCTAACCATCCTGTCATCGCGGGCTTCGTACTCGCCGAGGACCTGATTGACGACCAACTGAGAATCGCTGAAGATCCGCAGGCGTTGTGCCCCTGCATTTCGGGCCATTCCAAGGCCGGCTATGAGCGCCTCGTATTCGGCTTCGTTGTTCGAGGCTTTGAAGTTTATACGGAGGGAGTATTGGAGGATAAAGTCATCTGGGCCTGCCAGGATGACCCCCGCCCCGCTTCCTTCGTTACAAGAGGACCCATCGACATAGACCGACCAGACGGGTGGTCCCTTCATTGTTTGGCTGGACTCGGGGAACGTAGTTTCAACTATGAATTCGGCCAGTGCCTGTGCCTTGATCGCGGTCCGAGGCTGATAAGTTATATCATGTTGGCTCAGCTCGATTGACCACTTCATAAGGCGACCGGAAGTCTCGGGCTTGTGAAGGACCTGTTTCAGCGGCTGGTCGGTAAGAACGACCACCGAATGGGATTGAAAGTAGGGTCGAAGCTTTCTCGCGGCCATTACCAGGGCATAGGCTATTTTCTCGATCTTCGGATACCGGAGATCGGCGTCACGAAGCACCTTGCTGACGTAGTAGATGGGCTTCTGAGCCCTCTCTTCTTCTCTGACTAAGACCGCACTAAGCGTCTGTTCGGAAGCTGCCAGATAGAGGTAGAGTGGTTCGCCAGGTATGGGTTTGCTGAGAAGAGGTGGATTAATGAGGTATGCTTTAAGTTGGTCGAATGAGTCTTGTTGCTGCTGCCCCCTCTCAAATCCTTTAGCCCCCCTGAGGGCTTTGAAGAACGGGAGGCACTTCTCCCCGGACTTCGACAGAAAGTGCCCTATGGCGGCTAGGCGACCAGTCAACCTCTGAACTTCCTTGACATTTCTAGGAGGGGCCATGTCCAATATGGCCTTGATCTTTTCCGGATTTGCTTCAATTCCTCGATGGCTAACCATAAAGCCGAGGAACTTCCCTGATGAGACGCCGAACGCACACTTGTTCGGGTTGAGTCTCATATTGTGCTTCCTGAAAACATCAAATGCTTCTTGGAGGTCAGCCACATGATCAACGCCTCGGATGCTTTTCACAAGCATGTCATCGACGTACACTTCCATGTTCCGGCCGATCTGGGCCTGGAAAACCTTGTTGACGAGGCGTTGGTACGTCGCCCCTGCATTCTTTAGTCCGAATGGCATGACTCTGTAGCAATAAAGGCCTTGGTCGGTCACAAAAGATGTCTTCGGGATATCCGGGGGGAACATTCTTATCTGATTGTAACCCGAGAAAGCGTCCATGAAGCTGAGGAGCTCATGTCCCGAGGTTGCGTCAATCAGAGTATCGATGCTCGGCAGAGGGAAGGGATCTTTGGGGCAGACCTTGTTGAGGTCGGTGAAATCAATACAAATTCTCCAAGTCCCATTGGACTTCTTCACCATTACTATGTTTGACAACCACTCAGGGTAGTTTACCTCCTGTATGAATCGGGCCTTCAACAGCTTGTCTACCTCCTCTTTTATAGCGAGCTGACGCTCGGGGGCGAACTTGTGCCTCTTCTGCTGAACCGGTTTGGACCCCGGATCAATGCTCAGCTGGTGGACCAAGAGTTCTTCGGAGATACCGGGCATGTCTGCAGCTGACCATGCGAAGAGGTCTTGATTGCTTCGGATGCATTTTACGATATCTGAGTATAGGGCGGACGGCAGGGTCTTGCTAACAAAGAACTTGTGGGTCGGCTCTTGCTCAGAGAAGAGCACCTCCTCCAATTCGTCCACCGGCTCGGAAATCGGCCGAGCGGCATCTTGGGGGATTTCCAGTGTTTCCAATGAGAGGACGGGTCCGAGGGTAGAGGTCATATAACACTTGCGGGCCTGCTCCTGATTGCCCCTTACTTCTCCTACTCCGGCCCGAGTAGGGAATTTCATTTTGAGATGATAGGCAGAAGGGACCGCTTCAAGGGCGGCCAGACCGGGCCGACCCAAAATGACATTGTAGGCTGCTGGGACATCTACGACCATGAAGTCCATCGACTCCGTTCGGGTAGTAGGAGTTTTGCCAGCGGTTACGTCGAGGGTAATCACCCCTTCAATAGTCACTGGCACTCCCGTGAACCCATGGAGCGTGTAACCGGCGGGTTTGAGTCTGTCCCGCGAGAGCTTCAGGCCTTTAAAAGCGTCGAGGAAGAGGATGTTGACGGAGCTACCGTTATCTACTAAGATCCTCTCCACTTTGAAGTTGTCCATGTGAAGACTGATGACGAGTGCGTCACAATGAGGAGTGCGGACACCCTCGAGATCTTCGTCAGAGAAGGTGACAGGCACTCCGAGGCCTTTGGGAGGAGGGGTGGTTCGGACTGAGTTGACTTCTCTTATAAAATCTTTCCGAGAGGAGTTCGAGGAGCCCCCCATTGGACCCCCATGGATGAGGTGGAGGACTCGCTCTTCCTCAAAGTCTGGCGTCTCTTCTCGTTCCGGACGCTTGTTAGCCCCCCGAGGCTGGGGAGGAAGTTCGGCTTGGTCCTTTCTTACAAACTTCGTCAGTTGCCCCCTCTGGATAAGGGCTTCGATCTCGTTTCTCAGAGCACGGCAATCGTTGGTGTCATGCCCATGGTCCCGGTGGTAGCGACACCATTTCTCTCTATCTCTTCTCTTGTCGGGGGTGTTCATCTTCGGAGCAGGAGGCAAGATCCCTTCTTTTTCTACTTTCATGAAAATGGCGGAGATGTTAGTGGTGAGGGGAGTGAACTTCTCAAATCTAGGGGGAGGTCGGCGCTGGCTGGCATTATCCTTCTGGAGCTTCTTGGCTCCTTCTTCTTCCGTTCCCTTCCTCTTAAACCCGGAGGTAGACCCCTCCCAGTTGGGTTGTTGCTCGGCCTCTTCGGCCCAGATGTACTTTTCACTTTGAAGGAGGAGGTCGGAAAAGTTATGTGGTGGCTTCTTGGCGAGGGAGGAGCGGAGGTTGGAATTGAGGACATTAGATTGAAATGCTACCGTAGCGACCGACTGGTCGAGGGATGCTATGGATCTGGCTTCGGCCGTGAACCTCTTCACGTAGTCTCTCAATTTTTCCCCGTTCTTCTGGTGGAGGTGCAATAGTGAGATGCTGGTCTTCTCAGCCCTACGGCTGCTTACGAAATGGGTGATGAAGAGGGTTTCGAACTGCTCGAAGGAGAATATTGAGGAGGGGGCGAGGCGAGAGTACCATTCTCGAGCTGGTCCTTTGAGAGTTGCGGGGAAGGTTTTGCAGAGGAGGGCATCGGAAGCTTGATGGAGGAGCATCAAAGTCTTAAAGCTTTCGATGTGGTCAACTGGATCGGTCTCCCCGGTGTAGGTCTCAAATTGGGGAGGTTTGAAGCCGAACGGGACAGGTGCATCCACTATGGTCCGGGAGAAAGGGGGTCGGCTAGGACGTAGGGTCCTCCCCCTGAGCTCCTCTTCTCGGTTTCTCTGACCCAGGCGCCTTTCTACTTCATGAAGACGGCGGTTCATGGTGTCATCTCTCCGACGGTAATCTGCCGAGCCACGAGACTCGTCTTCGTATGAGGGAGAGCGAGGGCTGCGGCGATGGTAACTTCGGGAGCGACGAGGACTTGGGGTACGCCGGGAGTTGGTAGGAGCAGGACGAGGAGATGGGGACCGTCGGTGAGGGCTTCGGACTGGAGGAGGGGACGGGACCTTCGGCTCATTAGGATTTTGACGGAGGTTGAGAGCCTGTAGGACGGTCGCTTGGAACTGCTGGAACTCGGCACAGGGTGATTGGTGCCTCATTTTTCCTGGGCTGTTGCCGACCTGCGGGGGAGTGCCTTCTTCGGTAATGATCGGGGGACTCTTTCCTCCCTCTGCGGACGGGGGACCGGTGGTACCGGTGGCGAGGAGATCGCTCGCCCGGATGGTGTTGGCGGGAGGCTCCCTCTCGGGCCCGCTTTTCATCCAGGTGGCGGCGGAGATCGTCATCTCTCTGGCGGTTGAGGGCGGTATTGTGGCGACCAGAGGCTCGGGGGTGATAGGAAGCCATGGAGTCCGTAAAGGCGTTGTGGATGGAGACGTGCTCCTGGTGAAGAGGCTGTTTTTGAGGGTTAGGACCCTTCGGGGGTGTTTGATTAGGAGGAGGAAGGTCTTGTTGGGGCGGGTCTTCCGCCGTAGGGGGAAGCTGCCCTTGTTGTTGAGCAGGATTGTTGGGGACTTCTTGCTGCTGATCAGGGTTGGGTCCTCGGTTAGACCCCCTTGAGCTGACTTTCCGAGGTGGCATGGCTGGAGAAGACCTGTATTCGGGGAAGAGGAGAGGTCTCTATTCGTTAGTTTCCCACAGACGGCGCCAATCTGTTGCCGCTAAATTTGGTGTGGGGGCAAACAGATAGAATTTGTGGATCCTTAGGGAAACTGAATAGAAAACCTGTATACCTGTTCCACCGGAGTTCTGATCGTCATTCCCGCCGTGCACCTGCAAAAAGTGCGAGACACCGGGGTTGTTCCCGGCGACGCACCCTCCGATGCTCAAGTCAGTAATCTGGCGAACTATGAAAGAGCGCAAAAACTGGTGAAAGATTGATTACCTCTTAATGGAGATGGATGGGAGGTATTTATAGGCATCTTAGGGAACAGATTAGGCATGTAATTCCTGTGTATATAGATAAGGAATGTAATCCCTAATCCCCAGTGAAGGGATAGATATGAATCAGGGCCGTTGATTGATATCAATCAGAAACCCTAATTCTATCCTGCTGGACCGGGTTTGTTGCAGGTTGAAACCCGCACCCAGTTGAGGTGGATCCGTTTGCGGATCATTGGATCTGTGAGAAGGAGACCCAGTACCCGTTTTTGACCCGTTTGTGGGTGAAATTACTGTCTTACCCCCGGACTTTAGGATTCGTGCCCAATTTGGACGGTCTCAATTAAACCCCTATTTTTAGCCATATCAACGGCATAGAGGTTGGAGCTTCCGGAGGAGTTGGCACAGGTGCATGATGTGTTCCATGTGTCGTTATTGAGGAAGTATGTGCCGGAACAGAGTCATCAGTTGGGAGCTGTGCCGAAGGCCTGCAGGTGAACTTGAGTTACAAGGAGCAGCCTGTGGAGATTGTTGATCATAGGGAGAAAATCTTGAGGAGCAAGGTGATACCAATGGTCAAGGTGTTGTGGAGGAACCAGCAGTTCAAGGAGACTACTTAGGAGCCGAAGGATCGCATGCAGAAGGAGTTTCCTGAGCTTTTTGTATAATTGTATTCCTTTGTATGATTGTACTCTTTGACTTAAGCTGTATTTCTTTTGTTATATTGTATTCTCTTGTGTACTTGTATTTTTAAAACTATTTCCCATTTATGAGATTCGATTCTTTTTGCTCATTTTCTATGGACCCTATCAGTTGCAGTTCTGAGGACGGAACTTTTCTAAGGAGGGAGTGATGTAATACCCCAGATTTTTAAATATTTCTTTTAAGACTAATAAATGAATTAAAATGATTTTTGGTAATCTAATAAATATTTTTCTGGAATTTTACCTTTTTACACGTGCAAATAATTTCTTGGGAAGTTTAAAATCAAAAATTATTTTGGGGAAACTCATTATTTATTATTAGATATTATTTGTGAATTTTCTAGATTTTTTTGATAATTATTGGACCTATTTGCAAATATTACAAAAAGAGGGACTTTTGTGCAAAATTACCACTTGGAGTAAAAACTCCAGATTTTCAGATTTTTTGGCTTGGCATGATGCCTAGTCAACTCAGAAGTAAAGAGATTACTTTTTGTTTTAATAAATTCGGTTTATTTTGCAAATTTTTATAAAAAAAGGATTTTTTTTTGCAAATTTGCCATTTAAAGGGGTAAAAGTGTAAATTCGTTTTTCTGGATTTTCAAACAGTACCGGCTGGTTGTAGGCTGGTTGTTTTTGTTTTTTAAAACTCAATTAAGTTGGTTTTTATTTAATTTCCAAGTATAAGAATTTATATATGTAAAGAAATATTTTAAAAGAGATATTTTACAAATCTATTCAAACCCTAATTTACTTGGATCCCGACATATTAAAGGTGGAGTGCAGCCGTCTCTTTGCTGCACAACATAAAGGGATTTCTTATTATTATTTTCTTGGAGTTTTCAAGCGAGGATTCTTGGTTTTCTTACGAAGAAGGGATTCTTCTTATTCTTTACTTTTCTTTGGTTGTTTCTTCAAAGAGGTGAGTGACTTATGTTTGTTTTCTTATTGTTCTAAGCATGTTGTATGTGATGATTTATCTGTTAGATCACATGCTAGATGATTATATGAAGATATAGTAATTTCTTATGAGTAGAAGAATTAAAAGTTGAATCTTTTCTTGAAACTATTCTATTAATGATTAAAATCCTAATTGACGACTTGTGATTGTTGAAAAACCTAATAGGGATCATGAGTAGGATGTTTTCAATTATTTTATTGTTGTTTTGAATATATAATGGATTATGTGATGTTATTGCATGAAAATAGACAAGTTGAACAATGATGAGATTTGTTACTGTTAATATATATATATATATACACACACTGTTGATGCCTTGGGCTTGCTAATTAGTCTTTATAACTGCTTATAATCATGGATACACTGATGTAGATGATTGGAGTATGTATATAACAAGTTTTTGGACTAAAATGAACAAGCTTTAAAGTGAAAGAAGAAATGTTTCATTTCGGATCTGTGTGTGTTTGTTTTGTTGATTTTGGGCAATTTGAGGACTGAGTGTGATTTGTCCATTGCAAACTTGATCTAATATATATATATATATATATATATATATATATATATATATATATATATATATATATATATATATATACTTATAGAATTATCATATTAGAACAAGCACTGATGCTTAATCACACTATGCATATGCATACATACTACTTGCTGACTTTTTGAAGAACTTTTGTGGAAATCTCTATTTGGGAACCTGATAAGTTTTGAGGCATTTCAAATCACCCCTACATGTTATACTGGAGGTGATTGATCATCTCAGGGAATTAGTTTTTTATTTTTACAAAGCTAAGTGTGTATCAATCGAAAACATGCACAAGACCCAAACCATGATCTGATATGAGTTGGATAGTTTTAAACTCAATACTGCACCTATACAATGAACCCTTGAAGTCACTAATGCATTGAAAGACCTAATTCACCTATCAACCATTAAGGAACTAATTTACACTTTGATTAAGTAAAAAATTACTTAAGTTTGGGGGTTGAGTGTTAGTTCTTAACTGCTGCTGTTGCTGCACTGCTGTGCAGGTGCACATTGAAGAAAACTCCACCTCATACACACAATTTGTATTTGTTTAAGTAGTAATTGTGAGTGTGTGTTTGGGTAGTCTCTGTGTATACACTAAGGGCTCTTGTACATCATATCAGTAAAGGGTAACTTTTTTGATATATCATACATATACACATAGCTCATGACAGTATAAAGGAATTCTATACCAAATATATATATATATATATATATATATATATATATATATATATATATATATATATATATATATATATATATATACATACTTCAATTCATAAAAGATCTATTTCTAAAACTGCTTGTGCTCTAAATTCTACAAAGCTCATTTCCTATAATCTGCATAGGCTTACTTCAATGAAAAAGGGATACTTTATATATATGTATCAGTTATCTTGTATCTATATACTCATATATTTCAACTCAGTAAAAGGAGTTGTCCATATCTTCTATTTTCCTGCATATGAGCAATCTCTATATACCTGCATATGTGTAATTTCTATATCTTGCATTGAGCTACTTTCTACATATCTGCATATGATCTATCTTCTTTGCATATGCATATAATTCATCTTCTAACCTGCATACTTAAACTCATATAAGAATCATTTCCTATAACTTGCCTATAGATCATCTGCATATTGCTTAATTCCAACAAAAAGGGGAATCTCTATACCATATATTTATATGCGCATACTCATATCAGGGTAAAGAATTTATATTATATATATACATACAAACCTTAAGTCAGTAAAAGGATTCATATATATATATATATATATATATATCTATATATATATATATATATATATATATATTTATATATGTTTCATATCAGTAAAAAGAGGGTTACTTTCTATATATCAGTTGTTATATGCTCTTATGATCACATCAGTATTTTTTATACCCTTCCTATAGTTCAATTTCTTATATCCTGGTTATAGATGAATCCTTATATCCTACTTATAATTGAATCTCCTATGTTCTGCATATAGTTCAAATTTTTATATACCTGTAAATAATCCATTTTCTATACATGACTGCTTATGATAAACCTTTTATACATCAGTGTATGATTCATTCCTATATGTGTCAGTTAATATATATATATATATATATATATATATATATATACTCATATGTCTCAAATTAGGGAAGGGGTTTCTATATATATATCATATAAAGACATACATGCTTTTCTTCTACATCCTGTGTATGTTCAAGCTAGTAAAAAGGATTTCTCTATATATCATGAATACACATATGTACCCTTCATATCAGTAAAAAGGACTTTTACAAATATACCTATGCCCAACTTCTTTTAGTAAAGGAGTATCTTTCATATATATATATACTTGTACACAACAATATGAATGAATGAGTTTCTATGAGTAAATTAACACTGATATAAAGTGCTAAAATGAAAGATTTAGTTAATTTTGATGGCTGAGTTGTGAGTCTCTAAAGGGTGAGTGGGACCCTAGATACCGGCAGTTGAGATTTTCTGTTTTGGTCAGTTGTGGCTTTGTTGTTAATCAGTGGGGTTAAGTCCGGTAGGGTACACCAACTCTACGAGATTCGTAATTAATTAACTTAAAAAGATAAAGACAGGCACTAGATGGTGATATGATGAAATGAGAACATGGGTTTTGGACCTCAGTATGGCCTGCGGTGTGAGATAATCCCCGGAATTATCGAGGTGTGAGTGAAATAGTCTTCGGAATTACCTGCGGTGTGGGATTGATCTCCAAAATTATTGGGGTTGAGGCGACACTCATGGGGTATTCGTGTGATGAGGCGCCATAGCTTGCGATGTGGGAAATTCTCGAAGATTCCCAGGTGTGAGTGAAATAGTCTCCGGAATTATCTATGGGTAGAGATTGACCTTCGAAATTATCGGGGCATGGGCTAATACTCACAGTTTATTTATATCTCGTAGTAGTCATCGTAGTAGGATTAGTTGCATAAGCGAGGGATTTAACCCTATCAAGTGGAGAATGATAAGGGCTTGCACCGGACCTATGTAGAGTGGGAGGCATAGAATCCGACAAGTATGCATTGAAGAGTCAGCATATAGCCTGGGTGTTTTCTTGACTTGGTTTTATGCATGCTATTTTCTGTTTTCCTACCCTTGACACTTAGCCTAGTTTCACTTGATGTTTGCATGTTTTACTTATTATTATTTCTTGTTCATTTTATTCTTGATGTTGAAACATGTTGTTTATGATTCTATGTTTCATGTCTTATTGATGTTGCATTTATTTTTATGTCACTCATACGGTTATGGCTGACCCTTGTAGTTTTGGGGGTTAGGGTTATCTCCAGCCTCATATTATACCGGTAGGTGCTTGTAGCTTGGAATTTGGATGCTTTTGCTAAATTGATTTTATAGATTATGTAAATTGTAAAAGAATGTGTTATAAAAGAAAGATTGTAATTCAAGGTATTTGTTTTTCTGCTGTGTTTTGTAAAGAAATCAATATAATAAAAGTTGAAAAAATTTATCTGTATTTTGTCTACGTTTACTATTGCAATTGAAGTTAATGCTGGAAATTGTGCCACGTATTTCTGAGATATCATATTGGAAATTCGGGGTGCTACAATAACGATGATTGATAACGATGACAATAAACGATAACGATAACGATAAACAATAACGATAACACTGTTCAATAATGATGACAATATGCAATGACGATGCGATGAAAATCTTAAGTCTATTATTTATTTTAATCTTAACTAATGCACGTACTACTGCATCCCATAACTACAGATTTGATGCATACAATCAATTTCGTTTAGACTAAGGTGGTAGATTCACACGATATAATACTGGCTATTGCAGCAATTTCTTGCAAAATAACGATAACATTGTCTGTTGTAGCAATTTTTTGCACAATAACGATAACACTGGCTATTGCAGTAATTTCTTACACAATAACAGTAACCTCGGCCATTGATGCATTTTCTTGCATAATGACGATAACGATATTTTGGGAACGAGGCCCACATTTTCGAGTACAGTCACTATATTATCAACTACTCTTGTCAACCCTTAACCCCGGCTTGATTAACATTCTTTATTCAATTAATATGCAATACTAATAGGGAACAATAGGGACTGAAATATCAATGGAAAAACGATAAGGTGATTAATAAGGAACACTAGAACGATGACAACACAACCCTAAGATCATGCAATGTACTCCATACAATTAAATGCATCAAATACAATATTATAGATCCAATTATATATTATCAAACATGAAAATCCAATTATGGACAGCAGGAGGTTGCTGCACCAAAATCAGAATTTTCGTTGCTACAGAATAGCAAAAGTGGATTCGTCAGAAGTTCTAGAAACTAAACTCCTGCACGGTTCAAACGCATATTAAAATTCCAAAATATGACAGTAGCTAGGTGAATTATGGTGTTCTTTACAGGTTATAGGTTCTGGCTGGTTATTAATGTTAATGAGTTTCAGTTGTAAAAGCAGTAAATATTCATTTTAAAAATCAGAAAAATAATTTTCCTTACCCTAAGCATGTTGATTATCAATCTGAAAATTATCATGGTAATATTTGGTCATTAGTTTATCTATTTAATCAGGTTAACATGGTATATGTACAAATCTGGAAATAAAATGTAGCTGCAATAAAATGGTCATAACTCATGCAATATAAATCGGAATTTAAAAATTCTGGATGTTCTAGAAACTAGACACCTGGGGCTACATTTCATATTCAGAAAGTTATAAATTTTGATGACAGTATCTAGGTCGAAACAGCATGACAATGTTCAGGTTGACAGTAAATTGCAAGGTCTCAATATATTTTTCATTAATAAAAAGATTAGAATGTTATGAATGGTTAGTTAGGGTTAACAATCATAAATCACAGCAAGTTACGTCTATGTGAATATAGTATTAAGATGTATAATGTTCATAGCCCTACTAATTACAATCAACTAATACACCATCATCAATCATATGAACAATCAACACTAGTATACAATCTACAATAGTTGTGCAATGTCATGACATGAATTACAATAACAGTTGTGTAATGTCATGACATGAATTACAATAACAATTCCTATTCATATATTCAATAATTAACTACATAAATGCATGCAAGATCTCTATAAATTAGAGGCAAAATACGGCACGAAGTCAAGACTACTACTTGTATTCGCTCGTGTAAATCTGTAGTATCCCAACGATAGATAACAGTAACAGATATATGATAATCAATACAGATCTACTTGCGAAATTCAATAAACAGTCTCGAATACGTTATAATACAATTCGAGGGTGAGATGACTTGTCTTTAACAATGACGTTAGATCCGAAATATGCAAAGAATAACGGGATCGGAATCCCGGTGACACGGGGATGAGCAAACGATCACGATGATCACAATCCGGCATGGATCTTGATGAGGATCCAGAATGGATAATTGGACGGCTGAGATCGAAGATCAAGATCAAGATTAAGATGATGATCACGATCACGATGATCAAAAGAGATCCAACGATCGAGACCAAGATCTTGATGATGATGATGATGATGGTGATGATGATGATCAATGCAAATCCAAAGGCCGAGATCAATGGATCAAGAAGTAATCATGATCGCGATGATCAACGATCCGAAGGCCTAGATCCAACGGCCGGGTGCACTGTTGGCTGAACCCAAGAATGAGGGAGCATGGTCGACCATAGTGGCGACGCTTGGATTCAGGTGGTCGGCGGTGGCTCGAGGCGGCAATGGCAAGGCGAAGCTTTGTGTTGCGGCAGTGGCAGGAGGTGGCGAGGTCAAGTGGACGGAGTTCCTTTGTTTCAGGACAGAGGAGGAGAGGGAGAGAGTTTGGCAATGGCAGAGAATGACGAGGGGGTGCTCGGTTGTCGCTCAAGCGAGAGGAAGGCACGACGTCAAGGTGAACACAGGGCGGTGATCGAAATGGGGTGCAAATGGCGATGGGGCAACTGCGCCAACTGGTGACGGGGTGGCGTTGTAAGGCGGTTGACAAGGAGACGAGGAGATAGAGGTGCAGTCAGGGGGCAATGGATTCGAGGACGGTGGTCGACAGGATGTGGAGACGGGGAGTCGAGTGGAGGCTGTGGATATTCGGAGCTCGGCAATGGCGAGCGGGGCTTGATTAAAGAAGGAGAGCTGCGGAGCGTCGGGGACAGGGACAGGTGCTAGCACTGGCGGGGATGGCGATGGCTTGGCTTCGCGGTGGCTCGAGCGGGAGGCGAAGGAGGAAGATGAGGAATCGGGGTCAGGAGTTCGATGAGGAAGACGAATGGTGGGTGCTCTCTGTTTTCGAAGAGAGAAAAGAAGGGGTGAAAGAGTCAGTAACGGGGAGAGAGAGAATGGGGAAGGGTTTAATATATTAAATTATATTATAATATTATGATAAAGGGGGAGTTAGTGGGATGTGGGGGTTACGAGATCAATTAATGTGATTATGGGGGAATCAATAGGCTGATTAAGGTCAAAGAGGTGGTGGGGTAGTTATTAGGCAGTGAATATGAGAGAATATGGGGATTTGGCTGTTGGTGATTATTTGGTTAATGGGGTTAGTGTAGACTATGGTTTGGGTTTAGAATCCAATAGGAGATGGGCTTGGATCGGGCTTCAAATCAAATAATTAAATAATACAATATAGGCCAAAATCAATGGGCTTTAACAAAAAAAATAATAATAATAGAAATGACATTGGGCTCTACAAAATAATAATAATAAGAAACATGACAAAAAATACTAATAATAATAATGGTAACAACATCAATAATAAAAATAACAATAATAATAATATTAATAGTAATAACAACAAATATTAATAAAAATAATAACAATGAAAATACTAAAAATAATAATAATGATAGCAATAATAATAGTACTACCGATAATAATAATAATAATAATAATAATAATAATAATAATGATATGCATCAAAGTAGAATTTGAGATTAACAAGTTCGGTAAAATCCAAACTGGAATAATATAAAATATAAATAGTTGATCAATTAAAAATAAAAAATATATCGTTATTCAAAGTGAATATAATTGTCGATTATAAAATATTCAGTAAAAGATAAAAAACGAATTTAGCGCAAAAATAGATTTATAACTAATCAAAATATAGAAAATATTCAGGAAATACGTATTTACGGTTAACCCTGGCCCCTATTCCTACTGTGCAAAACAGCTGCCTACCCCCTACTATTGAACCCCCCGTCCTGTACACCCTCTCCCCTTCCCCCTATTCTCCTTCAGAAACCCATCACCATGTTCACCTTTCTCCCCTATCGACCTCCATCCTGCCTCCAGTCGACGCGCCGCCCTACTCCAGAGCGACCACCATTGCCAGTGCCATCATCATTCTCCTCGACCACAGAAGTCCATCATCGACCTCGACCTCCTCCTTCCTCCCACTCGACTCCACTGCCAGCCAGCCTCCTCCGTCATCCTCGATGTCGTTGGCCGATCTCCATCCACACCCCAATCATCGTCAGCCGCCCACCACCATCCAGTCGTCGAGCTCCTCCTAACCCCATCCCTGTTCTCCTCAGTCACCGATAACCCATCACCGAAGCCCCCTGCTGTCGCTGTCATCCACCGCTCGACTCAACCTCCAGTCCCCCATCGACTTCCTGCAACTACAGCCACCGCCAGTCATCGCCGAAGCCAGTCACCGTTGAAGCCGTCGTCCCCTGTTTCGCCATTACCGAGGCCTCCAGACTCGACCCCCGACTCTGCTGCAGCCACCACCGAGCTGCCCTGCCGCCATTGACGCCATCGATCAAAGCTAGAGCCGAAGCCATTGATGTTTGCTGTTGATTCTTGATCATCAAATCTGGGCCGTCCGATCGACCTGATCTTGATGATCTCACCTTGATCATCGCTCGTGATCTTAGCCATTCGATGACCCTTGATCTTTGATCTTGATCTTTGATTTTGATCCTTGAATCTCGACCGTCGATTACTTGATCAACTTGATCTTGGCCTTGATCTCCTTGATCTTTGGTTCTCGGCCCTTGATCATCGATCGTCATCGAGATCATGATCGTCACATCGATATTCGCTTGGTTTGCGATCATCACCGTTGCCGCTGGGATTCTTATCCCGTTATTTCCAATATTTCAGATCTAATCTTCCATAAGGCAAGTCAACTTTTCCTTTTGAATTGCTAATTGAATCAAATTCAAGAATTTTATTGAAACTCTGCAAGTAGATCCTAATCGTTATCGTATCATTGTATTGATTATCCTTCGTTGGGTCTATTGAGGGTTTACACGAGCTAACCCCAATTTTTTTGACTTCGTGCCTCTATTGAATCCAAAGATTGAATCTTTCATGTGTTCATATAGAAATATAGAATTGATAATAGGGTTATCCATATAATTATCACACAATTAATTATTGTAGAGATAATTGTTAGGTTGTATGTTTGATTGATCGATTGATGTTGGATGTTGTTAGAATTGTGTATGTGTGCATTTTTAATTAAATTTATCATGCTATTACACCTTTCATTTTGATTACATAATTTATTGACAATAGAATTGATACCCATCATGTTTATTTAATTTATTTCATGAAAAATACCCAAAACCCTGTATATTGCTTGATTTGCTGTATGTTGTCTGCAATTTTTGACCCAGTAAATAATATTAAAATAAATAACTTTTTGAATAAGAATTGTAGCCTTATCTTTCTAATTTCCAGAACATCTTGAATTAAAAATTTTCGAGTTATCAAAATTCATGCCTGTTTTACAACAACTGTGTCTTTATTTTCAGATTTTCAGATTCTTGTATATTTGATATTTAAACTGTTAAAAGGTAGATTATATGTTAAAATTTTACTCTGATAATTTTCTGAACATTAGTTAACATGTTTAGGAACTTAATAAATATTTTTAATGAATTTATTATGGAGTTTCTGCTGATTCTAAAAATTAAAATGACATGATGTCGATTTTCTGCCTGAACATGGAATCTGTAAAGAACAATATGTTTGACCTAGCTAATATTGTCAGATTTCAAACTCTAAATATGTGTTGGAAACATGTGGAAGTCTAGTTTCTAGAATATCTGACAGATTCAGTTTTCGAATTCTGAAACAGCGAAAAATTGCATTTTAGTACAGACTAGTCTTGCTATCCAGAATTTTATATTCCAGTTTTTCTTAAATTAATTATTCCTATATCGTAGTATTGCATGAATTAATGTATGCATGTTGCATTGCATGATCCTAGTGTCTTATTGTCATCGTTCTAGTTGTCTTATTTCATATTACCATCCTATTGATTCCCTATTGATATCATTGTTCATCTCAGGTCTCAAATTGCATATTGTATTGTTGCATCGATAAAATAATTAACAAGCCGGGGTTTAAGGGTTGACTTTACTAGTAGACAATATAGGGAGTGTACTCGGAGGAGGGGCTCGTGTTTCCCTAAATAGTGTTATCGGCTATTGTTTTATCGGTTGATTGTAGCTTACGAAGGTAACCTAATCTATTGTGTATTGTATCGTTGCCGAATTATCGTATCGTGCATTGAATATTGAATCGTGATATTGAATATTGATTACCGTTGCCGAGTACATGATCTATAAAATCCACCACTAAGTCTAAACAGAACTTTTTTGTATGTAGCAACCATGTGGTAAATAAATCGGACGCATGAAGTGCTGCATTTGTTAGGATTAAAATGATTAATAGACTTAAGAATTTGCACGACATCGATATTTCATATTATTCATCATTGTTCTATTGATATAAAATATTGGCTAAGTGTTATTGGTATTGATCATTGAACATTTTTATTGAACATTGAATCATTATTTATACCATTGCATCGATTATCATAATATTAATTATTGTTATCGTCCCATGTTTTTGATTCCTATTGGTTTATTTATTCATTGTTATATCGCTATTCCATTGTTCCTTGTTTCTTTACTTACTGTCTATGACTTGCTCTAAGGACAATTTTCTCCTCTTGTTAGATTAAGTGTTCACAGGTAATGAAGGATAATTACATGTTGGGATTGGAGAACAAAGATTCTGAAGATTTAATGCTTTCTAATTGCTTATCGTTTTATTGAACCTAATGTATTGAGACTTATTAATTATTTGCGATTGGATTATTATTGTATTGGGCTTATGACCCGAATTTTGTTATTGTTTCCAAATGTTTTATTGTATTTGGATATTTCCATATTGTTTCATTCAAAGTATTACAGTTCATGAGAATATTATTATTGTCTACACAATTGTTCTTTATTGATTATATTGTTGAGTTGATTAGATAAACCGCTTATGGGTGACGTTAGTCATTCGCTGGGCCAATGTCATGTACTTGTATTTCGTATTTTTGGAAAGTGGGGCGTGACATGGATCATAAGGTGAATTAGGATAAGTGTCAGAATTAAACTCCCCTGAAATTATTTGGCTTGAAACTCTTTTATCCTTCTTAGTATGGTGATTGGTCACCTACTGCGTTTGTTCCTCCACAATTTGCTAGAACTCATCTTGCTTTTCAACCACATTTTGTTCCGTAATTTTTTCTTGTGGTTGCTCAATTATTCGCCCAGTTCTTAGTGTTATTGCTTGGACATGCTCTTGAGGATTAGTCACTGTGTTACTGGGTAATGTTCCTGCTGTTCTCTCTGTAATAATATTTGAAATCTGACCAATCTGAGCCTCAAGGTTTTGAATTGAAGCCGTATTATTAAGTATTGTCATATCTGTCTTCTACATGTATTGCTCTGTCTTCTGCATATACTGTATAAACATCTCTTCAAATGTTGGCTTCTTTTCTTGATGTGAAAATTTTGAGGTGGTCTAATTACTCCTTGATAGTTGTTCAATGAAAAATTGTGGTGGTTTCTCCATCCAGAATTATACGTGTTCGAATAAGGATTGTTTTGATATTGGAAATTGGACACATAGTTTGCTTGATAGGAATTTGGTTGAGCAAATGGATTTCTCACTTGGCAATCAATACTTGAGTGATTTCTTACGCAATGATCACAAATAATATTAGATTGAATAGAATTAGCTAATTATTTAGATAAATTATCAATTTGTGTTGTCAATCTGGCAATAGAATCAAGCAAAAAAACTCCAGCTGCTTTTCTAGGCATTGTTCTCTCTGAAGACCATTGGTAATTTTTAGATGCCATCCCCTCTAAAAGTTCATAGGCTGCTTAGTGAGTTTTGCTCATTAGTGCACCTCCAGCTGCTGCATCTACCATAAACCGATTTGTAACTCCCAAACTAGTATAGAATATTTTAATTTGCAGCCATTTCGGAAGTTCATGATGAGGACACTTTCTTAATAACTCTTTATACCTCTCCCATCTATCATACAAAGACTTAGTCTCAAATTAAGTGAATGTGGTAATGTCATTCCTTAGTTTCGCTGTCTTTGCCGGTGGAAAATACTTAGCCAGAAATTTTTATGCAAGTCCCTCCCAAGTAGTAATACCACCGGGTGGTAGGAAATTAAGTCAAGTCTTCGTCTTATCTCTTAGTGAAAATGGAAAATTTCAATCGAATTGCATAATCTGATACTCCATTGTCCTTGAAAGTGTTACAAATTTCTAAAAAGTTTGCAATATGAATATTAGGATCCTCGTACGATAGTCCGCCAAATTGAACAGTCTATTGAATCATTTGAATGATCGCCGGCCGGTTTAATCTCAAAATTGTTAGCTTCAATAACCGGCCTCTTTATGCTCGATGTTGCTCCATTAAGTGAGGGCATAGCATAGTCTCTCATAGCCTTGTTTTCCTCATTGTTTGCCATTGTAATACACTTCTATGTCTTAAAATATAGCTATTAATAAATAGAAAAACTAAAAACAAAAAACAAAAAACAAAAAACAAAAAACAAAAAACAAAAAATAAAAAATAAAAATAATAAGAAAAATCAAAATTAGTAACAATCTAGCAATTATCAATATCAATAAAAAAATAATTAGTCCCTGGAAAGGGCGCCAAAAACTTGATGTGATTTATTTGCAAGTGTACAAAATTGCAATAAGTAGTATAGATAAGTGAAAAGAGTGTCGAACCCACAATGACTAATTTATTTTATCGAGTACCAAAATTACTAGATTAGCTACTATTTGGAAAGTCAAAAATATGATAAAAATAGCAACTAATACTAAATTAAACTAAGGAAAAAAATAAACTAATTAAAAGGAACGGAATTTGGAATTTGGTTGTTTGTTAATAGAAAAATTAATTCTAGGGCTTTCGATTTCACCTAGTTAATCCCACACAATTTATAACTAATGTGAATAAAAATATTATTTTTCCAAGTTGCAGACCAAAATCACCAAATTATTCATTATTCTCTCTCAAGCAATATCAAAAATATTCTCAACTAATTATTTGTCATAGTTCATGCACATGTTATTGATTGAAAATTCCTTAAGATCAATGGATTTTTAACGGTCACATTAACAGCTGTTCGCTCTTGTTACAGTGTTTAATTTTATTAATTCGAAATTACAAATTACCAGTTCGGTCTCTCCATAATTTAATAAATCATACAAAAGTTGCTAAACAATTGTAAGTATTAAGAACAAAAATTAAACATTCGACCACGAAAAAATAGAAAAATAATATAAAATTAAAATTGTCTTCTCAAAACTTGGCTACATCAAAGCCCTAAAAAATAAAATTAGTTCATAATAAAATTGTAACTAACAAATACAGTTTTGGATTCCATAATAAAAATTAGAAGAGAAGAAGAAAAACTTGTTTTTGCAAAAAATTGATGTCTCGAAATCCGTGTCACGAAACTCTCTTTCGCCCTCGAAATTTGCGCCGCACCACAAAAAACCCTTGATTTTTTTTTTCTTCCTCTTGGTTTCTGATCTCGCCACCTACCCACCTTTCTCTCTCTTTCTTTTTTCTCTTCTGCTGCTTCTCTGTTCTCGTGCCGCTCCTTTTCTTCTTTTTTTTAATTGGATGTGAGGTCTGCCGTTGCTCTCCTTCTCTCGTTAAGCGTGCCTCTCTTATTTCTTTGTTGCTGATTTTATAGGACACGAACCAATGCTATTAGGATTTACTTTTGCATATAATCCCTCTTTTTCCTTTATTTTTTTTTTTTTTTGATTTGCTCTTTATTTCTTTCTTCTTTTTCTTCTCTTTCTCTTTCTTGAAGCACGTGCTGCACACACATAAAAATAAAATAAGAATTTATGATTAAAATAAAATTTAAAATTATTTAAACTAACTAATAATCACATTAGCTCAATTAAATCTTTTTAAATTTGTTTATTTTATTTTCACCCTCTATTGACAATTAAAATTTCTATTTTGCTTTCCATATGGCCAAGTTGTAAAAATCAAAATGTAAAAAATCAATAAAAATTAATCAATCATTTTTCTTATTTTCTTTGTTAATTTTTACTGAAAATATTCACTTTTTGCATCAATTTTTTTTTTATATCTTCAAAAATAATTAATTAACTGAAATCTATAGAAATAAGAAAAATTACTAACAAAATAGACGAATACAAGCAAGTTTGGAGTATAGAGTACAAATATTTATATAAAAGTTAGACACATGAATAATCTCGTCTTCATTCCTAAATTCTTCTTAGAGCATTATCTTGTGGATGTTCTAAATTGTAAATAGAGATTCGAAATACCATATTTAAGAAATTTAATTTGCAAATGTTTACTTTATAACCATACATTTAAAAACACAATTTTCCTCTTCGCTGAAGATAAGGGTTAAACTTGAAAACAAAGTGAAAACCATTTATACATCATTGAGATACATCAAAATTATTACAAAAAATAACCAGGATGTTTGGTTTTCCAGTATTTTTGGAAGATAACGAGTTATATAAGTCCACTTCAACAATGGGTCCGAAGGTAATTTCCCAGTTTATTTTTAAACTATCAAAATATGACCATTGGGGTTATACTTAATGTAGAAACATTTGATCTATGCTGCATATTTAATTCTGTTTAAAATAAAAAATTTGAAATAATTTATGTATTATATTTCATTATTATTTATTTAGATCCATTATAAGTGTTCCTTAGAAGTGTTATTTTTCTAAAAAAATCTTTGTATGGATATTATATTGACCGCTGATAAGTCCTTGGATCTCCTTAAACTCCATTTTCAACTTGATCTCATTGAGATGGATCAAATGTTGAAGATCTCTCTCGCAAATCTCTATATGTATTAATATTTCTTTCTTCATTTCCTAATTAACCATCTAAAAATTTGTACATGTTAATTTACTATGATAAAGAGATACTCACAAATATGAAAACTAACTAGCTAACCAAGATCATTTTATAAGTATAGTTATGCCAAAATCCTTTCAATATACAGGTGGTGGCCCATGCAAGTCACCAAACCCTAGCCCTAACATTCCCCCAATATATATTTTATGAATAAAGAGCCACAATGATTGATTCAGCTACACCTCTCTATCTCTCTCTTTTGTAACAAACATAATATTTTCCAACACCTCTCACCTAAAGAGAACTCTTCATCTTCCACTTTCAATATCATTTTCCACTTTCAAATTAAAAAATATACCCACCCCACGGCAGTTGCCAGCACCCGTACTCCCCATCACCTCCCGCTGCCGCTGCTACTACCCACACGTCAACGTTGGCACTTTACGACGGCAGCGGCGGCGGTGACGCCAGCAGCGGCGATGCGGTGATGGCGTGGTGGCTGCAGTCGGCAAGATTGCAACACCTAGCATCGCCGAATGCTCAAATGCAGATTCAGATTCGATCTGACTCTTTTGGTTTGGATGTTGGACCTTTTCGATCTGATGATTTTGATTGGATTCTTGATTTTTCGATGAGATTCATTTTTTTATCCTGAAATCGTCGGGGTAATTGTGGATCTAGATTCCTTAATATATTAAGGAATGCCTGTGTAGTAAAAGTTGAATTGATGTTCTAGAATTTCCAGACTCATTTTTGTTGTTTGAATATGTCTGATATTGTAATTTATAATGTAGTTGGTTGTGTTTTTAAAGTGATTTAAATGTACACTTTAGAAGTGATTAAAATTATTGGTCTTTCTTGATGTTAGAGATCATATTGCATGAATGTGCTTAACCGTTGGCCAATATGATGATTAATTCAATTCAAGGTTTTGTATGTAATTACTAGAACTGTGCTTTTCTAGGAATGAAGGTAGTTAGGTTCCTCACATATGTTGGCTTCTATCTGTAATCCTTTTTAAAATATTATTTGCAATTTAAAATTTGTGTTATTTTTTTCAATGAAAGTTTATTGCTAGCTGTTGTTGTTGTTGTTAAAGACATTGAAATCATATTACTATTTCTGATGTATCATCATATCAAGTAACAATGTGGTGAGTTTATTTATCTCATCAATTTAGAATAACACTGTTGTAGCATAATGATTATCGATTATTTTTTGTGCTTGCTTTGATATTAAGTAGTACGACCTTTAACTTTAATTTATTAATCTATACTATTATTAAGCAAAGCCCTATTTTGCTGGCTTTTTACTATTATACCCTCACAAACATAAAAGGCTAAAAAAATATATAGGGGTCAAAAATGTAATTTGCATGACTAATAAATGAGAGTAGATCAAAAACCGGGTTGAATTAAATCTATACTATCAAAAACCGGGTTGAATAAATGTCAATGTAATTTGCATGGCCATAAAAAAATATAAAAAAAATATAGAACCATGCATGTATATATCATCACGTTTTAATTACTACACTGATAAAGGTGAACAATAGATATAGTCATGCACCCATTAATTAAATTGTGTGATTACTAGAAAGGTGCCTACTAGAAGGTAGTTTGAACAATAGATATAGTCAAGTAGATATCTATTGAACAAGTGAAATAGAAGGTAATTTGAACAAGTGAACTGATTTGACATGCAAATAAAAGAAGGTATTCAATTAACACGGTGCCTACTAGAAGGTAATTTGAACAATAGATATAGTCATGCACGCATTAAATAAATTGTATGATTACTAGAAAGGTGCCTACTACAAGGTAATTAAAATTCATTCATACCCATGCATACCCCTTCATCCCCTTTATTAACAGCAAAGGTGCCTGTTTTGTTGGTGGACGGAAAGCTGGTATTATGTCAAGTGTTGACTTTGAAGAGGCTGATCATAAGTGACTAAAAATCAAACTGGAGCCTAGCCAGGAGGTAAGTAATGCATTTGGTTTATATATATGTACATTGAAAGTTGGATTGAAGATTAATTCTGGTTAGATGTTTATGTGGAATGTTAGGGATTATGCATTGGTTAAATGAATTATCTTTGTTAATTAGAGTATCAAGACTAAGCAAAATACTAACAAATTTTCTTTAACCATAACAACCTCCACGAAAACACCCACCTACCCCACTGCCAACTTGTTATACATGCACAGATGTTAGATGTAGACTGTATTGGTCTTTGGCTTTGCATTCTGTTGGAAGTTACGTATCAAGACTAAACAAAATACTGACATATTTTTAACCATAACAACCTCCACGAAAACACCCACCTACCCCACTGCCAACTTGTTATACATGCATAGATGTAGACTGTATTGGTCTTTGGCTGTGCATTCTATTGGAAGTTACATCCCCATAACGGAAGCAAACAATTTTCCATATTGTTCTGTTTTGTCTGTTTTATTTTAGTTCACTTTTCTCATATTAATATGCCCTTTCTAATAGTATCACATTTTTTGTTTAATCATGAGATGAAAATGCTATTGGTGGTATTAACATGAAAAATACTTTCGGAGACTGCTTCCCTCTAATGCAGACAACCCATTGTTTCGTAAAGTTTTTTTTCTTGAAGTTCTTTATGTTATTTTCTCAGGCTTTACACCAATAGATTCCCCATTTGACCAGTTGTTTGTAGTTCTACTTTTCCTTCACATGAAAATGCCATGGAAAATACTTCCAGAGATGTTCACACACACACACACACGTTCACCTCTACCTAGGTCTTCCTTGGCATTGGAGTTATACTCCACTACTGAGAACAAGCCATTTTTTCACTTGTGGTATTTGTTGAAGTTCTTTATTCTTTTCTTGGGTTTTAACCACTGATAGGTTGCCATTTGGCCAGTTTTGTTTTTCCTTTACATGAAAATGCTGTGAATGAAATTTGTGGCATTATGGTGAAAATGCTGTGTGGGTAGGAGTCTAGGAGAAGTATTTGGGCAATCTGGACCGAAACAGAAGCGTGGTTAGGCTTACCTCCACCTAGGTCTTTCTCAGCATTGGAGTTATACTCCACTAGCTGACATCATATTGAAATAAGGTTTCATTAAGATTACCTCAAGTTAATTTATGAGGAATCCTTTAAGCCATGTTCCAAAATTAAACTGTATAGTTATAACCTTTTTTTTTCTGAACCTTGAATAAAATGCTCTCTAACTAATAAAACCAACTAGCTGGCATCTTATTTAGTTTTCTCAGTATGTTCACAAAAATAATGGTCATTAGATTAATGCTATGGTAAATGGTTATTGATGTGTTATTTCGTAAAAAACTGGTTCTTACTTTGAAATAATCAGCTCACTCTATTTGTTTCTCATACATAGGCTTCTGCTCAGGGGTTTTAATAATCAGCTCACACTGTTTGTTTCTCATACAAAATCCCCACTGAGAAGATGCCAAGAAATGCCCGTTTGAGTGATATTAAGAGACAAGCAAGATCTGCATCCCCATATCATGTAGTATCTAATAATCAAGAAGGTATCCTCCCGAAACTACTATTCTTTTATAAATTAAAATCATTGTCAATGATGTTCTAATTAATATGCACCTTTCAACAGTTCATCATGGCAGACATAATTCTACGACAGTTCATCCGGAAAGGAGACGCCATAACTGTGCTAGAAATTATGTCGACATAAACATGATGCCAGTACACGTGTTATCAGAATCCAAATTCTGCGAAAAATGTGGTGCTAAGTTGTTTTCAGCTGAAACAAGAGAGATATGTTGTAGGAATGGAAAAATCTCACTACCGCAACTTACAACGCCTGTCGAATTGAAGATGTTATATACTGATCAGAGTGAGGAGGGAAAGCATTTCAGACATAACATTCGGACATACAATCATATGTTTGCCTTCACTTCGATGGGAGTTCATTACGATGCAAGTCTCGCCAATGGCTGCGACAGAATTTATACTTTTAGAGCCCAAGGGGCGATATACCATAGGATAGGAAGTCTACTACCTGTTCAATGCCCTAATTGGATAGGTAGTCTACAACCTGCTAGACCCCCTAGGCCAAGATATCTACAATTGTACATATATGATACTGAGCATGAAATTGAAAATAGAATGATGGAAAATACTGGGATGCAGACACACATAGTTGAAAAACTGAAGACGATCTTAAATCACCATAACCCTTTCGTGCATTAATTTAGGCGAATGGCTGTGAGAGAGGACTTACCAAATTGTAGATTGTTGCTTAAAGACCATTCCTTGGGAGGTCACCAGTATAATCTTCCTACAACATCTCAGGTTGCAGCAATTATAGTCGGAGGTGAAGATCTAACAAACGTTGGACCCCGGGAGACTATTGTGGAAACAATGGAAGGCAACTTACAGCTGATTCCAGACACGGTCGGTTATTATGATCCTCTCCAGTACCCACTTTTACTTCCGTATGGGAACTATGGATGGGATGTCAACACCCATTGTTTAAATGGACATCAAGTTACCTGCCGGGAATTTTATTCGTATATGCTTCAGGTAGTGTACTAATATGAACTATATATATTTCTCTTTCATACTATACTGATAAATAATATTTTTGTTACAATTACAGATTAGAGCAAATGATACATCAATACTACTTCGTGCCGGCAGATTACTACAACAATTTATTGTTGACACTTACGTCAAAATTGAGATGCAAAGGTTACGGTTTTTGCGGGCCAATCAAAAAACTATTAGAGCGGAGTTGTACCAAGGGTTACAAGATTTATTCAATGCGGGAGTACGAAATGCAGGTATGTAATTAGTAGATTGAAAAGTCTTATTATTTTTTCCTTTTCCGCCTGTATTTTACAATGAATGGGAAGCTAATAGATAAATACTTTTCCAATGTATTTATAGATTCAACCGGAAGGAAAATTATACTTCCCTCTTCGTATGTTGGTAGCCCGAGAGACATGTATAATCGGTATCAAGATGCCATGGCTTTGGTTCAGAGGTATGGAAAACCGGATCTATTTATTACAATGACATGTAATCCATCATGGGATGAAATAACAAATGAATTGTTCTTGGGACAAGACCCTCAAGATAGGCCTGACTTGACAGCAAGGGTTTTCAAAGCAAAGCTAGAAGAACTAAAAAAAGATATCTATACCAGCGGAGTTTTAGGTTATGTTGCAGCTCATGTCCATGTAGTCGAGTTCCAAAAACGTGGATTGCCCATTGTTCATATGTTGGTCATTCTGAATGAACAAGACAAACTGAATAATCCTGACGAGTACGACCACATTGTACGGGCAGAGATTCCAGACCCAAATGTTGAACCTGAACTATATGATATAGTTAAAAAGCATATGCTACATGGACCATGTGGTATAGTGAAACCAAATTCTCCTTGCATGAGGAAAAACAAGTGCAAAAAGGGATATCCGCGCCAATTTGCGGAGCACACAGTACAAGGAGATGATTCGTATCCATTATATAGAAGACGTGATAATGGGATTAGTATAGAGAAACACGACATCTCCTTGGATAATCGATGGGTGGTTCCATATAATCCTTGGCTTTTGAAAAAATATAATTGTCATATCAATGTTGAAATATGATCCAGTATCATGGCCATGAAGTATTTATACAAGTACGTATACAAGGGACCAGACCGAATCTCTTTTCAGATACGTAGAGAAACAGATCAAAATGATGAGATCTCACAGTTTCTAGATGCACGTTGGGTTTGCCCATAGGAAGCATTGTGGAGGACTTTTAAGTTTCCAGTGCACAAAATATATCCAAGTGTGATAGCTCTTCATATACATTTTCCAAATATGCAGCAATTGACATATTATGCCGATCAACTGCTCGATGATGTTCTCAATGATGTGCAAACTTCAAAGACAATGTTGACTGAGTTTTTTCAAAAGAATTCAGAAGATCCTGAAGTAAGAAATTTATTATATCGAGAATTTCCCGAAAAATATTGGTGGGTATCTGGAGAAAAAAAATGGCAAAAGAGAGCAACTACGCAACGAGCTATCGGTAGACTTTACACAGTTCCGCCAAATGAAGGAGACCGATATTATTTGCGCATCCTACTGAATCATGTTAGGGGACCAGTCTCATTTGATGATCTTCTTAGAGTAGATGGGGTATTCTGCTCCACTTTTAAGGAATCAGCTGAAAAGAGGGGGTTCTTAGAAAATGACAACGGCGTACGAGAATGTTTAATAGAAGCGGCAAGTACACATATGCCATCAGCGCTCCGGAGATTGTTTGCTACACGTTTGTTGTATTGTCAACCTACTGGTTTGCTGCAGTTGTGGACTGAGTTCCACCCATATATGATGGAAGATTACTCTTCAACGAGTACCGTGAATGTGAATTCAAGCATGAATCGTCTATTACGTGATCTGAACAGCATACTTCAACAGTATGATAAATGTAATGCAGATTATGGTCTCCCTGTACCCACATTTGATGATTTTACAAGCGGATCTACACAACAAATGATTGAAGATGAGAGATCCATTATTGTTACGGATGATGATTTAAGCTGTATAAATTTGTTGAATTCGGGCCAGAAGCATGCTTTTGATGTGATCATCGAAGCTGTTAATTCGAAAAAAGAGATGGTATTCTTCATTGACGGTCCAGGTGGTACTGGCAAGTCTTTTTTGTATAGAGCAGTATTGGCATACCTTAGAAAAGAAGGACATATTGCATTGGCAACAGCATCATCCGGAATCGCAGCCACGATATTACCGGGGGGAAGAACTGCTCACTCTAGGTTCAAAATTGCTATTAAAATTGGGCCTAAATCAACTTGCTATATTAGTAAACAGGACGACACTGCCGATCTCTTACGAAGTAGCAGTGTTATACTTTGGGACGAGGCAACAATGGTACATCGGTATGCTTTTGAAGCATTTGACAGAACCTTAAGAGATTTGACAGAAAAGGATGTCCCTTTTGGAGGTAAAATCGTTATACTTGGAGGTGATTTTAGACAAGTGCTACCAGTAGTACAGAATGGTACAAAATCGCAAACTGTAGATGCATGTATTGTCAAGTCTGCAATTTGGGAAAGTGTAAATGTTGTCCATCTTACAGAAAATATGCGATCAAGAACAGATCCTAACTTCACAAGTATTTTGAAAGATATCGGAGACGGGGCAGCGACTACATATGAAAATGAAATGGTAAGAATTCCGGATGAAATGGTTATACCATGGACAGGTGACGATACCATAACTCATTTAGTCAACACTATTTATCCAAATCTTTGTGAGAATGTGAATGACAAGAGCTACATGGTGGAAAGAGCTATAATGGCACCAACTAATGAGTCCGTGGATAGTATAAACAACACTACCATTAATACTTTTCCAGGTGATTGTAATCTAAATTAGTTTTAATCTCTTCTATGTAAAGGCTTTGACTATTTATAAAAGTAAATAAAGATTTTCCTATGTATCCATCTCTACTAACATAAATTTAAACTATACCATTGTCAGGTGATGAGAAAGTATATTATTCTTTCGACAGCGTAGAGGATGACGAGAGGAATCTATACCAACAAGAATTTTTGAATGAGATTTCTCCAGGAGGATTGCCACCACATAAGCTAATTTTGAAATACGGGGCACCAATAATTCTTCTACGAAATATAGACCCAAAAGCAGGTCTTTGCAACGGCACAAGATTATTGTGTCGAGGTTTTTATCAGTACTTGATCGTTGCAGAAATTGTTACTGGAAATTCAGCAGGAACACGAGTTTTACTTCCTAGAATACCACTAAAAACTTCGGAAAGCATAAGCTTGCCGTTCAAACTAATTAGAAAACAATTTCCTGTGCGTCTGTGTTTCGCTATGACCATAAATAAAGCGCAGGGACAAACTATACCATTCGCGGGGATTTATTTAAAAGATCATGTTTTCAGTCATGGGCAACTTTACGTGGCTTTGTCAAGAGGAATTTTAATGAACTCCACCAAGATAGCTATTCGTGAAGGAAAATTGTTCGGGCAAGATGGAACATACACAAGAAATGTTGTCTACAAAGAAGTGTTATTCAATTAGAAAGCTCAGCTGTAGTTTTATTTTGGTTGGTACTATATACTCTTCTATGCACTTTTACTTTTTTATATGGGTTTGGGTTGGGTTAACAATGCATTTTGAATTTTGTATATCGTATAATGTATTATTGAAGTTTGATTATATAATCGTTCACACTTATATTCTATTATTTAAGCCTGCTATTTTTCAAGTTAAATGTTTTACTATTTCTTTTCTTATACGATATACAAATTCATCCCATGATGGCTAATGATTAAATTTTTTTATAGACGTGCATCGCACGTGCATTATACTAGTGCAATGTTATTTCAAGGGATATGGAGCTCAAAGGGTTAATGTAGCACCCAAAATTTTAATATAAAAAATACGAGACACAACCCAGAATCTTTGCTTCAATGTAACTTAAACAGAATGCAATAATACACGGAAATAAAAAAACTTTCATTACCTCAGTTCCCATTACAAAGCACATCGGAAATTAATACACAATTAATAAAACTTGTTCCCACATTTAAACTCCAGTTTTCATATAAATCCAAGCTTTAACTCTTGTTCAAGTCACTCACTTTCAAATCCTGCAAAACTGTTAAAACTGTGGGCAAGTCAGTCGCATATAATTGACGCAGTACTGATTAAAGCAGTGATCCTCCAAAGTCCCACAACTACAAACTTGTTAAAAAAAATAAAACAATAAGGGAAAGAAACATAAATCAACAAGTGAAGTTAAACTAAATAAATAAGTGTGTTATGAAAACAAAAGAAAAATACATAAAACAAGGTCCAAGAAAACACAAATGCACACAATGGTTACTAATGCAAATTTGTTCGAATTTTATGCCGCCCACACAACATAGGTCCGATGGCATGCCCTTAGCATTCACCTCATTGTATGGTTTAATCCCTCGTTGTGCAAACTTATCACTGTGCCTAACTTAAGATTTAGACATTCTGTGAGTATTTGGCCCACGCTCCGGTAATTCCGGAGGTCAATCTCTGTCAACCGATAATTCCAGAGAATATTGCACTCACACCTGGGAATCTTCAAGAATATCCCACACCGAGACTCATCATGATACCTCATTACACAAACATCCCATGTGCGTCTTCTCGATCCCAATAATTTCGGAGATCATTCCCACACTGTAGATGATTTTGAGATACTTCCACTCACATCTCGATAATTCTGGGGATCATCTCACACCGCAGATCATATAGAGGCCCCCTACTCATGTTTGCTCTTACTTCATCACATCTCCAACTAGTGCAGGTCCTTAGGTTCAAACATAGATAACCACAGCCACCTAGAGCTAGCTCACCATACCAGACTTAACTCAACCAATCAGGAACACTAGCTGACACTTGTTAATTTCCAAAATCAACGTTCTTTTAAATTCACTTTTGTTTTAAATCTATTTTGTTTTCTCCTATTAAAGTCATTTCGAATCAACAACTGTATTTGTAGGTATTTTCCAAATGATTATATCTATTTTAACACAAATCTTATTATATTTTATTTGTTTATTTATTTTCATATTTGATTAATTGTTTATATTTAAGCCCAAATCAATTCCAATTTCATTGTTTGATTATTTATTAAGTGTGAAACCACATATTCTATTTTGTTTTATTTTTATTATTTAATGTTTACTATTAGTCATTTAAATCATGTACACACCTAACTTAACTCGTTCTATAATTTTATTACTGAATTATTTAGTAGTATATTTGTTGAACCCAAATTCTATTTTGTTATAAAATATTATTATTATTATCACTATTCCATCTTGATTGTATATTAATTTGTGAAAGCCCATAGATCTTAATCCATCTTTTATTATTATTATTTATTAATATGAAGCCCCATCATATCTGCTTCTATATGTATTATTATTAGTATGTGATGCCCAATCCTAGTCCACTCTAAAATATATTTAAATATTTATTTTGTAAGCCATATTTAATTTCTAGTCCATACTATAAGTATTTCATTATCTTATCAATTGTTTGAAGCCCAATCTTATATTCTTTCCATATGCATTATTTATTAATATATAACTAGAGCCTAAAACACAAGCCCATAATCCAAACCCAAGTTTTTCCCAACTTCACAACTCCTCTACCCCTATTAAATCTCCACTGAAAGTATACATCCCTAACTAGATCCCTAATCACTCCTATAATCCTAACTCCAGTATCCCACTAATTACTCATCTCCACATTAATTAACTTAATTAATCCCTTTATAATCACCTCATCAGCCGCCTAATTCCCCCCTCCCCGCTCCCCCAATCCTTCTTCTTCCTCACCACTGCGACCTCCACTGCAGCACCAAAAGTCACAGTTCCTGAATACACCCCGCAGCCTCTCCCTGCTAACCACTACTTCCCCGTCACCATTATCGTCCCCTACTGCATTGTCATAGCCACCCTCGCTGCCGACATCCCTCGCCAATAGTCGCTCCTTCGCAGCCGCTGATGCACCTCTCTACCACCACTATACAGCCACCGTAACACTCGCAACCACCTACAGCGGCCACCAATGTCGATCAGCCCTCTCCACCACCGAACTCCCTTCCCCGCTGCCGCTGCTGCACTTTCATCTCCAACGCAGCACTCGAAGTCGACCCCGATGCTACCTCCCTCCTGCCTTGCTACCGACCACCACTAGCTGCCTCCCTAAACCGCAATGCCTAGACCCATCACTACTCCACTCCATCGCTCTTCTGAGTCCCTGATTGCATTCTCCACCATTGCTCGCTGCCTTCCTCCACCGCCGATGTCAGC
The DNA here is from genome assembly GCA_017893485.1 of Hemerocallis citrina. NCBI lineage: Eukaryota > Viridiplantae > Streptophyta > Magnoliopsida > Asparagales > Asphodelaceae > Hemerocallis > Hemerocallis citrina. Next base: position 107,127,528 of record CM030368.1, read on the forward strand.
ACCCCGAGCTCCTGCCTTCTTCTCTTCTCCATTGCCGACCACCGAGATCCCCCAACCTGCTGCCTTGCTGCACCTTCATCTCCCACCATTGCCACAACCGACTTACCTCGCAGTTTCGAATAGCCAGCACCCGTGCTCTCTTCCACTGCCATCTCCTCGATTGCACCTGAACAGCATGCAAATCCATGGTCATCGCCACTGTTGTGGCATCGTTCTTACTGTTGCACTTGCAGTGTGCTGCCATGGTTGTGGTGTGTAGTCACTCTTGCTGTGTAGTGGTTTTTCTTGTAGCGATCGCTGTAGTCGTCATGCATACTCACTGTTGTCGTCATGCATACTCGCTGTTGTCGTCACACTTGTTCGTTGTTGCCATTGGTTAGTTGCTATCCTCTTGATGTTGCACTTACTCTTGTTGTCATTGTTGTCGTGCGTCGATTCTCGTCATGCATTGTAATCGTCATTACATGCAAGCATCTCTTGTACACATTTAATTGTTCTTGTGCAAGCATTTTTTTAAAAATCCGGCAAGTAGTTATTTAATTGAATATTGTATTTAATTGAATTTGATTATTGATTCATTATTTTCCTTATCGTACCATGTTATTGATTCGTGTCTTGACCGTTAAATCATCATGTTATTGAATACTTGAATATACTGTCCTATAAATTGCTTGACCTTATACTGAAGTTTCGACCCATTTCCTGACACTGAAACTAAGAACTTTGTACATAGAAATCTTAACACACTGAGTCTGATTCTGGAACATCTTACAGATTCTCAATCCGATTTATAGATTGTAGGTTACTGACATTTTAGTATTGTCATGTTATAATTTATAGAACTGAGACTGTGCATGAAATCAGTAAAGAATGAATTTATATGCATAGCTACTGTAACTATAATTTATTGTGTGAATATCCATTGGAACCGTCAGAGAGTCTATTTTCTGGAACCTGTGACGAAATCATATTTGTATTCCCGTAGCTGCGGAAAAGTGAATTTGAGTACCAATAGGCGCATCTATCCAGAACTTGCATTGTTATTTTTGCATATAAACCCACTATTTTTCATATTTAATGAATTGAACTATATATATTTCATGTATTGCATAGCCTTGATATCTTCTTGATATTGTATATATATTACCGTTCTCATCTATTGTTACATTAGCAGTATTGATGCAAAATTTCTAGCAATCTCATATGCACTAGATAGTTTTGAATTATGTATTATATCTAAAGAAGAAATTACTCTGAGAACCAATTGTGAAGCAATAGTATCTTTCCATAACAAGATGAATCTCGATAGTAAAAGAAGTTCAAGAAGACGATGGTTAAATTTTGTTGATCGTTGCTCAGCACTAGGCACATGTATTAGTTTTGCACATATTAAAGGTACTACTAATACGATTCCTGACACACTTAGCAAACTCTTACATCAGAATGCGCTAGAAAGCGTGGTGGATCTTATACATCTTGTTGGTCTTGATTTGGTTTTCTTCCTTGAACACTGTTCTATAGAGACATTTGTAACTATCTTAAATAAGATTAATAATACAACTACTCTCTATGAATTACTAGAACATTTTTGGGTTGATGAAAATCACACTAAAGATCTATATAATAAAACACAAAGAAAGCTATTAAGTGGTTCTCCTTCAATCCCCCCCAAAATCAAAGGCACAGATCTAACCTCACAAAGCATATTTTCCCCCAGAAACTCAAATTCCAATCCCCCCCCCCCCCCAAAAAAAAAACAACTCCATTATTTATTTAAATATTTCTCTCTCCCTCCTATTCAAAAAATTAAGAAAATTTTAATTTTAATTTCAAAAAAAAATAATAAAAAAAATTAAAAAGTTAAAAACTAAACAAATTAAAAACTTTAAAAATAAGCATAATTCTTGATATTACCGTTACCATTGATCGTATTGATTGCATATCTACAATTGATCGTAATGAAATAATAATAAGCCGGGGTAATAAGGGTTCGACTTGGTATTCAACAATCGGAAACTGTACTCGGATGAGGGGCTCGCATTTCCCTATATTGTTATTGTTATCGGTTATCGTTTATCGATTGATTATGGACTACTGCTATAATATCCATATTGTATTGTGTATCGTATTGTGGACCAGTTCTCGTTATAGATCGTTGATTGTGAATTATGGACTGTTGATTATCATTGCCGAGTACATGATCTGTAGAGTTCACCACTATAGTCTAAATGTTCCCTTGATTGTATACACCCAAACTGGTGATATGGGACACATGATTGCGTGCATTCTATCGGTTAATATAAGATTGATTGTAGCGCCCCAAATTTCTAATATGAGAGCTTAGAAAATAAGTGGCGAAATCCCAGCAATCCACTTCAATAGAACAATAAACACCAACAACACCACTAAAATTTTTCTTTCTCTTATTACAACAAATTTTACAATTACAGCGGAAGTCTAAACATCTCAACTCAAACTAATCTTTCATTTACTGCTCAATAACAACTCAAATATGTCTTTACAATTTTACACCAAACACTAAATAATTTAAATTATCTCAAAATGCCCACTCAAGCTTCCAACCTCCAAACTAAGCAACCTGCAACAAGTGAGGCTAGAGTTGAACCCTAACCCCAAAACTACGGGGTCAGCCATAAATGGTGTGAGTGGCAACTAATCAAACAAATAACATAAATGAACTTAAAACATAATATCCAACAAATAACAATCAAACACTAAGGTATGAAGTACAACAGAAGAATAATGGGTGTTACCAAAACCAAAGCCAAGTGTGTGTAAAAATAGGAAATCCAAATGCATAAAAGTGATTCAAGAAAACATCATGACTACATGCTGACAACGATGACTACTAAGAGATGAAGATAAACTATGATAATTTGCCCATGCTTGATCATTCCGGAGATTGATCCCACATCACAGGTATTTTTCCTGGATAATTCAGGAGATCATCCCACATCTAAACATAGACTCATCATCACAATAATACCCCAAAAGTGTCGCATCGACTCCGATCATTCCGTAGGTCAATCCCACATCTCAAGATAATTACTTGGATAATTTCGGAGAAATACCTCACATCACAAGTTAACTACTTGGATAATTCCGGAGATAAATCACACATCACAAGTTAACTACTTGGATAATTCAGGAGATTAAATCCTACATCAAAAGCCTTACTGAGGTGCATAACTCAAGCTCTCATTCGTCATGACACTACTAATGCCTGTCCTTATTAGTTTGGGTTACTGAACAAATCTCCTAGAGTAGTGTACCCTACCGGACTAAAAATCTGAATAACTGAAAATTTGCCTCAATGGGCCTCAACAAATAACTGAACAAATATCTCAACACCGGTATACTAGGGCCACGTACCTCTAGAGACTCAAAACAAATATCTGAACAAATTTCCACTTAACAAGTGGCTCAACAAAATATCTCAAAATTATGTTCTTAACTGAACATCTCAAAATCAAATACTGAACAAATGTCTTAAAATCAATTACTGAACAAAACATCTCAAAATCAAACACTAAACAAAATATCTCGAATCAGACACAAAGATCCTTCAGGACCAGTCGACTGTATAAAGGACCAGTCGACTGTCCAGAGGACATATCCCAACATTTTACAAAAATAATCTAAGGCATGACCAGTCGACTTGACAAGTCATCAGTCGACTGCCCCGAGACAAATTCAAATAATCCTCGTCAAAATAATCTAAGTATGTGAGTCGACTGAAAGGTCAAAGGTCGACTGTCCCGAAAGGACTGAACAAAATTACAAACAGAGGACCAGTCGACTGACCTCAGTCTAGGTCGACTGTCCCGAACAAATCTCAAGACTGAAAATACACAGTAGGCTCGTGCCAGTCGACTGCTCTATAGGCCAGACGACTGTCGGCTACAGATTCCCAAAAATAGGTCTGAACACAAATCAAACAGGGGTTTTCTAAAGATTCACTGATCATAAAATTTAATTTATATCCAGGCAAATAAACAATTCTCAATAATCTCCATCATAGTTACATTACTCAATCAATCAATTTCTCAAATCTCACATATTCACGATCTAAACTCTTAATCCTTTCATTAGTGTTTTTCTCATCAAAATGTCTTTCTCAACTCAATCAAAAATCTGAACTACAATCATAAGATCCGGGTGTTTATCATCTGATCATAACACAATCACTTCTTAATATGTCTTCCATCAATACGATCTCATAAATCTTCATTTCCTCAACAAATCTTAACATTTCTCATCCATGGTCTAAATATCAACAAAAGTTCTCATCCTCCATATCAATATAAAAGATCCATATCATACATACCATGAGACTAAAAAACAATGGTATAACGATCACAACAAGCATAACAAAAGATCTCGCGTCATTCATCAATCAAAACAAGCAATACAAAGCAAACAAAACCAACCACTCACCTTTGATTTGAAGAAAAGATTCACAAAAGCTTCTCCTTGCTAGATCCAAGAATCCTTCCTTTGTTCTTCCAAAATAATCTCAAGAAATTCTGAATATACTCAATGACGGCTGGGAAAGAATTTCCCTTAAATATGCCGGGGTAAAATATTAGGGTTATATTCCCACCTTGCAAAATAATCCTTTTAAGAATACAATTTTACATACATAGGTTTAGTCTTGAAAATTCAATCAAATATCATTTAAATTAGGATCTAATAGAAGAATATACTTCCAAACCTCAAAAAATACTGATCGTAATGTCCAGCAAATACATTTTGCATTTTAATCCCTCAAAATGTCAGTTTTGCAAATAAGTCCCTCTTTTCTCAAAAATTGCAAATAGTACTAATTAATTTCAGAAAATTCTGGAAAAATACTAAATAATTCTCAAATAATAAATAATGATTTTTCATAAAGAAAACTGAATTTTCCAAACTTCTGAAAAGTCATTTGCACGTGTTTTGCACGTGTACAAAAGATAAATTTCTTGGAAAACATCAATTAAATCCTCAAAAATCATTTAAATTCATTTTCAAATAATTAAAATAATATTTGAAAATACGGGGTTCTACATCACTCCCTCCTTAGAAGAGTTCTGTCCTCAGAACTACTATTAATGAGTTCAAACACACACCAACAAAAGGAAACAATACTTCATAGATAGATCATAATCCAAATAATTTCATATAACATCACAATCAAATTAAAGATTACATCATGTATCAATCAATAGTTCAATCATTCAAAGAATTCCATTCACATACAAGAAATACATTCATTCAAACAATTCAGGAAAATCATTCAGCATGCGATCCTCTGGCTCCCAAGTAGCCTCCTCGAACTGTTGATTCCTCCACAATACCTTGACCATAGGTATCACCTTGCTTCTAAGGACTTTCTCCCTACGATCAACGATTTCAACAGGCTGTTCTTTGTAGCTCAAGTTCACCTGTAGGTCTTCGGGAACTTCTACCAACTGATGCTTCTGATCGGCCACATACTTCCTTAATAATGATACATGAAACACATCATGCACCTGAGCCAACTCCTCTGGAAGCTTCAATCTGTATGCGGTCTTACCAATCCTCTCCACGATCCGGTACGGACCAATGTACCTCGGCGCCAACTTGCCACCCTTGCCAAATCTGATCACTCCTTTGGTCGGAGAAACCTTGAGGAAAACTGCATCTCCAACCTCAAACTCCAAATCTCTTCGTCGAGTGTCAGCATAACTCTTCTGCCGACTCTGAGCCTCAACTAATCTCTTGCGAATCAGCTCAATCTGCTCTGACGTCTGTTGCACGATCTCAGGACCATACATCTGCCTCTCGCCAACCTCATACCAACATACAGGTGTCCTGCACCTCCGCCCGTACAAAGCCTCATACGGTGCCATCCCAATACTTGCATGGTAACTATTGTTATAAGCAAACTCAACCAATGCCAAGTATCTCTCCCAACTACCACCAAAGTCCATAACACAAGCTCTCAACATATCTTCCAGCACTCGATTCACCCTCTCCGTCTGACCATCTGTCTGCGGATGAAATGCTGTACTGAAATCAGTCCTGGTGCCCAAAGCTGCCTGTAGGCTCTTCCAAAACCTCGAAGTAAACCTCGGATCTCTGTCAGACACGATCGAAACAGGAACTCCATGAAGTCTCACAATCTCTTCAATGTATAACTCAGCCAATTTCTCCATCGACCAAGTAATCTTCATGGCTAGAAAATGTGCCGACTTAGTCAATCGGTCTACAACAACCCAAATCGAGTCATTGCCCTTCGAACTCCTCGGCAAACCCGTAATAAAGTCCATGCTGATATTCTCCCACTTCCACTCCGGAATGGGTAATGGCTGTAACAATCCTCCAGGTCTCTGATTCTCTGCCTTGATCTGCTGACAAGTCAGACACCTTGCCACAAAATCTGCTACATCTCGCTTCATGCTAGACCACCAAAAGTGGGGTTTTATATCCCTGTACATCTTCGTACCTCCTGGATGAACTGATAACAATGTGCTGTGTGCCTCCTGCAAGATACTCTCTCTCAACTCTGCATCATCTGGAACACACAACCTCTCACCCAACCAAAGAACTCCTTCTTGGACACGAAATTCTGATAACTTGCCTTCTGAAACCTGCTGCAACATCTTCTGGATCTCTGAGTCTGACCTCTGACCTTCCACAATCTTCTCTCTCAAAGACAGCTGCAGTCTCAACTGAGCCAAAGATGCCCTAAACCTCGCAGTACCACCTCGATACCTGCCTGATCGATCTCTGCTGCCAACTCTCTTCGAGTAGTGATCAACCTTGACAAACTACTCTTCCTGCTAAGTTCATCAGCCACTACATTCGCCTTGCCCGGATGATACTTGATCTCAGGACGAATGTCTTCCAATACCTCCAACCATCTTCTCTGACGAAGATTCAAATCCCTCTGCTGATAGATATACTTCAGGCTCTTGTGGTCAGTGTACATATTGACCTTCTCACCATAGACATAATGCCTCCATAGCTTCAAGGCATAAATGATAGCTGCTAACTCCAAGTCATGCGTCGGATAATTCTTCTCATGCGGACGCAACTGCCTCGAACCATAAGCAATGACCTTGCCTTCCTGCATCAAGACACAACCCAAACCTCTGAGAGATGCGTCACTGTAGATATCATAATCTTTCCCAGCTTGCGGCAATGCTAATATAGGTGTGGTAGTCAACCTTTCCTTTAACTCAAGGAAACTCTCCTCGCACTTATCTGTCCACACAAATGTCACACTCTTCCGGGTCAAACCTGTCAATGGAACTGCAATCTGAGAATACCCCTGAATAAACCTCCTGTAGTAACCAGCTAATCCCAAGAAGCTTCTGACTTCCTTCACTGACGTCGGCCTGGGCCAATCCTTCACTGCTTCCACTTTCTGAGGATCAGTAGCCACTCCCTCCTTAGAAAGAATGTGACCAAGGAAAGCTACCTCAGACTTCCAAAATTCACACTTCGACAATTTGGCATACAAGCTGTGCTCCTGCAATGTCTGTAATACCGCTGTCAAGTGCTTAGAATGATCCTCCTCCGACTTCGAATACACCAAGATATCATCGATGAAGACCACCACGAAGGAATCAATGAATGGCCTCAACACCCGATTCATCATGTCCATGAAAACTGCTGGCGCATTCGTCAACCCGAATGGTATCACCAAAAACTCATACAGCCCATGACGAGTCCTGAAAGCTGTCTTGCTCACATCTTCCTCCTTAACTCGTACCTGATGATACCCTGACCTCAGATCAATCTTCGAAAATACCGCTGCTCCTCGAAGTCTGTCGAACAAATCATCTATCCGCGGCAACGGATACTTGTTCTGAACAGTCACCCTATTCAACTCCCGGTAGTCAATGCACATCCTCATCGACCCATCCTTCTTCTTGACCAACAACAATGGCGCTCCCCACAGAGATGAACTCGGTCTGATAAGCCCTTTGCTCAAAAGCTCTTCAATCTGCTTCTTCACCTCATCTTGCTCTACAGGTGCCATCCTGTACGGAGCCTTGGAAATCGGCGCACTCCCCGGCTGAACATTGATGCAAAACTCCACATCTCTCTGTGGCGGTAATCCTGGAAAATCATCCAAGAACACCTGAGGAAACTTTCGAACTACCGGAATGCCCTTGACTTCATCTGCAATAGACTTCTTAGATACCATTGCAGCCACCTGCGGAATCTTCTTCTTCCCTTGGAAAGTTACTGCAGGTCCACCTGGTGCTTTCACCAACACCTCCTTCTGCTTGCAATCAATTGTGGCATCATAAATAGCCATCCAATCGATGCCTACGATGACATCCACTCCCAACACTTGTAGCTCGATCAAGTCGATGCCGAATATCCTTCCACCAATCTCGATATCACAGCCCTCGTAATATCGATCCGCTACTAGCTCTTCACCTGACGGCATTGCCACCGACAAAACTCTGCCTGGAAATAACTTAGGTTCCAAACCTAAGATCTTTGCAAAACTTGGCGATACAAATGTATGCGATGAACCAGTGTCAAACAAAACCTTTGCTTTAATTCCATTTATTAAAACAACTCCTGTTACAATAAGAATGATACTCAATCTTAAATTGTTCTGAAATAAAAGCTTTATTCATTACACTGATTCAAAAATGAAAGAAATCAAAATTCCTGCATACCCTGTATTACATCTTCCGAGTTTCTCGCATCCTCCTCGGTCAATGCAAATACTCGCCCTTGCCTCTTCGGGACTTTGCTTCCACCCGAACCATCTTTCTTCAGTTGTGGACAATGGGGCTTTGAGTGTCCAGTCTGCCCACACTGAGAACAAACATGCTCTGCCAACTTCGGACATGCTGACCTGTAATGTCCTACTTCCTTGCAGTAGTAGCAGGTCACTCCCTGAGCTCCAGATGCCTTCTGCACCGGTCCACTGAACTTCACCTGCTTCGCGGGGAATCCCTTCCCACTCTGGCCTGATGCTGGCCTCTTGTTTCGGTTCCATGTATCCTGCTTCTTCTGAAACAGTTCCATATCTTCTTCAGTCATCGCGGCCCTCCTGACCAGCTTCTCGAATCTCCTGATACCCAACGGAACCATCCTTGACCTCAAGTTCGGCCTCAAGCCCTGCTCAAACTTTTTGGCCTTCTTTGCTTCATCCATGACCAACTCTGGTGCATACCTTGAAAGTTGAGCAAATTTCGTCTCATACTCCCGAACAGTCATGCTCCCCTGCTGAAGGTTCATGAACTCAGTCGCCTTCTTCTCCTGAACATCAAGAGGAAAGAAGCGATCTCTGAACTCCTCCAGAAAAGTTTCCCATGTCAAAGGCTGATCTCCCAGAGTCCTCTTCAGTGACTCCCACCAGACACCAGCGTCTTTCTCAAGCTGCATAGAAGCCAACTTCACCTTACTGGCTGCTGGAGTCTCCGATACTTCGAAGATCGTTTCCATCTTCCGAATCCAATCGTCTGCTGCTGTTGGATCAGCTTGCCCCTCAAAGACTGGCGGCCTCATCCTCTTAAAGGATTCAATCTGCTTGATGGGGTCGGCATTCACCAATCCATGTCCAGCTCCATGATTTGGCTGCGGATTCTGCTGCTGCGCTTGCTGCTGCGCCACATTGAATGCCATCAATGTGTTCAAGGTCTGATAAACCTTAGCAAACTCAGCCTCAAGGTCAATTCCCGCTCCTCGAGAACTACCCGATCCATCCTCATTGTTGCCACCATTTCTACCTCTGGGTGCAACCATCGTGATTACTGCAAAACGAGGGTAAAGTTAGAGCACACATACAATTCAACCTCAAATCATTACCCTATGGCAAAGCCACAACCATACCCCAAACCATAATTTCAAACCAAACATCATAATTTAATTCTATGTGATACTCACACTCTGATGTCCACACCTAGGTACTCACTCTCTAGTGTCCACACCTAGGTTGGTTGTCATACTATGTCTATTATCACATTGAAGCAGAGCTCTGATACCAATCTCTGTAGCGCCCCAAATTTCTAATATGAGAGCTTAGAAAATAAGTGGCGAAATCCCAGCAATCCACTTCAATAGAACAATAAACACCAACAACACCACTAAAATTTTTCTTTCTCTTATTACAACAAATTTTACAATTACAGCGGAAGTCTAAACATCTCAACTCAAACTAATCTTTCATTTACTGCTCAATAACAACTCAAATATGTCTTTACAATTTTACACCAAACACTAAATAATTTAAATTATCTCAAAATGCCCACTCAAGCTTCCAACCTCCAAACTAAGCAACCTGCAACAAGTGAGGCTAGAGTTGAACCCTAACCCCAAAACTACGGGGTCAGCCATAAATGGTGTGAGTGGCAACTAATCAAACAAATAACATAAATGAACTTAAAACATAATATCCAACAAATAACAATCAAACACTAAGGTATGAAGTACAACAGAAGAATAATGGGTGTTACCAAAACCAAAGCCAAGTGTGTGTAAAAATAGGAAATCCAAATGCATAAAAGTGATTCAAGAAAACATCATGACTACATGCTGACAACGATGACTACTAAGAGATGAAGATAAACTATGATAATTTGCCCATGCTTGATCATTCCGGAGATTGATCCCACATCACAGGTATTTTTCCTGGATAATTCAGGAGATCATCCCACATCTAAACATAGACTCATCATCACAATAATACCCCAAAAGTGTCGCATCGACTCCGATCATTCCGTAGGTCAATCCCACATCTCAAGATAATTACTTGGATAATTCCGGAGAAATACCTCACATCACAAGTTAACTACTTGGATAATTCCGGAGATAAATCACACATCACAAGTTAACTACTTGGATAATTCAGGAGATTAAATCCTACATCAAAAGCCTTACTGAGGTGCATAACTCAAGCTCTCATTCGTCATGACACTACTAATGCCTGTCCTTATTAGTTTGGGTTACTGAACAAATCTCCTAGAGTAGTGTACCCTACCGGACTAAAAATCTGAATAACTGAAAATTTGCCTCAATGGGCCTCAACAAATAACTGAACAAATATCTCAACACCGGTATACTAGGGCCACGTACCTCTAGAGACTCAAAACAAATATCTGAACAAATTTCCACTTAACAAGTGGCTCAACAAAATATCTCAAAATTATGTTCTTAACTGAACATCTCAAAATCAAATACTGAACAAATGTCTTAAAATCAATTACTGAACAAAACATCTCAAAATCAAACACTAAACAAAATATCTCGAATCAGACACAAAGATCCTTCAGGACCAGTCGACTGTATAAAGGACCAGTCGACTGTCCAGAGGACATATCCCAACATTTTACAAAAATAATCTAAGGCATGACCAGTCGACTTGACAAGTCATCAGTCGACTGCCCCGAGACAAATTCAAATAATCCTCGTCAAAATAATCTAAGTATGTGAGTCGACTGAAAGGTCAAAGGTCGACTGTCCCGAAAGGACTGAACAAAATTACAAACAGAGGACCAGTCGACTGACCTCAGTCTAGGTCGACTGTCCCGAACAAATCTCAAGACTGAAAATACACAGTAGGCTCGTGCCAGTCGACTGCTCTATAGGCCAGACGACTGTCGGCTACAGATTCCCAAAAATAGGTCTGAACACAAATCAAACAGGGGTTTTCTAAAGATTCACTGATCATAAAATTTAATTTATATCCAGGCAAATAAACAATTCTCAATAATCTCCATCATAGTTACATTACTCAATCAATCAATTTCTCAAATCTCACATATTCACGATCTAAACTCTTAATCCTTTCATTAGTGTTTTTCTCATCAAAATGTCTTTCTCAACTCAATCAAAAATCTGAACTACAATCATAAGATCCGGGTGTTTATCATCTGATCATAACACAATCACTTCTTAATATGTCTTCCATCAATACGATCTCATAAATCTTCATTTCCTCAACAAATCTTAACATTTCTCATCCATGGTCTAAATATCAACAAAAGTTCTCATCCTCCATATCAATATAAAAGATCCATATCATACATACCATGAGACTAAAAAACAATGGTATAACGATCACAACAAGCATAACAAAAGATCTCGCGTCATTCATCAATCAAAACAAGCAATACAAAGCAAACAAAACCAACCACTCACCTTTGATTTGAAGAAAAGATTCACAAAAGCTTCTCCTTGCTAGATCCAAGAATCCTTCCTTTGTTCTTCCAAAATAATCTCAAGAAATTCTGAATATACTCAATGACGGCTGGGAAAGAATTTCCCTTAAATATGCCGGGGTAAAATATTAGGGTTATATTCCCACCTTGCAAAATAATCCTTTTAAGAATACAATTTTACATACATAGGTTTAGTCTTGAAAATTCAATCAAATATCATTTAAATTAGGATCTAATAGAAGAATATACTTCCAAACCTCAAAAAATACTGATCGTAATGTCCAGCAAATACATTTTGCATTTTAATCCCTCAAAATGTCAGTTTTGCAAATAAGTCCCTCTTTTCTCAAAAATTGCAAATAGTACTAATTAATTTCAGAAAATTCTGGAAAAATACTAAATAATTCTCAAATAATAAATAATGATTTTTCATAAAGAAAACTGAATTTTCCAAACTTCTGAAAAGTCATTTGCACGTGTTTTGCACGTGTACAAAAGATAAATTTCTTGGAAAACATCAATTAAATCCTCAAAAATCATTTAAATTCATTTTCAAATAATTAAAATAATATTTGAAAATACGGGGTTCTACATTGATAGACCTAAAGGTTGACACTATTGATTTATTGAATATTTATTATTGTTTATTGACTATTGTTTATTGATTATTGACTATCGACTATTGGCCTTATTGACTATTGATTATCGATCAGTGTTTATTGATCACTGATTATTGACCAATGCATCAGTGACTATCGAATATTGATTCTATCAATGACTATTGTTTATCGATTATTATTTTACAGATTATTGACCATTATCTATCGACCATTCTACAATTGATTATCGACTTTTGATCTTGTTATCGTCTACCATTTATTGACCTCTGATATTGTCCCAGTTTCTTATTTATTGTTATATTGTACCGTATTGTTTCATTACTTTCTACTACTTGCCGCCCGAAGTTTGCTCTAACAGGTACTCACCATCTTTCTTTTGAGTTATTGTTTATACAGGTACAAATGATGACATACTGAAAGAATTTGACGTACTGCTATTGCATTGTGTATTCTTGGCATTCCATAAGTTCTTGTATCCCAGATATTGGTTATCGTATTACATTCTTGTTCATGTGAATATTATCATTGTATTGTTGAGCTTACTAGTATTTTATAGCTGATGGAAGATATGAGTTGGTATACTTATATCATTCGATGGACCTCAGTTATGTGCCCGTATTTCCGTATAACAGGAAGCGGGGTGTGATACATTTATAAACATATACAAGTTCTCACATAGTTTCATTAATCTCAAATTAATGCATCAATACACCCATTTTAATTCATCTCATCAAATATATAATTTCAATAAACAAATAGATCACTATAAAATATTCTCCTCAAATAAATGAACAACTGCCATAATTGTTTAATTTCACTTGTTGAAACAAATTTAAAATTACCAAAATATTCTCATATCAACTTATAACATTTCTTTCCATTTTTGAAACTCCAATATTAAATTCTGGGATTTTAATTCATTTAAAACTGAAATACCTCATTTAAAATTTTGGAATTTTATCCCTCAAAATTTGAAACTTTATAGTTCAAAAATATGAAACTATAGTCATTAAAATATGAAATTTATGTCTCTAAAAACATGTCCTTCAAAACTGAAATATATATACTCTTCAAAAACAAAAATTTATACCCTTCCAAAATATAGAATTTCATCATACAATTTGTAACTCCAACCTACAAAAATCTGAAACTTGTGACGATAAAATCTGAAACTTCTTTTCATAAAAATCTGAAACTGGACATTATAAATTTCTGAAACTTATCCTCACATCTTGATAATTAAAAAAAAAGAACTATACACAAAAATAGAATCTAACTATATCACATTTAATTGATCTTCACTCTAGGGTTTATCTTAACCCTAGCGCATACCCGAGCCCCCTTAACATGCAGGCTGAAACCTGCACTTCAAGTGCTGACCGAACCCTCCCCCTTCACTGTTCAAACCCCCAAAACCCTAACCTTGATCAAAGCAAGCCGAAACCTTAGTTTGCCTTCAAGCCCGATATTCAAATGATCAGAATACACATTAATTTATATACAAAACTTCTAGGATTTAAATCATGAAATTTAGTCTAATAAAAATAGTGAATAAACATTAAGATCTCATCTACTAATTAATCAAGCATGAGTTTAAGATCATACAATAAGTTCTAATCCTCTACAATAAATATATGACAATTCAATCAATTCTTTAGATAAAAAGTTAGATCTTCCATGCACTATTAATATGTATCAACCAAGAATGAAATAAACATAATCACCACACATGAAAATTTTATTTTTATCTCATGCAACCAATTTAACTCCATTTATCATTCATCACAATAATTATCTCACGGTAAAATAATAAATACACGTTATAAACAATCATAGATCCACAACAAAATACTAGCATGATATCTACTCATTTGCATCACAAACATGAATAAAAATCACAACAAGAGAATTGAAGGAACACCCACCTCTAGTTGAAATCTAACACCAAAACTTCAAGCCCTTCTCCTCCAAAAGCAAAAGAGAATCCAATTGTAAGAGTCACCAAAAGCAAAACAGTAAAAGAAAGAACCCTAATGTTCATTTAAATAGGCGGGCTCACATATTCTAGGGTTTTAGGGAATTTTGCATATAAGCCCCCCCTCCCCCAAGATTTAATAATTTAATTCTATCTTATTCTAACTAATCAAATAAAAACAATCATTCTCATCACTAATTGACACTCTCTCTGGCCGTTCTCAAATCAGGATAAAAAATATTTTTAATCCTAATTTTTGGGCTTTATTATGGCCAAAAAATCAAATTCTATCATACATTCAATTTATATTTACAAAATGTCCAAAAATTAGTTTCTTCATTGAAATAAATTTGAAAATGAAAATATTAAAAGTTAATGAGAGAAAATAATTATTGACAACAAAATTTTAAGAATTTAAATTTTCATTACATTGCACGTGCAAAAACAGTAATTAAGGAAAACAATAAAATTAATCAAATCCTTCAATTTGATATCATTTAATAATTCAAAATAATTCATTTTAATTTACGGGATGTTACAGTTAAGGAGAAACAAAATATCTTTAAACCAATGAGAAATTTAAATTATAATGGAGAGTCTAGATCAGAACCATATACTGCAAATACACTCCAACGACAAAAAGTTTTGGAGCATCAGAAAGCTTTTACCATCCTGATTGTTGCTGCTTACATTGGTGTGGGAGCAAACAGATAGTGTAACACCCCGTAAATTAAAATGAATTATTTTGAATTATTAAATAATTTTAAATTGAAGGATTTGATTAATTTTATTATTTTCCTTAATTACTATTTTGCACGTGCAAAACACGTGCAATATTATCAAAATTTAAATTCTTAAAGTTTTGTTGTCAATAATTATTTTCTCTCGTTAAATTCAAATATTTTCATTTTTCAAATTTATTTGAATGAAGGAACTTATTTTTGGACATTTTGTTCATATAAACAGAATGTATGACAGAATTTGATTTTTGGCCAAAATAAAGCCCGAAAATTAGGATTAAAAATATTTTTTTATCCTGATTTGAGAACGGCCGGAGAGAGAGAGTTTCTAGTAGTGATGAGAATGAATGTTTTTATTTTCTTAGTTTGGATAAGAAGAAATGAAGTGCTTGTATATAAAATTAAATTATTAAATCTTGGGGGCTTGTATGGAAAATTCCCTAAAACACTAGAATACGTGAGCTGACCTATTTAAAAGAACAGTATGGTTCTTTCTTTTACTGTTTTGCTTTTGGTGACTCTTGGAATTGGATTTTCTTTTGCTTTTGGAGGAGAAGGGCTTGAAGTTTTTAAGTTAGATTTCTACTAGTGGTGGTGTTCCTTCAACTCTCTTGTTGTGATTTATATTCATGTTTGTGATGCAAAAGAGTATATATCATGCTAGTAATTTGTTCTGGACCTATGATTGTTTATAGCAAGTATTTATGATTTTACCATGAGATAATTATTGTGATGAATGATAAATGGAGTTTAACTGATTGTAGGAGATAATAATCAAATTTTCATGTGTAGTGATCATGTTTATTTCATTCTTGAATGAAAAATATTAATAGCGCATGAAAGATCTAATTCTTGATCTATAGAATTGATTGAATGGTCATATATTTAATTGTGGAGGATTAGAACTTGTTTTATGATCTTAAACCCATGCCTGATTAATTAGTAGAGGAGATCTTGATGTTTATTCACTATTTTTATTAGACTAAATTTCCTGAGTTAATTCAGAGAAGTTTTGTACATGAATTAATGTGTATTGAGATCATTTGAATATCGGGTTGAAGGCAATCTAGGGTTTCGGTTTGCTTTGATCAAGGGATAGGGTTTTGGGGTTTGAATAGTGAAGGGGGAGGGTTCGGCCAGCACTTGATGTGCAATTTCAGCCAACACTTGAAGTGCATGTTTTGCCTGCATGTTAAGGGGGCTCCGGTATGTGCTGGGGTTGAGATAAACCCTAGTGTGAAGATGAATTAAATGTGTTATAGTTAGATTCTATTTTTGTATATTGTTCTGTTGATTTAATTATCAAGATGTGAGGATAAGTTTCGGAATTTTAATATCTAGTTTCATATTTTCATGAAATGAAGTTTTAGATTTTATCATCACAAGTTTCAGATTTTTGTAGGTTGGAGTTGCCAATTGTATGATGAAAATCTATGTTTTGGAAGGGTATAAATGTTAGTTTTACAATAGTATATATATTTCAGTTTTGAAGGATATGTTTTCAGATTTTAGAAGACATAAATTTCATATTTTAAATGACTATAGTTTCATATTTTTCAACTATAAAGTTTCATATTTTCAGGGACAAAATTTCAAATTTTTAAATGAGGTGTTTCACTTTTAAACGAATTAAAATCTCAGAATTTAATATTAAAGTTTAAAATATGGAAAGCAATTTTATAAATTGAGATGAGAATATTTTGGTGATTTTGAATTTGTTTCTATAAATGAAGTTAAACGAGTATAAAAGTTGTTGTTTATTTATTTGAGGAGAAGATTTTATAGTGATCTCTTTGTTTATTGAAAGTTTATATTTGATGAGATGAATTAAATGGGGTATTGATGCATTGGAGATTAAGGAAACTATGTGAGAACTTGTATGTGTTTGGAAATGAGTAAAATAAGGAAAGATTAATGAATGAGTTAAGTTGTGAATAATTTGAGAAATTAGGGTTATTGGAAAGAACCCTAGAGAAGAATTGTGAATGTAAGAGCTCTAGAGGCTGAGCAGGACCCTAGACACATGCAGTTGAGATTATTTGATTATGAAAATTAGTCAGTATTGTCTATTGTTCCTGACTGGTTGTGTTCAATCCGGTAGGGTGAGCTAGCTCTAGATGGTTGTGGTTGTCTATGTTTGATCTTAAGGACATGCACAAGTTGAAGATGTGATGAAGTAAGAGCAAACATGAGTAGGTGGGCCTCTATTTGATCTGCGGTGTGGGACGATCCCTGAAATTATCGAGATATGAATGGAAGTATCTCCACATCATCTGTGGTGTGGGAATGATCTGTGAAATTATCGGGATCGAGGCGACGCTCATGGGATGTTTGGGAGATGAGGTGCCATGATGACTCGTGGTGTGGGGTATTCTTGAAGATTCCCAAGTATGAGTGAAATAGTCTCCGGAATTATCGCTGGAAAGAGATTGACCTCCGGAATTACCGGGTGATATGGCTAAAAATAGGGTTAAATCGGAACCATTCAAAGCGGACACGAATCTCAAAGTCCCAGGGGCAAGATGGTAATCTCGCCTGCAGACGGGTCCGAATTGGGAACCGGGTCCTTTCTCCTGGACCCACTAACCCATGAACGGATCCGACTAGTTGAGAGCGGGTCTCAACCCGTTAGGGACCAATCCAACAGGATAAGAACAAATCCTAGTTTGTCCCTATCTTATGGGGATGGTTGTAACCAACACCAACCAGCCACACCGGGAAGTAGGGATCTACTCTCATCCTGAAAAGGATCCCCATGGCGACTATATAACCCCCCTGACCTACTACTGTTAAAGTTGATCACACTTTGCACACTTGAGCTTTTTCCCTTGTCTTTTTCTGTGTATTGACTTGATCGTCGGAGGGTTCGTCGCCGGGATCCATCCCGGTGTCTCGAACGTTGGTTCAAGTTTCGATGGAGCATCAAGGAGCCAACAAATTAGCAAGGAAGAAGAAGGGGTCGATTTTTGTGAGTTCCTCACGAACCTACAAATCTCATCTATTGCCCCCACACCCGAATTCAGCGGCAACACCGGGGCGTAGGCCAGATACTCAAAAAATGTCTAAATCTTAAGTTAGTCATGGGGATAAGTTTTGCATAACGAGATATTAAACCCTATAATGAGGTGTACGCTAAGGGCAGCATACAATACGAACAAGTGTGCATTAGTAAGCATTGTGTGCATTTGTGTTTCCTTGGACATTGTTTTTTGTATGTTTCTTTTGTTTCATAACACACTAATTCATTTAGTTTAGCTTTACTTGTTGATTTATGTATCTTTCCATTATTGTTTTATTTTGTGCAACAAGTTTGTGGTTGTAAGACTTTGGAGGATCGCTGCTTTAATCAGCATTGCATCAGTAATACGTGACTGACGTGTCCACAGTTTTAACAGTTTTGCAAGATTTGAAAGTGAGTGGCTTGAACAAGAGTTAAAGCTTGGATTTATGTGAAGAGTGGAGTTTAAATGTGGGAACTAGTTGTATTAATTGTGAATTAATTTCCGATGTGCTTTGTAATGAGAATTGATGCAAAGAAAGTTTTTATTTCCCTATATTATTGTGCTGTGTTTAAGTTACATTGAAGCAAAGATTGTAGATTGTGTCTCGTATTTCCTATATTGATATTCAGGGCACTACAGATAATGAGTTTATATTTAGAAAGAAACTACTAAAGATATAACATTTGATCGTTGTTGTAAAAAGGGGGTAGAGCTCCTGAGAAGAGATCTGGATCATTGATTGAACACCTTGATCTGAATCCAACAATTGCTTACGCGGCCGATGAACCTGCAAAAAGCCTGAAACACCGGGGGTGGCCTCGGCGACAGACCCTCCGACGCTCAATTCAGAACCAGAGAGAGAAGGAGATTTTGAGATAGAAATTTATGATTACTCATTATCTTCTGATTGAGGAGGGGGGGGGGGGGGTATTTATAGGCCTGATAAATAGTTAGGAGATCAATATGAATTCATTATCTCCTGTTGATTCTCCCCCTTAAAAGATAGACTCGCTTGTTTGGGGATACGAGATTTGATTTGCAGCACTCATGGGATGGGTGTCTGCCTTAATGGGCCGAATCGCTTTTAATGAGCATGAAAGTGGCCCTTGTCGTGTAGATGAGCCTGAAGAAGGCTCTGACCTTCTAAAGAGGCCTGTTATGGTTAATCTGCTTGTAGAATCTTTAAGATATGTGCTAGAATTGTACGACCCTAATTTGCTGTGATTTTTTCCATTATCATTGGCCCAACTCCCGGAAGACAACATTCTTGGCTTTCCGAAAGAAATTCGCCTTGTTTCAGAATTCTGAAGTACAATTTTAGCTTTTATGGACGATTGGAGACACCTGGAACGGATCAGAAGCTTCTGGAGGCTGCAAATATTTCCTGGACTTTTCTGAGTTTTTTTGGAATTTTCCATAAATTTTCAGATTTTTAATAATTTTTCTACAATTATTAATTTCTTTTTAAAAATTTTTAATTATATATTCCAATTTATAATTATTTTCAGAAATTTTAATTATTTTTCCAATATTAAAAATTAATTTTGGAATTTTTAATTAAATTTTCGAATTATAAATGACTTTTGGCGACATTTTTATTATTTTATCTGACCTGGCGTGAGATTTGGAGCGATATCGAGCATTGATCAGGCTTTTCTCGACTGCTGAGTGAGATCAGGCGGCTGTGATGAAGATGTTATGAAGAAGGGCGAGGGGACTTCATCAGGAACATCGATCAGAATGGGGCTTGCCCGCTGAGCAAGATTGAGCGGATGAGGAGCGAGTGAAAGGGTGATGGAGGGATGGTTTCATCTGCAACGTCTATCATGCTCGGGCTCGAGAGTTTGAAGGATCCAACAGCTGCTGTCCACTATGAGAACCGTTTTGCTCGCCCAACCGTTTGGGCGAGCTACTATTCATCATCTTCTTTCAAATTCTGTTACATTTAACCGACCTAAGCTTTGGGCGACCGCCTGTCTCGTCGATCTCGTCTTGGGCGAAATAGCTCCTTCTTCGTTGAGCTATCTCGAGGGCGACCAAGCTCGGCGAGCTAACCTTCGGCGGTCAGTGGGTCAAGGCTGGCTCATTTTGGCCAAGCTATCAACTTCTTCACCGAGTTGCGGTGCAGGAGACCTCCTTGTTCTTCGATCTCGAGTGCAGGTAACCTCAAAGTTTGTAGGCAACCTCCTTGTTCGCCGAGCTAGAGTGCAAGCGAGCTTACTCTTCGGTGAGCGCTGCTTTGGGTGATGGATCTCGGTGAGCTTGTTTTAGGCGAGCTACAACCTTGTTAAGCTCACTTCCGTCGAGTTGCATGCTCGGTGAGTACGGTTTTGGTGAGCTATAATCTCGGCGAGCTTTGGTGCTTTCTTCATCGATTTGCAGTGCAGACGATCTCCTCGTTCGTCGAGCTGGAGCACAAGCAACCTCAAAGTATTCAGTCGACCTTCTCATTCGCTAAGTTGGAGTGCAGGCGAGTTGAGTCTTTGGCGAGCAATGCTTTGGGTGATGGAGCTCGACGAGCTTGTTTTGGGCTAGCTACGGTCTTGGAAAGCTCACTTTGGGCGAGTTAAGAGTTTGTTTTTGTTAGGCTTTTACTGTATGGGCTTCTTGCTCATCTGAAGCACCTGCGAAGCTATGTGCTTGAGATTGTAGGCCTTAGTTGGGTTTGGATGCAGATTAGCTTGGAAGTCCGTGCTATTTTTGTTTTGAACTCAGGTTTTGAACTCGGGTTCTAAACTCAACTGTCAATCTCCATCAGGTTGAAGCTTTGAAGTCTGAGGTAGGGTGTAGCAATTTTTTTCAGAGTTTGGTTATCTCCTCTTTGGAGCTTCTCTCCATATCTGAAGTAGGGTGTGTTGTCTTGGTAGTAGTTGGTTTCGTAGTTTGAGAATTCTGCTGATACCAAGTACTCCATCCCCATCATTGCATATAGGAATATAAAAAGTAAAGAGGATAAGGCATAACCAAAAGAATTGTGTAACTCTGAGTTTGTTCGAGTGTTTTCTGCGTTTGGACTCAGGTTCTCTTGAGCTTCTTTGGTCGAGGTAGGAGATAAGTTAGCTTGGATGTGCTATGTTTCAAATTTGTTCATCTGCTCTCTTGAAGCATTGCGTGGAGCTCTTTCGGATGTTGGGTTTTGGCCAAGATTAGGTCTAGCCGAGATTAAGCTTTTGGAGAGTTTGGGTTTCTGTTGATGTTGAGTTTTTTTCCCACCGCGTGCTTGTTAATTGGTTTACCCCATTGAAATCAAGACTTTAGATGGTTGGAGATTCCTCAAATTCTTGCCCATCATGTGTTTGTTGAGTGGCCTATTCCATCGAATCACTCTTTTGATGGTTTATTTTGTCGATTAAACATTTCGTTGTTGGGATATTGCTCTTATTGATTTGGGCGTAGAGTGCTTCGACCGTTGGGTCTTGTGTATGTGGCTGACCAAGAAAAGTTGCTATAGAAGCAAACTGTAACACCCCATTTTTTTTCTTTTTTAACCATATATTATTCAAACGGTTTCTTACTCAATCTACTACTACTTACACCATTTCTTACTTAAAATAATCGTTATTAATTTCAATTAAAATTTCGGTAGAGTCTCCCCTAAAATATTAGCCCTTTTACAGAAATCCCTAACGGAATTCTGCAAACAATTATATAACTAAGAACACAAGAAATAGAAATCAATCTTCCCCAGGCCAATCCAAGCAACAACACACAGGAAATATATATATAGGGCTCTTGGGGCATAACTCATCATAATATGTAAGATACAAATTAACCAAAATTTTATTTGAAAACATAAAGGAATTTTAGAAAAACTTTTGGAAACCTTTCAAAACCAAAACACAGAACCAATACTCCACAACGAGGCGGATACGGATTTCATTCTTCATCACATCACTATATATATCATCATCCCTTACAGTTTTTATACACATAATCTTCCCAAAATACAAAATATTACACAACTACTATCATTTGCCCCATTTCTACATGACTTAGGATAATAAAGTATTTAATAGATACATATACCACCAATTCCACTACGAGGAAAGAATATCTACCAAATTTAAGAACTACTAAGATATCTTACCTCGCTGCTACTCAATATCTGCAAGGAGAATCAAGGATGTCCACCCTCAAGGAGGGACTCCCCTGACCCCTAGAAAACAACATGGGTCGGCCATGACTGGTGTGAGTATAATCTACTAGGTTAGTAAATAAAATAAATGATCTAAAAGAAATTGAAAGAACTTACAAACATAATGATACTTAAATTTAACCTGAAATTTAAACATATAAAGATAGTAAAAGTGATTTTGCACAAAAGTAATCTTTCGATTCTTCCACCAATCTACATGTCCATATCCACTCACCCTACCTTGAAGTTGTGCCTCGGTAGGTAGTTCCCACTATTTCGATAGAAATAGCATGTGAGTAGTTCCTTGATACAATTCAAGGCATTCTATAACCACATTCATTCTCATCTCAAACATCAGAGTTGTTCAATCTCATAACATTACATTCATTCAATATCATACTATATTCATAATCTTTCTCATTGCCTAACATCACATTTATTCAATCATATAACATCTCATTCATTCATCTCTACTATTTTAATGGGAGAGTTTGTCACCAAACAAACTCCATCTGTAAACAAACAAACCCGTGTAAACCACGATGGAATTAAGTATAGCAAAAAAAACACGTGCACCAGGTGTCATAGCAAAAAAACCCTTCATCTACCCTTCTTTATTCATCTCTCTCTCTCTCTCTCTCTCGAAGCCTCCATCTCTCAAACCCGCCTCCGCCACTTTCTACTGCCGCCGTCATAGCCATCCCTTCAACGCCGCTTTCTACCGCCACCGTCACCGCCGATTGGGGTTCTTCAACGTCGCCTTCTACCGCCACCGTCACCGTCGATTGGGTTGGAGGACGCTGGCCATCGATCAAAAGACGATCAAGGCCCACATTTGGGCTACTGCTGGTCAAGAAAGGTAAGATTTTGGTTTTGATTTGAATTGATTTGTTCTAATTTCACATGTGGCTGATTATGATATAGAAGATTAATTAACGGCAAAGGGGATTATGCCCTTTCGGCTGATTATGCCCATGGGATGTGTCATTTTCTTTCTGTGTTCCATATATTACTCAAAAAAAAAGAAGCAAAAACTAACCAACTCAAAATCAAAAGCTCCAAATCCCAAATCAAGCATAGGATTTTAAGGATCCATCATCTGGGGTGAGAATGGGAAATGGGTAACTTAAATTTATTTTAATACTAGGTGGTTTTCCTGCTGTTATTTAGTTTGTAAATTTATTTTGCTACTATGCACATTTGAATAATGATAAATACAAACTTGGTAATGATATAGGTTGTGAAGTTGTTGATTTTGTTATTGCAAGTTTTTTAATGAAATTGAGTAATTGATTCCGTTACTATTTGAGTAGATTTTGATGTCAAATTAATGTTACTTGAATAGATTCTGTTCGTATTTTTGTTTAATTGACTCAGTTTGGTAGACAGACCTACATGCATATGGTGTGTAATATTAGCCATATTAGAAATTAAGATGTAAAGATGCTTACAAATTTGACTTAAAATAGATCAGTTGGCTCCTTCGAGTTAGATTTGCAAAGACATTACAATTCATTCCCTAGTGATAAGGCAAGATGATCCAAAACTATCCTTACCTATGTTTTTTGGTAAAACATAACATTACCTCACTCTATGTGTAATTGATAGAAATTTGGTTCGATACCCTTTCCTGTAATGCTCTATGTGTCTTTTTTAGTCAAAAGCTAATTATGAATCTCTTACTCTTTGAGCTATAACAAAATGTTTTTTAATGATTATATTATGCTATTAAAATCTTTCTATATGTTATTAAATTTAATTTGTGTAATTTTTAGGTCTATTACAGGAAAGGGTATTGAAAAGGAGGTGGTTTTCGAATAAGAAGAACATAATTGGAAGGTAAACGTTGCTTTCGTGTTGGTTATTGTGAACACAATATTTAGATTCAGAGTTAGCGTCATGTGTTATTGATATAAATTTGGTTCAATCAAAGGATCATGGTTAGGTTATTGTATTTGTTATATCATTTTAATTTTGTCATGTAAGATTTCTTTACTTTATCTATTATTCTCAGTGATGGTACAATTTCTTTCTATCACAGTTCAATATCATTATGTTAGCTAAATATGACTCTTACTCATTGAGCTATAACAAAGTGGTTTTTTATGAGAATGCCAGCTATTAAAAATTTTCTATGTTAGTAATTTGAATTTTTATGAATTTTGATGGTTGTTCATATTTTTCAAGCTTACTAATTTTGCATGTTAGCATCATTATACTATTTTCAAAGAGTTACAAATTTGGGGATTTAAATGATATTTTTTGTAGAAATGGATAGATTATGTCCAACAAATAATCAACATGGAAACGATGTGGAAATAATAGACGAAAGAGAAATACATTCTCAGCGAAAAAATCCAGAACGTAGGGAGAATCTGAGGCAATATCACAGAAATAGAAGAGCTAATATGACTGCATCACAATTGGAAGAACTTAGGCGGAGACAACGCCAATATGCGAGAAATCGACGCTCTTTGATGTCTGAAGATCAACTAGCTCAAGAAAGAGAGAGACATAGACAGTATCAAAGACGTTGGCGCGCTAATAGAAATGCAAATAATCAACATGGTGATGACAGAGAAATAATAGGCGAAATAAAAGACGTTGTTATTGCAAGTTTTTTAATGAAATTGAGTAATTGATTCCGTTACTATTTGAGTAAATTTTGATGTCAAATTAATGTTACTTGAATAGATTCTGTTCGTATTTTTGTTTAATTGACTCAGTTTGGTAGACAGACCTACATGCATATGGTGTGTAATATTAGCCATATTAGAAATTAAGATGTAAAGATGCTTACAAACTTGACTTAAAATAGATCAGTTGGCCCCTTCGAGTTAGATTTGCAAAGACATTACAATTCATTCCCTAATTATAAGGCAAGATGATCCAAAACTATCCTTACCTATGTTTTTGGGTAAAACATAACATTACTTCACTCTATGTGTAATTGATAGAAATTTGGTTCGATACCCTTTCCTGTAATGCTCTATGTGTCTTTTTTAGTCAAAAGCTAATTATGAATCTCTTACTCTTTGAGCTATAACAAAATGTTTTTTAATGATTATATTATGCTATTAAAATCTTTCTATATGTTATTAAATTTAATTTGTGTAATTTTTAGGTCTATTACAGGAAAGGGTATTGAAAAGGAGGTGGTTTTCGAATAAGAAGAACATAATTGGAAGGTAAATGTTGCATAAAATTACAGTGATAAGTAACTCTATTTTCTTTTAATTTCCACTTTGCATAGAGTTAAAATGGCAAGTTAAGACATGCATTCAGATATGTTTCATTTTGCAGTATACATTGATGAAGGATCCTGTCATTTTACCGTCGTCGAGAATATCAGTTGACCGAGCAGTCATCCAAAGATATCTCCTTAGTGATAGTGTATTATTCTTTTCCATTATTTCTCTCTTTAATTTTTTGGAAGTTTTTGTGATTTCCCCCCATTTCTTTTGTTCAGAGCTAATTTATCTAATTTTTGTCCTGTTAATGACTCTGTTCAATGTTACTGCAGACTGATCCTTTCAACCGATCACATCTTACTCAAGACATGCTGATACCTGATGTAGAGCTCAAGGCAAAAATTGAAGACTTCATCAAATCTCAAGGTTTGAAGCAGCAGGCCCAACCTAACTCCGCCGAAGAAGTTACCTCCATGGTTACTTAACCCAGTGAATTTTTATTTTTATTTTTATATTTGGAAAGAAGTAGCCCTTCAGGCTATGATATATATTCAGTGATGAACAATTCTTAGTAATTCACAGTGTTCATCACGAGTTAGTAATTAGTAATTCACAGCATGAGGCAATCCATAAATTAGTGAAATGAACAATTCCACATGATCATTAAACAATTGATGTGTGCATCTAGGTACGTTCTAAATAAAGCAAATATACTTACATAACATTGTGCTCCATGGTTCACAGAAGAACACAATGTTCAGTTTTTTTTTAGCATCTGAAGCCATACCTGTGATGGAAAATTCTCACTTATTTGTATAGATACTCTCTTACAAGAACGAAGCATGCACCCATCCATTGATTTTTACTTGAACTATTTTCTATACTAGCAATTTGAAAAACTCCCAGACAGTTTCAAATGATGCTTAGTTTAGCTATCACTGAGTGAAATAAGCTGATCCACTACGTTTTTATATGAATTTGTTCTGTTGATTATGTTGCTGAGTTCTGTTTCCAAATTTGGTGGAATTAGCTTGGTTTACTCACTTAATTGAACTAAATTGTTATCCTTTTAAATTGTTATCCTTTCAATCAGAACATTGGGTGCTACATTTTGGAAACTTGAAGTGTTTACTTTAATCTTTAAAAAATTAACACGTTTAAATCAGAGTGTTTACTTTAATCTTTAAAAAATTAATACGTGCATCGCACGTGCATTATACTAGTATCTTATAATATCACATTCATCCATGTCTTATAATATCACATTCATCAATATCTTTAAGACATCTCATAACATCGTATTTATTCACATCTCATACCCATCTCATCATAACATCACCTTTATTCATACCGCATAACACATCTCATAACATGTCGTAAGACATTAACTTTCATTCTCATCATATAATATAATTTACTTTCTTTTTATTCTTATTTGATCATACAGTTTATTTTAATTCTCATTCTCATTTTATCATATACTTTGCTTTATAATTCATTCTCATATCATTATATAACTTAAGTTACTTCTCATTCTTATTTGATAATATATCTTACTTTCAAATTCATTCACGTCTCATATTACAATTTACTTTTAACTTTCATTCTTATCAGATAATACACCGCACCCTAAACATAGTTTGGGTAATAATCACCACACCCCAAGTGAAACTAGGATAATATAACAACGCACCCCAGATAAACTAGGTAATATATAACACACCCCAAGCCGATAACTTGGGTAATATACATCAGTTTATTTTTCTCATTTTCCTCTTACAGCTTGCATTACTTGTCATTTCCATCTCACAATAAAACTATCATATCAACACCCAACCGATCCACCTTGGGAGTTGTGTCAAGGAAGGTAGTTCCCACCATTTCCAAAGAAATAGCTGGCGAGTAGTTTCTCGACATAATTCCAAGGCACACCAAACTCATATCATAAAACGTTTTATGTGAATAACCATTCTCATCACTTAATTCCACTTACTTTTATTATTCGTCACATCATACTCTTTACTTTATGTTTCATTCTCATAATACATCTTACTTTACTTTTTATTCGTATAATGCATAACACATTTTCTTTACTTCTCATATTCATTCCCATGCCACAATTTTCTTTACTTTTTATATTTATTCCTATAACATAATTTCTTCACTTTTCATAAATACTCACATAACACAATTTCTTTACTTTTCATATTTATTTACATAATACAATTTCTTCACTTTTCATTCTCATTCTCATACATACTTCATTTACTTTTCATATTCCTTTACATACTCATAACACATTTTCTTTTGCTCTTCTTATTAATTACAAATCATACACTTGCTTTACTTTCTTATCTTCATTTCACAACATATATTTTCTTTACTTTCTTATTCTCATTTCACAACATATACTTTCTCTACTTTCTTATTCTCATTTCAAAACATATACTTTCTTTACTTTCTCATTCTCATTTTATTTTACTCGTTTTATTAATTTGTCGACCACAGTTTAAACACCCCGAAGAATTGAGTTATGACAATTTTGGTCCACATGTGTTATGCACGTGTATATCGTACTGTTACGAGTAACGGTCGTAACGTATTTTTCAACGTATTTCTATATTTCAATTATTTATACACTTTTCATCTCCTCAAAACTCATTTTTATCATATTTTTAGACAACTTAAACATTTATTTTTATCCTTACATTTTACGTACATTGCACGTGCTTTTAATACATGTGTCGGATACGTATATTTTACCTATACGTGAAATATCTGCAACAATATTAATTATACATATTTTGTATTTTGACTGTTTTTTGTTCTCTCAAATTATTTTAATATTTTTGCACGTGCATTGCACGTAAAATTTTATATGCATGGTTGTTTCTAAAATTTTCTAAGAAATAATGCACATTTTTCTTCTCACTTTATTTATTTCATTTTGTATTATTTATTTCATAAAAACCCATGGGTCTAAAATTGCTTTTAAAACCCACAAAAAATTATTTAAATGAAAAGCCTACGCTACTTGTCATGTGTTGTCACCCCCCGCTTTCTAAAAATACGGAATACAAGCATGTGACATTGGCGTAGCGAATGACTAACGTCATCCATAAGCTGTTCACCTATTCAACTCAACAATATAATCAATACAAAACAATTGCGCAGGCAATAAGAACAACCACATGAATAATAATACTTGGAATAAGTCAATATGAGATAACAAAATATAATAACTCAACATCTGGAAATAAATAATAATATCTGGGTCATAAGCCCAATACAATAATAAATCCAAACACAATGATAATAAGTTTCAATACAATAAGTCCAATGCAATAATAATCAATTAGAAGGCAATAATTCTTTAGAAAGCTTGTTCTCCAATTTCAGCAGGTAATTCTCCTTCAACACCTATGAACACATCATCTAAAAAGAGGAGAAAAATTATCCTTAGAGCAAGTCATGGACAACAAGTAGAGAAAGCAAAGAACAATGGAATAACAATATAACAATGAATTCAATAGATCAATAGGAGTCAATAATAAGGGACAATAACAATATTCAATTTCAATTGTAATCGATGCGATGGTTATAAACAATGATTCAATATTTGATATCAATATCACTTAGACAATATTCTATATCAATAGGAACAATAATGTAGAATATGTAATGTCGATATTGTGTCAATTCTTAAGTCCATTAATTATTTTAATCCTAACTAATGCGCATACTACTGCATCCCATTCTACAGGTTCAATGCATACAATCAATTTCATTTAAATTAAGTGGTAGATTTTATAGATCATGTACTCGGCAACAATAATCAATATTCAATAGTTACAATTCAATATTTAGTGCACGATACAATACACGATAGATTGGGTTACCGTTGTAAGCCACAATCAACCGATAAGACAATAGCCAATACTATATTTAGGGAAACATGGACCCCTCCTCCGAGTACAGTCACTATATCGTCAACTACTCCAGTCAATCCCTTAAACCCCGGCTTGTTAATTATTTTATTAATGCAACAATACATCATCCAATTTAGAGACATTTAGACGAACGATAGTAACAATAGGAGAACAATAGGATGATAACTTGAATTGGACAATTAGAATGAAGACAATAACTCATTAGGATCATACAATGCAACATATATACTTCAATTCATGCAATACAGTGATATAGGAATAATTAATTTAAGAAAATCTAGAAAGTATTATTCTGGACAGCAAGAGTTCCATGTACAAAAATGTAATTTTCCATTGCTACAGAAATTGAAAACTGAATCTGTCAGAATTTCTGAAAACTAGACTTCTCAACGAATCCAACGCATATTTAAAGTACAAAATCCGACAACAGTAGCTAGGTCAAAAACATCATTCTTTACAGAAAATTGACATCAAGTTGTTATATTTTTAGAATCAGTGAAAACTCAATAATAAAATCATCAAAAATATTCATTAGATTCCTAAACATGTTATCTAACATTCTGAAAATTATTAGAGCATTATTTTAATATTAAATCATCCTTTTAATAGATTGAACATGCAACATACAAGAATCTGAAATTCTGGAAATAAAAACACAACAGTAGTAAAATGATCATAACTTTTGCAATACAATTCAGAATTCAGCGATTCAAAATTTTCTGGAAACTAAAGACATAGAGATACAACTCTTATTCAGAAAGTTATTTATTTTGAGAACAATGGGTCGAAAACGTTATTCAAATTCCAGACAGCAAGCAACATACAGATTTTTTTGATATATTTGATGAAATAAAGTGATTTAAACATGATGGGTATCAATTCCATTGTCGATAAATCTTATAATCAGCATGATGAGTGTGATAGCATGATAAACACAATAAAGAATACTCACATACACTATTTTAACAACAACCAAACATCAATCGATCATTCAAACATAAAACCTAGCAATAATTTCGATCATGGATTATTTGTGTAGTGATTGTATGAATAACCCTATTATCAATACTATATGAATGAATGAAAGATTCAATTTTCGGAGACAACAAAGACACGAAGTCGAGAATATTTGGGTTAGCTCGTGTAAACCCTCAATATACTCAACGATAAGAGAAGAACAATATACAATATGATGAACAATTGGATCTACTTGCAAGAATTTCAATAAAAACTTAAATTTGATACAAGATTCAATTCAAGAAGGAAAGGGACTTGCCTTATTGACGATTAATTTGAATACCAAGAATAATGGGATGAGAATCCCAGAGCAACGAACCCACGAACTACATGCACAAAAGAAACCCAAAGCAACAACAAAACAAGAGCAACGACAGCAAGGACTAGGGGGGCGACGACATCGATGGCGGGGAGCGGGGGCGACGCAGGGCAGGCGACGGCGGCGCTGGCACCGACATCGAGGCTGGCGCTGCTCTGTTTTGGGCAGGAAAACAGAGAAGCAGCAGAGTGGGAGTTGAGGTCAATGGCCTGGGCGAGGGCAGCGCTCGGGGTTGCTCACCGGAGGGGGGACAACGGAGAGGAAGGCGACGTTGGTGGTGGCATTGCCGGAGGTGTTCGATGGGTTCTGATCAGGGATGGGTGCAGATCGAGGTGAGAGAAACTCGAGGAGGGAGAAAAGAGGAGAGAGAAGATGACGGCTAGTAGTTGTATTTTTGTGTTTTTAGGATTTGCATTAGGGTTTTATTTATAGAATACAATTAGATTGTCGGGTTAATGGGTTTGGATCCAATAATAAAGGGTTTGGTTCTAGAAACAATTGCAATTGAGTTTTGGGTTTAATAAGAGTGGATTTAAAGACAATAGGGTTAAAATAAAATACTCACAATATATAAAAAAAATAGGATCAACAAGAATATAGCCCAACAAGAAGAATGAGAGTAATTCGTGAACGAAAATTTAAATCCAAATAGATAAATAAATAATACAAATGGAAAGAATTTCAATTGGGCTTGAAAATAAATTAGAGTTTGCCAAGAAAATAAGATCAAGTAAAATAATAAAATAATTCAATAGATGATCTTTAATTAAATAATCAAGAAATAACAATTATTAATTATAATCATAATAAAGATAAAATTATATGACAAAATAGTATCCCGATTTAACAATTTTATTAAAATAGTCCAATTGTAATAGTATATTTGCTTTAGACTCAAATATAAATATCCGATCAATAAGATGTAGATAGTAAGATTAAAACAACGTTATTCAAAACGAATACAATTTTTGATTAAAACACTTTAACAAAAGATCCAAACAAATTTGGCACAAGATAAGTTTCAAATGTTCAAGATATAGAAAGTACACGGAAAATACTTATTAGCGAGAATGGGGGTTATATGTGCAATACAAACACACATTTTTATTCAATAAAAATAAATAATTAAACTTTGTGAGTGTACACAAAGCACGTGCACATGCATGTGCACGTGCAATGTGCACACTCCAAGGGGAATGACAAACTGTGAATGGAAGAAGTAGGGAAAGAGAGTGGGGTAGTGGACTAATAAATGGGTAATTAGTTAATAAAATCACATATATTTCCCTACTAATACCCTACACTCTAAACTATTCAACAAACATAAAAAAATAATCAAAATCAAAAGAGTTAGGCAGTGCATTTTCGGGTTGGCTGCTGTTGGGAATTTCGATGTGGAGTTGTGTGGCTTTTTGGGGATTTTTTGAGATTTTTGAAGTGAGATTACTATTATACTCCTTGATAGGTGGGTGTCTCTACTTGATTTCTAATTTTGTTTTAAATGCATGTGTAGGAGATTCATGTTTGAATTTTAGATGTGATTGAATTGATTAACTTCTCATGCTTTTTGTGTGATGCATATTGTATGAATATCTAGAAATCTAGTAGTCAATGAATGTGGAAAATGCCTACTAAATAGAAAATTACTGTGTAGAATTTATGTGTAATTATACTTCAAGTTGTGTTAAACTTTTCTGAAGTGATGTCATGCAAATTTTAGTGTAATATGAGTAGATTTGGTAGATGAATTGAAAATGATATTGAGTTGTGTTTGATTTTAATAGATTATAATTTTGGAGAATTTTCCCCATCATGTTAAATAACATTGAAAAGAAAAAAATATATGTAGGTGCTTGTAGTGCAATGTTTATAATTTATAAAAGACACATTGTGTATGAAAGTTCTCAAAATTTGCTATCTACATTTTACTTTGTAAAGAATCACTAAGAATTCGTTACTAGAATTTTTTGAAATGTGTTAAGTGAGCAAATAAATTTGATACAATTAGTAGATATCAATTTGAATGTGTATATTAAAATGGAGAAATAGACCGAGAGTTGGTTGTTAAAGATTTTAACTCCTATATAATCAGAGTTGGTGTTTGGCTTTGTGGCTAGCGCGTTGCACCTTTGCGCTAGGCACTACCACATGGCCTGCGGGGGGTCTCTGTGGTCGCGGGATTGAGGTGGGGTAGGCTTTGTTGAAAAAATATTTAAAGGTTAAATTAAGGGTAATTAAGTATTTAAAGAATCAAAGCACTACATGATTGAGACCTAAACTGGCTCAGTGGTTGGGCGCTTGTTTTCCTCCTGCGTGGCGCTGGTTCGAGCTCAGGGGGGTGCACCTTGGGTTTAAACAAATATATATATATATATATATATATATATATATATATATATATATATATATATATTGTGATTTCAAGCTTTAAGAATGGGGAACTTCATGGAAAATTATAATAATAATACTAGAATGATTTGGGAATTATTTCATGCTATCCAAAATATATTTGATAAATTTAAAGAGCAAATTTTATATGTTGGTTGAGTTGGAGTTTAATTTAAAACAAAGAATATATATATATAAGATTGAAATTATTAATAGTTGGATTATAATGAAATTAAGGCTAAAGTTCGAATTGGAAATAGAGAAATTCTATGATGATTTTTAAAGAAGTTTGGTACTAAAAATAATGATTTAATTAAATAAATGAGTTTTGATTGAAATATAGATTAATGTGAAAAGAACTACAAATGTTTGAAAGTGATTAATTTTGAAGAAATGAGTTTCGAGAAAACTTTGGGAAGTGATTCGTTTGATTCGTTAACTAAAAAGTTGTTTATAAGAAATTCAATTTGAAAATGTTATTGAATAAGTTATAAAAGTTGAATACTTCATGGATGAAAGAATTGAATAAGATGTGAATAAATGAAATTGAAAACATGAATAATGAGGGTATGAGTACCCCATAGCGTTGGACATGAAAATATGTTGATTTTAGAGGTTTAGTGAGACCTAACTACCGACATAGTGATGAAAATGATTAATCGGTTTGAGAAATGGCTATTTGGGCTATCGTTCTTAGTATTTTGTTTAAGTCCAGTGGGAGGGTAAGCTGGCTCTAAGTGGTATTATTTTATTCCTGATTAAAATTAAGGATAGACACTAAGAGAAGATGTAATAAAACTCGGGCAAACGTAAGTGGGACGCGTCTATATAGTCTGATGGTGGGTTCCTGGACTATAGACCCAGTCAGACGGTAGATTCCTGGACTATGGTTGCTTGCAAGGTTAGACGATCCTCAATTAAATCTAGGACTATGATTGGTTTGACGGTGGATTTCAGGATCATGAATAATTGGGCAGATGGAAGGTAGTTCTCCATTATACATGTATATACCGGGGGTGGAGCGGAACTTACGGGATGTCTAAAACTTATTTTGTTACCGTAGTAGAGTATTCATAGCGAGGGACTAAACCCTATAAAGTGGAGTACGATAAGGGCTTGCCCTCAGATCTATGTAGAATGGGATGCATAGAAACCGAACAAGTATGCATTAGTATCATCATAGTAAAAACATCTGATTAGGCATCTAAAGCATATCATACACTGACATGTTCAGGAGAAACCTTTTACACCTTGTAGTACATTCAAGTTTTTTGTTGTTAAAGTAAGAGAGTCGTTATATTACAGCATAGCGAGGATCACTGCATTATAGTATTACATCAGTTGTATGCAACTGACGTTCCCATAGTCTTCCAGTGCAGGGCTTGGATTGGCAAAAAGAACATAAAGATGAATTGATGCTAAAGATTACATTCAGATTTAAGTTGTGATGTTAAAGTTGTATTTATTATGTTGTATTTATTTAAATTTCGCTGCGTTGATGTAAAAGAATGATGTTGTATGAATAAAAGTATTAAATTCCTTGTAAAATTATACGAATGTGAAATAAAAGATCCGGTTGTGTTGCGAATTACCGTGTTCTGGAATTCTGGGCATTACAACAGTATCCCAAATACTGAAAGCCGATAGCCCAGTAAACACGCGGACCTCTGCCCACCAAGGGTCTTACGAGTCTGAGGCTACGTCTTCCTTCCAGTCTATGCCAGCGAGGGAATACACTGCACCTCAAGTAGAACATGGGTAATAATCACCGCACCCCAAACATAGTGTCACGCCCCGCTTCCCAAAAGAGAATACGAAATATGGATACGTGACTAAGCCCAGCGAATAATTTTCATCATCCATATGCTGTTCAAGAATCTTTACAATATTTCACAAGAATAATCAGAGTTGGAATCAAAAGAATCAACCAAGCATGCACATATGAATCAAAATATCAAGAAGAATACTTGAAACCAAAATATATTAATCTCAAATAATCCAGATCTGAATAAGTCAAATATCCTAGGTCACATTGCCCAAATACAAATAAATCTAAGTATCAAAATACAATTGTTCAATGCAAGCAACAAGAAATAATAATAACAAAGTCCAGCACTAATATCTCATATCAGCAACACCATCTGGTACCTGTTTTCTAAAATCTGCAATTTAATAATTGCTGGAATAGGAAAAAGAAAACAAACTCCCGTCAATGCAAGTTATGGGCCGCTTGTAGTGCAGGATACAAGTACATGAGAAAAACTAACAAATAACATGGATTATGCATGATAACAAAATAGATACTAGCATGGAAAGATGAACAAGTACAAGTGGTATGTATCAAGTGTCAAGTGAACAAGTATCATGTAAACAGGTAAGAAGTATCACGAAATCAAGTAACAAGTAACAAGTGTCATATAGTCAAGTACAAGTATCAAGTAGCAAGTGTCAAGTGATCATGTTTAAGTCTTGTATTATTACTATCTAGGTAGCACTTCATGCATCCATAGTTTTACTACATGGTTTCTACAGTTAACACAGTTTCGTTTTAAATTTCATAGTGGATCATATAGGGTAGTGTACTCAGGGACAAGCCTCAAGAAATCAAGTATCAAGTATCAAGCCTCAAGAGTGAAGTATGAAGCCATGTATCAAGTATCAAGTCTCAAGTATCAAGTATCAAGCCTCAAGTATCAAGTAAACAAGCTTCAAGTGAAATACCAAGCCTCAAGTATGAAATATCAAGCCAAGTATCAAGTATCAAGTAACAAGACTTAAGTGTGAAATATCAAGCCTCAAGTATCAAGTAACAAGCCAAGTATCACATAGGATCAACAGATTCTCTTTCGAGTACACGTTTCTGTATTTTCCACTATTAGATCTTTTCCTTTAACCCCGGCTTGGTTAATTATTATTAGTGTCAAACAAGCATGTATGAGTCACGAAACAGGGCAAGTATAACATAGTATAATCAAGTAACAAGTTTAAGTTGCAAGATAAACACGTATGGGTAAAAGAAACACACAAAAGGATAAAATAACAAATTTTTTTGTTCAGGACAACAGGACCATACTGCACTAAAACTGAGATTTCGTTGTTACAAAAATGCAAACCCGAATCCATCGAAAGTTTTAGAAAATAGACTCCCGGCCGAATCCAGCAAACATATTTAAGTAATATAGTATTTCACAATAACATAACTCAAAACTGAATTGAATCCAGAAAACACGTTCAGCATGGAATCAGAAGATTGTATGCGAGATCAGGAAACCAACATGAAAAATAAATAAATAAATCTATGAAAAATCTGGAGTATTCCCCTATATATATAGTAACAGAAAATTAAGTTTCATAATTTTACAACAAAAATAGAGTAGTCAAGTAAAATTAGAAAATAACAAGGCACGATAGTTTTGTAAATCTGAAATCACAAACACTGCAGTTCGAAAACAAAAATTTATCACAAACCATAAATCGAAATCCAAATATGCCAAATGGGAAATAAAATAGATACAGTAGGCTAACTTTCATATTCAGAAATAATTTAGAAACAGCCAGTAGAATTAGGTCGAAAATCAAGTTTTTTACTGAACAGTAGTAAAATTCTGCATGTAAACTCTTTATTTGCAAGCATGAAAAGGTTTGTAAAACATCTCAAATAAATCCACCAAAATTCTGGGTAAACCCTAGTCAAGTATAGATTTACTGAGCAATGTTTCAGATCAAAATAATAATTTTAACACCAAAATAAAAATAGATTACTCTTCAGAATTCATAGAAAACGCAGTCTGGAAATCTTTCGACACCACTGTAGTAAAATAGACATAACTCACAAACCGTAAATCAAAACTAAGATTTGTTAAAAGGGTTGGAAAATAGACAGAACTCTCTACAAATCATGTTCACAAAATATTTTCAAATACTGACCTTAATAGGGTTCAAAATACTGATCAAAACGGAAAAGCCAGCAAAACTGAAAATATCGCATATGCACAAAATCTACTAGTTCACATAGAACTCATCCAAAACACAACCAAACACGAAATAGAGTATACTAGATGTCCACGCAACACGGTATATGGTATATTACAAGTCCACAACAAGTCTACTACGAATACACGAACGAGCACATGATATCATATGAACAACACGCATATATAGAACAAGATGTGGCCAATCCTAGGTTATATCATGTCATGTATGTCGAGAGATAACTATGGTCAAATCATCACTATAGAGCCAATATCAACAAGGGAATTCAGACACAAATTGTCTCTAGAACCCATCTACACTACAGACGGTATTTAGTACTTGTATTTACAAAGAAATTTAATATAGGTTACTTGCCTTAACCGAGGATGAAAATGAATCCAAGCAAGAATAACGGGAATGGATTCCCGGCAACGAACTCAACGAACGACTATGAGCCCACGAACCAAAATAAGCAATGAACTCAACCACGAACGAAGAACGACGAATCCCACGAACCCAATAAAGAGCCCGCGAACACAACAACGAGCACACAACCCATGATCAACGATGAACAAACAACACCCGTTCACAAGAGGAAGATGAGGAACGGCATCAGCGGAGAGCACGGCGGGTGCTACCGCTGTTGTTGCTGTGGTCGAGAGGGAGAGAGACAGCACCGACTGCTGCTGCCGTCGCCAAGGAAGTACAGACGGGGGGGAGGGGGGAGGGGGGGTAAACAAGGAGATGTCGGGGGTTCTGGGTGCACAACAAGAACGGGGAGAGAGAGAGAGAGAGAGAATGCAAGGGCAGCGGCTCGGGGGATGGGGGGGTCGGCTGCATGGGTGCACTGAATATATATATATATATATATATATATATATATATATATAAATGGGTTTGAAGTAGAGTTAGAGCCGAAAGTGGAAGGCGGCACAGCAAACGTGTAAGGGAAAAACGGATCGGGTAGGGTTATGTGGGTGCTATCGGGTTTGGATTAATAACTGGGTAGTTAGAGTGAAGGTTCAATAGGATTAGGGTATTCAATGGGTTTGATTATTTGGTTTTGTAAAAACTGATGGGTCAACAAATAATTAAATGGGTATGGTAGTAATAAATAATTGGTTTGGGTATTTTAATTGAATAGGATTTGTGTAATGGGTATTAGGGATAAAAGAACAGGACATGAACAAAAAAAATATAGGAAATCAAAATAATGGCCCGAACAAATGGAACGAAACAAAAGATGAACAACGAATCAATAACTCAAATAAAAAGAAGACAAAATAATAAAATGAATATATTGAAATAAAGAAAATCCAATATACGGTCCAAGAGAAATACAAGAGGAATACAAAGAGTGAAAATACACCAAAACGAAAAACACACTCAAAAATACACAAAACGGAAAACAGGGGTTACAATCCTACCCACCTAACAAGAAGAATTTCGTCATCGAAATTCAAATAAAGAGATACATAGGGTAACCTCAAAACAACTAAAAAGAACAAAACTAAAACTACTCAAACAAATGAGGAAACTTCTGCTGAATCTCCTCCTCCAGCTCCCAAGTCGACTCACCGGGCGAATGAGGATTCTAAGAAACATGAACCAACTTGATGACCTTGTTCTTAAGCACTTTCTCTCGCCGATCCACAATAGCAACTGGTTGAATCTTGCAAGTCAAATCCGGCCGAATGGTCAACTCAGAATAATCGATCACGTGGCTCTCATCTCGGATATATCTCCTGAGTTGTGAGACATGGAAAACATCGTGCACTCCTGATAAAGCTGGCGGCAATGCTAGACGATAGGCCACCTTGCCTACTCGCTCCACAATATCAAACGGTCCAATTAACCTAGGGCTAAGCTTGCCCACCACTAAACTGAATGACACCCCGCCAAGGCGATAACTTTAGAAAAATATGGTCACCAACCTCAAACTCCA
Organism: Hemerocallis citrina; assembly: GCA_017893485.1. Taxonomy (NCBI): domain Eukaryota; kingdom Viridiplantae; phylum Streptophyta; class Magnoliopsida; order Asparagales; family Asphodelaceae; genus Hemerocallis; species Hemerocallis citrina. The sequence continues at coordinate 107,166,958 of CM030368.1, forward strand.
ACGCCCTCCGATGGACATCGACCCATTGCCTCTGTCTATCCTGAGCTGCATGCAAATGCTTCCTGATCTGAAGCACCGCATCAACTGTCCTGGTGATCAACTCCGGACCTAACAACTTCCTCTCACCAATGTCATCACAACACACTAGTGATCTGCACTTCTGCCCATAGAGTGCTTCGAACGGAGCAGCTTTAAGACTGGTCTGAAAACTGTTATTATAGAAGAACTCTACGAGATGCAAATGATCCTCCCATGATCCACCGAACTGAAGCATACAAGACCTCAACATGTCATCAAGAATCTGGATGGTCCTCTCTAACTGTCCATCAGTCTGGGGATGAAATATTGTACTGTACTTTATTTTACTCCCTAAACTGTTCTGAAGACTCTACCAAAATTGAGATCTGAATCTCATATCCCTATCGGATATAATACTAACTGGAACCCCATAAAGTCTAACAATCTCTTGCATGTACCTCTCAGCTAGGCTCTCAGTAAACTATTCGACACGAAAAGGAATAAAGTGAGCGTCAAACGGTCGACAATCACCCAAATGACATTATGACCCTTAAGACTCATCGGCAAAGTGTCACAAAATCCATAGTGATATGTTCCCACTACTACTCTGCAATAGGAAGCGGTTGAAGAAGTCTAGCGGTCCTCAGATGCTCTGCCTTGCTAGCAGATCAAGCACTGAGAAACAAACCGAGCCACAGCCTTTTTCATACCATGCTACCAGAAATAAAGCTTCAAATCCCGATACATCTTAGTACCGCCAGGATGGATAGAATAGGATGACTGATGGGCTTCCTCAAGCAACCTCTGACGAACTTCACCCTTTAGGACACAAAACTTAGAACCAAAACGAAGCGATCCATTAGCATGAATAACCATGTCCGTTCTGGTCCCAGACTCAACCTCAGCTCGAAAACCCTGCAACTGCGCATCACCAGCCTACGCCTCTTTAATCTGATCAACAAGAGACAACTGAAGCTGGAGCGCCAAACAACTCCGACCAGAACTCGGCAACAAAATATCCAACTCCAACCTCCTCATCTGCTCAATCAGATCCTTCTGCTGAGTCAAGAACATAACTGCCGGTCTCCTGCTCAAAGCATTTGGCACCAAGTTTACTTTACCAGGATGGTATTCTAACTTGATGTCATAATCGGCCATAAGTTCCAACCAATGCCTTTGCCTCATATTTAACTCCTTCTGGGTGAAGACGTACTTGAGACTTTTGTGGTCTGTAAAGATCTCCACTCGGTCCCCAAGTAAATAATGTCTCCACAGCTTCAAAGAATAGATCACTGCCGCTAACTCCAAGTCATGAGTCGGATAGTTCTTCTCATGTGGCCTCAACTGCCTTGATGCATATGCAATGACTCGCCCTCTGCATCAGAACTGCTCCAAGACCCTTACCAGAAGCATCACAATGAATTACAGATCCGCCTGAACTATCTAGAATAGTCAACACAGGCACTGACGTCAATCTGTTCTTCAACTCAACAAAAGCCACACCACACTCATCAGACCAACAGAACATCTGATCCTTCCCAGTCAACTTAGTCAACGGTCCTGCTATCTTCGAAAAATCTTGGACGAATTTCCGATAATAGCCAGCCAAAAAAGAAAACTCCTGACTTCCGAAACTGACTTGGGAACAGGCCAATCCTTTGCAGCCTCAACCTTGGCTGGATCCACAAAAATACCATCGCCAGATATAATGTGCCCCAAGAATGAAACCATGTCGAGCCAAAACTCGCACTTGCTATGTTTTCCATTGAGCTGATTCTCTCTCAAAGTCTGCAGAACCACTCTAAGATGCTCAGCATGATCTTCCCGATTCCGAGAATACACCAAAAATCATCAATGAATACCACCACAAATCTGTCCAAGAACTGAGAAAAGACATGGTTCATAATACTCATGAATACAGCAGGCGCATTCGTAATGCCGAATGGCATCATAAAATACTCATAGTGGCCATATCTGGTCCTGAAAGCAGTCTTTTGTACATCAGTCACCTTCACATTGACTTGATGATGTAATGCCCTGATTTTTCATTTAATGAAAAATTATTTATTTTGCACGTAGTGTGCACGTACAATATTTTGGTTGAATTAAATCTTATATTTTCATTGTGATGGGTATAAATAGTTAAATATGTGCTTTCAAATTATTTTATACAAAAGCCTTCTTTTTGGATGAAAAGCCCTTTCTTTTAAAAAGCCTTTTCTTTTAAAAGCCCAAAATGTAATTCATTTATTTTATTTTAAAATAATTATTTTGGCCCATAAACTAAAGCCCATGAGTCAATTTATTTTTAAATGCAACTTGTAATGTAGAATACAAACTAGAGTTTATTTTTATATAAAATAAAATGTACAATTTTGGACCTAGTTGCATGCACGTGCACTACACGTACACGTGCAAAATTCTCTTTCCATGGCCGGTTGTGATCTTTTGGAGGAAAACCAAAATTTGTAATGGTGATCATGGTGTGGTGGTTGCTTGGTTGTGGGTAGTTATTGATGGAACTGAGATGAATCCCAGGACTACGGATTGGTGTGCGTATCGATTGTTAAAAATTTAACAGATTAAATACGTAATCTAACCCTATATAGCGGAATCTAGGGTTCACGAATTATACCTGCGATGAGACGAAGACGACAGCGACCCCAAGATCTTCTGCACGTATTCCTTCCTCGGGTTGGACGTCGTGTGGGCGACGATCTCCTAACCTTTCTTCTCCTTGGCTGACCTCTCTTTCTCTCCTTACGTGAATCACGAGTTTTGAGAAAAAATCTTATATTTTTTGATTGTCAAATGACGGTCAGAGAAATAGAGGATATATATAAGGCTACGGTAGGGACCATGAGGAGAAATTAGGGTTAGGTCTCCTAACGAATCTGGGTTTTCCGTGTTCAGCCCGAACACACAACCCAAGCCCATTAACAATAGCTCGGTCCACTAAGGAGCTATTGTTGCACTACCTTCCTAATCCCAAATTATATTTATGGACTCCTTTTATTATATGCTCATTGAGCTCCCCATGTTAAGATATCGAATGTCCGTCGATCAAATTAAGTTACTGACAACTATATTGATCAACATCTTTTATCCTTAAGTAGTACCACTCAACTTTATTTGTCATGTCGGATGTAATCCACCTGCAGGGTTTACATGACAATCCTTATGAGCTCCTTAAGGGGACATCATCAACACGACGTATCGGGACATGGATTCCTTTTACAATCAACAGCCCATCATACATACAATGCTATTACCCAATTCATAGAGGTTGTTGATTCATAATGAATCTCACTCTTTTATGAGTCAAAGTAATGCACACTGCATATACATGTCTGTTATTATATCTGGATTAAGAGCATAAGCATCCATAATAACAGAGGTGTTTGTTCTCTTTTATAGTCAGTACAAAGAGAACAACCTCAAGTGGTCCTGTTCAATACACACAAAGTGTACTAGTGTAAACCTATAGTCAAGATAGACTAATACCAGAATACACTACAATCTTTCCAATGGATTATCCAAGTCCGTCTAGGTTGTGAACTATTTATATATTCCATAGGGAACTGATAATATGATCTTCTGTGTGTCACCTCACACCATATTATCAACCTTATAGAATATCAGATACTTGCATTAATATTATAATAAACACAATATGCAAACATATGCCCATATGATTCTCATTCAAAAAAAATAAGGAAATAAAGTTAATACAAAAGTGATGCTTTCAGTATATAACCCTAACAGTTATTGCAACTACTACTTTTATCTTGACCCTCCATCTTACAACCAACCAATTGATCCTAGCCCTTCATTCTCTTTGATTTTTAGTATAAATACCCCCCCCCCCCCCCATGGCTACTTATTCTTGTGCCAAATCATTCTCTTCCAAACCTATAGTTCAAATACCTTAGTGATTGTGTGAGTTAAAAGATTGAGAGTGTGTGGGATTGTTCTTGTAACACCAAGGAGAAGAGGGGGCCGGCATCAAGGAGTGCTCTCGGTTGGCTTAGTAGTGTTCGGTTTTGGGGTGTGCTTGGAGGTTCGTGTGCGCGCATCTAGGAGGAGAAGCATTCGGTTGCAAGGACTTTTGTTTAGGGAGTTGCTAATTGTGTTGTCTCTCCATTTGAGGTGGGTAGATTCTCCATATTTCTAAATTAGAAATGCGTGTTAGATATGAATGAATGAAGCATGAAAGAAATTAAGAAGAGTACACTTTAATAACCCATTGAATGATTGAATGTGGATATGCAATCTTGTATGTGGATCTATTATTTAAGTTGTATGTGAATTGATTAGAATCTTGGATTGATTGATAAAAACACATTTATTACCATCAAGAATTACACACAAAAGTTAGTAGATTGATAATACCATTTCATGTGTTAAATAGATCTTTTTGTTAATATGGGCATGAATGATTTAAAATATGAGTTGTATGTTAGGTAAATGATTAAAGATGGAGAATTAAGGTGAAAATTTATTGATAAAGAGATTAGAATGCTAAATGCGAAGAAATGTCGAAAAGAGAAGAAATGTGGTAACTATAATGTAGAATTTGAATTAGTTGTATGAAAATATGTTTTCATTGTTACAAAAAATTATTTTTTTCACACTGATATGTAAATTAGATAAGAAATAATTAATCTGGAGTTATACAGTAATTTTTATGAAAGCAAAATGAAACGAAGGCTAGTTGAACATCGAAACGTTTAAACAACAGTGAGAATCGGTTCAAAAAGAATTTGAGTTGCAATTAGACAACCTGAGCACGTAGCTCAAGTGGTCAGAGCGTGCGGTTGGGTTCTCTAAGGTCACTGGTTCGACTCTTGATAATGCCATCTTTTATGGGTGTTTATTTTAAATCCGATCAGTTCTGAATCGAAAGCATTAACTACCATCCGCTCCTCTTTTATACCACTGGCACAATCTGGCCTAGTGGTCTGTGCTTTCGGCTGTGTCTCTGGGGTGCTGGGTTCGAATCTTGCTTTTGGCAAGATTGAAAAATCAATTTTTTTGGGGTTTTTAATTGTCCAAAAATTATGGAAAAAATATGACTATTCTTCTAAAAATATATGGGACTTTATAAAAATGATTTGGGAATTATTTGCATGAAATACACTATGATTTGAGACTAAAATGCATAAATAGAACTATGGTTCTATATGTATATTTTGTGAAATTATATCTTGCAAAAAAGAATTTGAAATGAAGGATTAGAAGATTAATATAGTCGAGAAAGAAATTTTATTTTGTCATGGTTATGAATTATTCTCATATGGGAATAGTGCGAAAAATGTGAAATGTGAATATTCGTTAGTAATGTAAATTTCAAAGTGAAAAGTGATAATTGATAAAATATATGAATTTCATGTATAGTTATGGACTATTTGAACAAATTAGAAATCATGATTTGAAAAGAGAATTACTTTTGAGTATGATGACTCAATATGGAAATTTATGAGTTGGGAATGCTCATTTTGGAAATTATGAATTGAAAATTGAAACAAAAAGAGTAGCTAAGTCTCCTTCGGCATTTGGAAAGAAATGAAATGAGAAAAATTGAAATGAAAGACCAAGGTTGGTCGTGTTTGAATGAATGAATAAGTCCGGTTTAGTAGAGAGGCTAACTCTAGAGTTTTGATTTTTATTCATGATTTTGATAAAAACTAAGGATTAGTACATAGTGAAGACGTGATGAAAGTAGGAGAAAAACACGAGTATGAGGGCCATCGGATTGGCGGTGTGAGAGTGATCCACAGGCTGCCTGCTTGATGCGTCAAGATATGGCGTGGGCACTATTCCAGAATTATCGTCCCGGTGGCGACGCTTGTGGAATGTTTGATGACTGCAAGAGGATCGTGTGCCATGAAGTGAGGCTGAATTGTCCATAGGTTGCCTGCTCGATGCGTCGTGTAAGTGCGTGGGATTCCCCTCCAGAATTTTCTGTACACGAGCTTGTACTCATAGATCATCTAAGATACCTACCGTAATTACAGTAGTAGATTAAGTCATAACGAGGGATTGAACCCTACAAAGATGAAGAACGATTAAGGGCTTGCCCTCGGACCTATGTAGTATGGGATGCATAGAATCCGAACAAGTGCGCATTAGTGTCATGTAATATAAATAAATACATTAAGGACTAAGTGCACAATCAGAACACGACATCAATAGGGTAGCCCCTTTAGTTTGATTTGTGACAAGTTTGTGTTTGCTAAATATGGAGAATAAGTTATACTATTTCCGGCATAGAGAGTATGGCCGTGTATAATGATCGGCGGTTGAATAAACTGACGTACCCACAGTCTTATATGCAGGTAAATGGCTTGATAAAGATTAAAGAGGAACAAATGCTTAAAGATTACTCAATGTTGTTGTATATTTATTTTCATTGTTGTAAAATTTTACTTCCGCTGTGCAATGTAAAGTGTAATATTGATGTAAACTCTGATGTAAAGAGAAAAGTTTAAATTTCCTTGTAAAATTGTACTAAAGGAAGTGAAAAGATCATGTAGAACATTTCGAATTCAGTGTATTTGGGATTCGGGGCGTTACAGAGTGGTATCAGAGCCACGCTTCCACACTTGTACAAATTTGTAAGGAATGACACCCTAGAAGTGGACTTTAGAGGGTGTGTTTTGAGTCTAGAGATTTAAATGTAAGTGACTTATATTTGTGTTGCTCTATGACTTATGCTTCTCCCTCTCTATTTCTAAGATGGCTGATCACTTTGACCTTGTTGAAGACGACGACTGGCATATCATCAAGGAAGAGTACCATCCTGGACAGGCAGATTCCGAGGACGAGTACTATCCAGGGTAAGCAGATTCTGACGGAGAAGAATGGCCTGAATCCCGAAAGATCACCCCACCTCCAGATTCATCTGATGACTCTTCTTCTGACGAAGAAGAAGAACCAGTTCCAAATAGTCTCGTGACTTCTCTTCAGAGGCAGGTAGAAACACTGCGAGAGAGAGTCGGATTATTGGAGGCTCAGCTGGCAAAGCGAAAGGACGACTATTCTGTTCTCAGTCATCGTATATGGGAACTCGAGAAGAGGAAGAATTTGACCGATGTGCTGAAGGATGAAGTTGATGAACTACGGGGAGAACTTCGAGAAGCGAAGAGGAACCGTAGGAGTTAGACTGTTGTAGCTTCTACTATCTTTCATTCTGATGTCAAGAAATATTTTTCAATTCGAATGTATAAAGTTTGGAATTCAATGAAATGCAAAGTTGATTCAAAGTTCATGTTTCATACTTCGAATTTGATGGACCTTTTACATCAGAATATGGAATGAAAGCTGTTGTGTTGTTCGATACTGGATCCTCTCATACTTTTGTATCTCCTAAATTTGCTAAAGTGTTGGGAGTTGAACCGAAGATTTTTCCAGGCAAGATCTTAGCAGTAGCTACTCCATCAGGGAAAACTTTAACCACTGATCGGTATTATGCTGATTGTGAGATTGTAATTGGAGATCGAATCTTTGGGATTGATCTAATCGAGCTGACTATCTTGGGATTCGATGTTATCATTGGCATTGATTGGATATCGGTGAACAGTGCAAGCATCGAGTGCAAAACCAAGACAGTAACAGTGAAGGCTCCAGGTGGACCTGAAGTCACTTTCTAAGGGAAGAAGAAGTGTTCTAAGCTGGTGGCAACTATCCGCAAGGAAGAGACTCCTGTGGAAGTGCAAGGGATTCCTGTGGTTTGGGACTATCCGACTGTGTTCTTGGATGATTTTTCTGGGTTACCCCCGCATCGTGATGTAGAGTTCAGCATCACTGTTCAACCGGGAAGTGCACCCATTTCTAAGGCACCGTATAGGATGGCTCCAGTGGAACAGGATGAGGTGAAACGGCAGATTGAGGAACTGTTGGAGAAAGGCTTTATTCAACCTAGTGCGTCATCTTGGGGAGCACCAGTGCTTTTGGTAAAGAAGAAGGATGGATCGATGAGGATGTGTATCGATTACTGGGAGCTGAATAAGGTCACTGTTCAGAATAAGTATCCTATTCCTCGAATTGATGATTTGTTCGATCGTCTACAAGGAGCAGCTGTATTCTCCAAAATAGATCTTCGATCAGGATATCACCAAGTTCGAGTGAAAGCTGAAGATGTGCACAAAACTGCATTTAGAACTCGACATGGGCATTACGAATTCTTAGTTATCATTCGGAGTGACGAATGCACCCGCAATCTTCATGGATTTGATGAACAGAGTTCTGAGGTCGTTCATTGATTCTTTTGTCGTGTGTTTATCGACGATATCCTCGTGTACTCCAAGTCAGAAGAGGAGCACATAGAGCATCTGGCAGCAGTTTTGAAGAAGCTGGAAGAGCAGAAGTTGTATGCAAAGTTATCCAAGAGTGATTTCTGGAAATCTGAAGTGGCATTCCTAGGTCACATCCTTTCTAAGGAGGGAGTGGCAACTGACCCTCAGAAGATAGAGGCAGTGAGAGATTGGGCTAGGCCTACTACAGTGAAGGAAGTCAGAAGTTTTCTTGGGATGACTGGATACTACAGGAGATTCATTCAAGGTTATGCTCAGATAGCCGTGCCGCTTACTGGACTGACCAAGAAGAATGTGAACTTCAAGTGGACTGAGCAATGTGAGGCAAGCTTTCAGGAGTTGAAAGAGAAGCTGACTACTGCACCTATTTTGGCTTTGCCTAGAGCAGGTGTTGAGTATGATGTTTATAGCGATGCTTCACATCGTGGGCTTGGTTGTGTCTTAATGCAAGAAGGATGAGTAATCGCTTATGGGTCTAGGCAACTACGACCGCATGAGAAGAATTACCCGACTCATGATCTGGAGTTGGCTGCGATTATCTTTGCCCTAAAGCAATGCAGGCACTATGTGTACGGTGAGAATTTGAACATGTACACGGACCACAAGAGTTTGAAGTACATATATCAGCAGAGGGATCTGAATTTGAGGCAACAAAGATGGTTGGAAGTGCTCGAGGACATGTGACCTGAGATCAAGTATCATCCTGGGAAAGCTAATGTTGTTGCTGATGCACTTAGTCGTAAGAGCAGTTTAGCCAGTTTGATTACAACTCAGAAGCATCTGATTGAGGAATTGGATCGAGCAGGTATTGAAGTTGTCTTGCAAGGATTGGGAGCATCTTTAGCTCAGTTGAGGCTTTAGCGTACTTTCAATGGAAGGATCATTGCAAGTCAGGAGGTTGATGCTGATATTTTGGAGATGAAGGAGCAGGTTGGTGCTGGCAGGTTGGCTGGATTTCAAATCAGGGACGGAGTGTTGTGGTTCGGAGATAGACTGTGTGTTCCAAATCAGGCGGACATGAAAGAGAGTATTCTTCAGGAGGCACATGCTACTCTTTTGTCGGTACATCCTGGGAGTACTAAGATGTACAAAGACATCAAACAGCATTTCTGGTGGTCAGGTTTGAAGCGGGATGTGGCTGAATTTGTGGCGAAGTGTGAGGTTTGTCAGCAAGTCAAAGCCGAAAATCAGAGACCCGGAGGTCTATTACAGCCGTTACCTATTCCGGAATGGAAGTGGGATAACATTAGTATGGATTTCATTACGGGATTGCCTAAGAGTCCTAAGGGCAATGATGCAATTTGGGTTATAGTCGATCGACTAACCAAGTCCGCTCACTTTTTGGCGATGAAACTCACTGCTTCGATGGACAAGTTGGCTGAGTTGTATGTTGGAGAGATTGTCCGACTTCATGGTGTTCCGTCAACTATTGTGTCTGATCGAGATACGCGGTTTACTTCGCATTTCTGGAGGAGTCTTCAGACAGCCTTGGGTACCAAGACATATTTCAGCATTGCCTTTCATCCGCAAACCGATGGGCAGACCGAGAGAGCCAACCATATTCTTGAGGATATGCTTCGGTGTTGTATACTAGACTTTGGAGGCAGTTGGGAAAGGCATTTACCTTTGGTAGAGTTTAACTACAACAACAGTTTTCAGGCTAGCATCGGGATGGCGCCGTACGAAGCTTTTTATGGCAGGAAGTGCAGAACACCTGTTTGTTGGTTTGAGGTTGGGGAGCGTCAGTTGTTTGGTCCTGAGCTTGTGCAGCAAACTTCTGAGAAGATTGTTCTGATCAGGAAAAGGTTAGTAGAAGCTCAAAGCAGGCAGAAAAGCTATGTAGACAACTAGAGAAGGGACCTTGAATTTGAGGATGGTGACTTCGTCTTTCTGAAAGTATCGCCCAGTAAAGGTGTGGTTCGATTTGGCAAAGGCGGAAAGTTAGCCCCGAAGTTTATAGGCCCGTACAAGATATTGAAAAGGATCGGGAAAACTGCTTATCGGCTTGAATTACCGGAAGAGTTATCTCAGGTGCACAATGTCTTTCATGTGTCTATGCTGAGAGGGTATATTCCAGATCCGAGTCATCATTTGCCTGAAGTGCCAGAAGGTTTGCAGTTGGATCTGAATTACATCGAGTTTCCTATCGAGATTGATGATCGTCGAGAGAAAGTCTTGAGAAACAAGACGATACCGATGGTCACGGTAGTCTGGAGAAACCATTTGATTGAAGAGGCTACTTGGGAGTCCGAGGAGAGGATGTTGAAGGACTATCCTGAGCTTTTTGCTTAATTGTATCTTTGTATCTTTTTGTTCTTGTTGTGAGTGTTGTATTTTTTGTTTCTCACTCTTGACTGTAGTTCCGGGGACGAAACTATTCTAAGGAGGGAGTGTTGTAATGCCCTGATTTTTCATTTAATGAAAAATTATTTATTTTGCACGTAGTGTGCACGTACAATATTTTGGTTGAATTAAATCTTATATTTTCATTGTGATGGGTATAAATAGTTAAATATGTGCTTTCAAATTATTTTATACAAAAGCCTTCTTTTTGGATGAAAGGCCCTTTCCTTTAAAAAGCCTTTTCTTTTAAAAGCCCAAAATGTAATTCATTTATTTTATTTTAAAATAATTATTTTGGCCCATAAACTAAAGCCCATGGGTCAATTTATTTTTAAATGCAACTTGTAATGTAGAATACAAACTAGAGTTTATTTTTATATAAAATAAAATGTACAATTTTGGACCTAGTTGCATGCACGTGCACTACACGTACACGTGCAAAATGCTCTTCCCATGGCCGGTTGTGATCTTTTGGAGGGAAACCAAAATTTGTAATGGTGATCATGGTGTGGTGGTTGCTTGGTTGTGGGTAGTTATTGCAACTACTACTTTTATCTTGACCCTCCATCTTACAACCAACCAATTGATCCTAGCCCTTCATTCTCTTTGATTTTTAGTATAAATACCCCCCCCCCCCCCCATGGCTACTTATTCTTGTGCCAAATCATTCTCTTCCAAACCTATAGTTCAAATACCTTAGTGATTGTGTGAGTTAAAAGATTGAGAGTGTGTGGGATTGTTCTTGTAACACCAAGGAGAAGAGGGGGCCGACATCAAGGAGTGCTCTCGGTTGGCTTAGTAGTGTTCGGTTTTGGGGTGTGCTTGGAGGTTCGTGTGCGCGCATCTAGGAGGAGAAGCATTCGGTTGCAAGGACTTTTGTTTAGGGAGTTGCTAATTGTGTTGTCTCTCCATTTGAGGTGGGTAGATTCTCCATATTTCTAAATTAGAAATGCGTGTTAGATATGAATGAATGAAGCATGAAAGAAATTAAGAAGAGTACACTTTAATAACCCATTGAATGATTGAATGTGGATATGCAATCTTGTATGTGGATCTATTATTTAAGTTGTATGTGAATTGATTAGAATCTTGGATTGATTGATAAAAACACATTTATTACCATCAAGAATTACACACAAAAGTTAGTAGATTGATAATACCATTTCATGTGTTAAATAGATCTTTTTGTTAATATGGGCATGAATGATTTAAAATATGAGTTGTATGTTAGGTAAATGATTAAAGATGGAGAATTAAGGTGAAAATTTATTGATAAAGAGATTAGAATGCTAAATGCGAAGAAATGTCGAAAAGAGAAGAAATGTGGTAACTATAATGTAGAATTTGAATTAGTTGTATGAAAATATGTTTTCATTGTTACAAAAAATTATTTTTTTCACACTGATATGTAAATTAGATAAGAAATAATTAATCTGGAGTTATACAGTAATTTTTATGAAAGCAAAATGAAACGAAGGCTAGTTGAACATCGAAACGTTTAAACAACAGTGAGAATCGGTTCAAAAAGAATTTGAGTTTCAATTAGACAACCTGAGCACGTAGCTCAAGTGGTCAGAGCGTGCGGTTGGGTTCTCTAAGGTCACTGGTTCGACTCTTGATAATGCCATCTTTTATGGGTGTTTATTTTAAATCCGATCAGTTCTGAATCGAAAGCATTAACTACCCTCCGCTCCTCTTTTATACCACTGGCACAATCTGGCCTAGTGGTCTGTGCTTTCGGCTGTGTCTCTGGGGTGCTGGGTTCGAATCTTGCTTTTGGCAAGATTGAAAAATCAAATTTTTTGGGGTTTTTAATTGTCCAAAAATTATGGAAAAAATATGACTATTCTTCTAAAAATATATGGGACTTTATAAAAATGATTTGGGAATTATTTGCATGAAATACACTATGATTTGAGACTAAAATGCATAAATAGAACTATGGTTCTATATGTATATTTTGTGAAATTATATCTTGCAAAAAAGAATTTGAAATGAAGGATTAGAAGATTAATATAGTCGAGAAAGAAATTTTATTTTGTGATGGTTATGAATTATTCTCATATGGGAACAGTGCGAAAAATGTGAAATGTGAATATTCGTTAGTAATGTAAATTTCAAAGTGAAAAGTGATAATTGATAAAATATATGAATTTCATGTATAGTTATGGACTATTTGAACAAATTAGAAATCATGATTTGAAAAGAGAATTACTTTTGAGTATGATGACTCAATATGGAAATTTATGAGTTGGGAATGCTCATTTTGGAAATTATGAATTGAAAATTGAAACAAAAAGAGTAGCTAAGTCTCCCCCGGCATTTGGAAAGAAATGAAATGAGAAAAATTGAAATGAAAGACCAAGGTTGGTCGTGTTTGAATGAATGAATAAGTCCGGTTTAGTGGAGAGGCTAACTCTACAGTTTTGATTTTTGTTCATGATTTTGATAAAAACTAAGGATTAGTACATAGTGGAGACGTGATGAAAGTAGGAGAAAAACATGATTATGAGGGCCATCGGATTGGCGGTGATGAGAGTGATCCACAGGATGCCTGCTTGATGCGTCAAGACATGGCGTGGGCACTACTCCATAATTATCGTCCCGGTGGCGACGCTTGCGGGATATTTGGTGACTGCAAGAGGATCGTGTGCCATGAAGTGTAGCGCCCCGATTTCCAATACTGGGAAAAACCGAGACACGAGCCAAGACCTTTTCTTCAATTTGTCACAATACACAGAAAAACAGGAGAATTTAAAATTTTTTATTCAACACTCAATGTAGCGCCCCGATTTTCAATACTGGGAAACCGTGACACGAGCCAAGACATTTTCTTCAATTAGTCACAATACACAGAAAACAGAAGAATTTAAAACTTTTTATTCAACACCCAATGTATTACAAGTCTGAAGATCACGGAAATAATAATAAAATAAATTCTATTATTAGTTCGGAAGATCACGGTATCAATTTGATACAATACGGATGTATACTGACCGATATCTGGGTACCGATAACGTCTATGAATAAACCGGGTGAAAATCACCAAAATAATTCAATTTTGGAATTAAAACAAAATAATAATAAAATAATAATAAAATAATAATTTATACACGGTAATATCCGTCCGGGATATTACAATACTCCCTCCTTAGAATAGTTCTGTCCTCAGAACTACGTTAAGTTAGGAAAACAGGCAAACATCCATACCTGAATAACTCGGGGAAAGAAAGCTTATGTTGCTCTCCGGCTCCCAAGTGGCTCATTCACGAACTGGTTCTCCAAAGAACCCGACCTTCGCAATTCGGTAGCTACTCCCTCCTTAGAATAGGACGTGTCCTATGAACATCACTTCCGACTTCCAGGATTCTCTCCTGTAATTTGCTCAAGTTGACGCTCCAGATATAGGAAAATCATAAAACATAAGTTGAAAGGAACAACAATATGAATTACAATTGCCTACAACTAACTAAGACCCGACTCCTAAAGGGCATCCAAGTTTAATTTTCCTGCTGTGTTGGACTGTAAATTGAAGTTAGCTCTGATACCACTCTGTAGCGCCCCGATTTCCAATACTGGGAAAACCGTGACACGAGCCAAGACCTTTTCTTCAATTAGTCACAATACACAGAAAAACAAAAGAATTTAAAACTTTTTATTCAACACCCAATGTATTACAAGTCTGAATATTATACAACTGCAATACCTTACAATAAAGTTACAATGTTACCTTTACATTTCCAAGTATCACAACCTTCAACATCTTAAATCCTCGTACTTCTCAACTAAATAAACATATTACAGCGGAACTAAATCTGACGTTGACTCCTTGCTTTCCTCGCCTTGAGTCCTTCTGAATCTCGCCCTTGTACTTCGGCGATCCAGTACCTATGGAAGTGGGGACGTCAGTATTCACTGACGCTTAAAGGCTGATCATATAGCAGCGAATCTCCCAAACAACATACAAAATATAGCAATGGTGTTGGTGTAGTTTAAGTGTTCGTGAGTGCTATGACTAGACTCTAATGCGATATTTCAATAGAACTAGGATGCTCCTATTCTAATGTCAGCAAGTCTCCGAAGCAACATGCATCCCATACTACATGCGCCCCATCTCAAGCCATTTTCTCCATATATAGGGATTTAAACCCGCGTTATGAATTCTAATTGTACAAAACCTGTTCTTGACAGATACAACGTGACTGATGAGGTTGCAGACGGGGTCAAGTCCCACTAATGCAGTTCGCCAGTGGTGTCTATGTTGCCACTGCTATCCGGCTACCGGACCTCACCCAAAAACCTGACGAACCGTCGGGGATACTGCTAACAGGGGAGCCCCCTGCCGCCCCCTGGTCGGACCGTAGTCCATGGCCTGTTCGCCCTCTTGGCATAGGACCTGACGGAGTTCCGGGCGTCCATCCCCCCTAGCTCCGCCCGCCTTATCATGGCACTTCAGGAATTAACAATCAGGATACGCAACCCATGTCCCCAACTAGTGAGAAGGCATCGTACGTATCCCTTTTGACAGGAAGGTACAACCCAATAACACCACCTATGATCTGCCCTAAGGGGCGAGTAGGTCGTGAGGCGTCCCCTACAACCAACTCCTCTCCTTCCGGCAAGGGTCTAAGTAAATGATCTTTATAAGTCACTACCCTAATGATGTCCCTAGCGCTAAATGATCCTAGGGGTGACAACATTGTAGCACCCCATGCTAGGTCTTAAATTAGACCTTGCAAGATAACTCTACTAGGCTGCTCAACCTAGATTTACCAGAATCCCTCAGAATCCAGTTCATGGCCTATCGATCCAAGACCTCGGCCGTGCGAATATACATGCATGCCGCTACCCTAAACTTGGATTCCGTTTATACTTTGGTCCTCGATCAACCTACACTGGTTAAGATTCGACGGTACACAAGGAATGACTCCTCCACAGTTCCTTAGGGTAAGAAAATATATGTCTTGATGGTCGATAGCCCTTAGGGATGGTAATATCACCCTAGACGAGCACAACAAACTGTGTACTAGCTAACGAGCTATACACGAGTAACAACCACATACGAGCCAATAATCTACGTATGAAACAATAACTACCTACGAGCCAGGCGGGCCTCGTAGGAGATAACCACGTACATACCATCCAAATAAGCCGCGTATGAGACCAACAGCTACGCACGGGCCGGTCGGGCCACGTACGAAACAATAACCTACATACGAGCCGAATAGACTACGTATGAGACTCACAGCTACATACGGGCCAGTCGAGCCATGTACGAGCACAACCATATGCAAACAACCATACAGGTAATCAATCTTAAAAGCAACCAACGTGCTTACTAGCAAACTTGATCTTCTATTATTAGAAGCAACAGAAGAATCTACTAATAGTCTATGATCGGTATTTTACTAAGGAAGAACCAAAGGCGACATAAACAGCCTTTATCAACTAACTATTTCTAGTCGTCTTCCCAATCCTTATTACTTTAACCTTTAGCGCCTTAAGTATGGCATACAATTTCAAGAATCTTCCTACGACAATCTAATCATATAACACAACCACTCACCACAATACTCCTAAGCATGTACTTATATCAATCTTTGCATGAAACCCACTACGATCTAGACATGAGGTCCACTACGGTCAAGCATAGGTTGTAACTAGAACGTGAATGCTTACTACTTATCGTGACTAATCACCACAATCCAAGTATGGATATATAACTAGTATGAACATACAACATTCCAAGGCATGGTAGGTATTCTAACATTAATCCTACAACATTCTAAGCATGTATTTAAACTTTAACATGGTATACCTCATTCCTAGACATGGTATGCTACTTTAACATTGACATACGGCATGGTGTACATTTTAGTAACATTCTAGTCATGTATACTGGTTAAGTATCAACCTACAACATAGCATGAGTTTCAACAACAATTCTAGCATGGATAGATCATAATATAAAAATCGCTACAACTAACCATGAATAGTTACCTCAATTTAAGCATGAGTATCTACTATATTTTAAGCATGAATATCATTAGCATGGATACCATTAACTTAACATAAACAATCATTAGCATGGTCATCTACTAACTTAACATAGACAATAATTAGCATGACATCTACTAACTTAGCATGCATAATGATTAAGCATGATCATCTACTAACATAGCATGAACATATACTTATCTAAGCATGGATATCATATAAGCATGAATATTTATTTGATCTAACATGGTATACAACTTTCCTACCATTAATCTAGCATGGTACACAACTTACCTACAATTATCCTAGCATGGCATACAACTTACTTACAATTAAACTAGCATGGTATACCACTTACTTACAATTAAACTAGCATGGTATACCACTTACCTACAATTAAACTAGCATGACATACAACTTACTTACAATTAAGCTAGCATGGCATACAACTTACTTACAATTAAGCTAGCATGGTATACCACTTACCTACAACTATCTAGGCATAGATAAATGAAACTAGCATGGTATACTACTTTCCTACCATCATCCAAGCATGAATCTTTATTAAGCATGAATAACTACTAAGCATGAATGTCTTACTAAGCATGGGTAACTACTAGTATAAACAAACAACATTCCTAAGTGTATATATATATATATATATATATATATATATATATATATATATACTTCTAAACATGGTAAGTAATCTTATCATGGATCCTACAACATTCTAAGCATGTATGTTATTCTTAAACATGATAGACTATTTTGGCATGAATCCTACAACATTCTAAGCATCATTAAACATGCTAGGTATTTTTAGAATAAATCCTACAATATTCTAAGCATAAATAAATTAATCTAAACATGGTAGGAAATTCTTAGAATGAATTCTACAACATTCCAAGCATAAATATCTTTCCTAAACATGATGGGAATTTTTAGAATGAATGCTTCAACTTTCCAAGCATTAAAACCCTTATAGGTAATTTTAGAATGGATCCTACAACATTCTAAGCATGTATGTTATTCTTAAACATGATAGACTATTTTGGCATGAATCCTACAACATTCTAAGCATCATTAAACATGCTAGGTATTTTTAGAATAAATCCTACAATATTCTAAGCATAAATAAATTAATCTAAACATGGTAGGAAATTCTTAGAATGAATTCTACAACATTCCAAGCATAAATATCTTTCCTAAACATGATGGGAATTTTTAGAATGAATGCTACAACTTTCCAAGCATAAAAACCATTATAGGTAATTTTAGAATGGATCCTACAACATTCTAAACATAAATAACATTCTTAAACATGGTAGATAATTTTTAACATGAATCCTACACATTCCTAAGCATGAATGTCTACTAACCAAGCATGAACAACAATCTAACATGGTGCATGATTTTTCCTACAACTATCTAGGCATGATACTTACTATCTTAGCATGAAGCATGGACATCTACCATCTTTATTGAAACATAACATCTACTACAATTTTATTTTAACCAAGAACATAACCATAAGCATCTACAACTATCTACTACTACTACTACTTTATAATTATGAATATAACATAAACATCTACGACTATCTACTACTACTACTACTACTTTGTTTTAACATGAACATACATAAACATCTACAACTATCTACTACTACTACTACTTTATTTTAACAAGAACATAACATACAACTATCTACTACTACTTCTTTTAAGACTTACTACTACTTCTTTATTTTAACAACATACCACTACTACTTTATTTTAACAACATACTACTACTACTTTATTTTAACAACATGCTACTACTACTTTATGCTACTACTACTTATTTTAACAACATACTACTACTACTTTAATTGCCTACTAATCTTTATTAGCATTTATTTATTACTAGTGATCATAAAAAAAGAGATCTTTTTATTCATTCTACAACTAGTGAGTTAGATTAGTTTCTTTTCCATTAATTAAAACTAACATCTAATTTAGGTTCTTTTACTTAAGATTATTAAAGAAAATAACAATAATAAAATAAGGTAAGAACCTTTATTTGGTTCAACCAACCATATGCTTATCTTTTTAGTCAAGTCCAATACAAGTCCTACAACCAACAATGGTTTTATGAAATGTTCATATGCTTTATGTATAGTTCATATCAAGTCCTACAACCCCAATCGGTTGTATGTGCAAGTCCATATGCCTTATGTCATTTTAGTCCAATTAACAAACACAAAACAACAACTACCACTACAAAGATTTGATCTTTATGTTCATTTGTTTCCATTTCATTTATTGTGGTTATTATTCTTAACATTTACCAACATACAAAACAAGAGTCCATACAACCATATTACTAAAAATAACCATACCAAAAAGAAAGTAAAACAAGGAGGGTAAGAAGAAGAAGAAAATCAAAACAACCATTTAAACAAACAAACAAACAAACAAACAAACAACCAAACAAACAAAGGAGAACCCCCACCTTAGTCTCTTTTTTTTTTGGAAGGACTTGCTAGCTTAACCTTCTCCTTCCCCTAGCTCTTAGAACTCCTAGGAAAAACCTACAAGGAAAACTCTCTTGTTAGTCTCCTCTCTTTCTTTTCCTTTCCTTTATTTATTTGTGTTTTCTAAAATGAGACAAGGTGGAGAAGGAGGGGGTATTTATAGGTGGGAGAAAGGGTGGAAAGTGCAAATGTGCACATACAAAAGTGCACAAAGGCCCTCCCATGAAATGGGGGCCGGCCATACTCCTAGGGTGGTAGGGATGAGGTGGAGGTATGGGTGTGGTATGGTGTTATGTGGTGGAGGTGTTATGTGAGGGAGCTTCTTTCTCCTAATTCTCTCATATACATTCTTAATCCTATGTTTAATTCTCCTACAATCCTAACTATCTAATTAGGATTGTCATGACAAGGAGAACAATTTTATCCATAAAATACATACCATATACTTTGTACAATGTACTAATCGACATACTACGCGTATGTGCGCATATATGTATGTATACCGAAAATCTTCGCATAATCCGTGTAAAAATAATTTAATCTCGGAAATAATAATGAAATAAATTCTATTATTAGTTCGGAAGATCACGGTATCAATTTGATACAATACGGATGTATACTGACCGATATCTGGGTACCGATAACGTCTATGAATAAACCGGGTGAAAATCACCAAAATAATTCAATTTTGGAATTAAAACAAAATAATAATAAAATAATAATAAAATAATAATTTATACACGGTAATATCTGTCCGGGATATTACAATACTCCCTCCTTAGAATAGTTCTGTCCTCAGAACTACGTTAAGTTAGGAAAACAGGCAAACATCCATACCTGAATAACTCGGGGAAAGAAAGCTTATGTTGCTCTCCGGCTCCCAAGTGGCTCATTCACGAACTGGTTCTCCAAAGAACCCGACCTTCGCAATTCGGTAGCTACTCCCTCCTTAGAATAGGACGTGTCCTATGAACATCACTTCCGACTTCCAGGATTCTCTCCTGTAATTTGCTCAAGTTGACGCTCCAGATATAGGAAAATCATAAAACATAAGTTGAAAGGAACAACAATATGAATTACAATTGCCTACAACTAACTAAGACCCGACTCCTAAAGAGCATCCAAGTTTAATTTCTCTGCTGTGTTGGACTGTAAATTGAAGTTAGCTCTGATACCACTCTGTAGCGCCCCGATTTCCAATACTGGGAAACCGTGACACGAGCCAAGACCTTTTCTTCAATTAGTCACAATACACAGAAAAACAGAAGAATTTAAAACTTTTTATTCAACACCCAATGTATTACAAGTCTGAATATTATACAACTGTAATACCTTACAATAAAGTTGCATTGTTACCTTTACATTTCTAAGTATCACAACCTTCAACATCTTAAATCAGAGTACTTCTCAACTAAATAAACATATTACAGCGGAACTAAATCTGACGTTGACTCCTTGCTTTCCTCGCCTTGAGTCCTTCTGAATCTCGCCCTTGTACTTCGGCTATCCAGTACCTATGGAAGTGGGGACGTCAGTATTCACTGACGCTTAAAGGCTGATCATATAGTAGCGAATCTCCCAAACAACATACAAAATATAGCAATGGTGTTGGTGTAGTTTAAGTATTCGTGAGTGCTATGACTAGACTCTAATGCGATATTTAAATAGAACTAGGATGCTCCTATTCTAATGTCAGCAAGTCTCCGAAGCAACATGCATCCCATACTACATGCGCCCCATCTCAAGCCATTTTCTCCATATATAGGGATTTAAACCCGCGTTATGAATTCTAATTGTACAAAACCTGTTCCTGACAGATACAACGTGACTGATGAGGTTGCAGACGGGGTCAAGTCCCACTAATGCAGTTCGCCAGTGGTGTCTATGTTGCCACTGCTATCCGGCTACCGGACCTCACCCAAAAACCTGACGAACCGTCGGGGATACTGCTAACAGGGGAGCCCCCTGCCGCCCCCTGGTCGGACCGTAGTCCATGGCCTGTTCGCCCTCTTGGCATAGGACCTGACGGAGTTTCGGGGGTCCATCCCCCTAGCTCCGCCAGCCTTATCATGGCACTTCAGGAATTAACAATCAGGATACGCAACCCATGTCCCCAACTAGTGAGAAGGCATCGTACGTATCCCTTTTGACAGGAAGGTACAACCCAATAACACCACCTATGATCTGCCCTAAGGGGCAAGTAGGTAGTGAGGCGTCCCCTACAACCAACTCCTCTCCTTCCGGCAAGGGTCTAAGTAAATGATCTTTATAAGTCACTATCCTAATGATGTCCCTAGCCCTAAATGATCCTAGGGGTGCCAACATTGTAGCACCACATGCTAGGTCTTAAATTAGACCTTGCAAGATAACTCTACTAGGCTGCTCAACCTAGATTTATCAGAATTCCTCAGAATCCGGTTCATGGCTTATCGATCCAAGACCTCGGCCGTGCGAATATACATGCATGTCGCAACCCTAAACATGGATTCCGTTTATACTCTGGTCCTCGATCAACCTACACTGGTTAAGATTCGATGGTACACAAGGAATTACTCCTCCACAGTTCCTTAGGGTAAGAAAATATATTTCTTGATGGTCGATAGCCCTTAGGGTGGTAATATCACCCTAGACGAGCACAATGAACTGTGTACTAGCTAACGAGCTATACACGAGTAACAACTACATACGAGCCAATAAGCTACGTATGAAACAATAACTACCTACGAGCCAGGCGGGTCTCGTAGGAGATAACCACGTACATACCAGCCAAATAAGCCGCGTATGAGACCAACAGCTACGCACGGGCCGGTCGGGCCGCGTACGAAACAATAACCTACATACGAGCCGAATAGACTATGTATGAGACTCACAGCTACATACGGGCCAGTCGAGCCACGTACGAGCACAACCATATGCAAACAACCATACAGGTAATCAATCTTAAAAGCAACCAACGTGCTTACTAGCAAACTTGATCTTCTATTATTAGAAGCAACAGAAGAATCTACTAATAGTCTATGATCGGTATTTTACTAAGGAAGAACCAAAGGCGATATAACAGCCTTTATCAACTTACTATTTCTAGGGGTCTTCCCAATCCTTATTACTTCAACCTATAGCGCCTTAAGCATGGCATACAATTGCATGCGTCTTCCTACGACAATCTAATTATATAACATAACCACTCAGCACAATACTCCTAAGTACGAATATGGTTAAGCATGTGCTTATATCAATCTTAGCATGAAAATCACTATGATCTAGACATGAAGTCCACTACGGTCAAGCATAGGTTATAACTTGAGCGTGAATGCTTACTACTTATCATGACTAATCACCATAACCCAAGCACGGATATATAACTAGTATGAACATACAACATTCCAAGGCATGGTAGGTATTCTAACATTAATCCTACGACATTCTAAGCATGTATTTAAACTTTAGCATGGTATGCCTCATTCCTAGACATGGTATGCTACTTTAACGTTAACATATAGCATGGTGTACGTTTTAGTAATATTCTAGTCATGCATACTAGTTAAGTATCAACCTACAACATAGCATGAGTTTCTACAACAATTCTAGCATGGATAGGACATAACATAAAAATCACTACAACTAGCCATGGATAGTTACTTTAATCTAAGCATGAATATCATTAGTATGGATACCATTAACTTAACATAAACCATTATTAGCATGGTCATCTACTAACTTAACATAACAATAATTAGCATGACGTCTACTAACATAGCATGAATAAGGATTAAGCATGATCATCTACTAGCATAGTATGAACATATACTTATCTAAGCATAAATATCATGTAATGAATATTTATTTGATCTAGCATGGTGTATAACTTTCCTATAAGCATGTAAGCATGGATAAATTTATATATCATAATATCCACTTTCCTAGAACTATCTAAGCATAGATAAATGAAACTAGCATGGTATACTACTTTCTTACTATCATCTAAGCATAGATAAATTTAGCTAGCATGGAATTTACTTAGTAATTAACCTACAACATTCCTAGCATGGTAGATTAATTAAGCATCAATCCTACAACAAGTATAACATTCCTAAACATGATAGGTAATTTTAGAATGAATCCTACAACATGTATATCACTCCTAAACATGATAGGAATTTTTTGAATAAATCCTACAACATTCCAAGCATGAAATAACATTCCTAAACCATGATAGGTAATTTTAGAAAGAATCCTACAACATTCTAAGCATGAATAACATCCCTAAACATGATAGGTAATTTTAGAACGAATCCTACAACATTCCAAGCATGAATAACATTCCTAAAACATGATAGGTAATTTTAGAATGAATCCTACAACATTCTAAGCATAAATATCATTCCTAAACATGGTAGATAATTTTAGTATTAATCCTACACATGTATATCATTCCTACATATGATAGGTAAATTTAGAATTTATCCTACAACATGTATATCATTTCTACACATGGTAGATAATTTTAGAATGAATCCTATAACATTCTAAGCACGAAATAACATTCCTAAAACATGATAGGTAATTTTAGAATGAATCCTACAACATTCTAAGCATAAATATCATTCCTAAACATGGTAGATAATTTTAGCATTAATCCTACAACATGTACATCATTCCTACATATGATTGGTAAATTTAGAATTTATCCTACAACATGTATATCATTTCTACACATGGTAGATAATTTTAGAATGAATCCTACAACATTCTAAGCATGAATATAACATAAGCATCTACAACTATCTACTACTACTACTACTTTATTTTAACATGAACATAAAGCATCTACAACTACTTCTATTTATCATCTACTACTACTACTACTTTATGTTAACCATGAATATAACATAAACATCTACAACTATCTACTACTACTACTACTTTATTTAAACATACTACTACTACTTTATTTTAACATACTACTACTACTTTATTTAAACATGAACATAAACATCTACACTACTTCTTTTAATCATCTACTACTACAACTACTACTTTATTTTAATATGAACATAAAACATCTACAATTAAATTACTTACTAAAAATCTTTATTAACATATGTTTCTTATTATTACTAGTGGACATAAAAGATATCTTTTTAATCCTTTTACAACTAGTGATTAGGTTAGTTCCTTTTTCATTATCAAAACTAACATCTAATTTATGTTCTTTTTACTTAAGAAAATAACAATAATGAAAATAAGGTAAGAACCTTCATTTGGTTCAACCAACATATGCTTATCTTTTTAGTCCAAGTTCAATACAAGTCCTACAACCAAAAATGGTTGTATAAAAATGTTCATATGCTTTGTCCATGAATTCATATCAAGTCCCACAACCCCAAACGGTTGTATGTTCAAGTCCATATGCCTTATGTCATTTTAGTCCAATTAACAAACACAAACAACAACTACAACTATAAAGATTTAATCTTTATGTCCATTTGTTTCCATTTCATTTTATGTGATCACTACTTTTAACATTTACATCATACAAAGTAAGAATCACATACACCAACATTTATCACAACAACCCATTCCAAAAACCAAAGAAAACAAAACAAGGAAGGCAAGAAGAAGAAGAAACTTCAAAACAATCAATACAAACAAACAAACAAACAAAGAGAAACCCCCACCTTAATCTTTTTGTAGGAAGGACTAGCCTATGCTCCTTCTCCTTCCCCTTAGCTTCTAAGAACTCCTAAGAAGACCTACAAAGAAAACTCTCCAATTAGTATGGTGTTCTCTCTTTCTTTTCCTTTCTTTCTTTCTTTTTGATCTTTCTAAAATGAGACAAAGGTGGAGGAAGGGGGTATTTATAGGTGGAGAGAAGGGTGGAGAGTGCAAATGTGCATGCACACAATTGCACAAAAGTCCCTCCCCAAAATGGGGGCCGGCCATACCTATGGGGAGGTGGGATGTGGTGGAGGTAGGAAGTGGATGAGGTGTTATGTGAGTATGGTGTTATGTGAGGGTTTCTAGAAGGGTTCCCTTAATCTCTTCATGCATACTTAACATAGGTTAAACACTTATAAACCCTAACAATCTGATAGGTTTTGTCATAACAAAACAAGTGTTGTCCAAAAATACACAACACACAATTTGTATAATGTACTAATCGACATACTACACGTATGTGCGCATATATGTTTGTATACTGAAAATCTTCGCATAATCCGTATAAAAATAATTTGATCTCGGAAATAATAATAAAATGAATTCTATTATTAGTTCGGAAGGTCACGGTATCAATTTGATACAATACGGATGTATACTGACCGATATCTGGATACAGATAATGTCTATGAACAAACCGGGTGAAAATCACCAAAATATTCTAATTTTGGAATTAAAACAAAATAATAATAAAATAATAATAAAATAATAATTTATACACGGTAATATCCGTCCGGGATATTACAATACTCACTCCTTAGAATAGTTCTGTCCTCAGAACTACGTTAAGTTAGGAAAACAGGCAAACACCCATACCCTAATAACTCGGGGAAAGAAAGTTTATGCTGCTTTTCGGCTCCCAAGTGGCTCATTCACGAACTGGTTCTCCAAAGAAACCGACCTTTGCAATTCGGTAGCTACTCCCTCCTTAGAATAGGATATGACCTATGAATCATCACTTCCGACTTCCAGGATTTTCTCCTGTGATTTGCTCAAGTTGACGCTCCAGATATAGGAAAATCATAAAACATAAGTTGAAAGGAACAACAATATGAATTATAATTGTCTACAACTAGCTAAAACCCAATCTCCTAAAGGCATCCAAGTTTAAATTTTCCTACTGTGTTGGACTGTAAATTGAAGTTAGCTCTGATACCACTCTGTAGCACCCCAATTTCCAATACTGGGAAAAACCGAGACATGAGCCAAGACCTTTTCTTCAATTAGTCACAATACACAGAAAAACAGGAGAATTTAAAACTTTTTATTCAACACTCAATACATTACGAGTCTGAACATTATACAACTGCAATGCATTACAATAGAGTTACAATATTACCTTTACCTTTGCATTATACAACTGCAAACCATATGATCAGAAGCACCACAACCAAAATAGCGGTGATTGGCGCGCCTATAGTCCTTGCACTCAGAGTCGGCGAAAGCCGCAAAAACTAGCCTCAGAGGAACCGCGGAAGGGTAAGGAGCTTCCCTGACCAGATGGGCTTGAACAGGCCTCCAAACAGGCCCACCAGAAGGCCTAGCAACCGTGTGCGGAACAGTCCGCTAAAAAGGAGTCAATCCACCACGAGTCTGCTCCTAAGCTCAAGCTGCCTCAAGAGCTTCTGCATAAGTGCACAAGCGAAGGGAGACAAGCTGCACCCTAATCTTGTGCAGAAGCCCCAAAGTAAATCTACGAGTCCTATCCTCTTCGTTCGCCACAAGAACGGCTGCGAAGCGGCTAAGTCTAGTAAATTCGGCTGTGTACTCATCCACATACATGGAGCCCTGTTTCAAGAAAGTCTCATGTTACAACATTGCATAAACAATATGTAACAAAATTCCATTACTAGAAATAACGACCAACCTGTTTCAGGGCTAGAAATTGTTTCTCCATCTCCACTCTAGTGCTGCTAGGAAAGTACTTCTCCAAGAAGCTCATAGTGAAAGTGACCCAAGTGATCGATCTTTCGAGCTTTTCGGACTCGGACCTCCACCAAATATATGATCCAAGTTCACTAGCTGGATGGCTACCACATCTACACGATCTTCATCTGTAACCCTGGCAACCAAAAGCAGTTGCTCAGTCCGAATCAACCACTGTTCCGCCTCCAAAGGCGTCTCAGTACCTGAAAACCTGTCTGATTGTAGCCTCATAAAGTCTGTGACTGTACCTGGACATGGAGGAAGAGCAGCCTGCATAGGTACAGCGGGCGATAGAACCCGACCAGCTTCCAATGCAGCCATCACCAAGTCACTGTGGTTCTCCTACATGTTAATCAACCGTTCCAATATAGTGGTGATAGCCTCAAGCCCTGGATGCTCATCCTTAAGACGAGAAGTAGAGCCACTACGAGCTATAGTCTGCACAAAGACAAAAACAATTAGCAACCAGATCAAAGTTGATAATAATTCATTTATGTATGTATGGTTGGTGAAATGTTGAGCCAATCCCAGATAGAGCCAAGCTTGTCTAATATATCAGCCAAACTAATACATTAGCAAAAACTGGTGCTCTGATACCACTAAAAACCTTGTCACGCCTCGCTTCCCAAAAGAGAATACAGGAATACAGATACGTGACTAAGCCCAGTGAATGATTTTCATCATCTATAAGCTGTTCAAGAACCTTTACAATATTTCATAAGAATAATCAGAGTCGGAAGCAAAAAATCAACCAAGCATGCACATATGAATCAAAATACCAATGAGAATACTTGAAACCAAAATATATTAATCTCAAATAATCCAGATCTGAATAAGTCAAATATCCTAGATCACATTGCCCAAATACAAATAAATCCAAGTATCAAAATACAATTGTTCAAAGCAAGCAACAAGAAATAATAATAGCAAAGTCCAGTACTAATATCTCATATTACCAATACAATCTGGAACCTGTTCTCCAAAAGCTGTAATTTAACAATTGCAGGAATAGGAAAAAGAAAACAAACTCCCGTCAATGCAAGTTACGGGTCGATTGTAGTGCAGGATACAAGTACATGGGGAAAAACTAACTAATAACATGGATTATGCATGATAACAAAATAGATACTAGCATCGCAAGATGAACAAGTACAAGTGGTATGTATCAAATGTCAAGCGAACAAGTATCATGTAAAAAAGTAACAAGTATCACGAATCAAGTATCACGAAATCAAGTAACAAGTAACAAGTGTCAAGTAGTCAAGTACAAGTATCAAGTAGCAAGTGTCAAGTGATCATGTTCAAGTCTTGTATTATTACTATCTAGGTAGCACTTCATGCATCTATACTTTTAGTACATGGTTGCTACAGTCAACACAGTTTCATTTTAGATTTTATAGTGGATCATATAGGGCAGTGTACTCAGGGACAAGCCTCAAGAAATCAAGTATCAAGTATCACGCCTCAAGAGTGAAGTATCAAGCCAAGTATCAAGTATCAAGCCTCAAGTATCAAGTAAACAAGGCTCAAATAAAATATCAAGCCTCATGTATGAAATATCAAGCCAAGTATCAATTATCAAGTAACAAGTCTTAAGAGTGAAATATCAAGCCTCAAGTAACAAGTAAAAAGCCAAGTATCACATAGGAGTACACGTTTCTGTATTTACCACTATTAAATCTTTCCCTTTAACCCCGGCTTGGTTAATTATTATTAGTGTCAAACAAGCATGTACGTGTTACGAAACAGGAAAAGTGTAACATAGTATAATCAAGTAACAAGTTCAAGTTGCAAGATAAACACATACGGGTAAAAGATAACACACAAAAGGATAAAATAACCAAATTTCTAGTTCAGGACAGCAAGACCATACTGCAGTAAAACTGAGATTTCCGTTGTTACAAAAATGCAAACCCGAATCCGTCGAAAGGTCTAGAAAATAGACTCCCGGCCAAATCCAACACACTTATAAAAGTCATATAGTATTTCACAAAAATACAACTAAAAAATGAATTGAATCCAGAAAACACGTTCAGCCATAAATTAGAAGATTGTATTCGAGATCAGGAAAACTACATGAAAACTCAATAAATAAATCCACGAAAAATCAGGGGTATTCCCCTATATGTTTAGTAACAGAAAATCAAGTTTCATAATTTTCCAAGAAAATTAGAGTAGTCAAGTAAAATAAGAAAACAACAAGTCACGACAGTTTTGTAAATTTGAAATCACAAACATTGCAGTATGAAAACAACAATATCTCACAAAACATAAATTGAAATCCAAATCCAGTAAAAGATTAATAAAATAGATATAGTAGGCTAACTTTCATATTCATAAATAATTTAGAAAAAGCAAGTAAAATTAGGTCGAAAATCAAGTTCTTTACCGAACAGTAGTAAAATTCTGCATATACACTCTTTATTTGCAAGCATGAAAAGGTTTGTAAAATATATCAATTAAATCCACCAAAATTCTGGGTAAACCCCAATCAAGTATAGAAGTAATGAGCAAAATTTCAGATCAAAATAATAATTTTAACACAAAAATAAAAATAGATTACTCTTTAGAATTTATAGAAAACACCGTCTGGAAATCTTTCGACACTACTGTAGTAACATAGACATAACTCGCAAACCGTAAATCAAAACCATGATCCGTCAAAAGGGTTAGAAAATAGACAGAATTCTCTACAAATCATTTTCAGAAAATATTTTCAATTACTGACCTTAATATGGTCTAAAATACTGATCAAAACGGAAAAGCCAGCAAAACTGAAAATATCGCATATGCACAAAATCCACTAGTTCACATAGAACTCATCCAAAACACAACCAAATGCAAAATAGAGTATACTAGATGTCCACGCAACATGGTATGGGGTATATTACAAGTCCACAACAAGTCTACTACGAATACACGAACGAGCACATTATATCATATGAACAACACACATATATACAACAAGATGTGACCAATCCTAGGTTATATCATGTCATGTATGTGGCCAGTCCTAGGTCTCTATACGAATACACGAATGAGCACATGATATCATATGAACAACACGCATATATACAACAAGATGTGGCCAATCCCAGGTTATATCATGTCATGTATGTCGTGAGACAACTATGATCAAATCATCACTATAGAGACAATATCAATAAGGGAATTCACACACAAATTGTCTCTAGAACCCAACTACACTACAGGCGGTATTTAGTACTTGTATTTACAAAGGATTTTAATACAAGTTACTTGCCTTAACCGACGATGAAAACGACTCCAAGCAAGAATAACAGGAACGGATTCCCGGCAACGAACTCAACGAACAACTACGAGCCCATGAACCAAAATGAGCAACGAACTCAACCAAAAATGAAGAACGACGACTCCCATGAACCCAATAACAAGCCCGTAAATACAACAACGAGCACACAAACCACGATCAACGCTGAACAACCAACACCTGTTCACAAAAGGAAGACGAGGAACGGCGTCGGTAGAGAGCACGGTGGGGGCAGCCGCTTTTGTTGCTATGGTCGAGAGGGAGAGAGACAGCGCCGATGGCTGCAGGTGCCTTCGCCGAGGAAGCACAAACGGCGAGTGGGGGGGGGGGGGGTAAACAGGGAGAGGTCGGGGGTTCTGGGTGCACAGCAAGAATGGGGAGAGAGAGAATGCACGGGCAGCGGCTAGGGGGATGGGTCGGCTGCATGGGTGTCCTATATATATATGTATTGGTTTGAAGTAGGGTTAAGGCCGAAAGTGGAAGGTGGTACAGCAAACGGGTAAAGGAAAAATGGGTCAGGTAGGGTTATGTGGGTGCTATCGGGTTTGGATTAATAATTGGGTAGTTACAGTGAAGTTTCAATAGGATTAGGGTATTCAATGGGTTTGATTATTTGGTTTTGTAAAAACTGATGGGTCAACAAAGAGTTAAATGGGTATGGTAGTAATAAATAATTGGTTGGGTATTTTAATTGAATAGAGTTTGTGTAATGGGTATTGGTTTAACTAATGGGTATTAGGAATAAAAGAATAGGACATGAACAATAAAAATATAGGAAATCAAAATAATGTCCCGAACAAATGGAACGAAACAAAGACGGACAACAAATCAAGAACTCAAATAAAAAGAAGACAAAATAATAAAATGAATATATTGAAATAAAAAATTCCAATATACGGTCCAAGAGAAATACAAGAGGAATACAAAGAGAGAAAATACACCAAAACGAAAAATACACTAAAAAATACACTAAACGGAAAACAGGGGTTACACATAGTTTGGGTAATAATCACCGCAACCCAAGTAGAACTTGGGTAATATATCACCGCACCCCAAGGTTGATAGCCTGGGTAATAATCACCGCACCCCATATAAACTGAGTAAAAACCGGGCCTTAAGCCGATAGCTAGGGTGATAAAAAACACTGCACCCCAAACATAGTTTAGGTAATAAACACCACACCCCAAGCCAGTCGTTGGGTATTAGGAGCTGTAGCCCATTCCCCCAGGATTTCTGTAAGTACTGGTCAACAAAATTTAGCTTTTATAATCATTTTCATCTCATTTTATTATCACATATCATCTCATCTTTTATCTCAACATTTTATCACATATTCTACATTCACCATGTTATTTATCTTCTCATTTGATCACACATTATGCATACACCATGTTATAATACTAGGTTTGCCCGTTGACACGTGCCTACGGCACGTCTTCGAAACGGTGCACCTTGTTCGATCATATAAAATAGTTTTGGAGGTCCAGCAATTTAATTGAAGTAGTAAACATAGAGCAAAAAACATATTATATGATTTTTTTGATTTTTTTAATTATTTTAAAAGTTTTTTAATTTTTAAAATTTTAAATTTTTTAATATTTTAATATTTTTAAAATTTTTATTTTCTTAATTTTTTTAATAAAAGAGGGAGGGAGAGAGAGAAAAAAATTAAATAAATATAGGAGTTGTTTTTGGTGGGAGATTTGAATTTGAGTTTTGGGGGGAACTTTTGGGGGGAAAATATGTTTTGTAAGGTTAGATCTGGACCTTTGATTTTCGGAGGGATTGAAGGAGAGCCACTTGATAGCTTTCTTTGTGTTTTATTATATAGATGTATAATCCTCTCATTTAATCACATATTTATCTACCCTTTGACCTGCTATAATCCTTTCATTCAGCGTGGGGTGAAGCCTCTGCTGAACCAAAGATGCTCCCAAGCCTTTGCAAAACTACCTCAATACCAGCCTGATCCAACTCCTCTGCAAGATGCCTCTAGGTCGTGATCAAACTGGCCAAACTGCTTTTACGGCTAAGTGTATCAGCAACCACATTAGCCTTACCCGGATGGTACTTAATCTCTGGATGCATGTCCTCAAGTACTTCCAACCATCTCCGTTTCCTCAGATTCAGGTCATTTTGCTGATAGATGTACTTCAAACTTTTATGGTTTGTGTACATGTTTAACTTCTCACCGTACACGTAATGCCTCTATTGCTTCAAGGCGAAGATAATCGTAGCCAACTCTAGATCATGAGTCAGATAATTCTTCTCATGCGGTCTTAGTTGACTAGACCCATAAGCGATTACTTTTCCCTATTGCATTAAGACACAACCATGTCCAAGATGTGAAGCATCGCTATAGACATCATACACAACACCTGCTCTAGGCAAAGCCAAAAGTAGTCAATTTCTCTTTCAACTTCTGAAAGCTTCCCTCGCACTACTCAGCCTACTTGAAATTCACATTCTTCTTGGTCAAACCAGTGAGTGACACGGCTATCTGAGCATAGCCTTGAATAAATCTTCTGTAGTATCCAGTTAGCCCAAGGAAACTTCTAATTTCTTTCACTGTAGTGGGCCTTGCCCAATTATTTACTGCCTCTATCTTTTGAGGATCAGTAGACACTCCCTCCTTAAAAAGGATGTGACCCAGGAGTGCCACTTCAGATTTTCAGAAATTGCACTTAGATAACTTGGCATACAACTCATGCTCTTGAAACTTCTTCAGAACCTCAGCTAGATGCTCATTGTGCTCCTCCTCTGACTTGGAGTACACAAGAATATCGTCGATAAACACCACGACGAAATCATCATTAAACGGTGTCATGCCCCGCTTCCCAAAAATACGGAATACGAACACGTAACAAAAGCCTAGCGAATGATTATTATCATCCTTAAGCTATTTCAAGAAATCTTTGCAACACATCACAGATATAATCAGAGTCGGAAGCCAGAAAGTCAACCACATGCACATATAAACCAAATACCAACAAGAATACTTGAAATAAAATATATTAATCTCAAATAGTCATGATCTGAAATACACAAATACTCCTGGGTCACATCACCCAAATACAAGATAATAATTCCAAATACATGAATACAGTTATTGTTCAAGCAACTATAAGAAATAATAATATAAGCAGAATCTCTAGCATCTAAAACATCACCTCGCCAATACCTTCAGGAACATGTCCTCCAAAATCTGCAATTCAACGAATGTAGGAAAGAGAAAAAGAGAAAACACAAGTACCCGTCAATTATAAGTTGCGGGTCACAAATAGAGTAGGATACAAGCACATGGAAAGGAGAAACTAACTCGCACCTGGTATAAGTATGATGTCAACCTAGACAAACTAGCATGGTGAATGTAACAAGTGTACACGACATAACTCAAGTGTCAAGCAAACAAGTATCTTATAATCATGCATCAAGTGTCAAGTATCGTGTAATCATGTATCAGGTATCATATTTCATGTAATTCAAGTTTCAGGTAATCAAGTCTCATGTATCATGTAGTCAAGTATCAGGCAAGCATGTCTCATAGCAAGTATCTCATTCAAGTATCATGTTCAAGTATTAAGTTTAAGTCTTGTGTGATTACTATCTAGGTAGCACGACATGCACCCCACCCTACATGGTTGCTACAATACAACAGTTTCGCTTTAGATTTCATAGGGGACCATGCAGGGCAGTGTACTCAGATATTCACAGAATCACAGAACTTGATCGGTAAACTTGATCGGTAACAGAATATTAACTTGATCGGTCACTTGATCGGTAAACTTGATCGGTAACTTGATCGGTAACTTGATCGGTAAACTTGATCGGTAAACTTGATCGGTAACTTGATCGGTAAACTTGATCGGTAAAATGCCATACAGAAAACACAAGTCTCCTTCCGAGTACACGTTTCTGCACTATCCATTACTAGATCTGTCCCATTAACCCCGACTTGATTACTTTTATTATTGTCATCTAACGGACATGAATGTGTGCGAAATAGTGTCAAATAAACATGGTATGATCAGGTTTAGGTTCAGGAAATCAAATTAGCAAGCATGGATAATATACAGTCACATAATCGAGCAAAACAGTGCATGTTTATAATCAGGACAGCAAGACTAATCAGTACTAAAACAGTGATTCTAAGAGCTACAGACATGCAAATCAAGATCCATCGAAGGATCTGGAAACTAGACATCCACACGCATCCCACGAGTATAATAAAGTCATATACTAGTTCACAACATCTCAGCTCAAAACATTTTTGAGCTGAGATGCTTTTTAGCTTCGGTTTTAAATTTTATGTCAGATTCAGAAGTTTTTTTGCTAGCTCATACTTGTGGTTTGGAAGTTTGTGTTAAAGAGAGTAACTCTCTTCTTCTGAACAAAATTAGAGGGTGGGAAACGGATCGGGCTAAGACGAGCACTCAGATAGACTCACAATCTATTTCTGAACCGATGATGGTTGGGGTAGAACACTCCCCCAATCATACCCACATGATTAACCTTTCACAGTCTCCTAATGAATACACTATTCTGGAACGTTAGGGGATTGGGGGACAAAGGGAAGAGAGATATGGTCAGGGACGTTATAAATAGCTCCAAGGTGGATGTAGTCGGGTTACAAGAAACCAAACTGGCAAACGATTTCAAACTCAAAAGAGTTGGGGGCAGCAGAATCAAGGAATGGGTGTTGCGCCTGGCGACAGGGGCATCGGGGGGGATTGCTATTGGGTTTAACCCGGATGTCTTCACCTGCTCGGAGGATCACTGCAGAGTATTCTCCCTGACTATCCGGCTTGTGCGACGATCTGATAATTGGATGCTGACTATCACTGTTGTCTATGGACCGAACGTGGCTTCAGAACATCAAAACTTCTGGCTAGAACTCTCCGATATTCGCCAATGTTGGCAGGGTGCATGGATAGTTGGGGGGGACTTCAATATCACTAGATTTGCTTTTGAGCACCTGGGAAGGGGATCCAGCGATAGGCACAGGGAAGAGTTCAATAGGGTTATTGCAGAACTAGAACTTATTGATATCCCTATCAATGATAGACTATTTACCTGGTCCAAAATGCAAGCAACCTCGATAACGGCCAAATTGGACAGAATCCTTGTGTCTATGGACTGGGAGGCTAAATTCCAATTAGCTAGCGCTAAAAATATCCCTAGACCGACTTCAGATCACACCCTGGTCCTTCTTGATGTGGGGGTTCAGGAATCTCCAAGGCCTAGGAGATTCAGATTTGAGAAGGCATGGCTGGAAATTCAAGGGTTTCACCACTTGGTTATGGAAAACTGGGCGCTGCCTACCACTGGTTTGGATGCAGCATCCAGATGGTGCGAAAAAGTCTAAAGGTTGAGAAAGCGGCTGCGTAGATGGAACCGATCTAGATTTTCGACCATCTGGCACGCAAAGGGCTCATTTCTGGAAGGCATCGATGAACTAAAAAGGTTGGAGAAAACAAGAGTCCTATCGCAGTAGGAAAGGAACAGGCTGCTATAACTTCGAGAAAATATCGCCAATATTTATAAGCTGGAAGAGATCAAATGGCAGCAAAGATCGAGGCTTACGTGGCTCAAAGAGGGGGACGCGAAACATGTCCTACTTCCACCGAGTGGCAAGTGCAAGATGCAGGTCCAATCTTATCTTGTCATTACAAACGGACTCGGGAACATCACAAGACGAAATGGTGATCTCCAAGACCTTTCAACACTACTACAAGGGCATCTTTGCAAAAAAAGAACGATTTCACAGTCTCGCTCAGGGAAGACTTATGGCAGGACTGGCAGAGCGAATCAGCTCAAACGTTCTCTAACTTGGAAGCTCCTTTCTCGGAAATGGAAGTGGAGCACGCCATCAA
Source organism: Hemerocallis citrina (assembly GCA_017893485.1). Taxonomy (NCBI): domain Eukaryota; kingdom Viridiplantae; phylum Streptophyta; class Magnoliopsida; order Asparagales; family Asphodelaceae; genus Hemerocallis; species Hemerocallis citrina. Next base: position 107,202,955 of record CM030368.1, read on the forward strand.
ACTTATGGGAGCTGATAAGTCGCCTGGGCCAGACGGATTTCCAATGTTGTTTTACAAAGTGTTCTGGGAGGAAATTAAAGGGGACGTTATGGTGTTAATGGATGAGTTGTTCCATAACAATCTCAGATTAGGCATGTTCAACTTTGCAGAAGTTGTGCTGATCCCTAAGAGGGCGGAATCCTCAGGGGTGGGGGATTTTAGGCCAATCAGCCTCATAAACTGCTCGGCTAAGATCATCTCAAAGGTCCTGGCCATCCGCCTGGGAAGCTTAATGGATAGCTTAATCTCCAAAACTAAGACTAGTTTCATCAAAGGCAGATTTATCCTGGACTGCGTGGCTACTGCAGAACAGGTCATTCACCACTGTCATACGGGCCACTCTAAGAATTTCCTTCTTAAACTAGACTTTGAGAAAGCTTATGACTCTGTTGACTGGAACTGTTTGATGGAAGCTCTCAAAGGTAGAGGCTTCGGGGAGAAATGGGTTAGGTTGATTAAACAGTGTCTATACACTGGTAAAACGGCAATCTCGGTTAATGGGCGGCCGGGTCCTCCGTTTCCGTGCAAGAAGGGGCTTCGACAGGGGACCCTCTGTCTCCTCTACTTTTCACCATCGTCTCTGATGTACTGAGGGGCATGCTGGACAACTGTCAGAGGCATGGTTGGATTACGCCTGTGGCTAGCAGTCAATCGAACAAAGGGTGCACGATTCTCCAATATGCTGATGACACCCTACTGTTTGGTAACGGGAACAGGTCCGAGACAGTCTGCTTTAAAGGGGCACTCTACTGCTTTGAAGTATGGTCAGGTTTCAGGATTAACTTTCACAAAAGTGCATTGATCCCCATTGCACTATCAGGCGTAGAGGCACAGGACCATGCGACCATTCTTAACTGTATGACAGATGAGTTCCCGATAACTTATTTAGGGCTCCCACTCAAGCCCGGAGAGCTCTCTAAGTCAGACTGGCTCCCTATCATTGATAGGGTGGAGGAAAGGCTATCGGGATGGAAAGAAAAATTGCTTTCCCTCGGTGGCAGAGTGGTACTCATCAATTCAGTCCTGTCTAATCTGCTCATTTATATATGTCTTTTTTTGAGCTTCCTAAATGGGTTATCCAAAAGATCGATCGAATTCGTAAAAGGTTCCTTTGGAAAGGGGCTGACTCGAACAGGGGGGGTTACCACCTGATCAAGTGGAATATGGCTTGCATGAAAAAGAAGCATGGAGGGCTAGGCATCATTGACCTCAGAGACATGAACCTCGCCCTGCTGGAAAAATGGTGGTGGAAGGTATTTCACCATAGCGGGGAAGGCTGGCAGGACTTCATTCAACCATATCTTCGGGGTAAAGGTACGAGAAGTTTAGGATTCCGAGTAGGGTCTGGAGTTTCTCGATTCTGGAAAGGAGTTGCCAAAGCCAGCGGACCGTTCAGCTCAGCAGTTACCTCAACTATCGGTAACGGACGGTCCACCAGATTCTGGTGGGACAAGTGGTGTGGGGCCCACTCCTTCAAGGAAATCTTCCCAGATCTGTTTGAGATAACGGCGCGACCAAATATAACGGTGGCCGAGACCTGGAAGAGGGATAATTGGAGACCACCGTTCCAAGGAACCCTTACTCCAGGATTACGCCAGCAACTGCTTGATTTACAAGCGCATATCACTCGAACTGTGGCAAGGTCTATCCAAGGCCCAGATCACATGTGCTGGGGCTCGAGTCCACGGGCGCTTTCACGGTTAGGTCCCTGTATCACCGAATTCACTACCGAGGATGCAGACCCAGCTGGGCCCAGGTTTTATGGAAGGCAAAAACCCTCCTTAAAGTTTGGGTCTTCCTCTGGCTAGTGCTCAACAATGCAATCCTCACCAGAGAGAACCTTGCCAAAAGACAACCTCAGATTGCGACCAACTGTGGTTTCTGCAACATGCATGTGGAGGATTTGAATCATCTCTTTATTCACTGTCCAAGGAGTAAGGCAACTATGGTAGAGGTGTTACGAGCCCTATGAACCAGTGACTACCCCAGTGAATATGAGGACTTGTGGATTGGCCCCAAGTTTGCCTCAATTCGCCAGGATATGAAAGATGTGTGGTACATAGCCATTGCGGCAACTACATGGGTCTTATGACTAGATCGAAATAATTTTTACTTTCGTGCCTCATGTAACAATATCTCTGATAACCTGACTCAGATCATGCATCTTATCTCTTTTTGGGCTACAGCTGCTGCCACAGGAGCGAGAGGGAGGATTGCCAAAATCTTCCAGGTGGAAGAATTTGATGATGAGGAGGTAGAGTTTGGGCTGACACTGGACTGAGGGGATGGCGCCCTCCATACTTTTCAGAGTTTCAGTAGCCGTAGTCTATGCTACTTGGTGTTTTGTATTGACCTTCTGTACTTGTGGTTGTATGATGTATGAATGATTAGACCCACCCCGCAGGGTTTTGTTGGGGGAGTATGTTTTATTTCCTGCACTGTACTTTTGTTTCCTCCCGGTACACCGGGTTTGTTTTGTTAACCTCTTATTAATGAAACAGGGTGGCATTATTCCAACTTTACCTTCAAAAGAAAAAAACATCTCAGCTCAAGACTGAATTGAACACAGATTTTAGGTTCAGCCAGAAAACAGGGGAACAACTTCAAAAGCATGAAAATAGCATGAATACACATCAAATAATTCCACGAAAAATCTGGGGTACTCCCCTATATGTATAAACTCAAAATAACAAGTTTCATAATATTCTAGTAAGTATAGATATGTCATCAAAAATAAGAAGTAACACAAAATCATAGTTTGACGAATCTCGAATTTCTCAACAGTGCTGTACGAAAACAAGGATATCTCACAATCAGTGAATCGAAATCCAATTCCGCCAAAACAACATGAAAATATATGAAATTTTCCAACTTTCATATTTCAAAAATAATTTTCATACAGTATAAAGAATTAGGGTGAAAACAGGGTTCTATACTGAACAGCACACAATTTACAGCCCAAGGTAACTTTAGAAAAGAACATGACACACTACTTAAAACTCATCTTTAAAATACAAAAAAAATCTGGAAAGTCCCTAACATCATGAGGAAACACTGAGCAAAATATTATAGCAAGATATTATGTATATCCTAGTTCTTGAAAATAATTTGTTAACAAATTTACACAAAACAGAATCTGGAAATCTATCGACACACCTGTACCAAAACTATCATATCTCAGTCATACGAACTTCAAATCAGGTAAAACCAGTGGGGTTGGAAAATAGAAAAAATTATCTACAATTCACTTTTAAATTTGAAGTTCAAATTCGGACTGTAGCATGGGTGAAAACAGCAAACAATACAGAACAAACTGCACATACAGATTTCACATCTCTAAACAAAAAACATCATAACTCACACAATTTTGATCCAAACTTAACCAAACTTGAAATACAACATTCCCAACATCTAAACATCATGTTTTAGGGGTTCTAACATGTCCAGGACTAATTATTCTCACATGGGCAATCAATCAAACACATAACATGCACTATGTCACATACACGAACAAAATCAAGTTTGGGTGAAACCTAGGGTATTAACCTATCAAACTTCATGTCATAAGTCTTCTATGGCCAAATTCAACACAACAGAGACAAACCCATCGACAGAAATACAATTTTTGGTTGTCTCTAGACCCAATTACTCTAAGTGTGAACTTTTTGACTTATATCAACCTAATAAAATTATGTACAAGTTACTTGTCTTAATTTGGAGATGAAGAACGATGCAAATCAAAAGTAAAAGCAATTCCCACGAACGAAAATCTACGGACTCACGAACGATCCACACGCGCACTCGAGCATGCGCAATAAAATTCCAAGAGAAATAGATTGCGCGACGACGGATGAAGAGGAAGCGGGAGAGATGAAGCACGGAAATAGGGTTCAATGGTTTGGGAAAAATAAAAGCAGCAAGGTTGTAAAATATATATGCGTATATATATAGATGTATACAAAATAGGGTTAGGAGAAGGATGGGCAAGCGACGGCTACAAGAAAAAAAAGAATTGGGCCGGGTGTGGGTTTTGTGCACATCTGGGTGGCAAGGGGGGGAATGTAGCTCACGGGAATTGATTTGGTGTAGGGATTGGAAGGTGTAGTGGGATTAGGATTAGGAAGTAATGGGTAATAGGATAATCTACTACTATTAATGGGAGAGTTTGTCACTTTGTCACTTTGAGTTTGTAATCAAACAAATACTTTTTAAATATATTTTTTTGTCACAAATAAAATATATACGTTGTACGTGTAACTCTAACTCTATTTATTAACACGTGCATCATGCGTGTAAATAAAAGTTTTTTTCTTCACCAAACAAATAATTTTAAAATTTTTTTGTCACAAAACAAATAACCACACGGGCAACTCCAAATCTATTTCGTAACACATCACCGTACGTACAATTCAAGGTTTTTCCTTCAATTTTTTTTTTAAAATGCATGTAGTGCCCGTTCAACTCCATTTTTTTTATATTTAAGGTATTCATCACAAGTGCTGTTTCAACTCCAACTTTTTATCAAAACGTGCATCGCATGTGAAAATTACTTGTAATAGGTAATAGTTGTGGTTTAGTGAAATAGATAGTAACTGGCTATTAGAAAAGGTAGGAAATAAAATAAGAAAGGTAATTTGGTGGAATAAAGTGGGTAGGATTATGATGTTAACGGGTTTGGTAGGGAATGGTTTGTGTTTAGGTTCAGTGGGTATTTGGGTAATATAGGAAATAGGATAATGGGTTTGGTGTAATTGGGTATAGTTTAAATAAATGGGTTTTAAAATTGAATAAAATAACAAATAAAATTTTGTTGATAATAAAATGTAATTTTCATTACAAAAATAGAATTTATTTAAAATAGATACAAATACAATTAGCACATAAAAAAATGGATTTTTTAATAACTAGTCAAAAATATTAATAAGAACAATAATACTAATAACAACAATAATAATAAGAGTAATAATAACAAAAATAAGAGTTGTATTCAATATATAATATAAAATACTAGAAACTAGTTACAATCAAAATTATTGATCGAAAATACATTTTGAAATAGAAGATTATCAAAAATACGTTTTGATAAAAGAATTTGAAAACCGGAAAAAATAATTTGCAATTTTTTTTTAAAATACAGAAAATACACCAAAAATACATTTTTGGAAAAACAGGGGTTACAAACGGCCTTAACACTGTTCATCATGTCCAAAAAGATTGCAGGTGCATTCGTCACTCCAAATGGCATAACTAAGAATTTGTAATGCCCATGTCGAGTTCTGACTACAGTCTTATGCACATTTTCTTGTTTCACTCGAACTTGATGGTATGCCGATCGAAGGTCTATTTTAGAAAAAACAGCTGCTCCTTGTAGACGATTGGAAAGGTCATCGATTCGTGGAATTATATATTTATTCTGAATAGTGACCTTATTTAGCTCCCAGTAATCGATGCACATCCTCATCGACCCATCCTTCTTTTTCACCAACAATAATGGTGCTCCCCAAGGTGACGCACTCGGCTGGATAAAAACTTTCCCCAAAAGCTCCTCAATCTGCCGTTTAACTTCATCATGCTCCACAGGCACCATCCTATACGGTGCCTTGGAAATAGGTGCACTCCCTGGCTGGATAGTGATGCTGAACTCTATATCACGATGCAAGAGTAACCCGGGCAAATCCTCCAAGAACACAGTCGGGTAATCCCGAACCACTGGAATCTGCTACACCTCCACCGGAACCTTCTTCTTGCTGATAGCTGCCACCAAACCTGAACATCTCTTCTTCCCTTGGAAAGTGACTGGACCCCCTAAAGACTTCACTGTTACCTCCTTGGTTTTACACTCGATATTCGCATTTTACACTGACTTCCAATCAAAGCCAATGACAACATCGACCCTTAGGATATTCAGCTCGATCAGATCAATCCCGAAAATCCTGTCTCCAATTTTGATCTCGCAGTCTGCATAATAATGAACAGTGGTTAAAGTCTCCCCTGATGGAGTAGCTACTGCTAGGATCTTGCCTGGAAAGATCTTCGGTTTGACCCCCAAGACTTTAGCAAATTTAGGTGATACAAAAGTATGAGAGGATCCAGTATCGAATAGAATAACAACTTTCTTTTCATTTAATAAAAGTTCTTCTGTTACATAATACACTCCCATTACATACTAAATAAAACAGGGAAAAAAGCAACAGAAAATTCTAAGCATTCGCCCCCGTACCAGTAATGACGTGATCCACTTCATCAGCATCGGCCTCAGTCAAAGCGAATACTCGTCCCTGCTGGTACTGCTTCTTTCCCACCTACTGTGGTGGTCCATTTCGGGCGACATCCCGCAGCTTGGGGCATTGAGATCTGTAATGACCTGTCTCTCCACAATTGAAACAAGTCACCACATGAGGTATCACCCAATCATTTTCGGGCCTTCCAGCCACATTGACAGCATTCGCCCCCGTAGGTTTGAACCTTTGAGCTGGCGGCTGCCCCCTGACATTCCCAGAAACTGCAGGTCTCTTCCTGACTTTCCAATTGTTCCTTCTATTCTGGGCGGCATGAAACTGCTCCATATCCTCCTCTGTGCTGCAGCTCGCTTGACCAGCTTGTCAAACCCGAAGGGGTATCATCCTTGATCTCAGACTCGACCTCAATCCGTGCTCGAACTTCCGAGCTTTCTTCGCCTCGTCCATCACAAGTTCGGGTGCATACCTTGAAAGTTGAGTAAACCTTGTCTCATATTCCCTGACAGACATGCTTCCCTGCTGCAGAGCTAGGAACTCCATCGCTTTCTTCTCTTGGATGTCGGATGGAAAGTAGTGATCGCGGAACTCTTCCAAGAATTCCTCCCAGTCGATAACACCATTTAACATAGTCCGCTTCATGGAATGGCACCATACAGCTGCGTCCTTCTTAAGCTGCAATGTAGCCAGCTTCTCGATGCTACCTTCTAGAGTTTCCAAGACCTCAAAAATAGTCTCGACATGCCCAATCCAATTGTCAGCTGCATCTGGGACTGACTTCCCTTCAAACACTAGCAACTTCGTTCACTTGAATGATTCCACAAGTTTGATCGCCTCAGATATTGGATTTGCAGGCATCCCCTTGTGGTTTTGGTTCAGGGCAATGGCATTGATGGTCTGATAGACCCTGGCCAACTTTGTTTCCAAGTCAAATCCACAACTGGGCCCTTCTCCATTCCTTGCTCCTCTTCTAGCCATACCCTGATTCAAAAAATCCATTACATTCGAAGTAGAAACATAAATTTAAATCAATCTTTTCATTTCATTGAATTCAAACTTTTTACATTCAAATTTAAAAAATCGTCTGATATTAAGCGAAGAACATTGAGATAATACAACATTCTAATCCTTACGGTTCCTCTTGGCTTTCCTAAGCTCTTCCCGTAGTTCTGCTACCTCTCCCCTCAGCACATCATACATGTTCTTTCTCTTCTCGAGTTCCCAAACACGATGACTGCGGGTTGCAATATTCTCCTTGAACTTCGCACACTGGGCTTGCAATGGTCTGCTCTCTCCTTCTGAGTCTCCACCTGCCTCTGAAGAGATTCGATGCGATCTCTCGAAACTGGTTCTTCCTCGTCGGATGAATCGTCTGATGAGTCCGGAGGCGGAGTGATCTCTCGGGACTTGGGCCATTCTCCTTCATATTCCTCGGGATCTTCTTCATCGGAATCTCCTTGTCCCGGGTACTAGTCCTCTTCAATTATGTGCCAATCATCATCGCATGCAGGGTCGTGGTGGTTGGCCATCTTTAGTGAGGGAGAAGAAGAAGCATCAGTCATAGAGCAACACAAATGTAAGCAGCTTACACTTAAATCTCTATACCCAACTCACACTCTAATGTCCACTCTAGGATGTCGTTCCTTATAAATTTGTACTACTTGGAAGCGTGGCTCTGATACCACTCTGTAACACCCCAAATTCCAAATAAGCCTGAATTCGAAGTTTCACAGGATCTTTACACTTCACTTAATACAATTTTACAAGGAATTTAAAACTTTTATACAACAATGTTTAGATCAATGCAGTGGAAATATAATTATAACATGATACATGAATAACAATTGAAACATTTTTTACGCAACATTCCTTCTTTAGTCCTTTCATTCTTTTTATCCTGCATAGAAACTGTGGGCACGTCAGTTGCACTAGGATATAATACATCAATTTTTCTTACTTGGAAAGCACACACTTGATCACAAACAAAGCTAAGGGGGATTATCTTATTAATGTCGTGTGTGAATGTGCACTTAGTCTTATGCAGTTACTTATTATTTCATGACACTAATACACACTTGTTCGAACTTATGCATCCCGTTCTATATAAATCCGAGGGCAAGCCCTTAACTGTACTTCATCTTGTAGGGTTGGATCCTTTGCTATGAGTTTAACTACTACGGTAACTATGGTAAGTATCCAAGATATTTTATGAGTTACGAGCCCATGTCCAGACAGCCTGGTGGGGAATCCCACGTCATGACATGACGCATCATGCAGACAATCTATGGACAATTCAGCTCCGTCATGGAATGATGGCACTACATAGTCGCCAAGCACCCTACAAGCGTTGTCACGGTACCGATAATTCCGGAGATGTGTTCACGTAATGACATGATGCATCATGTGGATAGCCTGTGAACACTCTCACACCGTAAATCCGTTGCCCTCATATTTGTGTTTTCTCTTACTTTCATCACATCTTCACTATAGTGTAGTCCTTAGATAATTGAATCATGAGTAAAATTAACACCCTAGAGTTAGCCTTTCCTCTACACCGGTCTTAAACATCAATTGATAACAACGACCCAATCTTGGTCTTTTTCTGCAACATTTTTTTTTTCAAGAGTTCATTCATGTCGGTACAAGGACTTAGCTACACTAGTTCTTAACCTCTTTTCATGTTCACAAAAAATTTGACTGTTCATACTCACCAATTTCTATAATCCATGATGATCTTTTTGTTTCATTTTCCAAGCACAATTATATGTACAAAACACCATTTTCATATTTAACTTACCATATCTTATAATTTAATCTCCACACAAATTTCTTGTATTCAAAATTTTCCTCTTTCTCTAATTATACCAAAGCCATATTTTAAAGAAGATTTATCAAGTTCTTCATCTATTATTTTAATATAAAAACCATATCCAATTCTCACAAAATATATTAAAATGTTGTAGACTTATTTTTCATAAAGCGTAGATAATATATGAAGAATAATAGAATTTTTTTTCCAATTTTTATTACTCTTAAAACTCAAGAATATACCTACAAATCGAAATATATTAAAAATATACAAAAAATACACAATAAAAGGGTAGGGGTCGGATTCGAACCCAAGACCAAACCCCCCGCCTAGCAACAGTTCCTGAACCAAAACGCACCCACAGACCAAGAAGCCAAACAGCGGCTAGCGATTAAAGCTAGACTCCGAGTCTTAAGTACTGGTCTTCAACAGTTTGGTTAAAATCAAATTTTAATAAAAACAAAGCCTCTCCAAGACTAGAACCCGAGACCCTTTCCACTGTACACAGCGCCTTATACTCACAACGAATGCCAATTTTCCCAAACCAATTCTCTGTTATAAAGAGGAGTCGAAATGGCTTTATATATTCTATCCGTTTGTAAATCTCCTTTACCAAATTTCAATTTTTCAATAAATTTGTATCTTTCAAAATCAAATTTTTTACAAAATATTTTCCTAAAAATACAGTATAACAGCACTTAAAACTCTTAATTTTTACCATAAAATAAGTTGTCTTTACAATTTATATTTAAAGAATACCTTATTGACATTGAAATAAAATTATAGTTCCTTCTCAACAACACCAATATAAATCCACTAAAAGTAGGTTCTTGTTTTCTTTCAATTCTACAAGAGTCTAGCAACTTTTCCTTTATCACATCAACATTATATAACAACAATTTATCCTTTATCAACTAAACATGACAATATCCATTCATCTCAATCTACAACTAAACATAAAAATATCCATTCATCTTAATACAACTAAGTCATTCATTTAAACAAAATCGTCACACTAGCATGGTTCATTAAAAATGGATATTCTAACATGAGTTATATTAATAAGACACCATGATGAGTTTCAAGTCACTGATTCAATGAAGTTTTTTTTTTCTACTAGACTTTTTTTAGCAATCACATGGTCAATTTTACTACTTTCTCTAGCATATTCATGAAATTAATTTCCTAGCATGGTAACTATATTAGAAGTAGAGAAGTCGCCCACCTCTTTGAAGAATAATGAAAACTCCTAAAGAAAAATCCTTGAAACCACGATTGCCTTCCCTTCTCCTCCTAGCTTGTGCAAAATCAAAGCTCCTCCTCCTAGCTTTGGCCGAGATTCTTCTCTTCTTGCTTGCCGGCCTCCAATGAACAAGAGCACACACTCTCTTTCTTTCTCTCACACAATTTTTTTCCAGTCAATCTTTTTCTCACAATGCCTTTTCTTTCTCTTTCTCTTTAAAATTTCTAAGTGCAAATCATAAGAGTGACAAAGGAGGGGTATTTATACATAACTCATGAACAAATGAAGGGTTGAGATGAGTTTGGATGAAAGGTTAAGATACAATTGGGAGTTAGAATAACTACCTACTAGTGAGCAACCAACTCTTCACTCACTCCATCTCCCCACTCCATGCATAGGTCGACCTCCCTCTCTTGTCCCATTGCACGTGCATGTGCAATGCACGTGCCCTCACATGCACACCTAATTGTTTGTTCATTTAATTTATTAATTAATTCATTACATGATCATGTCTACCATACAAGTTGTTATAATTAATAATAGAATTAATTAGTGTGCTAGTTAGGTGGGACAAAATCCATGGGCTCTTAATTATTAATTTAATTTATTTTTGGTGGACTAGAATTAAGCTATTAGGCCTAAGAATTAATAACAAATAATAATAGGCTTTAAAAGAGAATGAAAATGTTTATTCATGACATTAAAATAATTTTTAAAGCCAAATACACATTAATTTGCACGTGCGAAACACGTGAAATCAATGAATTTTTTTATCTTTTTAAAGCCATCCTAGCCACCGTCTTGCTGTTGTTGGCTGCTGTATCTTGTGTGTGCGCGTGTCATCTCATGCACGTGTTTCAGTTGTGGATTCTTGTCTATTTGTTCATTGTGTTCGTGGTTCGGGATCCGTTACCGTTATTCTATTGTATCGTTTACGCCGTCTTCGTAACAGGCAAGTAGCTTGTATGTGTTCTTTTTGTCATACAAGTTAATACCGTAAGTAGTCTAGTATGAAAATGTGTGTGCTCTCATGATGATCGATATTTTTAAGTTAAACCGTTGAAATCATCTCTTGATCATGAGTAGTTAGAATAATTGATACCCATTGCATGAAAATAATTAGATTTGATGAAAATTTGACTTTATGTTGTTTGAGGCACACCGTATGTTGTAAATGACTATTACAAAGATGTTTGTTAGTTGTATGATCTCATTATAGACCATTTATTCACATGCCATACTGATTTGAGTAACCCACATATACCATGCTTTGTATGACATCTAGATTGGACCGTTTGTAGTTAAGTTGTTTGATAAAATGCAGAAAAGAACTTCTGTTTTGCTGCTGCCTTATTTTGTACAGTATTTTCGACCCTGTTAACATCCGTAAAATAAATAAGTTTTTGGAACATGATTTGTAGCCTTTTTTTTTTAGTTTTCAGAACATTCGACGGATCTGAATTCTGATTTTTGATGCATGAGTTATTGCTGTTTTACTGCAGTCGTATCGTATATTCCAGATTTTAAACTATATGTATTCTGTATGGAATTTTATTTTAAAACTGATATTAAAAGTAGAATTTGAACTTTATATTTTGCTAAGTATGTTTAGACATGACTGGGATCATTGCTTAATTTTTGTGGATCAACCTGATTCTATTTGTTTTTTATGAAAGCTTTATGAATATAAACTGTAGCCTGATTTTTCTATTTTACTACCCCTTTGACGGATCTGTATTTCGAATTATATTTTTTGAATTATCTCAGTTTCATACTGCTATGTTTGAACATTCAGAATTCAGATTTGGTTGCATTACCCTGTTTTCCCAATTGTGTTGACCATACTATGTCATGCCCCGCTTCCCAAAAGAATACAGAATACGGATACGAGACAAAAGCCCAGCGAATGATTTTCATCATTCATAAGCTGTTAAGGAATCAATACAATATTTTACAAGATAATAAGAATCGGAAGCGAAAGATACAACCAGGCATGCAAAATTGAAATAAGATACCAACAGAAATTACTTGAAACCAAATATAATAATCTCAAATAATCAAATTCTGAACAAGTCAAATATTCTCGGTCACATCGTCCAAATACAAGATAATATATCCAAGTAATCAAGTACATTTTATTCAAGTTCAAGCAACAATAATAATAAAATCATAAAGCAGAAATTCCAGCCTAATACATCATCTCGCCAATACCATCTGGCAGCCGACTATCCTGATCTGCAATTAGTAAATTTGCAGAAGAAGGAAGAAGAAAAACAAGTACCCGTCAATTGCAAGTTACAGGCCACTTATAATGTAGGATACAAGTACATGGTATAGGTAAATCTAAATAACAAACCTAGCATGGTATGATCATGATAACAGGATATAAATCATAGCATGGCAAGATGAGCAAATATAATAGTATGTGTTGAGTGTGAAGTAAACAAGTGTCATGTATCAAGTAACCAGTATCAAGAATCATGTAATCATGTAGCATGTATCAAGTATCAAATCTCATGTATCATGTGGTCAAGTGTCAAGTAGGCATGTATCATATTCAAGTGTCATATTCAAGTATCATGTATCAAGTATTATGTAGTTATTACGATCTAGGTAGCACTTCATGCACCCCAAGAACATAACACATCGTTGCTACAACAAACAGTTTCGTTTTAGATTTCGTAGGGGACCATACAGGGCAGTGTACTCAGGGACAAGCTCCAAGTATCATGTAATCATGTATCATGTAAACAAGCTCCAAAATCCAAACAAGCTCCAGTGTCATGTGTGTACGTGTCATGTATATCGTGTCAAGCTCCACATGTAAACAAGATCCAATAATCACTAGGTTCTTCCGAGTACACATTTCTGCACTATCCACTGCTAGATCTTTCCCTTAACCCCGACTTGGTTATTTTATTATTAATGTCAAACAAGCATATAGGTGTGCAAAAACATATCAAGTATATCATGTCATGATCATGTAACAAGTTCAAGTTGCAAGATAAACTTGTACGAGTGCTAGATATCTCATAAAAGAATAAAATAAACAAATCTCAAGTTCATGACAGCAAGACCACACTGCAGTAAAACAGTGATTCCCAGTATTACAAACATTCAAATTTAAATCCGTCCAAATGTCTAGAAAGTATACTTCCAACCGAAAGAAGAGAGTATAAATAAGTCATATATTAATTCACAAAAACATAGCTCAAAACTGATTTGAATACAGAAAATAGGTTCAGTTCGAAATCAGAAAAACGAATTCAAGAGCAGGAAAACAACATGAAACTCAGTAAATAAATCCACAAAAAATATGGGGTATTCCCCTTTATGTCTAGTATCTAAATATAAAGTTTCATAATTTTCCAGTAAAATTAGATCAGTCATCGAAAAAAAAAAACATCAACAACGGTAGTTTGGCAAATCTGGAATTCTCAACACTGCTGTACGAAAACTATGATATCTCGTAACTAGTGAAACGAAAACCAATTCCACCAAAGGGATATAAAAATAGATAAAATATAATAACTTTCATATTTCACGAAAAATTTTCATTCAGCAAAAGGAGTCATAGTGAAAATAAGGTTCTTTACAGAACAACGAGCAAAATACAGCATGTATAGTTTTCATAAATGAGCATGAAACGATGTATAAACTTATCAATAAAATTCACCAAAATTCTGGATAATCCCTAACTAGATAAAGAAATACTGACCAAAGTTTTGGATCAAAATAATATGTGTAGCACAGTTAATAAAATCATTTGGTCATCAAGAAGATCGAAAAACAAAATCTGGAAAAGATCGACACCTCTGTAGTAAAACAGTCATAACTCACTCATACGAAAACGAAATCAAGCAAGGTCAAAGGGGTTTAAAAATAGACGAAATTTTCTAAAACTCATATTTTATACCGAAATTAAGATACTGACTTCAAAATAGTCCAAAATAGCAACCAAAACAGATCAGCGACAAAATACAGACTTTTCCCTTTAACAACAACTCAACATATATCATACAAAACGAGTTCAAAACACAACCAAACATGAAATCGAGTCTACCAAGTGTCCAAACATCATAAATTAGGGCATCTAGCATGTCCGCACCATGTATTTCATATGGGTCTCAACCAAATCACGAATTCTCACAAAAGTCTCACATACATGATCATAATCAAGAACGGGTAAATCCTAAGTTAATTCATATCCATATTGTGTCGTGAGTCATCTATGGTCAAATTTTCACAATAGAGACAAAACCTATCAAACATAATACAAACAAGAGTCGTCTCTAGACCCAACTACACTATAGATGGTATTTTTTGACTTGTATCAAACAAATGAATTGGAGTACAAGTTACTTTCCTTAACCGAAGATGAAGAACAACGAAGAACAAGAGTAAGGAGCAAAACCCACGAACGAAAATCAACGAACCAACGAATCTAAGCTACTTGAGCGAAAATCTCCACACGAACAAATCTCCAAAAATAGGATGACAATAGTGGCTTGCGACCACAAGAGAACACGACGAGAGAGACTAGGGATTATATGTAGTGGTGCGAGGTGGTGTGAATGGTGGTCAGGATGGCCAAGAGGGCGAAGAGGAGAGTGGAGGCTCGGGTTGAAGGAAATGGGGCGGCCCGGGTTTGGAGGCAGGCTGGGAGGGGGAGTCGGGCTGGGTGTCGGGGCTGGGTTGGTGTCAGCTGTAGGTGGGTGGCGCAAGCAAGGGGAGAGAGAGGGAGGCCGGGTGAGAGAGGTAGAGGGACTAAGGTTAGGGTTTTGTTTGAGGGAGGGTGTAATTATATGGAGGGATTATGTTTAATAATACAAGTTGGGTTAATGGGTAATGGGTAATGGGTTGTGGGTATATTGGAGTAGTAATAGGATTTGTTTAATTTGGCTCTAATTAGGATACAAATTGTATAGGATAACTAATAAGATTGGGGATTTAATTTGGCTTTGGTAAATCTTATTAGGGATCAAATAATAAGATTGGGAAATAGGATCACAACCAATCACCACCACACACCCAAAAAAATAAAAGGGACAAGTACAAAATAAAAGAAAGAACAAAATATTGAAGAACGAAACAAAAGAGACAACCAATCAAACACAAAGAGCTCAAAATGAAATAAAACGAATATATATTGAAAACAACTCCAATATACGGTTCAGAAAGAATACTAGAGAGAAAATACACCAAAATGAAAAATACACTAAAAAATATACAAAATGAAAAACAGGGGTTACAATCCTACCCACCTAACAAGAAGAATTTCGTCCTCGAAATTCAAAAAGAAGATACATAGGGTAACCCCAAAACAACCAAAAGAACAAAATAAAACTAGCCAAACAAATGAGGAATGTCATCCTGGCTAATCTCCTCCTCCAGCTCCCAAGTGGACTCACCAGCCGAGTGAGGATTCCAAGCAACACGAACCAACTTGATGACCTTGTTCTTAAGCACTTTCTCCCGCCGATTTACTATAGCAACTGGCTGAATCTCACAAGTCAAATCCGACCGAACGGTCAACTCAGAATAGTCGATCACATGGCTCTCATCTCGGATATATCTTCTGAGTTGTAAGACATGGAAAACATCGTGCACGCCTGATAACGCTGGCGGCAAAGCAAGACAATAGGCCACCCTTCCTACTCGCTCCAAAATCTCAAACGGTCCAATAAACCTAGGGCTAAGCGTGTCCACACCACCAAACCGAATGACACTGCGCCACGGCGATACCTAAGGAAAACATGGTCACCAACCCCAAACTCCAAAGCTCTCCGATTTACATCGGCCCATCGCTTTTGCCGATCTTGAGCTGCCTTCACCTTGACTTGGTGATACCTAGAACGATGATCCAACTTCGAGAAAACAGTAGCCCCACCCAACTGATCAAACAAATCATCAATCCTGGGCAAACGGATACCGATTCTTCACAGTAACTGTTCAGTTCTCGATAATCCATGCACATTCGATGACTACCATCCTTCTTGTCGACAAAAAGAATCGGAGCACTCTAAGGCAAAACACTAGGTCTGATAAAACCCAAATCAAGCAACTGCTGAAACTACACCTTAAGCTCTGCTAGCTCAACCGATGCCACCCTGTAGGGACTCTTCGATATCGGTAATGTTCCAGGCTGAAAATCAATACCGAATTCCACTTCCCTATCAAGGGATAAGCCAGGCAATTCATCTGGAAAAATATCCAAGAATTCCCGAACTACTAGAGGTGCAGCCTCACAGCCTGAGTGCATTCCATCACACAATCTTCCTATTCAACTACAGTCTTTGCTCGGCCAAGGGAAGAATCCCCGGCACGGAACTCGAATTCTGCTCGATCTAGAATTCTGAAGACAACTTTCTTGGCACGGCAATCAATAATGGCATGGGCTTCACCCAACCAATCCATACTGAGAATGACATCGAATCCTAAATTTTCAATTATAATCAAGTTGGCTTTAAAATCTGCATCCCCAATAACAACGGGACATTACTTGCACTCACGGGAACATATGATAACTCCACCACCTATCACAATGTTCCAAGCCTCTGACATGTTGCTGCATTCTAACTGATGGCGAGCGACAAATCGAGAGGAGACAAAAGAATGGGTTGCCCCAGAATCAAAAAGAACATGGGCGGGAAAATAGCAAACAAGGATGATACCTAAAAGGAATCAAAGACAAGGAGAAAGAATAGACAATTAAGGGTGAGGAAAGAAAAAAAACAACAATGTAGAAAGATAACATAAAGAAGCAAAGCAAGACCAAAAGAAAGAAAACAATAGAGAAACTAAAAAACAAAACAACATATACCTGCCAAAACTCCTTCAGCTATCTCAGCATCTACAATAGTCAAGTTGGAAGCCTGACCTCTCCTCGGAACAACGGTCCTCTGAACGACAATCTGATGCTGGAAAGGAAGCGGTGGCCTAACTGGACCATGAGCTGGAACTACCGGCTGGACAGGACCATGGACTGGAAGAGTCGCCCTCTGCTGTGGACAATCCCGCAAAGTGTGGTCAGGAGCACCACAAGCAAAACAGTAGCGATTGGCCTGCCTACTGTCCTTGTGCTCATGCCCGGCAAGTCAGCAAAAGTCGCAAAAAACCACCCCTCTGGGAACCAGAAGAAGAGTAAGGAGCTGCTCTAACTGGGTGGGCAGAATCAGGCCTCCGAATAGGCCCACCAGAAGGCCTAGCACCCGCAGCGGGAACAGTCCACTGAGAAGAAGACGAACCACCACGAGCCTGCTCCTGAGCTCGGGCTGCCTCAAGAGCCTCAGTGTAGGTACGCAAGCGAAGAGAGACAAGATGCCTCTTGATATCTTGCTCAATCCCATTTGTGAATCTACGAGCCCTATCCTCTTCGGAAGCTACAAGAACGGCAGTGAATCGGCTAAGTCTAGTAAACTCAGCTGCGTACTCATCCACTGACCTGGATCCCTGTTTTAGGGCCAGGAATTGCTGTTCCATCTCAACTCGAGTACTACTGGGGAACAGTTTCTCCAAGAATCCCTGAGTAAAAATAGCCCAAGCAATAGGCCTCTCAAGTCGCTCAGACTCGGCCATCCACCAGATATGGACCAGATCCACCAGCTGGATGGAAACCACGTCCACCCGATCAGCCTCGGCAACACGAGCCGCTAGCAACAAGTACTCAGTCCGGATCAACCACTGTTCAGCCTCCAAAGGCATCTCAGTGCCGGAAAAATGGTAGGGATGCAGACTCATAAAATCGGTAACTATCCCTGGACGAGGCGAAAGATTTGCCTGCACAAGCACAATAGGAGGCGGAACCGGGCAGCTTCAAGATCAGCCATCACAAGATCACTGTGGTTTTGCTGCTGATTTATCAGCCGCTCAAGCACAGTAGTGACAGCCTCAATCGGATCAACCTGCGACTGAGAAGTAGAACCTTTGCGAGCCATAATCTGCACAAAACCAAAACAATTAGCATCCAGAATCAGAGTTGGTATACATTCATTTATGTATGTATGGTTGGTAAAATGTTCAGCAGATCCCAGTTCGTGCCAAGCTTGTCTAATATATTAGGCAACTAATATATTAGCCAAACCTGGTGCTCTGATACCAAAACAAACCCTGTCACGCCCTGCTTCCCAAAAGAATACGGAATATGGATACGAGACAAAAGCCCAGCGAATGATTTTTATCATCCATAAGCTGTTCAGGAATCTTTACAATATTTCACAAGATAATCAGAGTCGGAAGCAAAAAATACAATCAGGCATGCAAAATTAAAACAAGATACCAACAGAAATTACTTGAAACGGAATATAATAATCTCAAATAATCAAATTCTGAACAAGTCAAATATTCGGGGTCACAACGCCCAAATACAAGATAAATATCCAAGTAATCAATTACATTTTATTCAAGTTCAAGCAACAATAATAATAAAAATAATAAAGTAGACATTCCAGCCTAATATATCATTTCGCCAATACCGTCCGGCAGCCGACCATCCTGATCTGCAATTAGTAA
This sequence comes from Hemerocallis citrina, assembly GCA_017893485.1. NCBI lineage: Eukaryota > Viridiplantae > Streptophyta > Magnoliopsida > Asparagales > Asphodelaceae > Hemerocallis > Hemerocallis citrina. The sequence continues at coordinate 107,221,793 of CM030368.1, forward strand.
ATTTGCAGGAGATGGAAGAAGAAAAACAAGTACCCATCAATTGCAAGTTATGGGCCACTTATAATGTAGGATACAAGTACATGGAATAGGTAAATCTAAATAACAAACCTAGCAAGGTATAATCATGATAACAGGATATAAATCACAGCATGACAGGATGAGCAAATATAATGTATGTGTTGAGTGTCAAGTAAACAAGTGTCATGCATCAAGTAACCAGTGTTAAGAATCATGTAATCATGTAGCATGTATCAAGTATCAAATCTCATGTATCATGTGGTCAAGTGTCAAGTAGGCATGTATCATATTCAAGTGTCATGTTCAAGTATCATGTATCAAGTATTATGTAGTTATTACGATCTAGGTAGCACTTCATGCACCCCAAGAACATAACACATCATTGCTACAACAAACAGTTTCGTTTTAGATTTCGTAGGGGACCATACAGGGCAGTGTACTCAGGGACAAGCTCCAAGTATCATGTAATCATGTATCATGTAAACAAGCTCCAAAATCCAAACAAGCTCCAGTGTCATGTGTGTACGTGTCATGTATATCGTGTCAAGCTCCACATGTAAACAAGCTCCAATAACCACTAGGTTCTTCTGAGTACACATTTCTGCACTATCCACTGCTAGATCTTTCCCTTAACCCCGACTTGGTTATTTTATTATTAATGTCAAACAAGCATGTAGGTGTGCAAAAACATATCAAGTATATCATGTCATGATCATGTAACAAGTTCAAGTTGCAAGATAAACTTGTACGAGTGCAAGATATCTCATAAAAGAATAAAATAAACAAATCTCAAGTTCAGGACAGCAAGACCACACTGCAGTAAACAGTGATTTCCAGTGTTACAAACATGCAAATCTAAATCTGTCAAAACATCTAGAAAGTAGACTTCCAACCGAATCCAGAGAGTATAAATAAGTCATATATTAATTCACAAAAACATAGCTCAAAACTGATTTGAATACAGAAAATAGGTTCAGTCCGAAATCAGGAAAACGAATTCAAGAGCAGGGAAACAACATGAAATTATCTAAATATAAAGTTTCATAATTTTCCAGCGAAATTAGATCAATCACCGAAAATAAGAAAACATCAACAACGGTAGTTTGGCAAATCTGGAATTCCGTCGAAACATGCAAATCTGAATCCGTCGAAACGTCTAGAAAGTAGAATTCCAACTGAATCCAGAGAGTATAAATAAGTCATATATTAATTCAAAAAAATATAGCTCAAAACTGATTTGAATACAGAAAATAGGTTCAGTCCGAAATCAGGAAAACGAATTCAAGAGCAGGGAAACAACATGAAACTCAAGAAATAAATTCACGAAAAATCTGGAGTATTTCCCTTTTTGTCCAGTATCTAAATATAAAGTTTTATAATTTTCCTGTGAAATTAGATCAGTCACCGAAAATAAGAAAACATCAACAACGGTAGTTTGGCAAATCTGGAATTCCCAACACTGCTGTACGAAAACTATGATATCTCGTAACCAGTGAAACGAAAACCAATTCCGCCAAAGGAATATAAAAATATATAAAATATACTAACTTTCATATTTTACGATCAATTTCCATATAGTAAAAGGAGTCATAGTGAAAATAAGGTTCTTTACAGAACAACGAGCAAAATACAGCAAGTTTAGTTTTCATAAACGAGCATGAAACGACGTATAATCTTATTAATAGAATTCACCAAAATTTTGAGTAATCCCTAACTAGATAAAGAAATACTGACCAAAGTTTTGGATCAAAATAATTTGTGTAGCACAGTTAATAAAATCATTTAGTCATCAAGAAGATCGAAAAACAAAATCTGGAAAAGATCGACACCTCTGTAGTAAAACCGTCATAACTCACTCATACGAAAACAAAATCAAGTAAGGTCAGACGGATTTGAAAATAGACGAAATTCTCTAAAACTCATGTTTTATACCGAAATTAGATACTGACTTCAAGACAGTCCAAAACAGCAACCAAAACAGATCAGCGACAAAATACATATTTTTTTTCTTTAACAACAACTCAACATATATCATACAAAACTTGTTCAAAACACAACCAAACATGAAATCGATTCTACCAAGTGTCCAAACATCATAAATTAGGACATCTAGCATGTCCACACCCAGTATTTCACATGTGTCTCAACCAAATCACGAATTTTCACAAAAGTCTCACATACATGATCAAAATCAAGAACGGGTAAATTCTAAGTTAATTCATATCCATATTGTGTCGTGAGTCATCTATGGTCAAATTTTCACAATAGAGACAAAACCCATCAAACATAACACAAACAAGAGTCGTCTCTAGACCAACTACACTATAGGTGGTATTTTTTGACTTGTATCAAACAAATGAATTAGAGTACAAGTTACTATCCTTAACCGAAGATGAAAAACAACGAAGACCAAGAGTAAGGTGCAAAACCTACGAACAAAAATCCACGAACCAACGAATCCAAGTAACTAGTGTGAAAATCTCCCCACGAACAAAACTCCAAAAACGGGATGACAATAGTGGCTTGCGGCCACAAAAGAACACCACGAGAGAGACTAGGGATTATATGTGGTGGTGCGAGGTTGTGTGAAGGGTGGTCGGGATGGCCAAGAGGGGGAAAAGGAGAGTGGAGGCTCGGGTTGAAGGAGATGGGGCGACTCGGGTTTGGAGGCAGGCCGGGAGGGGGAGTCGGCCTAGGTGTCGGGCTGGTTTGTGTCGGCTGTAGGTGGGCGGTGCAAGCAAGGGGAGAGAGAGGGAGGCCGGGTGAGAGAGGTAGAGGGGCTAGGGTTAGGGTTTTTGTTGGATCCTGTAGGCAAGACAACAAACACTAGAGGGGGGGTGAATAATGTTTAATAAAAACTGCGGAAATTTTTCTCGGTGCAATCGACTGAGATATGAACCAGTCGACTGATTTGTCAAAATAAATGAAAACAATAGCTCTGTGCAGTCGACTGCTGAATGAGACAGACGACTGAAGGCACAATGGAATTACAACTACAAACGGCACTGACCAGTCGACTGATGGTGCAAGAAGTCGACTGTCCAGAAACTTTTTGCAGAATTAAAATAAACAGAAGTGAATGCAAACACAAGATAATCAATCACAGAGTACACAAGATATATCCTGGTTCGGTCCTCCCGACCTACATCTAGTCCCCAAGCAACCCACTTGAGATTTCCACTATTCTTGAAAAATTACAAGAATACCCTACGGCGTTACGACAACAACCTTGTCTAACCCGTAGTCCTTTCTCTCAATCAGAGAAAGCAACCCACTCTTCCACCATGAGTGAAACAACACCGACTCTACAACCAAGAGTCAAAAACACTCTCCAACCGAGAGCAAGAGAACAAGAATACTTTACAGTCAACCTATAGCCTTGTTGTTGTATGTGTTGATGCACGTGGCTAAAAGAATAGGTCGACTTCTATACTCAGTCCAGAGCGAATTCAATGCTATACTGGACTGAATGTAGAGAACCAAAGTGTATGAACTTGAAAGCTTTGTTTCTCACAGAAAATATCACTTAGAATGTTTTTCAAGAGTGCTCGGATTGCAAAGTAAAAATCTGTAGAAATTCTGTAGATCTTTTCAGTGAGATCTGAACTCTACTTAAAGAGTTTGATCTCCTGAACGTTGGAAAGCAGTTACTCAACTGTTAACCAACGGATCTGAGCTTTTGAGTTTGAAAAAATTTGATTTTGAAAAATAGAAAACGGTCAAAAAGCTCTCGAACAGTCGACTGGGTTGCCATATGAGTCGACTGATTAGAGTTTGAATAATTTTAAACAGTTTTGTACTATCAGTCGACTGGCAGAAGCTTAAGTCGACTGGTACTCAAGAGTTAAAATTCTTCAAACTGTTTTGACTCTTTTTGGGGGTTTTAAAGATACAAATTATGAAATTTTGAGTGTGTGTGTGTGACAAGGATTTACAATCAGACTAAGACTCAACAAAAGTAAAAATACAATGTTTACAAGACACAATAATTTAACACATTTGAGCTTGAAGTCTTGAGTCTTGAGTCTTGAATTAAGTCTTGATCCTTGTCTTGAAGTCTTCATCTGTATCCTTTTGAGCTTGTTCATTTGTTCAGCTAGAATTGTCTTTGGTATGTACACTGCAATGTTAGCTGTATAACATAGACACATGTTTGCACTGTGTTGTGATCATCAAAATCAAGAATCAACATTCTCCCCCTTTTTGATGATGACAACACAATAGCTGATAACAATTTATATAGAAACATACAAGCATAGGTTTTAAAAGCTCCCCCTATTAAAAACACAATATGCATACATAAAATAGATGTATTATCATAAGGAATGTATCAGTCGACTGAAAAATAGATCAGGCGACTGAACAGAATGTGAAAATATAACTAATGCAGGCGACTGAACATAAGTATCACAGATGCAGCAGTTTAGAAGCAGTCGACTGTATCCCTTGGGGAAGTCGACTGACCAGAGATATTTCAATACTCAGAACAGTGTAGTGTAACAATGTTAACAAATCAAAAGCTAAGCAACACATAAGCAACACATAACACAGATAGATAAAATATAACTCAGATATTTCTCTCCCCCTTTGGAATCATCAAAAAAACAAAGGAACAAGCATTTGCATTAAAGAGAAAAACTAAGATAAAGTCTGATACATAAAACAAATGCATTTAAAGGAAATTACATAATAGAAAAGAAAATAAAAATCTTCAATCTTCTTCATCGGAGTCTTCATCATCATCTTGAGAAGGAGGATGAAACTGAGAGGTGAAGAGATGAGTTAGGTCGTCTAGTTTGGATTCGAGGGTATGGAGTTGGGTATCTACAGAGACTGAGTGCTTCATTAGGTAGGAAACACAGTCGTAGAGAGTACGTGGGTCATCAAAATTGACTTGAAGAATAGGTGGATCATCAGATGTAGAAGGTTGAGAGGGTCTGGGTCTAGGTCTAGAAGTAGAACCTAAAGGAGCTTGGGAGAGTGGAGGAGACCTAGGGGGTGTGTCGAGTAGGAGCATCAAGAAGTTTCATACGTGCCAAACTAGCACGATCAAAACACTCATAACGAGTAACAACATTTGTCTCCGATTCTAGATCAACACCAAAAGCTAGAAAGACTCTAGTAAGAAAACCTCCAAAAGGTAGAAAGTGAGTGTGGTCTTGATTAAGTTTAGAAAAGATAACTTGACCCCAATTAACAGCAATTCTACCAAAAATTGCATATATAGCTTTTTGTAATTCAATAGAATATTGGTCATAACTACCCTTTTTAGGAAGGATGTTATAGGCTAATATTCTACCTACAAGCTTAGCAATTGGTTTGATATTTTTGCTTGTCATTGGAGGGCCAGAATTAGGTAGGAAAATTCTAGATAAAATAGAAGGATTATCTAAAAGAATTTCATCAAGAGGTAATCCCACATCATCAATACCCAAAATTTCATTCATCCTAGTCGGTGTGAGTGTCATTTTACTATTCTTCACAGACGACCGGATTAAGACATCCCCATCTGATTTTTGGACTATTCTCATATTTGTATAAAACAAATAGATGAGTTGGGGATAGTAATTAGGTTGGTTTGATAAAGATAAAAAATCATAAAGACTGCAGTTTTGGAATAAAGGGATGAGATTGAAACGGTCTAGGTCATTAAAGTTTACAAATCTTCCAGGGAAGATTGTAATGGTACAGAAAACATACCATCGATCAATAAGATCGGGACTCAAAAGATATTGAGTGTAGTCTTGGGAAGAAGAACTACCCTCATGAGATCGTTTAGATCGTTTGGGTGCCATGAAAAACAAGTGGAAAGGATTATACCTAAGAAAGAGAGAGATTTGATCAGGGGCAAGCACGAGCAGCACTGAGAGAGTAGATCACCTTCTTCTCCAAAAGCTAGGGTTTTGAAATTGGGGTAAAAGCTTGAGAACGGTAAGGGGTAAAAACAGCTGGTAAAGAGGGTTTTAACAGCGAGTGAATGGCTGAGATCAAAGAGAGGTGAAATCGACGATGGAGATTAAAGAGAACGGGTGAAAAGATAGATGAATTCCATCTCAAAAGACGTGATGAATAGTCGCTGAAGACGATTTAGCTTGCGATAGTCGACTGGTAGGGAGATCAGTCGACTGGGTCGAGAAAAATTTTTTTATATCTACTAATCAGTCGACTGGTATAGCAACCAGGCGACTGGTCAAAAAAAAATTGGTATGTTTAAGAAAATAGGTTCAGTCGACTTATTCAAGAGTACAGTCGACTTAACAGAAACAATTTTCAGCAAATATCAATGAAATCACAAATTCCAAGTTCTCTTCTTAAATTAATGAAAGTATCTTCCTTAAGGGGCTTGGTAAATATATCTGCTACTTGTTTATCAGTAGAGATAAAGTCTAAAGATATATCTCCTTTTAAAACATGATCACGTAGAAAATGATGTCGAATATCAATATGTTTTGTACGTGAATGTTGAATCGGATTTTTAGATAGATTAATTGCACTGGTATTATCACACATAATTGAGGGTTTCTCAAATGAAATACCATAATCTAATAAGGTTTGTTTCATCCATAAAATTTGTGCACATGCCAAACTTGCAGCGATATATTCAGCTTCTGTGGTTAATAGGGATACGGAGTTTTGCTTTTTACCTGCACCAAGATACTAGGGAATGTCCCAAAAAGTGACATGTACCACTAGTACTCTTGCGATCAGTTTTGCTTCCCGCAAAATCGGCATCGCTATAAGACAAAAGTTGAAAATTATCGGTGCGTGGATAAAATAAACCATATTCAGATGTACCTTTAATATATCTTAAAATTCCTTTCACTGCTTTTAAATGAGACTCTTTAGGACTAGATTGATATCTAGCACATAAACATACGCTGAACATAATATCTGGTCTACTTGCAGTAATATATAAGAGTGAACCAATCATACCTCGATAGAGTTTTTGATCAACACTCTTACCTAATAAGTCTTTGTCAAGAGTAGTAGTAGTAGCCATAGGTGTGGATTTACTACTAGTACTATCCATGTGAAAACGTTTGAGTAGTTCCTTTGCATATTTGCCTTGATTGATAAATATGCCATTTAAGGACTGTTTAATTTGAAGTCCAAGGAAATAATTGAGTTCACCCATGTGACTCATCTCAAATTTATTTTTCATGGTATTAGCAAATTCTTGACATAGATTATTATTAGTAGAACCAAAAATTATATCATCAACATATATTTGTATGATTAAGATATCATTCTTAACTCTTTTGATAAACATAGTAGTGTCTACTTTACCTATTTCAAATCCTGTTTCTAAAAGAAAAGTTTTCAGACGATCATACCAAGCACGAGGTGCTTGTTTAAGACCGTATAAAGCCTTTTTAAATTTATAAACATGATCTGGAAATTGTTCATGTTCAAAACCTGGTGGTTGTTTAACATAAACATTTTCCTTAATAAATCCATTAAGAAAAGCACTTTTCACATCCATTTGATAGAGTATAAAATTTATAAAACAAGCAAAAGATAATAAAATACGAATAGATTCTAGTCTAGCAACAGGAGCATATGTTTCATCAAAATCTATACCTTCTTCTTGATTATATCCTTGGGCAACTAATCTAGCCTTGTTCCATACAACTTGTCCTGATTCATCTAACTTATTTTTGAATACCCATTTGGTACCAATAATAGTCTGATCAGGAGGTCTAGGAACTAAATCCCATACATCATTCCTTATAAATTGGTTTAGTTCATCTTGCATGGCATTCATCCAATATTCATTCTCACAAGCTTCTTGTATATTTTTCGGTTTGAAAATCCGACAAGAATGCTGTATGAGAGATCATATTAACATGTGAACGTGTCTGAATACCATGGGAGATGTCACCAATTATTAAGTCATGAGGATGATCTTTAACTTCAACAAATGACTTTGGTAAAGTTGAAGATATCACAATCGGATCAGTCGACTTGACTTGTTCTTCAGTCGACTGCTTTACGTCAGTCGACTGGGAGAACTTATCAGTCGACTTATCAGACAGATTAGTTTGCTATAAGGATTTAATCACATTATCTAAAGGTGATAAATCAGTTTCATCATCTTTATTTAAGGTTGATGAAGGTAAAGATTCATCGAATGTAACATGCATTGATTCTTCAATAGTCATTGTAGACTTATTGAAAATTCTATATGCTTTACTCTTATTTGAGTATCCCAAAAAGATACCCTCATTAGATCTAGGATCAAATTTGTCTAAATTATCTTTTGTGTTTAGAATAAAACACTTACAACCAAATGTCTTAAAGTAAGAAACTTTAGGAATTTTATTAAAAAATAACTCGTAACAAGTCTTCTTTAGTTTAGGTCTTAGAAGAATTCTATTTAAAACATAACAAGCTGTAGCAACAGCTTCAGCCCAAAAATGCTTTGGTAGATTGCTTTCAACAAGCATAGTACGTGCGCATTCTTGCAAAGTCCTATTTTTCCTTTCAACCACTCCATTTTGTGGTGAAGCTCTAGGAAATGCAAATCAATGTGTTATACCATTCTTGTTGCAATATTCTGTAAATGTTTCATTTTCAAATTCTCCACCATGATCACTTCTAATAGTGACTATGGTTAGAGATCTTTGATTTTGGACACGTTTACAGAAATGTACAAATTCCTCAAAAGCATCATTTTTATGTTTTAAAAAGAATGTCCAAGTGAATCTTGAAAAATCATCTACTAAAACAAACACATATCTACTTTTATTTAAAGAAGCAACTCTAGTAGGGCCAAATAAATCCATATGAATTAATTCGAGCGGCCTACTAGTAGAAATTACTTCTTTTGTTTTAAAAGTGGATTTGATTTGTTTTCCTAGTTGACATGCATCACATAACTTATCCTTTTTAAAGGATAGTTTTGGCAGTCCTTTAACTAGGTTATATTTAGATAATTTTGAAAGATTTTTCATGTTCACATGTCCAAATCTTCTATGCCATAACCAAGATTCATTGTTAGAGGCTATTAAACAAAAGTCATTTGAAAAATCAATTGCATTCAAACACAATTCATAAATATTATTTTTACGAAAACCTTGAAAAACAACATTTTGCATAGTAGAGTCATAAATCAAACATGCATCTTTTTCAAAAACTATTTTATATCCTTTATCACACAATTGACTAATGCTTAAAAGATTATGCTTTAGACCATTAACCAAAAGCACATTTTCTATAATTGGGTTAGATATTTTACCGACCATGCCAATACCGATGACTTTGCCTTTGTTGTTATCTCCAAAGGTGACGGTTCCTCCATCTATACTTTGAATGGTGGATAGTAAGTTGGCATGCCCTGTCATGTGTTTTGAACATCCGCTGTCTAATATCCAGCGTTCTTTCTTGGGTACCTATAAAAAGTTTAAGGTAAATATGGTACCCTTTTTATTGGGTCCGAAACACATTAGTTTGGGGGAAACCAAACCCATGAAGAGTTTGACCTTCCTCCATAAGCAGGAATATAATAAGCAGAATTACACACATTTAACATATATGAGTTAATATAAGCAATTCTATCATTCTGATTTAGACTGACTGGAACCCATACTAATTTGTTCTGTCCAGTCGACTTACCAGTGTTGTTCAGTCGACTGTTGGTGCACATCAGACGACTGGTTGATGCACTAGGTCGACTTATAAGAGGTTTTGATCTCATCGAATAAGATCCACTTTCTCTGGACAGACGACTGGTTGTATGGTTCAGTCGACTTAACCGAATGTTAGTTTTGCTTTTATCACTGAAATTAACAACCTTTGGCTTTGCAAAGAAATCATACAACTTGTGTGTAACACTAGAAATAGATGCTGATTTATTCTTACTAGTATTTAAAACAGGAGATTCTTTTACTGAAGATTTTTTAAAACCAAGTCCATATTTTTGACTAGATGTAACTTGATGATGAAGCATATCATTTAAATTCTCTTTGCCTTTGTTAAACTTAGATACGTTCTTTGAAATCTCTTCATAATTCTTTTTGAGAGTTTCAAGATCAGTATCTAAACTTGCAATGCGAGAATTTAAGGATTTTACTTCCTTATCAAGGTTAAGATTTTCTTGATTAAGTGTTTGATTCACTTTCTCAAGATTCTTAACTCTAATCTTTTCTTTTTTTAACTCTTGGAATATTTCATTAAAAGCATCAAGAAGATCTTCGGAATCATAATCATCACTTACATGTTCTTGTACAGCCATGAAACACACATTTGCCACTTCGTTATTTTCATCCGTCTCTTCTTCGGAAGATGAATCACTATCATCCCATGTAGCTTGATAAGCCTTCTTGTTTTTGGCAAATTTGTTCTTTGGATATTTGTCCTTCTTGAAGTTGGATGATTTTCCCTTATTCTTTGCATTTTCTAAGGGACAATCCTTCTTCATGTGACCTATTTTATTGCACCTGAAACATGTAGGAGGGTCATTAGAATCTTTAACTTTAGAATGAAACTTACCCTTCTTTAAAAACTTCTTGAATCTCCGAGTGAACATTGCTATTTCTTCTTCATCTTCTTCCTCATCTTCTGAGTCTGTCATGGCTTTAAAAGCCAATGATTTCTTCTTTGCTTGGTGTGGTTCTGTATCTTTCTTTCGATCTTCAAGTTGGACCTCATATGCCATGAGATTGCCAACAAGATTCTCGAGAGAAAGTGTTGACAAATCATTCGCTTCCTCTATTGCTGTGGTTTTCTTTTCCCATTCTAGAGTGAGTGCACGTAGGACTTTTCTAACCATCTCTGCTTGGGTATAAGTCTTTCCAAGTGCCACAAGAGAGTTTGTGATGTCTGTGAATCTGGTAATCATCTCGGACACAGTCTCATTGTCCTTCATTCTGAACATCTCAAACCTGTGGACAAGAACAGAAATTTTAGACTCTTTTACTTTATTCGTTCCTTCATGTGTTACCTCGAGTGTATGCCAAATTTGATGTGCGGTTGTAGCATTGGATACACGGTTGAATTCTTCCTTCGTAAGTGCACAAAATAAGGCATTCATTGCTTTGGCAATGTTCATAGTCTGATTCTTTTGATCATCATTCCATTGTGCATATGGAATGGTAGGGGCAGTGTATTCTGTCTCTGTCATTTGCCATATCTCATAGTTAATTGACTGAAGATAGATTCTCATTCGGCACTTCCAATAATTGTAGTTTGTTCCATCAAATAGTGGTGGCCGTTGTGTAGATTGGCCTTCATGGTACTGATTTGTATTTGACGTAGTTGCCATAGCCTGTAATCTCGCTCTGATACCAAGTGTTGGATCCTGTAGGCAAGACAACAAACACTAGAGGGGGGGGGGGTGAATAGTGTTTAATAAAAACTGCGGAAATTTTTCTCGGTGCAGTCGACTGAGATATGAACCAGTCGACTGATTTGTCAAAATAAATGAAAACAATAGCTCTGTGCAGTCGACTGCTGAATGAGACAGACGACTGAAGGCACAATGGAATTACAACTACAAACGGCACTGACCAGTCGACTGATGGTGCAAGAAGTCGACTGTCCAGAAACTTTTTGCAGAATTAAAATAAACAGAAGTGAATGCAAACACAAGATAATCAATCACAGAGTACACAAGATATATCCTGGTTCGGTCCTCCCGACCTACATCCAGTCCCCAAGCAACCCACTTGAGATTTCCACTATTCTTGAAAAATTACAAGAATACCCTACGGCGTTACGACAACAACCTTGTCTAACCCGTAGTCCTTTCTCTCAACCAGAGAAAGCAACCCACTCTTCCACCAAGAGTGAAACAACACCGACTCTACAACCAAGAGTCAAAAACACTCTCCAACCGAGAGCAAGAGAACAAGAATACTTTACAGTCAACCTATAGCCTTGTTGTTGTATGTGTTGATGCACGTGGCTAAAAGAATAGGTCGACTTCTATACTCAGTCCAGAGCGAATTCAATGCTATACTGGACTGAATGTAGAGAACCAAAGTGTATGAACTTGAAAGCTTTGTTTCTCACAGAAAATATCACTTAGAATGTTTTTCAAGAGTGCTCGGATTGCAAAGTAAAAATCTGTAGAAATTCTGTAGATCTTTTCAGTGAGATCTGAACTCTACTTAAAGAGTTTGATCTCCTGAACGTTGGAAAGCAGTTACTCAACTGTTAACCAACGGATCTGAGCTTTTGAGTTTGAAAAAATTTGATTTTGAAAAACAGAAAACGGTCAAAAAGCTCTCGAACAGTCGACTGGGTTGCCATATGAGTCGACTGATTAGAGTTTGAATAATTTTAAACAGTTTTGTACTATCAGTCGACTGGCAGAAGCTTAAGTCGACTGGTACTCAAGAGTTAAAATTCTTCAAACTGTTTTGACTCTTTTTGGGGGTTTTAAAGAGATACAAATTATGAAATTTTGAGTGTGTGTGTGTGACAAGGCTTTACAATCAGACTAAGACTCAACAAAAGTAAAAATACAATATTTACAAGACACAATAATTTAACACATTTGAGCTTGAAGTCTTGAGTCTTGAGTCGTGAATTAAGTCTTGATCCTTGTCTTGAAGTCTTCATCTGTATCCTTTTGAGCTTGTTCATTTGTTCAGCTAGAATTGTCTTTGGTATGTACACTGCAATGTTAGCTGTATAACATAGACACATGTTTGCACAGTGTTGTGATCATCAAAATCAAGAATCAACAGTTTTGTGTGAGGGAGGGTGTATTTATATGGAGGGATTTTGGTTAATAATACTAGTTGGGTTAATGGGTAATGGGTTGTGGGTATATAGGAGTAGTAATAGGATTTGTTTAATTTGGCTTTAATTAGGATACAAATTGTATAGGATAACTAATAGGATTGGGAATTTAATTTGGCTTTGGTAAATCTTATTAGGGATCAAATAATAGGATTGAAAAATAGGATCACAACCAATCACCACCACACACCCAAAAAAATAAAAGGGACAAGAACAAAACAAAAGAGACAACCAATCAAACACAAAGATCTCAAAATAAAATAAAACGAATATATATTGAAAACAACTCCAATATACAGTTTAGAAAGAATACAAGAGAGAAAATACACCAAAACGAAAAATACACTCAAAAATACACAAAATGAAAAAATAGGGGTTACATACTATATGTAATATAATTTCATGACATCTTTTATTTTGAAACTAGATATTTAGGCAATTCCTCCAGATTTTTCTCAGATTTAATTATGTTGATTTTAAACTCTTTTCCTGCTTATAAATAAGATTTTGCATTTTCTGGCTGAATAAGATTTCTGTATTGAACGCTTTTTTCCACCCTGTTTTTCCCACTATTTGTTGTGGTACCTACTATTTATCTCTGGATGCCTGATGGCATAATCCATGGCACCGTTTGTTGTTATTACTATTAATGCTACGAAATCATAAAATGAAACTGTTTGCTATAGCAACCATGTGGTATAATTTCGGACGAATTAAGTGCTACCTAGTTAGTAATGAAAATTAGACATAAGAATAACTGTTTATACTTTCTCATCCTGTTACTATTGATTTACTATTACTGTTGATTCACTGTTATTGTTGACCCTTACTGTTACTGTTATACTTTTACTATTTTTCCACTGTTTACTACCATCCGTAGACTGTTATATTTACTGCTTCTCTATGTTAGTGTTTCCTATCAAGTTAGTTTTTCTCCCATTTTCCTACTTGTACTGCATGTGGCCAGGACTTGCATCTAAAAAGCATTATGTTTTCCTATTTTCCTAATTTTCCTTGTAATTGCCATATATGCAGGTTTTGCTGATCAATTGCCTACTGGAGTTGGTGAGCAAAGATTTTGAGCTGCGCAATTGGAATCATTTTCTTAAAATATTTTGATGAACTATTTATATTTGTGAACTGCATTGAGACTTGTATTTGGGCTTTGTTGTACGTCTCAGCTATCTAAATAAACAGATAAACTGGACACAAATTAAAACCTCGCAAGTGTACGAATCATTTATAGAAGCGTAGTGAAAAGCAAGGGTCGATCCCACAGAGATTGTAGTAATTAACTCACTAATCAATAAAACAAAAGAAAATACTTATCATAAAGTTGTGTTCTAAAGTATGTTTGAAAGGAATTGAAGAGATTAAAAACTAGATCAAGTAGTATCTCAAAAATATCAATTAAATGAGTCAGGACATAATTTCCACCTATAGTCACGAATGTTAATCACCTTCTACACTACTCTAATCACTCATGTTTGTTCATTTAAGGGCATGGTATCTACTCCTTAAAGTTAAGATTTCTCTAGGCCAAGAATTAGGCATGGTATCTACTCTAATTCGTTTCTTTCCTTAAGTATTTAGCATGGTATCTACTAAGTTGCACTTAAGGAGAGCATAGGAACGATGGAATTAACAAGCACTCAAAGTTCTAGATGTTGGTATCAAATCTAGATCCCTCAAGTTGATCAAACCAAGAACCCCTAAAGATTCCTGTGTTACAAGTATGAGCACAAGATATGGGTCATCTCTATACTCATATAACCGAGTTAATTTTATAATAAGCTAACTTGATAATATCAGGTTCTTCAGATCAGTCGACTGTTGCTAGCTACCAGTCGACTGCTCCCAAGAACTTTCTAACGATTGTTGATTCATATTATAATTTTGATCAAGACAACCAGGTTTAATCAATAAGTGAATAAAGTAGTGTTTAAGAAAATTATAAACATTACATGACTATGGTATCAATCAGCCCAACAATGAAATTATTTGCACATAATACAACTTTTATTGATTAACAATTCAGAGTTCATGATTTTATCCATAAAAACAAAAACTAGAGAGAAGAAGAAGTAACACTGATTATTATGATGTTCAGCCTTGAAGTCGACTTGATCTGCTTCTAAGTCGACTTGTTCTCCCTTCCAGTGCACTCGATCTCCTCCTTTGTTCGATTGTTCTTGATCTTCTTTTGTTGATTCCTTCTCTTCTTTCTCTCTTGATCTGATTGTCACTATCAGATTGGTTGATGTCCCGTGATTTAGAGATATATTTTCCAGAGATGATGTCTTCTGTGTATTCCAGCCTTTTTATAGTCTCTTTTGATCCCATCTACAGATCTCAAGTTCCAACATTCCTATCTCTTCACGCATCGGATATGGACTGAGCCGATTTTCTTACTTGCCAAACCCAGGTTTTTATCTTTGATTTGTTGGGGAAGTTGTTATTTGCAGTCATCTTATATCTGTTCCCTGAATTTTGTAGCTCACTTTGATTCGGATTTGGATGAGGATGAATCTTCAACTGTTCTTATCTTTTAACTCCCGCTGAATGCCAGTCGACTGGTTTTGGAATCAGTCGACCGTGTCGTGAATTCTGGAGATTCAAATTAGTCAGTCAAGTCGACTGTCTTTTGGGTAAGTCGACTGTACTGTGCAGCTTCGGAAACTCAACTTCCTTTGTTCAGTCGACTGTCGTTGAAGGAACAGTCGACTTGTGTTCTGCAGCTTCCTGCGTATCATCCTCTCAGTCTGGAGTAAATCTTGAATCTGCTTCGTTTAGTTGCTTTTAGGTTGTTTCCTATGGAAAAAGAGAAAAGAAGAGTAAATTACCACATATAGAGAATTTAAATGTCTAATTGTATTCAGATTATTGCTCCAAAGTGTGGATATTATTGGATTTATCAATACCCCCAAACTTAGCTTTTGCTTGTTCTCAAGCAAAATAAAACTACAAGCATCGCTTGAATATCTTGACCCTCCCAACATTTACCTCAGAGAACTTGCTACTTTTGGTGTCAAGGTTAGAGCAGGCATTAAGATAGATCTAAACTAGTTTTAATTTAAATGTTAATCACTTATTCACAAGAATACTCAACTTGAATATCAATAATTAGGGTGGCCAATGCCTATGCAACATAATCATGATTAAGGTTAGCAAGCTCAACTATATTTCAACTCCAAAATCTCACCATGGCATACACTCCCAAAAAATATAGCTCTCATTAACATGGGAATTTCAAATTAGATCTCGTGACAATTTTCATTACTTGGATGAAACCATATGCTTGATCTTGCTACTACATCTTCACTCCATTGATTTGCACAATAATTGGATCAAATGGTCTTATATAGGTTGTAATGGGGCCATGGGTGCGGGTTTAAACAATTGAAGGAAAGAGGGATACAAAATTTCTAAAGAACTAGTAGAGCAACTTATATTGTTTTTAAAAGATTATCTTTCTTCCTTTTTTCTCTCTTTTTTTTTTTTGGTTTTTTTTATAATTTTTTTATTGACAAATCCTCCAACTTTACTTTATATTTCAACCCCTTTCTTTGACATACCACATCTCTTTTACAATTCTTGCTCTACTAACTCAATAGATATAGGTAAGGTACCCTATTCATCTAGGCATGGTTAAGGATGATGTGTCTTACAAAAAAAAAAGCTTTTATAGGCTTCAAAGGGGCAACTAGTGAATAATTAATGTTGGGTAGGCTATTTGTCTTTGGTGATAGATTTTTAGGTGCCTTAATCATTTTCAAGTTTTCAGGCAAAAATCAAAACAAGTTTCGAAAAGTGGCAAAAACAAGTTCTAGTTCACTTCAAGAATGCAGTCAACTGAGATCTTCAAGTGTATGATACTCTCAAAAAAAAAAAATAAGGCTCAAAACTCACAATTTGTGTATTTAAGTTTACTCACAGTCAAACTTGCTATTCTCTTTCAAAATTCGTCTTGACATGACCAAATGTATAAAAGTTTCAAGTATGATCCATATGATAAGTTATTAACATTTTTAAAGATAAAGACCACACTTAATACTTTTTCTCCACTCTCTACCTACAATAACTGAGCTCGAATCATTAAATGTTGGAATGGTCAAAATCAAAAGACTCCAAATGTGAATAAATACCCCCAAACTTAGATGGAACATTGTCCTCAATGTTTGCGCAAAAACTTAAAATAGGCATGTGTCCATCCAGTTTGAAGGAAAGAAAATGAAATAAAGAAATGAAAAAAGAAAAATAAAGAGAAATAAAGAGAGAGTGTAAGTACTCCCCTGAAAATTGGGTTGCCTCCCAATAAGCACTGCGTTTCTTGTCTTCAGCTAGACTTGATGAGTTTATGCAATGTATTGAATGTCTCGCGGCTCAAAACTCATCTTATTATAAGGTTTCCCCCTATGCCCATTCACCTTGAACGTTTGATTTTCCTTTTTGCTATGAACCTCCAACGCTCCATGTGGGGAAACCTTTGTAATAACGTACGGACCGTACCATCTTGACATAAGCCTATCCGCAATGGTCCACCTTAATGCACCCTTGTGTTCTTGCCATATTCTCAATTGCTTCTCTTCTTCCTGCATCCTCAAGTTTGCAGCAACTATCATAGGGTACGTCTGGTTTTCACCCAAATATGCATACTTCAAGTGTTCAGGTAGCGGCTTTAGTTCCATGTCTGGTGTCCTGGTAAAAGAGGAAACAAAAGTATTTTTAGACACAAAATTTTCAAACACAGGTGCAAACTTACCTGAATATGATTTTGGATTTTCAAGGGTATGTACTGTCCCTGCACTCCTCCAATCATCATATTCCTGTTCAACTTGAGATAGTGTTAGAGAATGTGTAAGTGTGGCTTGTAATGGATCGACACTATGTTCCTGAAATGTTTGGTCACAAATTTCCTAAACCACATCAACATTATAACATTCATGATCATCGTGTGGTAATTTTGGTGCATCAAAAATTTTAAACTCAATCTTGTCCTCTAGGGTTATCACCGATTGGAGCTGTTCTTGTCCTCTAGGGTTTGGTATGGTTTGTGATGGGATTTCTCCTGCCTTTCTTTCACTTAATTCCTTAACAATTTGACCAATTTGAGTCTCCAATTTCTGAATGACCTGTCCTTGTTGGTTGCTTGTTTGCTGTTGCTGTTGGAGTAATTGAAGAACGGTGGATTCGAAATCCAACTTCTTTTGTTCTTGTACTGGCCGATCAAACCCATTCCCACTCTGGAATTGCTGTGCATGCCCTTGTGCGAATTGATTGCCTTGATGGTTTTGATTATTGCTCCAGGAGAAATTTGGATGGTTTCGCCACCCTGGGTTGTACATGTTTGAAAAAGGGTTGTTCTTGGGCTGGTACATTCCCTGTCCTACGTAGTTTGCTTGCTCCTGATCTGTGAAAAAAGACATGGGACATGTATTAGTTGTATGATCAGAATGAGAAAAAATTGCACAAATTTCTTTTGTTTTGTTTTTTACGCCACCTAACGTTGCAATTGCATTAACAAGCATATCAATTTTTTTGTTC
This sequence comes from Hemerocallis citrina, assembly GCA_017893485.1. Taxonomy (NCBI): domain Eukaryota; kingdom Viridiplantae; phylum Streptophyta; class Magnoliopsida; order Asparagales; family Asphodelaceae; genus Hemerocallis; species Hemerocallis citrina. The sequence continues at coordinate 107,240,102 of CM030368.1, forward strand.
ATGTTTACCATTTCTAATTTCATGTTATTATTACTAGAAATTTCGTAAACTCCCCGGTTTTTCGAAAGGCCCCTTCCCCTTGTTGAGAATTGTTGTGAGTTCTCGCTGAGTTCTTCAAATAGCTCGATGGCCTCCTCACCACTCTTCCTCATCAAGATTCCATTGCAAGCTGAATCTACAATTGCTTTGTTAGTGTCATTTAAACCCTCATAAAATGCTTGTACCTGATCATCCTTAGGCATGTTGTGCGTAGGATACTTGAGAAGCTTGTTCTTAAAGTCCTTCCATGCCTCGAAGAACAAATCGCCATATTTTTGTTGGAAGAGTTGAATTTCTCTTTTTAGTTGTTTGGTTTTCTGAGCTGGAAAGAATTCCTTCAAGAGCCTTGTTGCCAATTGCTCCCATGATTGAATTGATCCTGGTTCCAAAGAATTATACCACAATTTAGCATTAAGTTTTAATGAGAATGGAAACAAAATTAACCTGATTTGTTCAGGGGTGAGCCCTTGGACGCTTTACAAAGATCAAAGAAATCTTGCAAATGGAGGTGAGGATCCTCATCTAGTCTGCCATTGAAGTGGGGAACCATGCTGAGTAATTGAGGTGATAGATGCATATTCCTTGTGACACTAGTTTGATAAGCTATGCAAAAAGGTTGCTCAATATTCTTCGGAGTGAATTTGTCTTGCATTGGTACTCGATTTGGTACTTCCTCACCCATTGTTGCTTTTGGAATAATTCGCTGTATAGTCGACTGATCCTTGGAGACAGTCGACTGATCTGAATCTGTCTATGCAGAGTGTAACCTAAAAGAAAATATAATAAAAGAAAAGAAAAAAGAAAAAGATTTTTATTGATTTGTAAGTTAAAATACTAAACAATCCCCGGCAGCGGTGCCAAAAACTTGTTGTACGTCTCAGCTATCTAAATAAACAGATAAACTGGACACAAATTAAAACCTCGCAAGTGTACGAATCGTTTATAGAAGCGTAGTGAAAAGCAAGGGTCGATCCCACAGAGATTGTAGTAATTAACTCACTAATCAATAAAACAAAAGAAAATACTTATCATAAAGTTGTGTTCTAAAGTATGTTTGAAAGGAATTGAAGAGATTAAAAACTAGATCAAGTAGTATCTCAAAAATATCAATTAAATGAGTTAGGCATAAATTCCACCTATAGTCACGAATGTTAATCACCTTCTACACTACTCTAATCACTCATGTTTGTTCATTTAAGGGCATGGTATCTACTCCTTAAAGTTAAGATTTCTCTAGGCCAAGAATTAGGCATGGTATCTACTCTAATTCGTTTCTTTCCTTAAGTATTAGCATGGTATCTACTAAGTTGCACTTAAGGAGAGCATAGGAACGATGGAATTAACAAGCACTCAAAGTTCTAGAAGTTAGTATCAAATCTAGATCCCTCAAGTTGATCAAACCAAGAACCCCTAAAGATTCCTGTGTTACAAGTATGAGCACAAGATATGGGTCATCTCTATACTCATATAACCGAGTCAATTTTATAATAAGCTAACTTGATAATATCAGGTTCTTCAGATCAGTCGACTGTTGCTAGCTACCAGTCGACTGCTCCCAAGAACTTTCTAACGATTGTTGATTCATATTATAATTTTGATCAAGACAACCAGGTTTAATCAATAAGTGAATAAAGTAGTGTTTAAGAAGATTATAAACATTACATGACTATGGTATCAATCAGCGCAACAATGAAATTAGTTGCACATAATACAACTTTTATTGATTAACAATTCAGAGTTCATGACTTTATCCATAAAAACAAAAACTAGAGAGAAGAAGAAGTAACACTGATTATTATGATGTTCAGCCTTGAAGTCGACTTGATCTGCTTCTAAGTCGACTTGTTCTCCCTTCCAGTGCACTCGATCTCCTCCTTTGTTCGATTGTACTTGATCTTCTTTCGTTGATTCCTTCTCTTCTTTCTCTCTTGATCTGATTGTCACTATCAGATTGGTTGATGTCCCGTGATTTAGAGATATATTTTCCAGAGATGATGTCTTCTGTGTATTCCAGCCTTTTTATAGTCTCTTTTGATCCCATCTACAGATCTCAAGTTCCAACATTCCTATCTCTTCACGCATCGGATATGGACTGAGCCGATTTTCTTACTTGCCAAATCCAGGTTTTTATCATTGATTTGTTGGGGAAGTTGTTATTTGCAGTCATCTTATATCTGTTCCCTGGATTTTGCAGCTCACTTTGATTCGGATTTGGATGAGGATGAATCTTCAACTGTTCTTATCTTTTAACTCCTGCTGAATGCCAGTCGACTGGTTTTGGAATCAGTCGACCGTGTCGTGAATTCTGGAGATTCAAATTAGTCAGTCAAGTCGACTGTCTTTTGGGTAAGTCGACTGTACTGTGCAGCTTCCGAAACTCATCCTCCTCTGTTCGACTGTCGTTGAAGGACCAGTCGACTTGTGTTCTGCAGCTTCCTGTGTATCATCCTCTCAGTCTGGAGTAATTCTTGAATCTGCTTCATTTAGTTGCTTTTTGGCTGTTTCCTATGGAAAAAGAGAAAAGAAGAGTAAATTACCACATATAGAGAATTGAAATGTCTAATTGTATTCAGATTATTGCTCCAAAGTGTGGATATTATTGGATTTATCAGGCTTGGAGTCCCAGGATTATTATTTTGTTTCAAATTTTGTATTTGTTGGGATATTTATTGTTGTTGCAATAAATACTATTGAGTTATGATTTTTTATGCATGCTTGGTTGGAGTATACTGTTATATTTATTTTTGTGATGAGTCAAGCATATCCGTACAGCTTATGGATGGTGAAAACTATCCGCTGGGCTTAGTCACGTACCGTATTCCGTATTCTTTTGGGAAGCGGGGTGTGACAAGGTTTTTAGTGGTATCAGAGCCTCAGGTTTGGCTAATGTGTTAGTTTGACTAATGCATTGACAGACTTGACTCGATCGGATTTACTTGGCTCCCAACAAGCCATGCATTGCACAAAGAATTATTAATCAACTAAATCTGAATTCTAATTGTTTTGGATTTTGTGCAGACTATGGCTCGTGGGAATGGTTCGTCTTTGCAAGAAGGCCATCCTGAGTTGGCAGCTATAACTCAGGTGCTCTAGCAGATTACTCAGATGCAGTAGGTGCACACCAAACTGGTTAAGGCTGCTTTGGAAGCAGCTAACCAGAATGTTGTTTCGACCCCCTATTGTGCCTGCCCCTGTAGCTTTGCTGCCTCGTCCAGGTACCGTTGCGGATTTCATGAGGTTGCGCCCTGATAAGTTTGCTAGTACTGAGACACCACTTGAGGCTGAGCAGTGGCTGATCTGGATGCAGAGTCCGCTACAGGCAGCTAAGGTCGTCGATGCCGACCGTGTGGATGTGGTATGCATCCAATTGGTGGATTTGGCCAACATCTGGTGGAGGGTAGAATCCGAGAGGCTAGAGCGGCCTATTACTTGAGCCACTTTCGCTCAAAGTTTCCTGGAGAAATTCTTCATGCACATCACCCGGGTAGAAATGGAGAATCAGTTTCTTGCCCTGAAGCAGGGCTCTAAATCCGTGAATAGGTACGCCCGGAGTTCACCAGGCTTAGCCACTTCGCTACCACCTTTATGGCGAATGAGGAGGATCGTGCTCGGAGGTTCCTATTGGGTCTTGATCAGGGTATTCAGGTACACTTGGCCGTTCATCACCTCCGTACCTTATGCGGATGCCTTGGATGCAGTTCGAGCGACAGAGCATACTCATGCTTGTTAGACCCCTTCTCAGCAGGTTGTGCAGTACCTCGCTGCTGTTGCTGCCATGCCTACTTGAGGTCCGATCAGGAGGCCAGCTCCGGTCCTTGTTGTCAGGATAGCTCCCTACCGTCCTGCTCCTCCATGGAGGGATGTTGTTTTCGACTTTTGCCAGACCCCTAGGCATTTGCACAAGGATTGCTGGAAGGCCAACTGTCGTTTTCACGGTTGTGGTACTACCGACCACTTAGTTCGAGATTGTCCTCGGAGGAGGCATGACCAGAACACCATCGCGTCAGTCTATAGTCAGGTTAGATCGCCACTTCCCCCGCAGCGTCAGATTGTCGGTGAGAGGACTGCTGCTCCAGGGAGAGGTCAGGCTTTCGACTTGACCGCGGAGAAAGATCAGACCGCGGAAGAAGTTGTTGCAGGTATTCTTTTGTATTTTCTTTTGTTGTTCTATTATTTGTTCCTTGTGTCATTTATTTCTCTTGCATCTTTCTTCATGTTGTCTTTCTGCATCATTTATCATATTCCTTGTTTATCTTTCATCTGTTCATCTTTTTCCTTATTTGGCTCTATCTTATGTGTTATTCTTGTTCTTTCTGTTCCTGCTTGTGTTCTTTTTGATTCCGGGGCAACCCATTCTTTAGTCTCTTCCCGCTTCGTGGATCTGTATCAGTTGGTGTGCAGTGAGTTGCCGGTTGCTTGGAATATCACCACAGGAGGTGGTGTTGACGTTTGTTCCTGGGAGTGCAAGCAGAGTCCCGTGGTGATTAGGAGTACTGATTTCAGAGCAAATTTGATTGTGATTGGCAGTTCAAGGTTTGATGTGATTCTCGGAATGGATTATCTGGGTGAGACGCATGCGATCATTGATTATTGAGCGATGAAGGTTGTTTTCAGGATGCCAGGTCGTGAGGAGTTTGAGTTCCATGCTGGGGAGTTACCCCTTGGGCATGGTCAGGAAGTTATTGTCGATGTTGGTTGTGCAATGGAGTTGCATTCAGGCTGTGAGACTGCGTCTCTTGTTGTGCAGAATTTTCTGGATGTGTTTCCTAAGGAGTTGCCTGGACTTCCCATGGATAGGGATGTGGAATTTGATATTGATGTTCAGACTGGTACAAGCGTCGATATCGAAGAGTCCTTACCGAATAGCACCAGTTGAGCTAGCAGAGCTGAAGGTGCAGGTCTAAGGATTGCTGGATTTGGATTTCATCAGGCCCAGTGGGTCCCCGTGGGGCGCTCCTATCTTGTTTGTCAGCAAGAAGGATGGGAGTCGTCGTCTGTGCGTGGATTACCGTAAGCTGAACAGTGTTACAATGAAGAACTGCTATTCGCTACCCAGGATTGATGATTTGTTTGATCAGCTGGGTGGAGCTGCTATCTTTTTGAAGTTGGACCTTCACTCTGGTTATCATCAAGTGAAGGTGAAGGCAGCTGATGTACAGAAGACTGCATTTAAGAGTAGATACGGGCACAATGAGTTTCTAGTGATGCCTTTCGGAGTCACGAATGCGCCAGCAGTGTTCATGAGTCTGATGAATAGAGTTTTCTCTCCATTTCTGGATAGATTCGTGGTGGTCTTCATAGACGACATTTTGGTGTATTCTCAGAATCGGAAGGATCATGCTGATTATCTGAGGTTGGTTCTGCAGACCTTGAGGGAGAATCAGTTCTATGGAAAACTTAGCAAGTGTGAGTTCTAGCTTGATCGAGTTACCTTTTTGGGGCACATTATTTCAGGCAATGGTATCTCTGTCGATCCGACCAAGATTTCTATGGTCAAGGATTGGCCTGTTCCTAAGTCAGTTTTGGAAGTGAGAAGTTTCCTTAGTTTGGCTGGGTATTATCGAAAATCTGTCCAAGACTTTTTGAAGATTGCTCGGCCATTTACTAAGCTGACTGGGAAAGATCAAAAGTTTGTCTGGGATGGAGCTTGTAGTGGAGTTTTTGCAGAGTTGAAGCGCCGGTTGATGTTAGCACGTGTGTTGACTATTCCAGATGGTTTGGGTGGTTTTGTGGTTCACTGTGATGCGTCTGGCAAGGGCCTAGGTGTAGTGTTGATGTAGAAGGGTCGAGTTGTTGCTTATGCATCCAGACAGTTGAGGCCGCACGAGAAGAACTACCCTACCCATGATTTAGAGTTGGCTACAATGATGTTTGATTTGAAGTTTTGGAGGCACTATCAGCTTGGAGACCAAGTGGAGATCTTTACTGACCACAAAAGTCTCAAGTATGAGTTCACTCAGAAGGAGCTGAACATGAGGCAGAGCCGATGGTTGGAGTTGATGGCTGACTATGATATTAGTTTGCAATACCATCCTGGTAAAGTGAACTTGGTGCTCGATGCTTTGAATATGAGATCAGTCGCCATGTTCCTAACTTAGCAGAAAGAGCTTGTTGAGCAAATAAGGAGGTTGAATTTGGATGCTTTAGTTGCAGGCATCCCTTGTTGAGCAGATTAAGGAGTCTCAGGCAGGTGATGAGCAATTACAAGAGTTTAGAGCCAAAGTTGAAGCGGGTACAAGGACCGATATGGTTTTTCACTCAGATGGATCTCTTCGTTTTGGGTCCACATTGTGTGTTCCAAAGGGTGAGGTTCGTCAAAAGTTGCTTGAGGAAGCCCACCAATCGTCGTGCTCTATTCATCCTGGTGGTACGAAGATGTACCGGGATTTGAAGCTTCATTTTTGGTGGCTTGGTATGAAGAGGGCCGTAATGAGATTTGTGTTGCAGTGCTTGATATACCAGCAGGTGAAGGCAGAGCATCAGAGGACCGCCAGACTTCTTCAACCTCTTTCCATTCCAGAGTGGAAGTGGGAGCATATCACTATGGATTTTGTGACCGCTTTGTCGAGGAGTCCTAAGGGTCACAACACCATTATGGTGATTGTGGACAGGTTGACGAAGAGTGCTCATTTCGTTCCCTTCAGAGTTGGAAAGTCTACTGAGAGCCTAGCTGAGAAGTACATGCAAGAGATTGTCAGACTTCATAGGGTTTCAGTCAGTATTGTATCCGACAGGGATATGAGATTCAGGTCGCAGTGTTGGGAGAGTCTTCAAAGTAGTCTGGGGAGTAAGTTGAAGTACAATACAGCTTTTCACCCTTAGACAGATGGACAGATAGAGAGGACCATATAGACCCTAGAGGACATGTTGAGGTTCTGTGTGCTGCAATTTGGAGGTTCTTGGGAGGACCACTTGCATCTTATAAAGTTCTCGTACAACAACAGCTTTCAGGCCAGTCTTAAAGCTGCTCCTTTCGAGGCACTCTATGGTCATAAGTGTCGGTCACCAGTGTGCTGGGATGACATTGGCAGAGGAAGTTGTTTGGCCCGGAGTTGATCACCAGAATGGTGGATGCTGTGAGTCAGATCAGGAAGTATCTTGAAGCCGCGCAAGACAGACAGAAGCGATGGGTTGATGTTCATCGTAGAGCCTTGGAGTTTGAGGTGGGAGACCAAGTTTTCCTTAAGGTATCATCATGGTGAGGTTTCATTTGTTTTGGTGGCGGAGGCAAGTTGAGCCCTAGGTTCATCGAACCGTTCGACATCGTGGAATGAGTAGGCAAGGTGGCCAATCATCTTGCATTGCCCCCAGCATCATCTGGAGTACACGATGTCTTCTATGTCTCACAACTCAGGAAGTATATCCATGATGAGTGTCACCTGATTGACTACTCGATGTTATCTGTGGGGCCGGATTTGTCTTATGAAATTTTGCCAGTTGCTATTGTGGACCGGCGAGAGAAGGTTTTGAAGAACAAGGTGATCAAGCTTGTTTGTGTTTCTTGGAATACTCACTCGCCAGGTGAGTCGACTTGGGAGCTAGAGGAGGATATCCAGCAGAGGTTTCCTCATTTCTTTGTGTAGCTCTTGTTTTGCTGTTTTTATTTTTGTCATTGTAATTTATTTCTTTCTGGGTTACCCTATGTACTTCTGGTTGAATTTCGAGGATGAAATTCTTCTTGTTAGGTGGGTAGGATTTGTAACCCCTATTGCTCATATTTATATTTTTAATTATATTTAATAAAATTCTTGATTATTCTACTTTATTTTTGGTTGTATTTATTTTCATTACTTTTGCATTGTGTGTTGTTCTTCTCACTCATGTGATTCGTTTTGCATTGATTCAGCTTTTTATTCTCATTTATTTGATCTACAATTTGTCTTTGATCTCGTCTATTATTCAAACCTATTTCATGTCCTATTTGTCTCTTATTGGATTCTTTTCTTCTTATTGGATACTACCCAGTTCACCCAAACCCATATTGTCTTATATAAACACCATAATTGAACCCTAACCCTAATCTCTAGACCGTAATACTCTCTCTCTCTAGCCATCTCTCTCTCGACCCCCTGATCTCCCCCTGCCTTTTCACTGTCGTCGTCTTTGACTGCGACGCCGGAGACCCACCGCACCACCCCTCTCCCTTCCTCTCTTCCCAATCCCCCGTTGTCCCCTTTGTCCATTGCTGCTGTCGTCTTGTTCAAGCACAGCCACGGCACACCTCCGGCCGAGCCCTTCGTCGCCCTGTTCCGTCGAGCAGCACAGCCCACAGTACCCTCCGGTGCTGTCACCGCAGACCCCAGTCGCCACCGTCTTGCTGTTGTTGGCTGCTGTCTCTTGTGTGTATGTGTGTCGTCTCGTGCACGTGTTTCGGTTGTGGATTCTCGTCTCTTTGTTCGTTGTGTTCGTGGTTCGGGATCCGTTCCCGTTATTCTATTGTATCGTTTTCGTTGTCTTCATAACATGCAAGTAGCTTGTATGTTTATTTTTGTCATACAAGTTAATACCGTAAGTAGTCTAGTACGAGAATGTGTGTGCTCTCATGATGATCCATATTTGTTAGTTAAATCATTGACATCATCTCTTGATCATGAGTAGTTACAATAATTGAGAAAACAATTAGATTAGATGACACTTTGACTGTATGTTGTTTGTGGCACACCGTATGTTCTAGATGACTGTTACATAGATGTTTGTTAGATGTATGATCTCATTATAGATCATTTATTCACATGCCATGCTGATTTGAGTAACCCACCTATACCATGCTTTGTATGACTTCTAGTTTGGACCGTTGGTAGTTAAGTTGTTTGATAAAATACATAAAAAAACTTATATTTTGTTGTTGCCCTATTTTTTACAGTAATTTTGACCCTGTTAACATTAGTAAAATAAATAAGTTTGTGAACATGATTTATAGACTTTGTTTTCTAGTTTTTAAAACATTCAACGGATCTGAATTCCAATTTTTGATGCATGAGTTATTGCTGTTTTACAGCAGTCGTATCGTATATTCCAGATTCTGAACTATATGTATTCTGTGTGAAATTTTATTTTAAAACTGATATTAAAAGTATAATTTGAACACTATATGTTGCTGAGTATGTTTAGACATGACTACGATCAATCCCTAATTTTTGTGGAATTAATTAATGACTTTTATATCTCCTTTCATGCTTTCAAAGCCCAATCGAAATATTTTCAAACTGCGTGCGGTTCAGTAAAGAATTATGTTTTCAACCTGATTATATTCGTTTTTGATGAAAAATTTATGAATATAAAATGTATCATGATTTGTCTATTTTACTAAACCTTTGACGGATCTGGATTTTGAATTATATTTTGTGAATTATCTCAGTTTTGTTACTGCTACATATGAACTTTCAGAATTGAGATTTTGTTGCATTACCCTGTTTTCCCAATTTTGTTGACCATACTGTCTGTAATATAATTTCATGACATCTTATATTTTGAAACTAGATATGTTAAGGAAATCCCCCATATTTTTTTTAGATTTAATTATGATGATTTTAAACTCTTTTCATGCTCATAAACAAGATTTTGCATTTTCTGGCTCAACACGATTTTTGACTATACTATCTGTAATATAAATTCAAGATATTTTATATTTTGAAACTAGATATGTTAAGGAATCTTCCAGATTTTTATTTGATTTAATTATGATGATTTTAAACTCTTCCATGGTTATAAACACGGTTTTGCATTTTTTGGCTGAACATAACTTCTGTGTTAAATGTTATTTTCAACCTTGTTTCTGTTACTGATATGTGATTTATATATATGTGCTGGAATTGACAAAGAGTCTAGTTTCTATATTTTCTGACAGATCTGGATTTGCTTTTCTATAGCAACGGGAATCTCAGATTTGGCACAATAGTGTCTTGTTGTCCAGAACTGAAAGTTTCATTGTTTTGACTATTATAAGTTGTTTTTATCAACCGTTGTAAGTACTACTTTATCTTAGAATTATCCTTTATTTATGCCATATCTTTAGCATGTTGTATTCGTTCACACCTGTTGTTCATAATGAAAAGAAATCAGGGGGGGGGGGTTAAGGGAAAAGATCGGGTAGTGGACAATATAGAAATGCATATTCGGAATCGTTTTCTCCACTGTTTACTGTGGTAACTACTATTTATCTATGGATGCATGAGGGCATGATCCATGACACCATTTTATATTATTATTGTTACTGTTACAGTTTGTCTGAATATACTGCCTTATAGAAGTTCCACTATGAAATCTTAAAACGAAAATGTTTGCTATAGCAACCATGTGGTATAATTTGGGATGCATGAAGTGTTACCTAGTTAGTCATGAACATTAGACATAAGAATAACTGTTTACACTGTAACATCCTGTTACTGTTGATTCACTGTTACTGTTGACCCTTGTTGTTACTATTATACTTTTACTGTTATTTCGCTGTTTACTGCCATCTGTAGATTGTTATATTTACTGCTTCTCCATGTTAGTATTTCCTGTCTAAATAGTTTTCCCCCCATTTCCCTACTTATACTGCTTGCGACTGTGGTTATTTTCCTGTTTTCTTATTTTTTCTTGTAATTACCATATGATCAGGTTTTGCTGATCAATTGCCTACTGGAATTGGTGAGCAAAGGTTTAGCTATGCAATTGGAATCATTTGCTTAAAATATTTTGATGAACTATTCTTATTTGTGAATTGTATTGAGACTTGTATTTGGGCTGCGTCTCAGGATTATTATTTTGTTTCAGATCTTGTATTTGTTAGGATATTTATTATTGTTGCAATAAATATTATTGAGTTATCATTGTTTATGCATGCTTGGTTGGAGTATACTTTTATATTTTTTGTTGTGATGAGTCAAGCAGATCCGTACAGCTTATGGATGGTGAAAACTATCGGCTAGGCTTAGTCACGTACCGTATTCTGTATTCTTTTGGGAAGCGGAGCGTGACAATTTTGATCTTATTTCCTATATCTTATTGATCGACTATTTATATTTTAGCCCAAATCAAATATATTATTATTATTGGATTATTTTAATCTTATTATTATCATTGTTATTACTTTGATTGCTGTTATTATTATTATTACATCTTTGTTATTATTCTTCTTATTATTATTTTTGTAGAGCCCGAACATACTCCATTTTATATGTACTTCACTAGTTGATTTAATGTATATGTATATGTATATTTTATAAACCCTATAATCCAATTCTCTTTCCCCTATTGGATCTAAAACCCAAACTCTATAGTCTGTTTCTTATTGGATTCTACCAAATCACCCCAAACCCTAATCACTACCCTAACCCGAGCCCCCTAACAACCACAGCCACCAACCCCTCCCATATATTGTTGAACCCCCATTATGGTTTACCTTCTTCCCAACCGTCACCTTCTCTCCTCCCCGTTTCATCGAGCCGCTGTCCCTCCACCGCCTCAACCTTTTGCAACCACTCAAAGCACCATCCCTCACCTCAACTCCACCCTCGACTGCCGCTTGCAGTCACCGCCTTCCCCCACTGTCTTCACCCATGTTGTCGAATCCCTGCCTCCAAGCCGCCAACCCACCGTTGTCGCCATCTCCACCACATCCTCTGTTTCTTCAAAAAACAGAGCTACCCTCCGATGCCCCTCCTGAGTGTCGCCCTCTTCCGTCGAGCCACCAGTCGACGCCCAGACCTTCTTCCCCGCCGTCGTCTTTGTTTCTCGCCTAAAACAGAGCGTCACTCACGAAGTTGCCTGTTACGTCGACTGCCCTTTCCCCTGTGCACCGCCGACCGTTGCCTGAGCCCTCCCTCGCACACTCGACGACCGCCCTTGCCCCAGTCGTCGGGCACAACCGCCACCGTCGAAGTCGCCCTTGCAACTGCTGTGTTGATTTTGCTGTTGTGCGATCCGAGTTCATTATTTGGTGTTCGGTGGGATCCAAGATTGGTTGTTTAGTGTATTGTGAGAAGGGGATTGGTCGTGTGTTGGTGTTTGCTGTTTAGTTTGGTGTGTGTTCTTGCATGGGTTTGCACGTGTTATTTCGTGTGAGTTCGTGGGTTCGTTGCTTCAGGATTCTCATCCTATTATTCTAGGTATTCAATTTCTTCATCTAACAGGAAAGTCACTTTTCCTCTTGAATTGCTAATTGAATCAAATTCAAGAATTTTTGTTGAAACTCCCCAAATAGATCTTGATTGTTTATCGTATGTTTGTATTGATTATCGTTCGTTGGGTCTATTGAGGGTTTACACGAGCTAACTCCAATATTCTTGACTTCGTGCCACTTTTGACTCCAAAGATTGAATCTTTCATCCATTCATGTAAAATTGATAATAGGGTTAATCATATAATCATAACACAATTAATTATTGTAGAGATAATTGCTAGTGTAATATCCCGGACGAATATTACCGTATATAAATTATTATTTTATTATTATTTTGTTTTAATTCCAAAATTAGAACATTTTGGTGATTTTTACCCGGTTTGCTCCTAGACATTATCTGTATCCAGATATCGGTCAGTATATATCCGTATTGTATCAAATTGATACCGTGATCTTCCGAACTAATAATAAAATTTATTTTATTATTATTTCCAAGATTTAATTATTTTTATGCGGATTATGCGAAGATTTCCGGTATACGGACATATATGCGCACATACGAGTAGTATGTCGATTAGTGCATTATACGAATTATGTGTTGTATATTTTGGACAACACTTATTTTGCTATAACCTAGTAGGGATGGTTAAGGGTTTGATTAGGAGATTTAACCTAGGTTAAGTATACATGAGAAGGTTAAGAAAAACCCTTCTAGAAACCCTCATATAACACCTCCCCCCACATATCACCTCCCTCCACCTCACCCCTATCTCTCCTAGGAGCATGGCCGGCCATCACCCCCCCTTGGGGTTATTTTGTGCCAATGTGGTGCACTTACCACCTCCTATCCCTTCTATAAATAGCCCCTCATTCACCTCCTTCTCTCATTTTAGAAAAACAAAAGAAAGAAAGAAAGAAAGAAAGAAAGGAAAGAAAAAGAAAGAGAGAAAGTCTCATACTAACAAGAGAGTTCTTCTTGTAGGTTTAGTGGAGATTTCTAAAAAGCTAGGGGAAGGAGAAGGATTAGCAAGCAAGTCCTTCCAATAGGAAAAAATAAGGTGGGGGTTTCTTCATGATTCTTTGTTTGATTGTTTGTCTGTTGTTTGTTTGTTTGTTTTGTTGTTTGACTTCTCCTTCTACCTTCTTGTTTTGTTTTGTTTTTTGAGTTTGTCCTTATGAATGGGTGTGTGTGAATGTTGTGATAAATAAAAGAAAGAAAGAAGGTAGTAGTAGTAACTACAAAAGAACACATAAAGATCACATCTTTTGTATTGTAGTTGTTGTTCTATGTAGGATTGTGAACTAAAAAGACATATGGCATATGAACATTGAACATACAACCATTGTTGGTTGTAGGACTTAGTATACATAAGCATATGAGCATTTTACAACCATTGTTGGTTGTAGGACTTGATTGAACATTGGACTAATAATAAAAAGTATATGTTCTAATAAAAAGATCTTTTCTTTTTACTAATCACTAGTTGTAGATTAAAAAGATCTTTCTTTCTTTATTAATCACTAGTTGTAGACTAAAAAGATCTTTTCTTTTTATTGATCACTAGTTGTAGCTATTAAAAAGATCTTTCTTTCTTTATTAATCACTAGTTGTAGATTAAAAAGATCTTTTCTTTTTATTGATCACTAGTTGTAGCTATTAAAAAGATCTTTCTTTTAATCACTAGTTGTAGAAATATTAAAAGATCTTTCTCTTTTAATCACTAGTTGTAGAAATAATAAAAAAGAGATATTTTTCTTTCATATTTACTAGTTGTAGAATAAAATAAATAAAAATGATCTTTTCGTTATCACTAGTAATAATAAAGACTAGTAAGCAACTAAGTAGTAGTATGAATAATAAAGTAGTAGTATGTGATTAAATGAGGTAGTAGTAGCATGTTGATTAAATGAAGTAGTAATAGTATGGTAGTAGTAGTATGGTTGGTTAAATAAAGTAGTAGTAGTAGTAAGTTGTATGTTGTGTTCTTGATAAAGAATGAAGTAGTAGTAGTAGTAGATAATTGTGTGTTATGCTTTGATTAAAATAGGAGTAGTAGTAGTAGTAAAATGTTGTAGGATCACTTCTAAAAATATTTAGAAGCAAGGTTCATGCTTCAAATGTTGTAGGATCACTTCTAAAAATATTTAGAAGCAATTTTCATGCTTAATTAGTTGTAGGATGTTTTATAAAAATTTTCCATCATGCTTTATGTTTAGAATGTTGTAGGATTATTTCTACAACTATCCTACCATGCTTTATGTTTAGAATGTTGTAGGATTGTTTCTATAAATATCCTATCATGCTTTTATACTTGAAATGTTGTAGGATGATTTCTAAAGATATCCTACCATGCTTTATGTTTAGAATGTTGTAGGATTGTTTCTAAAGATATCTTACCATGCTTTATGTTTAGAATGTTGTAGGATTGTTTCTAAAGATATCCTACCATGCTTTATGTTTAGAATGTTGTAGGATTGTTTCTAAAAAATATCCTACCATGCTTTATGTTTAGAATGTTGTAGGATTGTTTCTAAAAATATCCTACCATGTTTAGATTAGCCTATTTGTGCTTAGGATGTTGTAGGGTAAATTCTAAAATTCCTACCATGCTTAGATTATTCTATTTATGCTTAGAATGTTGTAGGAATCAATCTAAGAGTTTCCTACCATGCTTGGATTAATGACATTATGCTTAGGATGTCGTAGGATCCATAATAAAATTACTTACCATGACTAGTTTAATTGTAGGTATGTGATATACCATATTAGTTTAATTATAGATATGCCATGCTAGTTTAACTACAAGTAAGTCGTATGCCATGCTAACTTAAGTGTAAGTAAGTTGCATGTCATGCTAGTTTAGATTGTGAGTAAGTTGCATACCATGCTAGGTTACATGAATACTCATGTTTACATGGCACCCATGTTTAGATAAGTGTCCGTTCATGCTATGTTAGTAGATAAGCATGATTCATGCTAAGTAAGTAGGTATCGTGCTAATTGTTGATCATGTTAAGTTAATGATAGCCATACTATGATATTCATGCTTAGAGTAAAGAAACTACCCATGGTTAATTGTAGAGATTTTATGTTGTGTTCCATACCATGCTAAAGTTCAAATGCATGTTTAGAACGTTGTAGGAGTAATGTTAGAATACCTACTATGCCTTGGAATGTTGTATGTTATATTAGTTATCCATCCATGCTTGGGTTGTGGTGATTAGTCATGATAAGTAGTAAGCTTTCATGCTCAATTTGTAACCTATGCTTGACTATAGTGGACTTCATGTCTAGGTCGTAGTGATTTTTATGCTTAAGCTCGATATAAGCACAAGCTTAATTGTATTCATACTTAAGGATATCATGATGAGTGGTTGTGTTATATGATTAGATTGTCGTAGGAAGATGCTTGTAATTGTATGCCATACTTAAGGCGCTATGGGTTGAAGTAATAAGGACTGGGAAGACCACTGGTGATAGTTAGTCCGATAAAGGCTATTATGTCGCCTTCGGATTCTTCCTTAGTAGAATACCGACCATAGAATATTAGTAGACTCTTCTGTTGCTTCTAATAATAAGAGATCAAGTTTGCTAGTAGCACGTTTGGTTGTTTTTAAGATTGATTACCTGTATGGTTGTTTGCATAGGGTTGTTGTCTCGTACGCGGCTCGACTGGCCCGTACGTAGCTGTGAGTCTCATACGTAGCTTATTTGGCTCGTATGAAGGTTGTTGTCTCGTACGCGGCTCGACCAGCCCGTGCGTAGCTGTTAGTCTCATACGCGGCTTATTTGGCTGGTATGTACGTTGTTGTCTCCTACGAGGCCCGCCTGGCTCGTAGGTAGTTATTGTTTCATACGTAGCTTATTGGCTCGTATGTGGTTGTTACTCGTGTATAGCTTGTTAGCTAGTACACAGTTCGTTGTGCTCGTCTAGGGTGATATTACCACCCTAAGGGCTATCGACCATCAAGACATAGGGTAGCGACTTGCATGTATATTCGCACGGCCGAAGTCTTGGATCGATGAGCCACGAACCAGATCCTGAGGGGTTCTGGTAAGTCTAGGTTGAGCAGCCTAGTAGAGTTGTCTTGTGAAGCCTAATTTAAGGCCTAGCATGTTATGATATAATATTATCGTCCCTAGGATCGTCGAGTCAGGGACATAATTAGGGTAGTGACTTATAAAGGTCATTTTGCTCAGACCCTTGCCGAAGAGAGAGGAGTTGGTGGTAGGGGGCACCTTACAACCAACTTGTCCCTTGAGGGAGGCCTTAGGTGGTGACATTGGGTTGTACCTTCCCGTCAAAGGGATACATACGGTGGCGTCCCACAAGTTGGGAGCACGGGTTGCGTATCTCGCTCTGTTAATTCCTGAAATACCGTGGCTGGGGTGCCACAGGATGCATGGTGCAGTCCTGTGCTTGCTAGACCCCAAAGGGTGCCACAGGGTAGGCTTCGCACTGCCCTGCGCTTGCAAAACCCTATGGTTTGATTTTGGAACGATGCCCGATATATTGGGATCGAGTGAGGTCCGGCATGCCGGGTAGTAGTGGAAAACGGAGACACCATAAGCAGACTGCATAGGGGGGACTTGACCCCTTCTGCAACCTCACAGAGTCATGGAGTATTGTCAGGAACAGGTTGTGTATAATTAGAATGCGTAACGCGGGTTCAAATCCCTATATATGGAGAAACGGCTTGAGATGGGGTCGCATGTAGTATGGGATGCATGTTGACTTCGGAGACTTGCTGACATTAGAGTAGGAAGCGTCCTAGTTCTACCTTCCCGTCAAAGGGATACGTACGGTTCCGTCTCACAAGTTGAGGACACGGGTTGCGTATCTCGCGCTGTTAATTCCTGAAATACCGTGGCTGGGGTGCCACAGGATGCATTGTGCAGTCCTGCGCTTGCGATACCCCAGAGGGTGCCACAGGGTAGGCTTCGTGCTACCCTGCACTTGCGAAACCCTATAGTTTGATTTTGGAATAACGCCCGATACATTGGGTCCATCTGTTTTGATATAGGTCCGGTTGACCGGGTCACAGTGGCGAACATAGAAACCACTCGCGAACTGCATTAGTGGGACTTGACCACATCTGCAACCTCATTAGCCACGTGTATTGTCAGGAACAGGTTGTGTACAATTAGAATTCATAATACGGGTTCAAATCCCTATATATGAGAGACAGTTCGAGAAGGAGTTCATAGCACTCACGAACACTTAAACTACACCAACACAATTGCTATGTTTGTATATGTTGTATATTGTTTGGGAGATTCGCTACTATATGATCAGCCTTTAAGCGTCAGTGAATACTGACGTCCCCACTTCCATAGGTACTGGATCGCCAAAGTACAACGGCGAAATTCAGGAGGACTCAAGGCAAGGAAAGCAAGGAGTCAGTGTTATGTTTAGTTCCGCTACAGTATATGTATTGATTAGGCATTAGTTGAGAAGTACTCTGATGTAAGATGTTGAAGGTTGTAATACTTAGAAATGTAAAGGTAATGTTGTAACTCTATTGTAAGGTATTACAGTTGTACAATGTTCAGACTTGTAACAAATTATGTATTGAATAAAAAGTTTTAAATTCTCCTGTTTTTCTGTGTATTGTGACTAATTGAAGAAAAGATCTTGGCTCGTGTCACGGTTTCCCAGTATCGGAAATCGGGGCGCTACAGCTAGGTTGTATGTTTGATTGATTGATTGATGTTGGATGTTGTTAGAATTGTGTATGTGTGTGTTTTTAATTGTATTTATCATGCTATTACACCTTTGATGTTGATTACATAATTTATTGACTATAAAATTGATACCCTTCATGTTTAATTAATTTACTTCAAGAAAAATACCCAAAACCATGTATATTGTTTGTTGGCTGTATATTATTTGTTATTTTCGACCCAGTAAATGATTTCAAAATAAATAACTTTCTGAATACAAGTTGTAGCCCTATCTTTCTAGTTTCCATAAAATCCTGAATTTCTGAATTCCGAGTTGTGTAGCAAAAGTTGTGCCCGTTTTACTACAGCTATGTTTTTATTTTTCATATTTTTCAGATTCTTGTATGTTTCATGTTTAAACGGTTAAAAGGCTGATCAAATGACAAAATATTGCTCTGAAAATTTTCAGATTGTTGCTTACATGTTTCGAAGTTTAACCAATATTTTTAATGAATTTAATATTGAGTTTTGTTGATTCTAAAAATTATAATAACTTGTTGTCAAATTTCTGCCTGAACATATAATTTGTAATGAATGTTGTGTTTGACCTAGCTACTTATGTCGGATTTTGAACTTTAAATATGCGTTGGAACTGTGTCGAAATCTAGTTTTCAAAATTTCTAACGATTTCAATTTTCAAGTTATGAAACAACAGAAAATTGTATTTTTGTACAGACTACTCTTGCTGTCCAGAAATTCGTTGTCCCGATTTTCTTAATATAAGTATATATATAACTATATTGCGTGAATTGAAGTGTATATGTTGCATTGTATGATCCTCGTGTCCTATTGTCATCATTCTAATTGTCCTATCTAATTTATCGTCCTATTGTTCCCCCATTGTTACTATTGCCCATCTAATCAAACTGGGGTTTAAGGGTGACCTAGTAGTGGAAAATAGATGATATTGTACTTGGAAGAGAGCTCGTAGTTTCCCTACAATTACTGAATGACTGAATAACTGAACAACTGAATACTGAAGAGAATCATTTACATCGTTCCCAAGTACATGAACTATAAAATTCACCACTAAGTCTAAACGTAACTTGTTTGTAAGTTACAACCATGTGGTAAATAAATGGGACGCATGAAGTGCTACATTAGTTAAGATTAAAATTATTAATGGAGTTAAGAATTGACCCAGCATTGACACTGCATATTGTTCATCGTTGCTCCTATTGATATCGAATCATGGCTATGTGTTATTGATATTGTTCATTGAATATTGTTATCCAATATTGAATCACTGTTTATAACCATTACATCGATTACCATAATATTGATTACTGTTATTGTTCCATGTTATTGATTCCTATTGATCCATTGAATTCATTGCTATATCGTTATCCCATTGTTCCTTGTTTTCTCTACTTGCTGTCCATGAATTGCTCTAAGGACAATTTTTCTCCTTTTTTTAGATGAAGTGTTTACAGGTGTTGATGGAGAATTTCCTGATAGATTGGGAGAACAACATTGGTGAAGAAATTGATAGCATCGCCGCTTAATAGATTATTGTTTTGTCATGAAGACTTAATTATTGAACTATTGTTATTTTATTGAATTGTGGGTTTTTGACCAGAATATTGTTATTATTTGTTTCCAGACGTTGGTATATTTTATTTGGATTTTTCATATTGCTTCATTCCATGTATTATTCTCACGCCCCGCTTCCCAAAAAGAATACGGAATACGGATACGCGACTCAACCCAGCGAATGATTTGCATCATCCATAAGCTGTTCAGAATCTTTATGACAAATCTCAGAATAATCAGAGTCGGAATCCAAAAGAATCATCCTCACACAGACATATATATCTCAAAACAAAACAAAGTGCCAACAGAAAATAATTGAAATCCAATAATATAATAGTCTCAAACAAACAGATCCGAACAAGTTAATATCCTGGGTCACATTGCCCAAATACAAATAAAATCCAAGTACTCAAATGCATTATTCAAAAGCAACAGATAAGAATAATAGCAAAACAAGTCCAGCACAAATATTTCATTTCTCCAATACCATCGGGCAAATGACCATCTTGATCTGCAATCAATAAATTGCAGGAGAAGGAAAAAGGAAAACAAGTACCCATCAATGCAAGTTACGAGCCGCTTGTAATGCAGGATACAAGTACATGGGAAACTAACAAATCTAAATAATAGTAGAAACATATATAACATGGTATAGCAGAATCAACTAGCATGGTATACTAACATGTGTCAAGTGTCAAAGTCAAATAGCATGGATATAGATATACAGATAGTATCAAATAATAGTGTCGAGTGATAGTATCAGACAAATAACAGATACTCAGATAATCAGATGATCAGAAAATCAGATAACAGATTCAGATATCAGATACAGATACAGATACAGATGTCAGATTCAGATTCTTATAAGTCTTGTATTAATTACTAACTTGTTAGCACTTCATGTTCCATCCTTTTATCACATGGTTGCTACATTAAAAACAGTTACGTTTGTAGATTTAGTAGGGGATCATATAGGGCCGTGTACTCAAGGTTCAGACAGATAGATATCAGATAACAGATCCAAACAGAGAGATAGAACCTAGTGGTTCTCTTCTTCCCTACACCTTCTTATAGGAAGTAATGTAGACATGGTACAGAATAACAGATAACAGATAATCATATGGGAAACACGGGCCCCCTTCTAAGTATACATTTCTATGCTTTCCCACAACTAGATCATTCTTATAAACCCCGGCTTGATCATTTTATAATTATTATCAGACAGATGTGTATGTGCATGAAACAGAGTAAATATAGCATGATATGACGACCCACAAGTTCAGAATAACAGATAAGCATGTAAAGATGATAAGATAGTCACATAACAGAACAAAATAGAGTACTTCCTAACTTAGAACAGCATGACAGTACTGTACTAAAACAACGATTTCCCTTACAACAAATATCAAAACTTAAATCCGTCAGAGAATCTGAAAATAGACTTCCAACTGAATCCAGCGGATACATATAAGTCATATAGTGTTTTTGAAAAACATTACTCAAAATTTATTTGAAACCAGAAAATACGTTCAGCCAGAAATCAGTAAATCGAATTCAAAATCAAGAAAACAGCATTAAAATATCATAATAAATTCCATGAAAAATCTGGGGAATTCCTCTATGTGTCTAGTATCAGAATATAAAGTTTCATAATTTTCCAGTACGATTAGTTTAGCCAACAAAAGTCAGAAAACATCAGGAAACGATAGTTTAGCAAATCAGGAATTCCCAACACTACTATACGAAAACTGTATTATGTGGCAAACCGTGAAACGAAATTCAGATCCGTCAAAGGTAGACGAAAATAGACAAAATATATTAACTTTCATATTTCATAAATATTTTTCATAAAGGAAAAGGAATTATGGTGAAAATACAAACCTTTTCAGAAGAGTGAACAAAATCCAGCAAGTATAGTTTTTATAAACAAGCATGAAATGGTATATAAAACTCATCAAGAAAATCCACAAAAATTCTGAGTAATCCCTAAATGGGTATAGAAAAACTGTGCAAAATTTCATATCAAAATAATATGCTTAGCACTAGTATCAAAATAGTTTAGTTATCGAAATCATCAAGAAACGACATCTAGAAATATAATACACATATGTAGTAAAACAATCATATCTCACACATATGAAAACGAATCGATCTTTGTTAGAAAATTTGGAAAGAAGACGGATTTCTCTACAAATCATGTTTAATACTGAAGTTAAGATACTGAACTTAATATGGTCTAAATTTCCAATCAAAACTGATCATTGACAAAATACAGATTTTTCTATTAACAACAAATCAATATACAACATACGAAACTCGACCCAAACACAACCAAACATGTTATAGAGTCTACTATGTGTCCAAATAATATGAAATAGGGTATATAGCATGTCCACAACAAGTACATCACATGGATCCAAACACACACAAGTTCTCATATTTATCTCACAAATATACTCACATCAAGTACGGTCAAAACCTAAGTTGTTTCATGTCTTTTGTGTTATGAGGCAACTATGGTCAAATAGCACTATAGAGACAATACTCATCAAAAATACATCACACACGAGTTGTTTCTGGGACCCAACTACACTACAAGCGGAATTTATGACTTGTATCATACAAAGGAATTGAGTACAAGTTACTTGCCTTAACCGAAGACAAAACAAACACCAAGAATAACGGAAACAGATCCCGGCAACGAACAAAACCCACGAACAAAAACCACGAACCAAGCAATCCACGTGCAACTCCGTGCACGAGCAAAACTCAACCAAGAGGAAGAGAGAGAGAGAGAGAGAGAAAGAGAGAGAGAGTGGTCGGGAGTGGCGGCACTGGCCTGGCATCTGGCGCTGCTGCTCCTGTTGCTACTGTCCTGGGTGCACGCGACGGAGAGACGGACGGAGAGAGAGGTATGGTGGGGATGGTGCTCGATAGTAGGGTGGTCAGCTAGGGGGATCGGGTTGGGGTGTGCAGGTGACGGAAGTAGGGTAGTCGGGATGGCGGCCTGGGGTGTTGGTCGGGGGTGTTGACAATGCAAAACAGAGAGAGGCCGGGGGTCGGGTTGTAGGCAGAGTTAGGGTTAGGGTTTAAGGGTAGAGAGATGGGGGTTTATATAGGGTTGAGTTTAGGGTTGTGGGTATTGGGTTGTGGATAGTTTCGGAGTAGTAGTAGGAGATTTGTTTAATATGAGGTAGTTTTAATAGGATTTGTACAGGATTTAAAATAGGATTGTAGGCTAATTTGGCTTTGGTAGTTAATTAGGGATCAAAAGCAATATGAATAGCAATAGGATTAGCAACCAGAACACCACGAGCACCCAAGAACAAAACAAGGAGAACAAGAACCAAATAAAGAGTGAAAACAATAATAACGATCAAGAACAAATCAAGAGACAGAAAAATCAATCACAAGAAGATCAGGAATGAGAAAAATGAATATATATTGAAAACAACTCCAATATACGGTCCAAAATACAAGAAGAGTATAAATACTCAAGAACGAAGAAGAAAATACACCAAGAATATGAAAAACGAAAAACAGGGGTTACAATCCAATCCACCTAACAAAAGGAATTTCGTCCTCGAAATTCAAAAAGAAGATATATAGGGTAACCCCGAAAGAAAAAGAAAAGAAAGAAAACAAAGCAAAACAAAACACAACAGCCACTAGTCAAACAAATGAGGAAACTTCTGCTGAATCTTCTCCTCCAGCTCTCAAGTCGACTCACTAGGTGAGTGAGGATTCCAAGCGACACGAACCAGCTTGATGACCTTGTTCTTAAGCACTTTCTCCTGCCGATCCACAATAGCAACTGGAGGAATCTCACAAGTCAAATCCGGCTGCACGGTCAACTCAGAGTAGTCGATCTCGTAACTCTCATCGCAGATATATCTCCTGAGTTGTGAGACATGGAAAACATCGTTCACTCCTGATAATGCTGGCGGCAAAGCGAGACGATAGGCCACCCTGCCGACTCGTTCCAAATCTCAAACGGTCCAATAAACCTAGGACTAAGCTTGCCACCACCACCGAACCGAATGACACCGCGCCACGGCGATACCTTCAAGAAAACATGGTCACCAACAACAAACTCCAAATCCTTCTGATGGACATCAGCTCACCGCCTTTGCCTATCCTGAGCTGCCTGAAGATGCTTTCTTATCTGAGTCACAGCATCAACTGTCCTGGTGATCAACTCTGGACCCAATAACTTTCTCTCACCAATGTCATCTCAGCACACAGGTGATCTGCACTTACACCCATAAAGTGCCTCGAACGGAGCAGCTATAAGACTGGCTTGAAAGCTATTATTGTACTAGAACTCTACGAGATGCAAATGGTCCTCCGAAGATCCACCGAACTGCAACATACAGGACCGTAACATGTCCTCAAGAATCTAAATAGTCTGCTCTGACTGTCCATCATTCTGGGGATGAAAAGCTGTACTGTACTTCAACTTACTCCCCAAACTAGCCTGAAGACTCTCACAGAACTGATATCTGAATCTCGTATCCCTGTCGGATACAATACTGACAGGAACTCCATGAAGCTTGACAATCTCTTGCATGTACTGCTCAGTAAGGATCTCAGTAGACTAACCGACACGAAAGGTAATGAAGTGAGCACTCTTTTTTAAACGATCGACAATCACCCAAACAGCATTGTGACCCTTAGGACTCCTCGACAAAGTGGTCACAAAATCCATGGTGATATATTCCTACTTCCACTCCGGAATAGGAAGCGGTTGAAGAAGTCTAGCGGTTCTCTGATGCCCTGCCTTAATCTGCTGATAGATCAACCACCGAGAAACAAACCGAGCTATAGCCCTTTTCATACCATGCCACCAGAAATGAAGCTTCAGATCTCGATACATCTTAGTACCGCCAGGATGGATAGAATACGAAGACTGATGAGCTTCCTCAAGCAACCTCTGACGAACTTCACCCTTAGGGACACACAACCGGGAACCAAAACGAAGCGAACCATCAGCATGAATAACCATGTCCATTTTGGACCCAGACTCAACCTCATCTCGAAAACCATGCAACTGCGCATCACCAGCCTGAGCCTCTTTGATCTGATCAACAAGAGAAGACTGAAGCTGGAGCGCAAGACAACACCGACCAAAACTCGACAACAAAACCTCCAAATTCAACCTCTGCATATGTTCAATGAGATCACTCTGATGAGTAAGAAATATAACTGCCGGTCTCCTGCTCAAAGCATCTGGCACCTAATTTACTTTACCAGGATGGTATTGCAAACTAAGCTCCAACCATCGCCTTTGCCTCATGTTTAATTTCTTCTGGGTGAAAACATACTTGAGACTTTTATGGTCTATAAAGATCTCCACTCGGTCCCCAAGTAAATAATGTCTCCACAGCTTCAAAGCATAGATCACTGCCGCTAACTCCAAGTAATGAGTAGGGTAATTCTTTTCATGCGGCCTCAACTGCCTCGATGCATACGCAACGACTCGGCCCTTCTACATAAGAACTGCCCCAAGATCCTTACCTGAAGCACCACAGTAAATTACAAATCTGCTCGAACCATCTAGAATAGTCAACACAGGCACTGACGGCAATCTATTCTTCAACTCAACAAAAGCCTCATTGTACTCACCAGACCAACAAAACTTCTGATCCTTTCCTGTGAGTTTAATTAACGGCCCTGCAATCTTTGAATAATCTTGGACAGATTTTCGATAATAGCGAGCGAGACCAAGAAAACTCCACACTTTAGAAACTGACTTAGGAATAGGCCAATTCTTCACAGAAACAATCTAAGAAGGATCTACAGAAACACCATCGCCAGAAATGATCTGCCCCAAGAAAGAAACCCTATCGAGCCAAACTTGCACTTGCTGAGTTTTCCGTAGAGCTAATTCTCTCTCAAAGTCTGCAGAACCACTCTAAGATGCTCAGCATGATCTTCACGATTTTGAGAATATACCAGAATGTCATCAATGAAGACCACCACAAATCTATCCAAGAACTGAGAGAAAACCCGGTTCATAAGACTCATGAATACAGCTGGCGCATTAGTGACCCCGAACGGCATCACAAGATACTCATAGTGCCCTTATCTAGTCCTGAATGCAGTCTTAGCCTTCACCTTGACTTGGTAATACCCCGAACGAAGATCTAACTTCGAGAAAATAGCAGCCCCACACAACTGGTCAAACAAATCATCGATCCTGGGCAAGGGATACCGGTTCTTCACAGTAACACTGTTCAGTTCCCGATATTCAATCCACAGACTACGACTACCATCCTTTTTTTTGACAAAAAGCACCGAGCACCCCAAGGCAAAACACTTGGTCTGATGAAACCCAAATCAAGTAACTCCTAAATCTTCACCTTAAGCTCTGCTAGCTCAACCGGTGCCATCCAGTAGGACTCTTCGATATCGGCGTGGTATCAGGCTGAACATCAATACTGAACTCCCTATAAGGGGGTAAGCCAGCAACTCATATGGAAAAACATCCAAGAAATTCCGAACTACTAGAGGCGCAGCCTCACAGCCTGAGTGCAATTCCATCGCACAATCCACCTGTACCACTGCAATCTTTGCTCTGCCAAGGGAAGACTCCCAGCATGGAACTCAAATTCTGCTCGATCTAGAATTCTGAAAACAACTTTCTTGGCACGAAAATCAGTAATGGCATGGGCTTCACCCAACCAATCCATACCCAGAACGACGTTGAATCCTGAATTCCCAATTATAATCAGGTTGGCTTTGAAATCTGCGTCCCCAATAACAACGGGACATTGCCTGCACTCTCGGAAACAACTGAAAATACCACCACCTGTCAAAATGTTCCAAGCCTCTGATATGTTGCTGCAATCCAACTAATGGTGAGCCACAAATCGAGAGGATACAAAAGAATGGTTGCCCCAAAATAAAAAAGAACATGGGTGGAAAAAGAGCAAACAAGGATGACACCTAAGGAAACAAAGACAAGGAGAAAAGAACAGCAGACAGTCAAGGGTGACGGATAACAACGATGCAGGAAGATAACAGAAAGGAATAAAGCAAGACCAAAAGAAAACAAGGAAAGGAACAAAAAGAAAAAGCAAAGCAACAAAACAACAAAAGCAAAATATACCTGCCACAACTCCATCAACTGTCTAAGCATCCACAGTAGTCAAGTTGAAAGCCTGACCTCTCCACAGAACAACGGCCTTCTGACCAGCAATCTGTCATTGAGGAGGAAGCGATGGCCTAACTAGACCACGAGCTGAAGTTGCCTGCTGGACAGGACCCCTTACTGGAAGAGCCACAAGCTGCTGTGGGCAATCTCGCACAGAATGATCAGCAGCACGACACCTAAAGCATCGACGAGAGGCACGAAAACAGTTCTTACACTCATACCCAGAGATCTGGCAAAAGTCGTAAAATCCACCCCTCGAAAAACCTGCAGAAAGATACGGAGCTGCCCTGACAGGATGGGCATGCATAGGCCTCCGAATAGGACCAACAGAAGGCCTAGCAATAGCAGCGGGAACAGTCCACTGAGAAGAAGTCGAACCACCACGAGCCTGCTCCTGAGCTCGAGCTGCCTCAAGAGCTTCAGCATAAGTACGCAAATGGAGAGAGAGACAAGATGCCTCTTGATATCCTACTCAAGTCCATTCGTGAATCTACGAGCCCTATCATTTGTGGAAGTCACAAGAACGACAGCGAAGTGGCTAAGTCTAGTAAACTCAGCGGCGTACTCATCTACAGACCTGGAACAATGTTGCAAGAAGTCTCATGTTACAACATTGTTTGAACCACAATGTAACGAATTCCAAAATAGAATAATGACTTAACCTGTTTAAGGGCTAGGAACTGTTGCTCCATCTCAACTCGGGTACTACTGCAGAAGAATTTCTCCAAGAATCCTCGAGTGAAGGTAGCCCAAGCAATAGGCCTTTCAAGTCGCTCGGACTCGGCCATCCACCAGATATGAGCCAGATCCACCAACTAGATGGAAACCACATCCACCCTATCAGCCTCGGCAACACGAGCCGCTGACAGCAAGCGCTCATTCTAGATCAACCACTATTCGGCTTCTAAAGGCGTCTCAGTGCCGGAAAAACGATCGGGATGCAGTCTCATGAAATTCGTGACTGTACCTGGACGAGGCAGAAGAGCAGCCTACACAGGCACAGCGGGAATCTGACCCCGAGAAGCTTCCAGAGCAGCCATCACTTGATCACTGTGGTTTTGCTGTTGATTAATCAGCCGCTCAAGCACAATAGTGACAGCCTCAATCGATCAGGCTGAGATTTAGAACCCCTACGAGCCATAGTCTGCTAAAAAATTAAAATAGTCAGCATTCGGATTTGAGTTGGTAAAAATTTCATTTTGCATATATATATTTGTGTGTGGTTGATGAAATATTGTGCAGATCCTAGTACGAGCCAAGCATGTCTAATATATTAGGAAATTAATACATTAGCCAAACCTGGGCTCTGATACCACTAAAAGCCTTGTCATGCCCCGCCTCCCAAAAAGAATACGAAATACGGATACGTGACTCAACCCAGCAAATGATTTGCATCATCCATAAGCTGTTCAGAATCTTTACAACAAATCTCAGAATAACCAGATTCGGAAGCCAAAAGAATCATTCTCACACAAACATATATATCTCTAAACAAAACAATGTGCCAACAAAAATTAATTGAAATGCAATAATATGATAGTCTCAAATAAATAGATCCGAACAAGTTAATATCCTGGGTCACATTGCCCAAATACAAATAAAATCCGAGTACTCAAATACACTGTTCAAAAGCAACAGATAAGAATAATAGCAAAAGAAGTCCAGCACTAATATTTCATTTCTCTAATACCATCGGGCAAACGACTATCCTGATCTGCAATCAATAAGTTGCAGGAGAAGGAAAAAGAAAACAAGTACCCATCAATGCAAGTTACGGGCCGCTTGTAATGCAGGATACAAGTACATGGAAAACTAACAATTCTAAATAATAACATAAACAGATATAGTATGGTATAGCAGAATCAACTAGCATGGTATACTAACATGTACCAAGTGTCAGCAAATAGCATGCAGACAGATATACAGATAGTGTCAAATAATAGTGTCAAGTGATAGTGTCAGACAGATAACAGATACTCAGATAATCAGATAGTCAGTAAATCAGATAACAGATTCAAATATTAGATATAGTAACAGATACAGATATAGATGTCAGATTCAGATTCTTATAAATCTTGTATTAATTAATAACTCGGTAGCACTTCATGTGCCATTCTTTTATCACATGGTTGCTACATTCAAGACAGTTACATTTTTAGATTTCGTAGGGGATCATATAGGGCTGTGTACTCAGGGTTCAGAGAGACAGATATCAGATAACAGATCCAGACAGACAGATTGAACCTAGTGGTTCTCTTCTTCCCTACACCTTCCTATGGAAAGTAATGTAGACAGGGTACAAAATAACAGATAACAGATAATCATATGGAAAACATGGCCCCCCTTCTAAGTACACATTTCTATGCTTTCCCACACTAAATCATTCTCATAAACCCTGGCTTGATCATTTTATAATTATTATCAGACAGATGTGTGTGCATGAAACAGAGTAAATCTAGCATGATATGATGACCCATAAGTTCAGAATAACAGATAAGCATGTACAGATGGAAAGATAGTCACATAACAGAACAAAATAGAGTACTTCCTAACTCAGGACAGTACGACAGTACAGTACTAAAACAGTGATTCCCGTTACCACAAATATCAAAACTTAGATTCTTTAGAGAATCTGGAAAATAGACTTCCCACCGAATCTAGCTGATACATATAACTCATATAATGTTTTAGAAAAACATAACTCAAAACTGATTTTGAAATAAGAAAATACGTTCAGCAAGAAATTAGTAAATCGAATTCAAAGTCAGGAAAACAGCATTAAATCATCATAATAAATTCCACAAAAAATCTGGGGTATTACTGTATGTGTCTAGTATCAAAATATAAAGTTTCATAATTTTCCAGTAAGATTAGTTTAGCCAACAAAAATCAGAAAACATCAATAAACGATAGTTTGGCAAATCTGGAATTCCCAACACTGTTGTACGAAAAGTGTATTACCTCGCAAACCGTGAAACGAAATCCAGATCCGTTAAAGAGAGAAGAAAATAGACAAAATAAGTTAACTTTCATATTTCATAAATATTTTTCATACAGGAAAGGAATTATGGTGAAAATACAAATCTTTTCAAAACAGTGAGCAAAATCCAGCAAGTATAGTTCTTATAAACAAGCATGAAACGGTATATAAAACTCATCAAGAAAATCCACCAAAATTCAGGGTAATCCCTAAATGGGTATAGAAATACTGTGAAAAATTTCAGATCAAAATAATATGCTTAGGACTAGTATCAAAATAGTTTAGTCAGCGAAATCATCAAGAAACGAAATCTAGAAATATAATACACCTCTATAGTAAAATAATCATATCTCACACATACGAAAACGAAATCGATCTCTGTCAAAATTTTTTGAAAGAAGACAGATTTCTCTACAACTCATGTTTAATACTAAAGTTAAGTTACTAACCTTAATATGGTCTAAAATCCCAATCAAAACTGATCTCCGACAAAATACAGATTTTCCTATTAACAATAAATCAATATACAACCTACCAAACTCGCTCCAAACACAACCAAACATGTTATAGAGTCTACTAAGTGTCCAAATAACATGAAATAGGGTATATAGCATGTCCACAACAAGTATATCATATGGATCCAAACAAACACACAAGTTCTCATAATTATTTCACAAATATAATCATATCAAGAACGGTCAAAACATAAGTTGTTTCATGTCAAATTTGTGTTGTGAGGCAACCATGGTCAAATAGTACTATAGAGACAATACTCATCAAAAATACATCACACACGCTGAATTTATGACTGTATCATACAAAGGACTTGAGTTCAAGTTACTTGCCTTAACCGAAGACGAAACGAACACCAAGAATAACGGGAACCGATCCCGGCAACAAATGAAACCCACGAAAAAAAACTACGAACCAAGCAATCCACGCGCAACTCCATGCATAAGCAAAACTCAACCAAGAGGAAGAGAGAGAGAGAGGTAGGGAGTAGCGGCAATGGCCTGGCTGCTGGCGCTCCTGCTCCTGTTGCTGCTGTCCTGGGCACACGCGACGTCGGATAGAGCGGGAGAGACGGACGGAGAAAGAGGTATGGTGGAGATGGTGCTCGGGGGTAGGGTGGTCGACTAGGGGGATCAGTTGGGGTGTGCTGGCTGTGGAAGTAGGGTAGTCGGGATGGCGGCCTGGGGTGTTGGTCGGGGGTGTTGACGGCGCAAAATATAGAGAGGTTGGGGGTCGCGTTGTAGGTAGAGTTAGGGTTAGGGTTTAAGGGTGAGAGAGATGGGGGTTTATATAGGGTTGAGTTTAGGGTTGTGGGTATTAGGTTGTGGATAGTTTAGGACTAGTAGTAGGAGATTTATTTAATAGGATATAGTTTTGATAGGATTTGTATAGGATTTAAAATAGGATTGTAGGCTAATTTGGCATTGGTAGATAGATAGGGATCAAAAACTGGACTTAATATGATATGTCACATCCAACTGGACTTCAATCTATGACGGCTCCACAACTTGTGGTGACTCCCATTTTCATTTTTTTCCTTTTATTATTGATTCCTATTGTAATTTCCATTGTAATTCTATTTCATTTCTTTTTGTCTCATTATTGTATTCAGTAATATTAATTCTAATGTTATTCATAGTTATTCCTGATCTCAATTTGATTATTTAAATCTACTCCTTGTATTCGTAATTCAGATTTAATTTCATAATTTGCCTTTGTCTTCTGGGTTGTGAATTGTCCTCCTATTTGATCCATTTTTTGCCCAAAGCCCAATTTCCAACTCCTATTAGATCTTTTGCCTAAACCCACTACCCCAAAACAACCCCCCAAATTTTGCCTAAAAGTCAAATCCCAAAGATCTCTCCTAATCACTCCCCACATCTGTAACCCCCACAAGATTGAAGATTGAATCCCTATTATTAAGCCCCATAATATCTCCCATTACTAATTTAATCAAACCCTAACCTAATATCCAAATACACAGCCACCATAACCCAAAAAAACCATATTCTGTTTAACCCTAACGTCCCCGCACTGTTCATTCCCCCCCTTCTTCTACCTCCCGTGTTTCCCCTTCCCCTACCTCGCGCTCAACCGAAACCCACCTCTCAAACCTCTCCTCCACCGCACCTCGAACCAAATCCTCATCACCACCTCCATCCCATCATCACTACCATCTCAACCCCATCACCTTCTTCATCATCCCCATCGCTCGAACTCGACTTCACCGAAACCCATCAACCCATCCACCGCCCTAGCCATCTCCGATCGCCTCTCCTCAACCCTGTCACCCCCTTATCCTCTTCCCGCCGCAGCTTCCCCGCGATGCCATTGCCGAACCTTGCCATCCAAAACAAACCCATCGTCTTCACTTTCATCGAACCCATTGCACCTTCACCTTTCCTCACCACCACTCGTCACCGCTTCGTCTTCGTCTCTCCGTTCATCTCGCAACCACCGCTGACCCTCATCACCGTCTAAGCACCGAGAACCCCCCATCGCCGCTCTCCCTATTTTCGGAGTGAAAGCAAAGCTCACCATTCTCTCAATCGCTGTTATCGCTTCTCGATGCCACCAGCATCGCCGTTCCAGTCATCGCCCTTCGCCCTCGCCGCCACCAGCATCGCCGTTCCAATCGTCGCAGTCACTACTCTCTCCCGTGTGCTCTCTCTCTCTCTCCATCGAAGTGAGGAAGGAGGAGGATAACCAGTGGCTAAAAATGCTATTTAGTTTTCTGGCATAAGGGATCTTTGAACCGCTATTTGCTGTTCTGGTTGTGTGGATTGGATCAGACATTGCTTGCTGTTTGCTCTTGCTGTTTGGTTTTGGCACGTAGCTCGAACGCGTCTTGGATTCTTATTATTATCGGAACTAACGTCATCTAAAGGCAAGTCATCTTCCTCAAATTGTATTGTATCATGTTCGAGATCATTTATTGAATTCTACAAGTAGATCCGTATTGAATATCATATATTGTTATTGTCATGTATCGTTGGGATACCATGGATTTACACAAGCGAATCCAAGTTGTATACTTGACTTCGTGCCATCTTTTTACCTCTAATCTATAGAGATCTAACATGCACTCATGTATTTAGTTATTAAATATAAGAATAGGAAATTATTGTTACATTTCATCTCAAGACCTTATACACAACTATTGTAGATGGTATATTAGGGTTGATTGTTCATGTGATTGATAATGATAAATTAGTTGAATGTAATTAGTAGAGTTATGAACATTATATATCATAATACCGTGTACACATAGGAATGGCTTGCTGTGATTTATAATTGTTAAACCCCAATTCATCGTTCTTAAAATTTTAATCATTTTATTCAAAAAGAACATGTTGACACCGTGAAAATTTAAGCCAACCTGAACCTTGTCATGCTGTTTCAACATAGATAATGTCATTAAAATCAGTCACTTCCTGAATATGAAACGCAGTCCTAAGTGTCTAGTTATCAATAACATCCAGAATTTTCGAATTCCGACTTGTTTTACCAGAGTTATGACCCTTTTGCTACTGCTACGCTATAATTTCAGATTCATGTATATACCATGCTAGGTTGATGAATTAAGTGAACTATTGATCAAATATGGCCATAATAAATTCCTGATTAGTAGATAACATGCTTAGGGTGATAAAAATTATTTTTACTGATTTTTACAATGATTATTTACTGTCCTTACAACTGAAATTAGTCAACATCGATAACTAGTCAGAAACTAAAATCTGTAAAGAACACTGAAATTTACCTAGCTACTGTTGTCGGAATGTAGACTTTAAATATGCATTGGAAATGGGTAGGAGTCTTGTTTCAAGAACTTCTGACTGATCCGCATTTCCTATTCTATAGCAATGGGATTTGTTATTTTTGTACAGCAACCTACTGCTGTCCAGAATTGGGTTCCTATGTTTATTAATTATAATCTAATCTATAATGTTATATTTGGTGTATTTAATTGTATAGAGTATATCGCATGATCTTAGGGTTGTTTTGTCATCTTTCTAGTATCCCTTATTAATCGCATTATTGTATGTTAATTGAATAAAGAATGTTAATCAAGACGGTGTTAAGGGTTGACTAGGGTAGTTGATGACATAGCGACTGTACTCGGAAGAGGGGCCTGTGTTTTCCTATTTATCGGTCTATCGGTCTATTTGTCTACTGGTCATATCAGTCATCGATTAATTGCAGATTACTGACTTCAGTGTCTCGATTGATTCGGTCATCGGTCATTATTGAATATTGTTCCCGTGTACATGATCTATAGAATCTACCACAATCGTCTAAACAAAATTGATTGTATGCATCGAACCTGTGGTTCGGCACACATAGGACACAGTAGTACGTGCATTATCTAGGATTAAAATTGAATAATAGACTTAAGACTTTCATCACATTGTCATTACATATTTTTACCTTTATTGAACAGTGTTATCGTTATTGTTTATCGTTATCATGATAAATCACCGTTATTGCATATTGTACTGTTATCGCTTTGTCACTGTTCAACACTATTGATTTCATCGTTCATTGAATTAATTGCTATAATGCCATTGTCATTGTTTCTCTGTTTCTCTACTTGTATGTCCACAACTTGCTCTAAGGACTTTTCCCTCTCTTTAGATGAATAACTTACAGGTAATCAGGGAGATTTACCTGACGGACTAGGAAAGCAACAATGGTGAAGGAGATGTTTTGTTGCGCCGCTTAAATAAATGTTGCTTTATCTGAGAACTTTAATAAATTGAACAAATGTTGTTTTTTCTTTGTATTGTGGGCTTTGACCCAAATGTTGTTTGTTAAATTCCAGATGTTGTGTTATTTTGATGTTGGTTATTCTTATGCTTAATTTTCAATATTGTTATTTATGTGATTATTCTTTCATTGCATGCGTGGTTATTTTATTTCTTGATTATATTGTTGAGTTGGATCGATAACAGCCTATGGATGATGCAAGTCATTCGCTGGGCCATGTCACGTGCTTGCATTCCGAATTTTTGGGAAGCGGGACGTGACAAGGTTTTTAGTGGTATTAGAGCTAGATTAGACTCTAACTAGTTTGGGATTGGATGCTGATTAGTTTGAGTTTAACCGGTCTGACTCAACAATATGTACAACCCGTTAATCACATGGATAATGGATAACCAACTTATAAATCTGGATGCTAACTGTTTGATTCTTATTTTAGGCCATGGCTAGAAAGGTACTTTTTCTTCCCGTGCTGGAGATTGTCAGCCCGAGGAGCCCACCATTGCACAGAGTATGGAAATGCTTAGGAGAGGTTCTTCTTCCTCCCGAGCCAGTGATGATCAACCGGAAGAACCCACCATTGCTCAAGTGATGCAAATGCAGCGTGGGCAGAATGAGCTGCTGATGCAACAAAGGATGCAGATGCAACGGGAGCATAGTGATTTGATGAAGGTATCTTTGGGAGCTGCCAACCGAGAACCTGTTGTACCTGTGCCCGGGGTGCTGCCACCGAGACCTGGCAATGTATCGGAATTCATGAGGCTACACCCAGACAAATTCTCAGGTACTGAAGGTCCACTGGAAGCCGAGCAATGGCTCATTAGGGTGGAGCAGCTGTTGATCGCAGCAAGGATAGTAGATGTTGATCGAGTGGATGTCGTGAGCATCCAGCTTGTTGACCTCGCCCACATCTGGTGGCAAGCTGAGATGGAAAGGCTAGAGCGCCCCATCGCCTGGGCCATCTTCAGAGAGAGCTTTCTCACGAAGTTCTTTTCCGATGTAACAAGGAATGAAATGGAGCGGCAATTTTTCACGCTTACTCAGGTAAGTCAGATAGTGTTTGTTAAGCAATTTTTATTATTATTTCATAAATATATCAATATTTAACTAAGATGCTATCTTGAACCATGGGAGTCGGTCCGTAGACGAGTATGCAACAGAATTCACTCGACTGAGCTGCTTTGCCAATTCCATGGTGGCGAATGATGGAGATAAGGGTCGTCGTTTCATGTTGGGCTTGGACATTGAGATCCAGGATCGCTTGGCTTCCTTGTGACTCCGATCCTATGCTGACATCCTGGAGGCTACCAGAAGCCAAGAGCAGACTAGTAAGCGGAGGTGTGCCATTCAGCAGTCCACTTTGCATCCTGTCACCGCTAGGCCATCTGGAGGGCCTATCAGGAGGCCAGCTCCGACCTTTCCTGCCAGGGCACTGTCATATTCACCTGCCCCTCAGCGGACGAACCTAGTCTGTTTGTACTGTCAC
Organism: Hemerocallis citrina; assembly: GCA_017893485.1. Lineage (NCBI taxonomy): Eukaryota > Viridiplantae > Streptophyta > Magnoliopsida > Asparagales > Asphodelaceae > Hemerocallis > Hemerocallis citrina. The sequence continues at coordinate 107,275,903 of CM030368.1, forward strand.
AGGACTGGGCATTTGCATGAGAACTGCAGGGTAGCCAACCGTCAGTGCCTTCTGTGTGATGAGAGCGGCCACATGGTTCGTGATTGCCCAAAGTCCAGGGCCCTTGCACCGATTGGAGGCTCCGCACCACAGGGAGCACTTGGTCATGGTCAGGGCGGACCACCACTCTCACCTCAGAGACAGGTTTTCGGTCAGAGGAGAGGCACTCCTCAGGGAGGCCCTTCTGGAGGTCGTGGTCAGGCTTACAACCTGACTGCTGAGGACACAAAGACTGCTTTAGGAGTAGTTGCAGGTATGTCTTAGTTGTGGTTTATTTTGATTTTTTTTTCTTCTTGCTATCTTGTTATTTTGTTATGTTGCTCTATCATGCTATTCTTTCATCCATGCCAATTCTTGCATTTTTGCCTTCTACATATTTTGCTCTCATCTTTGAATTTTTGCTAGCCATTATTCTTGTTCACTCCTTTCCCGCCCATGTCCTCTTTGATTCTGGGGTGACTCACTCTTTTGTTTCCTCCCGCTTCGTTGGCTTGCACAATTTGGTCTGTAGTGAGATGTCAGCAGCTTGGAACATCACTACAGGTGGTGGTACCATTGTGTGCTCTCCGGTCATTATTCAGAGCCCTCTGGTTATTAGAGGAGTTGATTTTGTGGCTGACCTTATTGTCATCAACAATTCGGATTTTGATGCGATCTTGGGCATGGACTGCTTCGGTATTACTCTTGCTATGATTGACTGCCATAAGAGAAGGTGGTGTTACGAATACCTGACCGTCAGGAATTTGAATTCCACGCTGTGAAACGCTGCTTGGCTGTATTGAGAAGTCGGCAAGTCTTGAAACTAGAGCAATGTAGGAAATGGAGGCTGATGGTGTTGTCGCACCTTTGATTGTGCGAGAGTTTCTTAATGTATTTCCGGATGATTTTCCAGGGCTGCCGCCAGACCGAGAAGTTGTTTTCGTGATCGATGTTCAGCCGGGTACCGCTCCTATTTCTAAGAGCCCGTACCAGATGGAGCCAGTTGAATTGGCAGAGTTGAGGGAACAGATTCAGGAGATGCTGAATAAGGGTTTTATCAGGCCGAGTGTCTCGCCTTGGGGAGCTCCTGTACTGTTCGTCAACAAGAAGGATGGTAGTCCTAGGATGTGCATCGACTACCGTGAGATAAACAATGTCACAGTGAAGAACCGGTAGCCGTTGCCGAGAATTGATGACTTGTTCAACCAATTGGAAGGTGCTTCTGTGTTCTCGAAGTTGAATCTGCATTCTGGGTACCATCAAGTCAAGGTGAAGATCGAAGATGTACAGAAGACTACCTTCCGCACTCGATATGGCCACTATGAGTTCTTGGTCAAGCCGTTTGGAGTTACTAATGCTCCAGCCGTATTCATGAGCTTGATGAATCAGGTCTTCTCTCCCTTCCTGGAAAATTTCATCGTGGTGTTCATTGACGATATCCTCCTATTCTCGAAGCCATGATGAGCATGCTGAGCACTTGCGAGTTGTCTTGCAGACGTTGAGGGAACATCAATTGTACGCGATGCTTAGAAAGTGCGAGTTTTGGTTGGACCGGGTTGCCTTCTTGGGGCATATTTTCTCGGGCGAGGGAATCTCTGTTGATCCGTCCAAGATTGTTGCTGTAAAGATTGGCCTATGCCTAAGTCAGTATCAGAGGTAAGAAGTTTTCTCGGGCTAGCAGGGTATTATCGGAAGTTTGTCCAAGACTTCTCAACAATTGTTGGGCCGTTGACTAAACTGACAGGGAAGGATCAGAAGTTTGCTTGGGATGAGGCCTGCAGTGATGCTTTCACAGAGTTGAAGAGCAGATTGATGTCAGCGCCAGTGTTGACTATACCAGATGGTTTGGGCGGTTTCGTGATTCACTGCGACGCTTCAAGCAGAGGTCTAGGTGCAGTATTGATGCAGAAGGGCTGGGTTGTTGCTTAGGCATCCAGGCAGTTGAGGATGCACGAGAAGAACTACCCTACTCATAACTTGGAATTGGTAGTGGTGATCTTCACTTTGAAGTTGTGGAGACACTACTTACTTGGAGACCGAAGGAGTTAAACATGAGACAGAGGCACTGGTTGGAGTTGATGGCCGACTATGACATCAGTTTGCAGTATCATCCTGGTAAAGTGAACTTGGTGCCAGATGCATTGAGCAGAAGGCAAGTTGCCATGTTCTTGACTCAGCAGAAGGAGCTTATTGAGCAGATGAGAAGGTTGGACTTGAATGTGATTTTGCCGGGTGCCGATCAAAGTTGTATAATGCTTCAGTTGCAGTCGTCTCTGATTGAGCAGATTAAGGAAGCACAGGCAGGTGATGAGCAGTTACAAAAGTTTAGAACAGAAGTCGAGACAGGTACAAGGACTAATATGGTCATTCACTCAGATGGATCACTTCGCTTTGGGGCTAGGTTGTGTGTCCCAAAGGGTGAAGTCAGGCAGAAATTACTCGAGGAAGCCCACCAGTCGGCATACTCTATTCATCCCGGTGGTACCAAGATGTATCAGGATTTGAAGCTTCACTTCTGGTGGCATGGTATGAAGAGGGTCGTAGCCAGATTTGTGTCTCAGTGCTTGATCTGCCAGCAAGTGAAGGCAGAAAATAAGATGACCGCCGAACTTCTTCAGCCTCTTCCCATTCCGGAGTGGAAGTAGGAGCATATCACCATGGATTTTGTGATCGCCTTGCCAAGAAGTCCTAAGGGTCACAACGCTATTTGGGTGATTGTCAACAGGCTGACGAAGAGTGCTCACTTCATCCCCTTTAGAGTTGGTCAGTCTACTGAGAGTCTCGCAGAAAGGTACATGCACGACATTGTCAGGCTTCATGGGGTCCCGGTCAGTATTGTATCCGACAGGGAAACAGGTTCAAATCTTAGTTTTGGGAGAGCCTTCAGAGCAGTCTTGAGAGCAAGTTGAAGTATAGTACAGCTTTCCACCCTCAGACAGACGGACAGTCAGAAAGGACCATTTAGACATTAGAGGATATGTTGAGGTCCTGTGTACTTCAGTTTGGAGGGTAGAGTTCTCATACAACAATAGCTTACAAGTCAGTCTTAAAGCTGCACCGTACGAGGCATTATATGGTCGGAAGTGTAGATCGCCAGTGTGTTGGGATGACATTGGTGAGAGGAAGCTATTGGGGCCTGAGCTGATCATGAAGACTATTGATGCAGTGGCCCAGATCAGGAAGCACCTACAGGCAGCTCAGGACAGGCAGAGGAAATGGGCAGATGTTCACAGGAGGCCATTAAAGTTCGAAGTGGGTGATCATGTGTTCCTCAAAGTATCACCGTGGAAGGGAGTTATTGGAGGCGGGGGCAAGCTAAGCCCTAGATTTATTGGGTCGTTTAATGTTGTGGATCGAGTAGGCAAGGTGGCCTATAGACTCGCGTTGCCGCCGGCTCTATCTGGGGTGCATGATGTCTTTCATGTCTCCCAACTCAGGAGGTATGTCAGGAATGATAGTCATGTCATCGACTACTCGGAGTTGTCTGTTCGGCCAGATTTGTCCTGTGAGATCCTTTCGGTTTCGATCTTGGACCGACGGGAGAAGGTTTTGAAGAACAAGGTCATCAGGTTGGTTCGGGTTGCTTGGAATCCTCACTCGCCGGGTGAGTCGACTTGGGAGCTTGAGTATGAGATCCAGAAGAAGTTTCCCCACCTTTTGTGTGTGATTCTTTTCTGTTCTTCGGGGTTATCCTAACGCTACTTGAGTAAATTTCGAGGACGAAATTTTTATTGTAAGGTGGGTAGGATGAAACTCCCGTTTTCATTTTTTCCCGTTTATTATTGATTCCCATTGTAATCTCCATTGTAATTCTATTTCATTTCTTTATGTCTCATTATTGTATTAAGTAATATTAATTCTAATGTTATTCATAAGTTATTCCTGATCTCAATTTGATTATTTAAATCTTCTCCTTGTATTCCTAATTTAGATTTAATTCCATAATTTGCCTTTGTCTTTTGGGTTGTGAATTGTCCTCCTATTTGATCCATTTTGTGCCCAAAGCCCAATATCCAACTCCTATTGGATCTTTTGCCCAAACCCACTAACCCAAAACAACCCCCAAATTTTCCCTAAAAGTCAAATCCCAAGGATCTCTCCTAATCACTCCCCACATCTGTAACCCCCCAAAAATTGAAGATTGAATCCCTATTATTAAGCCCCATAATCTCTCCCATTACTAATTTAATCAAACCCTAACCTAATATCCAAATACACAGCCGCCATAACCTAAACAAACCTATATACTGTTTAACCCTAACCTCCCCGTACTGTTCATCCCCCCCTCTTCTTCTACCTCCCGTGTTTCCCCTTCCCCTACCTCGCGCTCAACCGAAACCCACTGCTCAAACCTTTCCTCCACCGCACCTCGAACCAAATCCTCATCGCCACCTCCATCCCATCGTCACCACCATCTCAACCCCGTCACCTTCTTCATCATCCCGATCGCTCGAACTCAACTTCACCGAAACCTATCAACCCATCCACCGCCCTAGCCATCTCCAATCGCCTCTCCTTATCGCTGTCACCCCCTCATCCTCTTCCTGCCGCGGCTTCCCCGCGATGCCATTACTGAACCTCGCCATCCAAAACAAACCAATCGTCTTCACTTCCATCGAACCCATTGCACCTTCGCCTTTCCTCACCACCACTCATCACCGCTTTGTCTCCGTCTCTCCGTTCATCTCGCAACCCCCGCTGACACTGGTCGCCGTCTAAGTGTCGGGAACCCCCGTCGCCCTCTCCCTATTTTTGGAGTGAAAACAGAGCTCACCGTTCTCTCGATCGCTGTCGTCGCTTCTCGACCACAGTGCCGCCGCCTATCGCCCTCGTCGCCACCAGCATTGCTGTTCCAGTCGTCGCAGTCGCTCCTCTCTCTCGCGCGCTTTCTCTCTCTTTCTCTTCGTCGAAGTGAGGAAGGAGGATGATAACCAGTGGCTAAAAACGTTGTTTGGTTTTCTGGCATAGGGGATCTTTGAACCGCTGTTTGCTGTTTTGGTGGTGTGGAGTGGATCAGCCATTGCTTGTTGTTTGCTCTTGCTGTTTGGAGTTGGCACGTAGCTCGTATGCGTCTTGGTTTTTTATTATTAATGGAACTAACGTCATCTAAAGGCAAGTCATCTTACTCGAATTGTATTGTATCATGTTCAAGATCATTTATTGAATTCCGCAAGTAGATCCATATTGAATATCGTATATTGTTATTGTCATCTATCGTTGGGATACCACGGATTTACACAAGCGAATCCAAATGGTATATTTGACTTCGTGCCGTCTTTTTGCCTTTAATGTATAGGGATCTTACATGCACTCACGTAGTTAGTTATCGAATATAAGAATAGGGAATTATTGTTAGATTTCATCTCATCACATTATACACAACTATTGTAGATTGCATATTAGGGTTGATTGTTTATATAATTGATAATAATAAATAAGTTGATTGTAATTAGTAGAGTTATGGATATTATATATCCTAATACCATGTTCATATAGGAATGTCTTGCTGTGATTTATGATTGTTAAACCCCAATTCATCGTTCTTAACATTTTAATCGTTTTATTCAGAAAGAACATGTTGACACCCTGAAAATTTACACCAACCTGAACCTTATCGTGTTGTTCAACCAAGATAATGTCATTAAAATCAGTCACTTCCTGAATATGAAATGTAGCCCTGAGTGTTTAGTTGTCAATAACATCCAGAATTTTCAAATTCTGACTTGTTTTGCCAGAGTTATGACCCTTTTGCTACTGCTGCACTGTAAATTCAGATTCATATATATACCATACTAGGCTGATGAATTAAGTGAACTATTGATCAAATATGGCCATGATAAATTCCAGATTAGTAGATAACATCCTTAGGGTGATAAAAATTATTTTTACTGATTTTTACAATGATTATTTACTGCCCTTATAACTAAAATTAGTCAACATCGATAACCAGCCAGAAACTAAAATCTGTAAAAAACACTGAAATTCACCTAGCTACCGTTGTCGGAATGTGGACTTTAAGTATGCGTTGGAACGAAGCAGGAGTCTAGTTTCAAGAACATCCGACGGATCCACATTTGCTATCTTATAGCAACGGGAATTCTGATTTTGGTACAACAACCTACTGCTGTCCAGAATTGGGTTCCTATGTTTATTAATATATAATTGAATCTATAATGTTATATTTGGTCTATTTAATTGCATAAAGTATATCGCATGATCTTAGGGTTGTTTGGTCATCTTTCTAGTGTCTCTTATTAATTGCATTATTGTATGTTAATTGAATAAAGAATGTTAATCAAGCCGGGGTTAAGGGTTGACAATGGTAGTTGATGACATAGCGACTGTACTTGGAAGAGGGGCCCGTGTTTCCCTATTTATAGGTCTTTCGGTCTATCTGTCTATTGGTCTGTTGGTCATATCGGTCATCGATTAATTGCAGATTACTGACTTCAGTATCTCGATTGATTCGGTCATTGGTCATTACTGAATATTGTTCCCAAGTACATGATCTATAGAATCTACCACCTTGGTCTAAACGAAATTGATTGTATGCATCGAACCTGTAGTACGGCACACATGAGACACAGTAGTACGTGCATTAGCTAGGATTAAAAATGAATAATAGACTTAAGAGTTTCATCACATTGTCATTGCATATTGTTAACTTTGTTGAACAGTGTTGACGTTATTGTTACCATTATTGTTTTTATTTATCGTTATCATGATAAATCATCGCTATTGCATATTGTACAGTTATCGCTTTGTCACTGTTCATCACTATTGATTTCATCGTTCATTGAATTCATTGCTATACCGTCATTGTCATTGTTTCTCTGTTTCTCTACTTGCATGTCCACGACTTGCTCTAAGAACTTTTTCCTCTCTTTAGATGAACAACTTACAGGTAATCAGGGAGATTTACCTGACGGACTAGGGGAGCAATAATGGTGAAGGAGATGTTTTGCTGCGCTGCTTTAATAAATGTTACTTTATTTGAGAACTTTAATAAATTGAACAAATATTGTTTTTTCTTTGTATTGTGGGCTTTGACCCGAATGTTGTTTGTTAAATTCCAGATGTTGAGTTATTTTGATGTTAGTTATTCTTATGCTTAATTTTTAATGTTGTTATTTATGTGATTATTCTTTCATTGCATGCGTGGTTGTTTTATTTCTTGTTTATATTGTTGAGTTGGTTCGATAATAGCCTATGGATGACCCAAGTCATTGCTGGGCCGTGTCACGTACTTGCATTCCGTATTTTTGGGAAGCGGGACGTGACAACTTGAGATGAACCTCTCACACACTTCCTCAACATAGAAACATGAAATACATCATGAATGTCTGACATCTCAGGGGTAAGCTCCAAATGATATGCTACGGTTCCAATTTTTTCTGTAACTCTGAAGGGCCCAACAAACCTCGGGTCTAACTTTCCCCAGTTTCCAAAACTGCATTCTCCACGCATAGGGGAAACCTTTAAGAATACCAAGTCTTCAACATCAAAATTCAAGAGGCTTTCGCCGCTGATCTGCATAATTCTTTTGTCGACTACACACCTCAAAAGAGGCCATGTCAATACTCACCTGATAACTAATATCCGTTTGCATTCCAAGCCACCAAAAAGTCTTCCTAAGATCTTAATACATCTTCGTAACACCGGGATGAATAATATACTTAGTATGGTGAGCAATCTCCATCACCTGCTGCCGTAAACCATCCACATCAGGAACACAAAGTCTACGATGATATTGAAGACCTCCCTCACTATCTACTGACCAATCTATAGGACATTCATCAATCTCATCCAGAATTAGTTCATGCATCATCTGTAACAAGCAAGAATCTCGGATCAGAGCTCAAATGATTAGTTGTAGGATAGACGATTGTACTGATAAACTGTCCAAATATGAAGTCATACCACAACTTTTTATTGAAGAAAAATCAAATTGACCCAGTGTTTATAATACCTTCCATTCCTGGGCCATCCGAAGAGCCTACATCTTTCTTCAAAAAAGAACAAAATCAATTATAAAATAATAAGAAGTAGAGAAACCCCCACCTTGATTTCTTTGTAGGAAGAATTAGACAAGATCCTTCTCCTTCCTCCTAGCTCCTATAGAAAACCTACAAATGAAGAACTCTCTAGATAGATGAATTTCAGTGTTCTTTACATATTTTAGTTTCTGACTGGTTATCGATGTTGACTAATTTCAGTTGTAAGGGCAGTAAATAATCATTGTAAAAATCAGTAAAAATGGTAGAAAGACTTGATCTTTAACATGGCAGAAAGCAACCTACAGCAAGTAAACTCATCTTTTATTAGCTTGTTGAGTTCTACAACCCCGAATTGGGTTTGTAAGTATTCTTACTTCACTAATCTTATATGTAACAACCCGAAAAATAGCATATGGCTATTTCGCATCAAAATGTGTGCGTGATTGAGAATTTCGCGCGATTATTTATTTTCTGATAATAATTATTTTAATTGAGAAATATAAGATATATTGTCTATCTTATTTTATTATTATTTTCAAGATTAAATTATTTTATACGGATTATCTACGAAGTATTTTAATGTATTTTGTATTGTTTGGATTATTAAAGTAGAGAGTTGGGCTTTATTTGAAATGTATTAAAGCTAGAGGGCTTATACGAAACATTCCCTTAGATATTTATCTACCTATTATTGTTTATTTCTCTTTTTACAAAAAAACCCCTTCTCTCTCTCCCACCTCTCTCCTTCTTCTCCCTTCTCCCTCTTCCCGTTCGTTTCCCAAACCGAACCCAAAAGAAACCCCCCCGGCCTCTCCTCCTCCCTTCTCCCTCTCCGCTCACTTCCAGCCTAAAGGGAAACCCCCCCCCCCCCCCCCTCACACCCGTTTCCCTTCTTCCATCTCCTTCTTCTCCTTCCGGTTTCGATCCCAAACCCATGGAAAACCCCTCGACCTCCCTCCCTTCCTCCCTTTTTCGTCCATGCCCAGCCAAATCGAAAAGAACCCCGACCCTCACCTTCCCTCTTCCTTCTTCTTCTCCTTCCCTTCCATTCCGATCCAAAAAAAAAACCCCAAAAGAACCCATCAATGGATTCTTTCCCCCCACCTCAAATCCCCTCCGATTCTTCGTTAAATCCAAATTAAAGTGAGGAGTAGACTAATGGAGGGATTCTCTATGTGGTGGTAACGTCGGATTTTCGAATGGATTCGGGAAGGTAAAACCCTAATTATTTTATTGTATAAAAGTTAGTTGGGTTTATTTTTATTGAGTAGGAATATTATTGTAGAGAGATTTAGAGATGTTGGAAATTGTAGATATGAGAAATTAGTGGATTGTTAGAGAGATTGTAAGTTATTAGTAAATTGGGGTTTTGGGTTTGAAAAAGAGAATTATATAAGTGTGAACTATTTCTCTTATAATAATGAAGAGTATAGTTGGACTATTAGAATATTTTTGGGGTGATTTTAGTAATTAATTGGGAATAAAAATACCGTAAGCATTAGATTATCGCGTGCATCGCACGTGTATATCCCAAGCGTTCAGTAAATGCTTGTGTGATATTTGGGGATAGTGTTATTAGCTTTTATGATTGGTTTGAATTATTTGAGTTTAATTGCTTTGAAATGTGGTGATAGGATATATTCACGACTACGGATGCGGGGTGGCATGGTGACACTTCGAATCTTCGCGAAATGTGGTGAGTTAGTATATTTATATATTTTGTGGTTTGAAGAATATGTGTGTATTGATTTATTATGTACTTTTGAGAAATAAATGAGTATCAATTTATCTACGTATTTTTGGTGATTAAGAAATATAGTGAGTATTGATTTATTATGTACTTTTTGAGAAACAAGTGAGTTAATTTATCTACGTATTTTTGTGGTTTAAGAAATATGTGAGTTATATTAATTATATATTTTCGTTGTTTAAAGATAATGGTGAGTTATATTATTTATATATTTTTGTGGTTTAAAGATAATGGTGAGTTATATTAATTATATATTTTCGTGGTTTAAAGATAATGGTGAGTTATATTATTTATATATTTTCGTGGTTTAAAGATAATGGTGAGTTATATTATTTATATATTTTCGTGGTTTAAAGATAATGGTGAGTTGTATTATTTATATATTTTCGTGGTTTAAAGATAATGGTGAGTTATATTATTTATATATTTTTGTGGTTTAAAAATATATGTGAGTTAATTTATCTACGTATTTTTGTGGTTTAAGAAATATGTGAGTTAGTTTATTTATATATTTTTGTGGTTTGAAGAATATATGAGTGTTAATTTATTTATGTATTTTGTGGTTTAAAGAAATAAGTAAGTATCGATTTATTTACGTATTTTTGTGATTGTAAAAATATGGTGAAATTAACTATTTTGAGTATATAAAAACCTATATAATGGATGAGTTATATTTAGATGATGATATCAAAATATGGTGTGTATGGTTTATATACGTATTTTGATGTTTTGGAGAAGTTCGAATAAACTAAAGTATTGATATAAATTTATGGATAAAGGGATTAGTTATGTATGTGGGGATTCTCTACTTTCTTTATGTGTTGTTTTGTTTAAATTGTTCTCTACTTATGTCTAAATATGTGTATGTATGCTTTATGTCGCCTAAAACAACTTGGACTAAACTATGTGCATATAAGTAGTAATATGGATCAAAAGGATCCTATGAAGAGTATGAATGGTAGAACTTGAGAAAATAACATAAAGATGAGTGTTGTCTATGTCAAAAAAAAAGAGCCCATCCATGCTATGTGACATTCTAGTTAACTTATCATGCTTGAGTTAGTAAGTAGGACTACCATGCTTGAGTTGTTGAACCCATTCATGCTAAAAGAACCCAACTTGATGTTATGTTAGTTGTAGTATGATAAAGAAACGATCTTCTGATGTTGTCAGTTGTAGGATGTTGAAAGATCACACCTTTATGTTGATTACTTGTTGTAGGTCGAGAAAGAACCCATTCCTATGGCTATATTATTTGTGCATGCGAAAAAGAACCCATTTTAGTTGTTAGTAGTGGTGAGTAAAAAAGAACCCATCCTATGGATTTGGATTATTGTAGAGAAAGAACCCACAATTGTGATATAGTAAGAATCCATGCTTGAATTGTTGTAGAAAGAAATCCAGGGTTAAGTGTAGTAGAACATCATGCTTGAGTTGTGTGAAGAACCATTCATGCCTATGTGATATTCCAGTAAAACCTACCATGCTCGAGTTGATTTTAGAAAGATACCATGCATGAGTTGTTGTAGGCTGATTATAGTGAGAAACTCATGTGTGAGTTGATTATAGTAGGTATGCCATGATGAGTTGATTTTACAATGATACCATGCTGAAGTTAATTATAGTAGATTCTTCTGTTACTTCTAATTATAGAAGATCAAGTTTGCTAGTAAGCACAGTTGGTTGCTTCTAGGTTTGATTACCTGTATGGTTGTTTGTATGTGGTTTTGCACGTACGTGGCTCGACTGGCCCGTATGTAGTTGTGGGTCTCATACGCAGCTTATTTGGCTCGTATGTATGTTGTTGTCTCATACGCGGCTCGACTGGCCCGTATGTAGCTGTTGGTTCCATACGCAGCTTATTTAGCTCGTATGTATTTTTGGTTACTCGTATGTAGCGTCTTAGCTAATACGCAGTTGTTGTGCTCATCTAGGGTGATATCATTGCCCTAGGGCTATCGACCATCAAGACGTGTGTTTAGCTTACTCCTAAGGGACTGTGGACGAGTCACTTCGCGGGTACCGTCAGATTTTAACCGTTGGTTGATTGCGGACCGGAGTGTGACGAAATCCAAGTTCAGGTAGTAGCATGCGAATGCGTTCGTATTGCCGGGGTCTTTGATCGATAGGCCATGAACCGGATCCTGAGGGATTCTGGTAAGTCTAGGTTGAGCAGCCTAGTAGAGTTATCTTGCGAAGTCTAATTTAAGACCTAGAATGTTGTGTTTATAATATTGTCATCCCTAGAATTGTTCGGGTCAGGGACATCATTAAGGTGGTGACTTATAAAGATCATTTTACTTAGACTCTTGCCGAAAAGAGAGGAGTCGGTTGTAGGGGGCGCCTTACGACCAACTTGTCCCTCGAGGCAGGCCTTAGGTGGTGATATTGGGTTGTACCTTCCCGTCAAAGGGATACGTACGGTGGCGTCTCACGAGTTGGGAGCACGGGTTGCGTATCTCGTGCTGTTAATTCCTGAAGTACCGTGGCTTGGGGTGCCACATGATGCATTGTGCAGTCCTGCGCTTGCGAGACCCCAGGGGTGCCACAGGGTAGGCTTCGCGCTACCCTGCGCTTGCGAGACCCTATGATTTTGGATTTTGGAATGAGGTTCAGTTAGCAGGGTGGTAGTGGCAACATAGACACCATGAGCGTACTGCCTTGGTAGCACTGACCACGTCTGCAACCTCACTAGTCACGTGGTATTGTCAGGAACAGGTTGTGTACAATTAGAAATTCATAACGCGGGTTCAAATCCCTATATATGGATAAACGGCTTGAGATGGGCGCATGTAGTATGGGCTGCATGTTGGTTCGGAGACTTGCTGGCATTAGAATAAGAGCATCATCGCATTAGTAATCTTGCATTAGAATAAGAGCATCGTTGTATTGGTTATTTTGCATTAGAGTTTAAGTCATAATGTACACAGGCACAAATTATATGTACACGTGTCTTTTCCATTCGAGATGAATTGCGAATGTGATAATGAAGTAAATTAATAACCAAGCTATGGGCTTGGGATGTGATGTGATATTACCCAAGTTGGGCTTGGGTTGTGCGGTGATTATTACCCAAGCTATCGGCTGGCGTGTGATATGTTATTGCCAAAACTATGTTGGGATATGGGGTACATTGTGATAAAATGCAAGTAAATGGTAAGGTGAAATGAGATGTTAGGTTGGACATGAATGAATGTGGTAGTATGAGGATGAAGGCATATTTTTATGATGTGATACGTGATATAAGGAAATAAAATTAATATTGTATTATGAGTGGTTATTCAAATGGTTACTAAATATAAGTATGTTATGAGCGGGTATAGATATACATACAGGTGATGACTCAGAGAGTATTTGATGTAAAATCTCATTTATGATGTTTACATATTCAGATGTCGAGTAAGATTTGTTTATCTTGGAAATTGTGAGTTCGTTATGTTTTACTTGTAAGTTTAATTTATTTACTTATTTAATAAATTATACTCACACCAGAAATGGCTAGCCCCTTAGTGTTTGGGGGTTAGGGAGTCCCTGGACTACCCTAGGTCCCTACTGTTACAGGTCCTCAGCAGTGCAGAGGTGAGGTATAGGTACAGGTTCCGCGGAGTGGAGCTCCAGTTATAATTCATTGTTATGTTTTAATTGTAAATAGTAAAGATTTATGCCTTAAATTGTATTTTTGATGTATAAGTATGAGGATGATGATGAAGAGTATAGTGTGAGGCAGCAGGATATGGTTTCGACCCGTACCCATTTCGTTGTGGAGTGCCGGGCGTCGTGGTAGGTTTTTACAGGTTATTTTCTAAAAACTTACTACGTTTTCAAAAGGATTTATGCTTTTTAATTGATAATTGTTAAACCGTTATGAGTTTGGCCCCCAGAGCATATATATATATTGCCTGTGTGATGATGCTCATTTTGGCCTGGGGAGCCCGTATTATTATTGCCTGTGATGTAAGCTACGGAATTTAGAGCAAAATTCCGTAAGCTTTTCTGTGTTTTGGGCAAAAATTACAAGGGAGATTCTGCCCAAATTTTCTTTGAAACATAACTATTTTAGTTTATGTTTAAATGATATAGAAATTGGAAGAATTGATTTTGGAGTCAAAAAGAAAAGAAAAGGGGCAGACGTTACAGTTTGGTACTACAAACTGATATTTGTAATTACTGCGTAGGAACTCTGTGTTGAAGAAAAGTTCTTAAATTTTCCAGTTTTTCTGTGTCTCGAGACTAATTGAAGGAAAGATCTTGGCATGTGTCACAGTTTCCCAGTTACGGGGAGATCGGGGCGTTACATTATATGCTCATAGTTTTAGTCCAAGTTGCTTAGTTTTGTGTTAACAAAAATAACAATAACAACAATAGTCATAACAAAGCTAAAGATTCCATCTTTATGGATTTTTAGTGAGTTCTACCGTTCAAAACTTTTCATGTGATCAATCTTGATCCACACTACTCATATGCATAAATCAATTAGTCCAAGTTTTTTTTAGCAAAAATAACAATAACAACAACCATAATCATAACAAGTTCTTAAAGACTCAACCTTTATGTTATTTGTTTGAGTTCTACCATCCATCTTTTCTTCGGATCATCTTGATCCATACAACCATTTATATGCTTAAGATTTAATCCAAGTTATTTAGAACATATCACATACAACATACAACAAAAAAGAACAAAATCAATTATAAAATAATAAGAAGTAGAGAAACCCCCACCTTGATTTCGTTGTAGGAAGAACTAGACATGATCCTTCTCCTTCCTCCTAGCTCCTATAGAAAACCTACAAATGAAGAACTCTCTAGTTAGGGTTTCTTTCTCTCTTTCTTTTCCTCTCTATTTTTTTTTTTGGCAATTGAGGTAAGAGGTGAGGGGGGGGGGGGGTATATATAGGAGGAATGAGAGGGGGAGAGTGCAAATACACCAAGGAATTTTGAAAAATTCCCCTTGGATCAAGGGGTGGCCGACCATTTCTAGGATGAGGTGGAGGGGTGAGGTGGAGGGTTCTAGTAGAAACACACCTATTAATCCTCATTTGTATTTCCATTAATCCTAAACCCTAAGTTTATCCCACAAAACAAATCCTAGCCGTCTATTTTTGATTAATCACGACAAAAATAAGATATTTTTTTTCCAAAATACATACTACACGATTTGTATAAACGTACGAAAACGGTACAAAACGCATACGTACATATTAATATATATACCGATAATTTTTGTTGTTAAACCGCACAATTCGTATAAAAATAAATTAATTCCGAAAATAATAATAAAAATAAGTTTTATTATCGGCTCGGAAGATTTCGGTACCAATTTGATACAATACAGATGTATACAGACTGGTATATATATATATATATATATATATATATATATATATATATATATATATATATAATGTCTATTAGTAAAACCGAGTAATATCGACCAAAAATATTTCAATTCTGAAAATAAAAATAAAATAATAATAAAATAATAATTTTTAATACCAGCCCACAATTTTATAGACATTTTCTCAAAAATGCATTTTACAGAATTTTGTACAAGTGCACAAAACCGATACAATACATATATATATACTTACTAGTATATATATATACAGATAACTTTTTATTAGTAAAACCAAGAAATTTCCATAAAAATATTTTAATTTTAAAAATAATAATAATCTATATAATAAAACACAAAGAAAGCTATCAAGTGGCTCTCATTCATTTGGAAGAAAATCAACGGTCTAGATTTTTTTTGGGTTATGCAATTTCGGATTATGTTTTTTTTTTTTAAATTTCAAATTTTTAATTATGCTTTTTTATTTTCTGGATTATGCTTTCATAACTCAATAACATTCACTCAATAATTGCTTTTGAATTACCATATTTGATCTGATTGTAAACTTCACTGAGTAATTGTTTAGATTAGAATGCTTCACTGAGTTAATTTTGATTGGAATGTTTTTTTTATTATGCAATTTTGGATTATGTTTTTTTTTGAATATTTGGGCATTAATTTGCTACTTTGAAAGATCGTTGCAAATTCTTTAATTGACTCGTTTGATCGTGCTTTTATGGACAAATCCATGCTTAATCTCTGTATTTCGGGTTTTTGTAGCTGCAAAATTGTATCTTGATCTGTGTTGCTGTAATTTCACTTCACGTATACATCACAACAAATTTTCTCTTTTAAATTCATACATGATTAACTACATAAAAAACAAATAAGGGGGAACTAACTCGTGCAGTTTGAGGCGTTAACCGTAACTCATGCAGTTAGAAAATGAATTGCTACTTATGTTAGACTCCAAATCAAAAAGAAAATCACTTATGCTCAAGTCACACATAGTAAGGAATTTTCGATTCACTACTGTTGTAGATTCACAATACTATTTTTAAATCCCGAGCTGCTGACAAATAATCCTGCAATATACAAACCAATAAACATCAAGGTAACTTCAAAATCCTACTTCAAAGTACATTAATACATCAACGTCTACTAGCAAATAAATATCTGTATAAATCATCCTTTACTGTTTACAAATTTTTTCATATGTTGTATCGTTCCGAATACGTGCCCACGGGCATACCTAGTACACATATAATATCCAACCGGGATATTACAACTTCCCTCTTCAACGCTCATCCGATGGTACCCGGTCGGGAAATATAACTGTGAAAACACTGTAGCTCCCCGCAACTGATCCAGCAAATCATCTATTCTCGGTAATAGATACTTATATTTAATAGTCACCTTATTCAATACATATTCTCAGTGAACCATCTTCTTTGTTACAAGGAATGCCAGCACGCCCTACGGTGAATTACTTGGACGAATAAACCTTTCCAAAAGCATCTCCTCCAATTATTTTTCGTCTATTCTCATTCCTGAAGTGCTATTCTATAAGCTGATTTAGAAATTGGAGTCATACCAGATACCAAATCGATCCTAAACTCCAGTTTTTGCGGAGGTGGAGAAGCAGGAATCTGTTCGAATATATAGAAAACTCACAAACCACATCAACATTTTAAATCTTCACCTTAGGCATCTCCACCGAACCCAACAGACATAACTACATCGTCCAATGCATTACATTCAATTAGAAACTGGGTTTCATCGAGCATTCCCACCCCAATCATTCCTTCTTTGCCTTGGCAACCAATTCATCCCCCAAAATAAAATGATGACTACCACGACACATTACCACACAGTCTATATGACACACACACAGGATCCCATAGGAAATTGCACCTCTTGGCACACATCAAACAATATAATAGAGCTACCCAATGATGTACTAACTCTCATCGGTGCTTCCAAGGAAGTCATAAAAATACCATGATGCAAAACATATGCACGGGATATGAAAGGTAACGCGACCCAGAGTCAAACAAAAGTTTAATAGGGATCGTACCATTCAATAACATAATCAACACTTAGTGAAACACCCACAAAGCATAAAACAAACTTTACATTCTGTACTTAGTGATAATGAACCCATACACACATGACAAGATCACTTGAATTAGCAAGAAATTCCTAGTTAACCTAGGCTCTGATACCAAACTGTAACACTCCAATTTTTTTTTTAACCATATCTTATTCAAACGATTTCTTACTCAATCTACTAATTACTTACACCATTTCTTACTTAAAAGAATCGTGATTAATTTCAATTAAAATTTCAGCAGAGTCTCCTCTAAAACATTAGGCCTTTTGCAGATTCCTTACATAATTCTGCAAACAATTATATAACTCACAACACAAGCAATAGATATCAATCCTTTCCAGGCCAATCCAGGCAACAACACACTGGCAATTTATATATAAGGCTCTGGGGCATAACTCATCATAATATGTAAGATATAAATTAAAAACTAAAATATCATTTGAAAACATAAAGGATTTTTACAAAAACTTTTGAAAAACCTTTCAAAACCAAAACACAGAACCCAATACTCCACAACGAGGTGGGTACGGGTTTCATACTTCATCACATCACTATATATTCATCTTCCCTTACAGTTATACACATAATCTTTCCAAAATACAAAATATTAAACAACTACTATCATTTTCCCCATTTCTACATGACTTAGGATAATAAAGTATTTAATAGATACATATACCACCAATTCTACTACAAGGAAAGCATAACTACCAAAACTAAGAACTTCTAAGATATCTCCTCGCTGCTACTCAATACCTGCAAGGAGAATCAAGGATGTCCACCCTCAAAGGTGGACTCCCTTGACCCCCAGAAAACAACTGGGGTCAGCCATGACTGGTGTGAGTATAATATACTAGGTTAGTAAATAAAATAAATGATATGAAAGAAATTGAAAGAACTTGCAAACATACTGATAATTAAATTTAACCTGAAATTTAAACACATAAACATAGTAAAAGTGATTTTGCACAAAAGTATTCTTTCGAATCTTCCACTAACTCTACCTTCAAGTTGTGCCTCCGCAGGTAGTTCCCACCGTTTCCATAAAAATAGCATGTGAGTAGTTCCTCGATACAGTCATTCTATAATCACATTCATTCTCATCTCAACAATCACAGTTGTTCATTCTCGTAACATTACATTCATTCAATCTCATACTATATTCATATTCATTCTCATTGCCTAACATCACATTCATTCAATCTTATAACATCTCATTCATCCACATCGTATAATATCACATTAATCCATTTCTTATAATATCACATTCATCCATATCTTATAATATCACATTCATCCATATCATTTAATACTTCTCATAACATCGTATTTATTCAAATCCCATACCCATCTCATAACATCACCTTTATTCACATCGCACAACACATTTCATAACATCTCGTAAGACATTAGCTTTCATTCTCATCATACAGCTTATTTTAATTCTCATTCTAATTTTATCATACACTTTGCTTTATAATTCTTTCTCATCTCATCTTATAACTTAAGTTACTTCTCATTCTTATTTGATAACAAATCTTACTTTCATATTCATTCACGTCTCATATTACAAATTACTTTAACATTCATTCTTATCAGATAATGCACCGCACCTCAAATATAGTTTCGGTAATAATCACCGCACCCCAAGTGAAACTTGGGTAATATAACACTGCACCCCAGATAAACTGGGTAATATAAACCACACCCCAAGCCGATAACTTAGTTAATATACATCACTTTATTTTCTCATTTTCATTTTACAGCTTGCTTTACTTTTTATTTCCATCTCACAATACAACTGTCATATCAACACCCACCGATCCACCCTGGGAGTTGTGTCAAGGTAGGTAGTTCCCACCATTTCTACATAAATAGCGGGACAAGTAGTTCCTCGACAAAATTCCAAGACACATCAAACTCATAGCATATCACGTTTTATGTGAATAACCCTTCTCATCACTTAATAACACTTACTTTTATTATTCGTCACATAATACACTTTACTTTATGTTTCATTCTCATAATACATCTTACTTTACTTTTCATTCGTATAATGCATAAAATATTTTTTTAACTTCTCGTATTCATTCCCATGCCACAATTTCTTCACTTTTCATATTTATTCCCATAACATATTTTCTTGCTTTTCATAAATACTCACATAACACAATTTTTTTACTTTCATATTTATTTACAAAATACAATTTCTTCATTTTTCATTCTCAATCTAACACATACTTCATTTACTTTTCATATTCCTTTACATACTCATAACACAATTTCATTTACTTTTCATATTCATTACAAATCATACACTTGCTTTACTTTCTCATCTTCATTTCAAAACATATTCTTTCTTTACTTTCTAATTCTCATTTCACAACATATACTTTTTTTACTTTCTCATTCTCATTTCACAACATATACATTCTTTACTTTCTCTTTCTCATTTCATATTTACTCATTTTATTAATTTTTCGACCATAGAATCCCAAATACTGAAGCCGACAAGTAAACACTCGGACCTCTGCCCACCGACAGTCTTACGCGTACGAGGCTATTTCTTCCTTCCAGACAATGCCAACGAGGGAATACACCGCACCCCAAGTAGAACTTGGGTAATAATCACCGCACCCCAAACATAATTTGGGTAATAATTACCGCACCCCAAACATAGTTTGGGTAATAATCACCGCACCCCAAGTAGAACTTGGGTAATATATCACCGCACCCCAAGGCTGATAGCCTAGGTGATAATCACCGGATCCCAGATAAACTGGGTAATAACCGGCCCTCAAGCCGATAGCTTGGGCGATAAAAACAGCGCACCCCAAATATAGTCTGGGTAATGAACACCACACCCCAAGCCGGTCCTTGGGTACTAGGAGGTCTAGCCCAAACCCCTAGAATTTCTTTAGTACTGGTCAACAAAATTTAGCTTTTATAATCATTTTCATCTCATCTTTTATCTCATTTTATTATCACATATCATCTCATCTTTTATCTCAACATATTATCACTTATTCGGCATTCACCATGTTATTTATCTTCTCATTTGATCACATATTATTCATACACCATGTTATTTAACTTATAAGATTATCACATCATATTATTACATATCATAACTGCATCATATTATTTATCGTGTCACACTATCACATATTCTGTATAAACCATGTTATTTATTTTATTACATCAGTTTATCACACATTAATTTCACCTTTAATATTTGCATATCATACATATACCAAATCATTAATTTCATCTTTTATCATATCGATCTCATTTATCACCTATATATCATATATACACCGTATTAGTCAACACATCATAATACCATATATATATCATTTCTGTTTATCACGCGCATATTATACGTATATCAAAGCCCAAATTACTTCATATTATCATATACATACCCAATATATCACCAATACTCCAAATATTTAAAATCCTCCAAATTCACCATGTTGCACAATTTCAATTTATTAAAATTCTGTATTTTCTGTTATTTCTTTATCCAATCATAACTATTACAAATTACATCAAATAAGTCTCAAAGTTTACCACAACATAAAGTATACCTAGTATAATCATACTCAACTGACGAACCGACAAGATTATACTCCTCGCTCGCCCGATCGCTAATCAAACTTCACTTTTTCACACCAATTAAGAAAATTATTGAACCCCATAAGCTATTAAATCTAAACACATGTTATCTACCCCCGAATGCACATCAGATGCACTCAAGCATCATAAACAATCTACATAAGCATGTCAAATCACCAATTCTCTTGTTTTATTGTAGCACCCCGAATTTCTAATATAGGAACTCGTGACACACTTCAGAATCTTTCTTCAAATGAGTCACAACACAACAAAAATCACAGAAAATTAAAACTTTTATTACATCCAATTGTTATTACAATGTCCAATGATTACAACAATTAGAATTAATTGTTACAACACGAATGTACAATAAAATTTGGACAGTAACTTCGCTTGGATGCTTTCCCCTGTTAGAGCTTTCCCACGCTCCCGAGCAGGCAATCCTGCACTGATATTGCCGAGAGTCTATTTTCTGTATTTTCTAACGGATCAATATTTGCATTCTTGTGGTAACGGGAATCTAAGATTTGGTGCAGTAGTGTCTTGCTGTTCAGAATTGAAAGTCTCGTTTTCCTAGCCTTTTATGAGATTTTTGTCACCTATGCATGTTTTTGTCCTACCTGAACCTGTCTCTTGTTCTTGCCATGTTCTTCTTCCCCTGTTTGTGCACGTATGCATGTTTTGATAATAATAACAAGTAATCAAGCCGGAGTTTAAGGAAAAGACCTTAGTAGTGGAAAATATAGGTATGTGTACTCAGAAGGGGGCCCGTGTTTCCCACTTTATGTTTGATTCATGAACCTCTGTTACTTTATGTTGATTCATGAACCTGATGTACTTTATGCTTTGATTCATGAAAATGTTATGTTACTACCTGATTCATGAACCCGTTACCTATTACCTGTGCATGACGCTTGAGTTCACGGCCCTATAAAAACTCACCACTAGATCTAAATGTAACTTGCTTATAAGTTGCAACTATGTGGTAAAATTTGGGACGCATGAAGTACTACCAAGATAGGATTTAATACAAGACTTGAGAATAACATGATCACCTGCATATTCCTGTTATCTGTACATGCTATTTGACACTTGTTACATGTTTACCTGCTTGCATGCTACCTGATACCTGTCACATGTTACATGCACCTGTTATCTCATCATGTCACTTGATTCTGTTTCTTAATTAGGAGTTAGATATTCTACTTTGCTGTCATATCCATTCCATGCTTATTTAGTACTTGTTCTTGCTACTACTCTGTATCCTTATTATTCATTTTCTGTACTTGTTGCCTGCACTACAAGCGTCCTGTAACTTGCATTGACGATTGTTTTGTTTCTTTTTTCTATTCCTGCAATTTGTTAAACTTGCAGACTTTGGTGACCAGCTGCACGAGGGAGTAAGTGACAAAGTATTCTAGACTGGCTGGAGTTTCTAGCATTAGTTTATTTTCTATTTGAATAAATTATAATTGCTACATGGATTTGTAATGGGCATTTTTGTTCCAGGTTTTATGTCTTGTTTCCAGACCTTATTATTTGAGATTAAGTATTCTTGTTTTCAAGTAATCCTGTTGGTTATGTTAATTTATTCATGCTTGCATGGTTGATTATTTCCTGTATATGTCTTGTTTATTCCTGTATATATTGTAAAGATACATACAGCTTATGAATGGTGAAAGGCATTCGCTGGACTTGTGTCGCGTATCTGTATTTCATATTTCTTTTTGGGACGTGGGGTGCAACATAACGAGTTGCTGACAGAGCTCAAGCATGGAGCAAGATGTAGAACTCGTTGTTTGGAGTCAATAGATTGCTGATGGAGCTGGAGAGCAAGGCATCGAACTCATTGTTCGGAGTCAACGGGTTGCTGTTGGAGCACGAGCGTAGAGCAAGGCGCTAAACTTGTTATATAGAGTTAACGAGCTATTCACAGAGATGGAGCAGAGAGCAGGTTATTGAACTCATTGTATGGAGTTAACTAGTTTTTGATGGAGCTCAAGTGGTGAGAAAGGCATCGAACAAGTTATTTGGGGTCAACGAGTTGTTGATGTTGCTTGAGGGGTGAGTAAGGCATCAAGCTCGTTGTTTGGAGTCAACGAGTTGTTGACGAAGCTCGAGCGTAGTGCAAGGTGTAGAACTCGTTATTTGGATTTAACGAGTTGTTGTTGGATCACAATTGGAGAGCAAGGCATTAAACTCGTTGTTTGGAGTCAACGTGTTGCTGACGCAGCTCGAGCTAAGAGCAATGCGTGGAACTCATTGTATGGAGTTAACGAGTTGTTGACAAAGATCAATTAGAGATCAAGGTATTCAACTCGTTGTATGGAGCTAACGAGTTGTTGATGGATCTCGAGCAAAGAGCATGGTATTGGACTCGTTGTTCAGTGTTAATGAATTGTTTGATGAACTTGATCTGAGTCTTTTGATATAGAAGTGAAGTTCTTTATGTTTGTTCAGTGTTAAAGTAATTCCATTCTTCTTTGTGCGGACAAGTACTCGTGTACACTGGATTACGTCTTCGAGTCGTCATGCTTGTTTTCCTTTGCAATATGCTGCATTTGACGGAGTTGGGAATTTTTAGTTTGCGTGGTGCATTGTCACGCCCCGCTTCCCAAAATACGGGAATACGAGCACGTAATGAAGGCCTAGCAAATGATGTAAACACCATCCATAAGCTGTACCAGTCCAACTCAACAATATAAATAACATTCACAACCATGCATGAGAATATAATCACATAAACGGAGAACAATTCAATAATAAATGAAATAATTCAAAACATAATATCCAACATTTGGGAGAAAACAAACTTCGGGTCAACAAAGGCCATAAATAAAGTACAATATCAATAACAATGTTGAAGGGGAAAAAATATAGCATAAAAGATAATTCAAGCAGTCTATTCTTGGGTTCCATTCTCTAAAATTGTTGCTCACCAAGCTCTTCTAGTATCACTCCTTGAGTACCTGTAAACTCATGATCTAAAATTGAAAAATAGTATCCGTTAGAGTAAGTCACAAACAGCAAGTAGCGGAAAACAGAGAACAAGACAGCATGGTATAACAAGAATAAAAGACTGGATCAAAGTCAAGAACAAAGACAAAGATTGACAATAATGTCAAGGTTCTATATTCAATTATGTGATAATCACTAGTTACAATTCATGATCAATAATGATGACAATAAAAGGGATCAAACATGCAATGTCGATTTAGGATTGTTATTTATGTTATTAGCCTATCTAATGCACGTAATACTGTGTCCCATACCACAAGTTCGGTGCATGCAAACAGTGATCGTTTAGACTGTGATGGTGAACTCAACAAATCATGTACTCGGATAACACGATAACATGATAATAAGATTTCATGATAACCAGATTAAAAATCGATACTCCACCTTTCATGACAATAAACATGTAAACACGAAGGTCCCTACCGAGTACAGTCTCCGATCGTTCACTACTAAGTCAACCAATAATACCCCGGCTTGTTAAAATTTTATTTCATCCTATGTGAGCATGCAAGAAGATGTCAAGGTTGTGCAATGGAAGGTGTGACTAACTCTACTCATTACATACAAGGCAAGAAGCATTTATACTAAATCAATGCAAATCATACAATCTAGACAGCAGGACATTACTGTACAAAAATGGGTATTCCTGCTGTTACACGAAGGTAAATTTGGATTCATTAGAAGTTCTAAAAACTAGACTCTCTGCTGGTTCCAGCGCATATACATAATACATATAAAAATCACAGAAACTAGGTTCAAATTCTTATTCTTTGCAGATTTTTTGTTCAGGCATCAAGTTATAGATTATGTTCACATATATGTATCGGGTCTGAAACTTATCAATTAATTTCACGAAAATTCAGGGTGATTCCTACGCATGTCTAGTCTCAGCAAAATTAATTTCATATTTTAACTTTACTGTTAACATGTTTTTTTTATTAACAAATCAGAGTGATACACATATATTTGCGAATCTGGAAATCCAGGCCTAGTAGTACTAAAAGTCAGATATCTAGTAGATTATGTATCGGAATTTAAATCCGTCAAATGTTCTAGAAAGTAGACATATGGAGCTACAATTCATGTTGAGAAAGTTCCTTCAAATTACTATAGCAACAGGTTTGAAAGTTTAATGTAAAAAGAGGCAGACAGCAGGCCAGAAAATATATTAACATAATTTGACAATAATTCATCTCACCAGCATGCAATTTCATGGAAATTAATTAACAAGAGTTATTTTTAGTTATTATCATGCAATTTCAAGGTTAACGATGTATTTTACAACCAATGCAATTAATTCATGAAAATAATATTCAATTTGGAACATTCCAGTTATCAATCAGTTCTATAGCATGGATCTAATTGTTTTCATGTATTACGTACATATGCAATGTTCAACACAAGTACAATGCAGGTACTTGCAAAAGCACGTGCAAACACGTGACCAACAAACCTCCAACAGCAAATGCAACAACAACAAGCAGCGAACCAACCCAATCAGCAATGGCTAACACAGCAACAACAGCGACTGTGTGCGACGCTCGGGGATCGCGAGGTAGTGGCAGTGGCGGTTGGGTGCGCTGGTGTTCGGCTGCACGTCGAAGAGAAGAGGAGGTCGATGATGGGGAAAGGGTCGCAGCGATTGCGGATGGAGACATGGATAGGGTGATGGCAGGAGAGTGACCACAATGATGGGTTGTGGTCGATGGGGCTGTTGACGAGGAGGAGAGGTGAGCGGAATGGAGGCGAGCGTTGACGAGGGGGAGCTTCGATGGGTTCGGGGGTATCGGGAGGAACAGATGATGAAGGGGAGGATAGAGGTGGAGCAATGGTGAGCCAGGATAGGGACGTCGGTGGTTGACGTGGATGCTGCGGAGGTTGGAGCGACGTGGACGGGAGGAAGTCGAGGTGGTACGGGAGGAGATAAGGCGACGAGGATGGGTCTCGAGAAAAATAGAGGAAAGGGAGAGAGAGATTACTGGCAAGAGAGAAAGATTAGGATATTAATTAGGGTTAGTTAGGATTAATTGATATTTATAGGTGATTATAGGATGTTGAGTTAATGGGTTTCAGGTCAACGGGTTAGGCTCCAAGAAGAAGATGGGTATGGGTTTAAATCCAATAGGGGAAAAAAGAATAAATCAATAAAATAGGATTTATAAATAGATTAATTGGGGATATCAATACACAAAAATTTGAATCGGATGAACAACAAATTTTTAGCAGAAAAGTTACACAGATTGGGGAGACAAAAATTGAGTTGAAAGCAAATAATAAATTGTATTATTAGAAAATCAAATTACAGGGGTTCAAAAGAGACGATGAAGAAAACAATAAATAATAATACCCAGAAAAATACAATAACTGAAAAAAGGGGTTACATGCGTCTAGTGAGATGAAGTTGGAACATGCTTAGGTAAAGGGGGTGTTACTCAGGAAGGACTTGGAGCTTGCCCGTCTACGGAAAGTTTGTCTTGAATTTTATCGTCAAGAGTTGAGGCGGCCCTAGGGAGGTGTTAGCTGGCAGGAGGCATGTGAAAATGTTTGTCTCTCTTAGTAGAAATCCCTCTATTATTGTAATACCCCGTAATTTCAAAATATAATATATATATATATAGAGGATGAAGGGGAGGGGGGGACACGAATTTGAGTATAAAAAAAAAGCACAATGTTTTGTGCTGTTATTGAGAGAAGGTGATGATGTCAACATGGTAAAGGGCCCACCCATTGAGTTTGCGAAGGAAGCAGAAGCACTGTCTTGGTTGCTAATGGTGACGTGTGCAGATGGGGCCCACTGGGCTTTGTCTTGTAAACGGGATTTGAGTAATAGGGGTTTCAAAGTAATCCTATATCGGGAGTAGACAAGGAATAATTTAATATAATTAAAATTACTTATGATCAAGAGTCACTTAATTGGTTAATCACCTTTTGAGAGGTAGCTTGTGGTGGGTAGTTGTACTACATAGTATCTAAATTGTCCTCTTAAAATATATAAAATTGTCTGAGTATTAGGACGGGACGTTACAAATGGTATCAGAGCCGATTTTCGACACCGAGTGGGCGCGATGTATGCCTGACAGGGAGCTGTGGTCTGAGAGGGAGCTGTGGTCAGTGGGGCCCGGAATTAGCTGAATCAGGGTACTCCCGCTCCACATCGGCTAGAAAGGAGGATCCTGAACTATATGGCATGCCCAGTACTCAGCGAGGACGCTAATTTCTAAAGGTGGGGTGTATGTAATGCCCCGTAATTTCAGAATATAATATATAAAAAAGAATATATATATATATATATATATATATATATATATATATATATATATATATATATATATATATATATATATATATACTAGGTTTGCCCGTTGACACGTGCCTATGGCACGTCTTCGGAACTGTGCACCTTGTTTGATCATATAAAATAGTTTTGGTGGTCCAACAAATTGATTGAAGTAGCAAACATATTATATGAGAAACTTTTGGGGGTCTAGAAAAAAACATATTATATGATTTTTTTGAATTATTTTAAAAGTTTTTAAATTTTAATTTTTTAGTTTTTTAATTTTTAATTTTTAAAAAATTTTTAAAAATTTTATTTTCTTAATTTTTTGAATAGAAGAGGGAGGAAGAGAAAGAGAGAGAAAAAAAAATTAAATAAATATAGAAGTTGTTTTGGGTGGTGGATTTGAATTTGAGTTTTGGGGGGGAACTTTTGGAGGGAAAATATGTTTTGTGAGGTTAGATCTAGACCATTGATTTGAGGGGAAATTGAATGAGAGCCACTTGATAGCTTTCTTTGTAATTTATTATATATATATATATATATATATATATATATATATATATATTTAGAGAACTGATTAGGTGCGAACTGGTTTGCACCTGATCAATAGCTAACTTTGTGGATGTGACGTTGGATCTGCAATTCGATTATAGGATTGATCCAACGATCTCAATTTCTTCCGCTCATCTCTTTAACCTTGGGGGTACTTTAGTCATTATCACTTCGTTTTCTTAGTCATCACTTCGTTTTCGAACCGATCTCTCTCTCTCTCTCTGTCTTCCCCTTTGACCCTGGAAACCTACGAAATGGGCTTTCGACCTCTCTCTCTCTCTCTCTCTCACCCTTTGACCTTTGAAACCTTAGACGGGGTCGATATCTC
This sequence comes from Hemerocallis citrina, assembly GCA_017893485.1. Taxonomy (NCBI): domain Eukaryota; kingdom Viridiplantae; phylum Streptophyta; class Magnoliopsida; order Asparagales; family Asphodelaceae; genus Hemerocallis; species Hemerocallis citrina. The sequence continues at coordinate 107,303,911 of CM030368.1, forward strand.
CTAAATCCCCCCCACTTTCGACCTTCGAAAGCCTCCGTCGACGACTGCTCGACCTCGTCTCTCTCTCCCCCCTTCCAGATTTGAAACCCTAGACGGGGTCGAAAACTCCTGAAGCCCCCGACCTTCGAAACGACTCCTTCAACGATCGCTCAACCTCGTCTCTCTCTCCACCCCCACTCAACCTTTGAAAAAACCCTAAACTGATCTCCATCTCCATCTCCAACTTGGGTAGTGGTAAAAATTCAATATTAAGTGTTTTCCCAGTTTTGTTTATACACATCCAAAATTAGTAAAGTTGATATCTTTATTAGAATTACCCCATTAATTTGATGAGAACTGATCAGGAGCGAACTGGTTCGCACCTGATCAGTAGCGAACTTTGTGGATGTGCCGTTGGAACTGTAATTCGATCATGGGATTGATACAACGATCTCAATTTCTTCCGCTCATCTCTTCAACCTTGGGGGTAGTTCGGACCTGCTCAGTTCACTTAATTTTTTTTTTGGCAATGAGATTGTTGTTGCTCTCATTTTTTCTGAAACTGGGCAAGTTTGGAAGTGTTCTGATGCATTTTTTTCCTGAATCTAGGCTAAGATGACTGCTGATTTTGATGCTCATGCTTTGATGTCAATATTTTTGCTATGGCAGTGATGAGATCACACTATTATGCTTCATTACGAGATTACAATGTGGTGATATTACACTAATGCACTTAATTTGGTTACGACTGTGATGATATTATACTGTTATTCTTCATTCATATTTTAGGGATTGAAGATTTTTTGAATTTGGGCAATGATGAACTTGATTTGGGACTCTTTTAGTTTTGCACTTAGTTTTGACATGGTGCATTACACTTCTGCTGCTTCTCTGAATATGAGTTGTGTTTCCGATGCATGGAAAGAAGTTAATACCTGGTGCTATATTTTTGTGATGCATTCATTATGCTTCCATCGAGTTTTTGACTGCATTAATTAAGTCTACTTTATGATTTGCTGAATGAAATTTTCTAAGTTCATGAAATGTGATATTCAAAAAGTTCTGAGCCAAGATAATGAAGAAAATTAGCATGAACTGTGCCATACAGTTGTATTCATAATTATGTTCATTCGTTTCAGTGTTCTCTTAGCCCTTTTGATGAAAGAATTATATGCGTACTGAGCAATTTGAAATATTTAACTGCTAGAAATTTTTTTGAGTTTTAGCTTCAAGAGAAACTTTTGATGATTTTAAGATGTGCAAGATCAACTGAGAAGAGCCAAAGCATCATCAGCAGACAGTTACAATCACAATACTACAGACAAAGACTTGAGTTCTTGTTGTTCCGGTGCTACAATGTTTAGAATTTTGTTGAACCTTTTGTATAATTTTTAGCATTTTGTATGAAGATGAAAAGTGTAAAGATGAGAAGTCTAAAGATTAGTAAGACATGTATTAAAATTTTTGAAGTGTCTGTCTATAAATGTATTAGAATTACAATGTTCTTCTTCACTGTATATATATGGTAACTGAACTGGATGGCATAGAGCAGATTTTTTGTCGTTGTTTGTTTTATACACTTTAAGAGCCTTAGATGAGTGAATGAATGAATGAATGAATGAATGGATGGATGCTTTATAAAATGGTAGCTTTTATTTGTAAGAGGAGCTACAGTGGGATGGAATAAATAGTAAAGGCAGCATATTTGACATAGTCTCAGACATTCAGTGTATTTGCTTTTATGAATTCTTTTGCTGTACTTTAACATGTCCTAAACACCACAATTTGAATGTGAACCATAACTGTACTTTAACATGTCAGTAGTCAGTCAGTGTTCTAAAAAAATCCTAGCAATCTTTCTCTTGCCAAATGAGCCAAACTGCAGCTGCAAGCGCAAATGCAAGCCTAGCAAACCAAGCACCTTGTTCTTTCCCTTAAATACGTCTTTAATCATAGCTAGCTAGTTCCTGTAATAATCTCAGCTACATTACATTGACAGAAACCCCTAGTTTGAGCTTGCACAAGGACCGGATGAACTTAGAGTAAGGGCATTCAAAGAACAAATGCTCCATTTGTTTCTTACAGGACGACCAGTATAGCTGAAATCATATATCTGAGGTGGATGATAGTGAAAAAACTAGACAATAAGAGAATGAGCAGTCCTACATGAAATTAGAACTAGCTTTCATTGAGGATAGTAACAACGAGAACCAAATTGAAGTGGTTTGGAGATGTGTAACAAAGACCGACAATGGCCGCAAGTCAGAAGAGACAGAATTGTAGTTATTACAGTAAGAACTAAGAAGTCTAAAATGGGAAATGTTAAGAAGGTGAGGTGAACCTTTTAACTGAGCTCATGTTGCTCAAACCTCAAACATACTAAAAAGGCTTCTAGTGAAGGCTTTGCTTTGATGCAGTTGCATTCAGTCCCTCACATTAAAAAAAAATTCAAAAGCAAATTGCTCAGTCTTGCCCTTTTTGAGCTGACATTGTCATAACAAAGTTGCGATGCTTCCACAAAAAAAAAGCATCTCAAAATTTATACCTACATTGAATCTACCTCAAAATTCAAGAACCCTATTAAGAAAAGTAGAAAAAAAAATCATAACTATTTAAGGGTTTGCCTTACACATTATAATTCTGAAACACAAGTTGGTACATAACCAAAAGACATACATTTTCCATGATCTCATCAGACATTTTTTTTCAACTCATAAGTCCAGTACATTAAGGCAAAATAGCTAGGGTACTGAATGCTTATCTCACTTACATACACATACACATACACATACACATACAAACTCACTCCCTCACTCTTGATCACCTTGCAAACTCTGAAAGAAAGAAGGAAAAAAATTCACATTTCAGAATGTTTCGGGCAGTGGGTCTGCCAGCAAGGAAAGCTCGGAAGAGACCGAGAGATCTTGCAGGTTGTGAGAATGGAACTTCATGAGATGTGCCTCTTATTGTAGCCAGTAACACAGATTCTGCATACAAATTGGAAAAAAAAAAACAAAACAACAATCAATATGGCTTTTGGTAGCTGTTTTGGCTTTTAATAGCCCATCCATCCTCCTTCCAACTATGATTAACCTACTTAAGAAGAGAATCTAGGTATATAGACATGTACACATGCAGGGATCCTTGATTAATAATAAGACAAACGGGCAACATTAAGAGCAGAATTAAAACAAAATAGATGTAGATGCTTTGAACAATCTTTTGTCAAGGATGCAAGAAACACAATTCTAAAGATAACTGTATGGATCAGCATCACACTAATTTCTTCACTATTTAGGCTCACAACTTTTTGAATATCACATTTCATGAAGATTAGGAAATTGTCTGAGGAAGCATAATGAACGCATCACCAGTAGTGAAATATACCATGTCAAAACCAATCTCATATTCAGAGAGCCATAATGGTGTTACCCTATCATAATGACTTCACTACATAGATTGGGAGAGATATGAAAGAGATGAACGCATCACCAATAATGACTTCACTCCATATAGAGAACTAATCAGGTGCGAACTGGTTCGCACCTGATCAGTAGTGAACTTTGTGGAAGTGCCGTTGGATCTACAATTCGATAATGGGATTGATCCAACAATCTCAATTTCTTCCGCTCATCTCTTCAACCTTAGGGGTAGTTTAGTCATTATCACTTCGTTTTCTTAGTCATCACTTCGTTTTCGAACCGATCTCTCTATTTCTCTGTCTCCCCCTTTCACCTTGGAAACCCTAGACAAATATATATTCACTTGATCAGTTCTCTATATTCGTACATGATCAGGTGCGAACTGGTTCTTACATGATCTATTCTGTATAAATATATATTTTCAAATTAAGTTCGTCATTGCCTAGTTTCAGAAATTACTAGATTGAGTCTGAATATCATCACATCCATAATACTATGAATATCTTAATATTGAGTTCAAAGCCTAATAGTGTGAATATCATCACAGCTATAACCAAAGTATTGTGTTCATTGCATGAGCATTAAAAGAAGTTCATCTTCAGCTATAACCAAAATATTCAATTCAAACAAAGCATGAGCATTAAAAGAAGTTCATCTTCAGCTACATTCAGACATAAAATTTAGACATAAACTTAAAAAATTTAAACCAAATACTTCCTTCAATTCATATTATCGGAAGTATCATCTTCACTGTCTCCAGTGGAGCCATCAACCACTTGAGCATAAGATTCCCTAAACAAATAACAATAATGATGAAATTAGTCAAGATCAATATTTAAAACAAATCACGATAAATGAAAACATAAAACTGGTTGATAACGTGGAAGTGGGGGTGGAGAGAGAGACGAGGTCGAGCAGTCGTCGAAGGAGTCATTTCGAAGGTCGGGGGCTTCAGGAGTTTTTGACCCCGTCTAGGGTTTCGAATCTCGAAGGGGGAGAGAGAGAGACGAGGTCGAGCGGTCGTCGAAGGAGGCTTTCGAAGGTCGATAGTGGGGGGGATTTAGGAGATATCGACCCTGTCTAAGGTTTCGAAGGTTGAAGGGGAGGGAGAGAGAGAGGTCGAAAGCCCATTTCGTCTAGGGTTTCTAGGGTGAAAGGGGGAGACAGAGAGTGAGAGAGACCGGTTCGAAAACGAAGTGACGACTAAGAAAACAAAGTGATAATGACTAAACTACCCCCAAGATTGAAGAGATGAGCAGAAGAAATTGAGATCGTTGGATCAATCCCATGATTGAATTGCAGATCCAACGGAACATCCACAAAGTTTGCTACTGATCAGGTGCGAACTGGTTCGCACCTGATCAGTGCTCTCTCTCTCTCTCTCTCCCTCTATATATATATATATATATATATATATATATATATATATATATATATACACTAGGTTTGCCCGTTGACACGTGCCTACGGCACGTCTTCGGAATGGTGCACCTTATTTGATCATATAAAATAGTTTTGGAGGTGCAGCAAATTAATTGAAATAACAAACATATTATATGAGAAACTTTTAGGGGTCCAGCAAAAAACATATTATATGATTTTTTTGAATTTTTTGAATTATTTTTAAATTTTTAAATTTTTTATTTTTTATAGTTCTATAGTTTTTTAATTTTTTTAATTTTTTATAATTTTTAATTTTTTGAATAGAAAAGGGAGGGAGGGAGAGAGAAAAAAAAATAAATAAATATAAAAGTTGTTTTGGGTGGGAGATTTGAATTTGAGTTTTAGGGAGAAAAATATGTTTTGTGAGATTAGATCTGGACCTTTGATTTTTTAGGATTGAAGGAGAGCCACTTGATAGCTTTTTTTAAATTTATTATATAGATATATATATATGAGAGGATGAGAGGGGGGGCACGAATTTGAGTAAAAATCAAAAAAAGCCCAACGTTGTGTGCTGTTGTTGAGAGAAGGTGATGACGTCACCATGGTAAAGGGGCCCACCCATTGAATTTGTGAAGGCAGCATAATCACTGTCTTGGTTGGTAATGGTGATGTGTGCAGATGGAGCCCACTGGGCTTTCTCTTGTACACGAGATTTGAGTAATAGAGGTTTGAAAGTAATCCCATATCATCCAAGAAAATCATCCAAGAACACATTCGGATAGTCCCAAACCACAGGAATCCCTTGCACTTCCACAGGAATCTCTTCCTTGCGGATAGCTGCCACCAGCCTAGAACACTTCTTCTTCCCTTGGAAAGTGACTTCAGGTCCACCGGGAGCCTTCACTGTTACCGTCTTGGTCTTGCACTCGATGCTTGCACTGTACACCGACATCCAATCAATGCCAATGATAACATCGACTCACAAGATAGTCAGCTCGATCAGATCAATTCAAAGATTCTGTCCCCAATCACAATCTCGCAATCCGCATAGTACCGATCAGTGGTTAAAATCTCCCCTAATGGAGTAGCTACTGCTAAGATCTTGCCTGGAAAAATCTTCGGTTCAACTCCCAACACTTTAGCAAATTTAGGAGACACAATAGTATGAGAGGATCCAGTATCGAACAACACAACAGCTTTCATTCCATATTCTGATGTAAAAGATCCATTAAATTCGAAGTATAGGACATCAACCTGCATTTCATTGAATTCCATACTTTATACATTCGAATTGAAAAATATTTCTTGACATCAGAATGAAAACAGTAGAAGCTACAACAGTCTAACTCCTACGGTTCCTCTTCGCTTCTCGAAGTTCTCCCCGTAGTTCATCAATTTCTTCCTTCAGCACATCGGTCATATTCTTCCTCTTCTCGAGTTCCCATACACGATGACTGAGAACTGTAAAGTCGTCCTTGCGCTTTGCCAATTGAGCCTCCAATAATTCGACTCTCTCTCGCAGTGTTTCTACCTGCCTCTGAAGAGATATCACAAGACTACTTGGAACTTGTTCTTCTTCTTCGTCAGAAAAGTCATCAGATGAATCCGGAGGTGGGGTGATCTCTCGGGATTCAAGCCATTCTTCTCCGTCAGAATCTGCTTGCCCTGGGTAGTACTCTTCCTCGGAATCTGCCTGTCCGGGATAATAATCTTCCTCGATGATATGCCAGTCGTCGTCTCCAGCAGGGTCGAAGTGATCAGCCATCTTAGAAATAGGGAGGAAGAAGCATAAGTCATAGAGCAACACAAATGTAAGTCACTTACTTTTAAATCTCTAGACTCAAACGCACACTCTAAAGTCCACTTTTAGGGTGTCGTTCCTTATAAATTTGTACAAGTTTGAAGCGTGGCTCTGATACCACTCTGTAACGCCCTGAATTTCAAAATACACTGAATTCGAGATTCTACAAGATCTTTACACTTCATTTAGTACAATTTTACAAGGAAATTAAAACTTTTCACTTTACATCAGAGTTACATGAAAAACTTTACTCTTTACATTGCACAGCGGAAGCAAATTTACAACATTTAAATAAAGTACAACAACATTGAATAATCTTTAAGCATCTGTTCCTCTTTAATCTTTATCATGTCATTTAACCTGCATACAAAACTATGGGTACGTCAGTTTATTCAACTGACGAACATTATACACGGCCATCATCTCTATGCCGAAAATAGTATAACTGATTTTTCATATTTAACAAACACAAACTTGTCACATATCAAATTAAAGGGAATACCCTAATGATGTCGTGTTGTGATTGTGCACTTAGTCCTTAATGGAATTATTTATATTACATGACACTAATGCACACTTGTTCGGATTCTATGCATCCCATACTACGTAGGTCCGAGAGCAAGCCCTTAATCGTTCTTCATCTTGTAGGGTTCAATCCCTCGTCATGTCTTAATCTACTACTGTAACTACGGTAAGTATCCTAGATATTTTCTGACATACGAACTCATGTCAAGGCGCCCTGGAGGGAATCCCAATGCACTGACACATGACTCATCATGCAGGCATCCTGTGGTATTTCAGCTCCTACCATAGACATGACACCACCCGCAGTCATCCAACACCCCACGAGCGTCGCCACCGGGACGGTACTCTGGAGCAGTATCCACGCCCTATCATGACTCATCATGGGACATCCTGAGATACTCTCTCGCCGCCAATCCAGTGGCCCTCATACTCAATATTTTTCTCTTACTTTCATCACATCTTCACTATGTAACTAATCCTTAGTTTAATGAAATCATGAACAAAATCAATCTTTTAGAGTTAGCCCTCTCACTACTACCGGTCTTATTTCTTCCATTTCACAATGACCCAAACTTGGTCTTTTCAATATCAATAATCATAATTCATCATTTTTTACTTGCCGGTGTGAGTTTTGGCTACACTCTAATTTTCAATTTCAATTCATAAATTCACATGTTTGAGTTGTCATACTCAAAAATATTTCTCTTTTCCAATCATGATTTCTAAATTATTCATGAGTCCATAACTATACATGGGAGTCAATTATTCATCATGTAATTCATCAAATATTATTTCCACATTAAAATCACATCACTAATTATATGGTCAAAATGAGTATTCACAACTCATAATTGTCACACTATTCTTCAATAAGAATAATTCATACTACTTCACATCACTTCACATCATATAATTTCCTTCTTATTCATATTTCTTTTCTAACACTTTACTTCAAGTTCCTTTTGCAAATTATAACCTCCACAAAATATAAGTGTAGGACCATAGTTCTATTTATACATTTATTCTCAAAACATACTCTATTTCATGTAAATAATTCCCAAATTATTTTTCATAAGTCCCACATATTTTTAGGATAATAATCATATTTTTTTCCTAATTTTTAATCACCAAAAATCACTTCAAAAAAAAATATTTTTTTTCACAACTTTTTAATACTGGCCTAGACCAGTACTCGAACCCACAACCACAAGGAATCAAGCCGCAGCCTCTGACCACTAGGCCGAAAGTGCCGAACGGTATAGAAGAGGTCGAGAGCATTAAATGCTCTCGGCTGTAGCTCTATTATTCTTTACAAAAAATACAAAAAAATTATATGGCGCTAATGGGATTCGAACCAGCAACCTATGAGACACCCCGCACCCACTGTAGCGATTAAGAGCATCCCGACCACTTGAGCTATAAGCTCAGGTTATCATAGTTCAACTCGAACTCTAATTAAATCAGTTCTCTCTGTTTAGTAGAACATTTCGATGTTCAAAGAAACTCTCATTTGATCTTACTCTCACTAAACTTGTTGTAAATTTCCAGGTTGACTATTCTCATCATAATTTATACCCCAGTATATTAAAAATAATTTTTTTCAATAATTAACACATATTTATAATACAATTAATTCGAATTACAAACTACTACTAATATGTTTCTTTTTCGACATTTCTTATCAAATTTTGATTTCAATAATCTCTACATCGATTCTCTGTTTTTAATCATTCCACAGACCCACAAATCATATTTTAAATCATTCATTGCAACATTATCACAAAAGTACGTTCAAGCGCACGAAACAACATTTTTTTGCCTACTTACATTTGCATATTGTCTTTGATGCTAAAAATAAATTTTTCTTTAGGCAATCCATGGCTATAATTTATTTACACACAACTTAAGTTTAATGATGAAATCACATACAAGTTATATATCAACATTCCAATCAACTAATATGCCAATTTTTCCAATTAAAATATACTCTTCTTAATCTTTTTCATGCATCATCATTTCATTTTAATTCTAGCATGTTTTCTAATTAGAAATACGGAAAATTACCCACTTTAACATGATCTCTAATTAGAAATATGGAGAAACAACCCACCTAGATTTGGAGAGAATACAATTAGCAACACCTCCTAAATAAATGTCCTTGCCAAGAGAGCGATCCTCCTCCTCGCCGAAGTGCACAAGCGCCTCCAAGATGCAATCCGAGCTCCAAAGAATGCTAGCCTCTCCTTTTGATGCAAGCACAAACTCCTCACACACAATCTCAATCTTATAACTCACCTGCTATATAACTAGTAATGTATTTTAAACTATAGGTTTTGGAGGAATAGTTAGCACAAAAATAACAAGGCTAGGGGGGGGGGGGGTATTTATACTAAAATTGGGAGTGAATGGAAGGCTAAGATTAAACTAGGAGTTAGAAACAAAGGGCTAGGATTCAAGGAGGAGTTACAATAACCAACCATGATCAAGCAACCACCACCCATGACTCCACTTGAAAATTTCCTTTCCCTCCAAAGATCAAAACCGGCCATGCATGTGTGGTGCAATTTAACAAAAGTTGTACATTAAATTTTACATAAAATTAATCTTTAAAATGTATTCTACATTACAATTTGTATTAAAAATAAAAAATAGCTCATGGGCTTTAGTTTATGGGCCAAAATAATAGTTTATAAAAAGAAAATAAATAAATTCAATTTGGGCTTTAAAAAGAAAGGCTTTTGTTTATTGAAAAAAGACCTTTATTTAAAAATAATTAAAGAGCACACATTTATATACATATACTCATCATAAAATTTAATATTACCAAAATATTGCACGTGCACACTACGTGCAAAATTAAATAATTTTCATAAATGAAAATCGGGACATTACAGTATTGGGGCGGGGCGTTACAAGATGTAATACCCAAGAATTTTGAAATAATATTTTTAAGATTAATAAATGAATTAAAATAATTTTTGGTGATTTAATAAATATTTTTCTGAAAATTTATCTTTTTACACGTGCAAATATTTTTTTGGGAAGTTCAAAGTTAAAAATTATTTTGGGTAAACTCATTATTTGTTATTATATATTATTTGTAAATTTTCTGGATATTTCTGATAATTATTGGACCTATTCGCAAATATTACAAAAAGAAGGACTTTGTACAAAATTACCACTTGGAGTGAAAATTTTAGATTTTCGGATTTTTGGGCTAGGTATGATGCATAGTCAACTCAATGCTAAAGAGTTTACTTTTTGTTTTAACAAATTTGGTTTATTTTACAAGTTTTGATAAAGAAGGGTCTTTTTGCAAAATCGCCACTTAGAGGGGCAAAAGTGCAAAATTCATTTTGTGGGTTTTTTCAAATAGTGCCGGCTGGTATTAAGATGGTCGTTTTTTTTTAAACTCAATTAAGTTGGTTTTACTCAATTTCCAAGTATAAGGATTTATATATGTAAAGATATATTTAAAAGAGGTATTTTACAAATCTATTTACAAAACCCTAAAATCTATTATTCCGACCTAAAAAAGGGTGGTGTGCAGCCGTCTCTTTGCTGCAAAACATAAAGGGACTTCTTAATATTATTTTCTTGGATTTTAAAGCGAGGATCTTGGTTATCTTGCGAAAGGAAGGATTTCTTAATCTCGTTATTTTTCTTCGGTTGAGTCTTCAATAAGGTGAGTGACATATGTTTGTTTTCTTATTGTTCTCTGCATGTTGTATGTGATGATTTGCCTAGTAGAAAGCATGTTAAGGATTGTATGTTGATATGACGAATTTGATGAGTTGATGAGTTAAAAATTGAATCTTTACTTGAAACTATACTATTGATGACCAAAACCTAATTTGATTAATTGTGATTGCTAAAGAACCTAATAGAAGTCATGAGTAGGTTGTTTTCCTTTGTAAACTTGCTGTTTTGACCAAGTTACATAATTCTATGTTGATTATGGCATGAAAGTAAAACCAAACTCCACCTTTACTGTTGCATCCATATTTACACTATGTTTGGATAATTTTGATGAGTAAAACCTTGTTGAATGGTTGTTATGATTGCATATATTCATGAGTAAACTATTGAGAGAGATTTCATATGATTTAAATGAATCACAAGAAAATATTTCGAGTTTAAAAGATCAGTTTTGAAGTGAAAAGGGGATTTTTGGTTTTCGGGTCTGGATGTTTATGGCCGAAACTGGCTTCTGTTAATTTGTGATCCTTCGAGTTGGACTTGAGTTGTTTTATACTGATTTCGATTAGAACGATATATTGCTTGCATACAATGGATTCACAATGATTAACTGATGAACAATTACACAAACACACATACACACACCTTCACATTCTTAATCCACTGTTTTGAGAATTTTTATGAGTTTTGATTGGATTTCGATGGTTTTGATACTGAGATGGTTTTGAAATATACCCTACTTCTATTTGGTGAATTCTGGTACTAAAATTGATGCTTAAATCCCTATTTTGAACATATATATATATATATGTGGACTGATTTGAAAGATTTTTGTGAAAAGTTCTATTTTGAGATTGTGATATGTTTTGATGTGTCTTAATAACTCCTACTTGTTATATAAGAAATATCTAAGCATCTCAGGAAGTTTGATTTTGGTTTTACAAAGATTTGTAAATGTATCAGTTTAAAACATGCACAAACTTCAACCTGTTGTGGTCGACAGTCGACCGAACTATAGTGGACAGTCGACTGGGCAGTTATTGATTTTCGATTTTTGTTTACAATAACAGTCGACTGCTATGTCTTTAAACTGAGTCGACAATCGACTATCGGTTTAATTGAATTTTGGATTTTCGTAGGACAGTCGACTGACCATGTTCAATAGTCGATTGTCACCACCCTGGCTAACGAGTTTTATTGAGTTTCCAGATTTTTGCAGGACGGTCGATTGGCTATTCTCGATAGTTGACTGCCACTGTCACTACTGATGAGTTTTCTTGTGTTTTCGGATTTTCGCAGGACAGTCGACTGACCATGTTCAATAGTCGACTGTCATTGCTCTGGCTGATGGATTTCTTCAGTTTTTTTATGTTTCTTTAAATGATTATTTCTTCAATATTAATCTACGGTTATTAAATGATGTTTTGCAATGGATTACAGTATTTTGCAAGGGGTTGTATTTTGTTTAAACTTGGATTTCTATAACTTCATATATAGAAGTTTTCTTTGAAGTAATTAATGCTTTGTGATTTCAAAATATGGTTTTCTGTTATTTAGTGAATTAAATATTTTATTTCAATTCTGGAATTTTACGAGTATATTAAATAAAAATTGGACTTTTGATATAAATGTTTTAAGTCCGACAGGATACACTAACTCTAGAGATGAGGATTTTTGAGTTTTACAAATAACCAACTTAAGGACAGGAACTAGCGGAGATGTGATGGAACTTGGGAAACTTAAGTATATGCTCTTGGTTTTGGTCCAACGGATGCGTTTCAGGACTTGTGTGTTGTTCTGTCTCGAGAGGACATTTGTATGTTCGCGTGTCGAGGGTCTGCAGGCCTATTCACGGAGCATGTAGGGTGCATTCGCGTGTCGAGGGTCGGTGGGCCTATTCACGGGATGTACCTGGTGTATCTGCACGTCGAGGGCCTCGCAAACCTATTTGTGGGGTACACACCAAGGAGGTGATTCTCCGGTTTTTGAGATGTTCTTACTTGATGCTTTCGCGGGAAGGACTGTGATGCCTATTCACGGAGTATTCTGGATCTTGTTTTCATCACCGTAGTAGGATTAGTTGCATAACAAGGTATTTAACCCTATAAAGTGGAGAACGATAAGGGCTTGCACCGGACCTATGTATTGTGGGATGCATAGAATCTGACAAGTATGCATTAGAGAGTCAGCATATAACACTGATGTTTTCTTGACTTGGTTTTATACATGTTTGTTTCCTGTTTTTCTGCACTTGACACTTAGTCTAGTCTCAGTTGATATTTTCATGTTTTATTTATTGTTATTTCTTATTTCATTTATTCTTGCTGTTAATACATGTTGTATATGATTCTATGTCTTATGTTTATTTATTGTTATTTCATATTCCTTTCATTATTATGGTTCATATATGTTGTTTACGACTATAACCTTTATATTTTATTTATGTTGTTTTCTTTTAATGTCACTCACACCGTTATGGCTGGCCCCTGTAGTTTTGGGGGTTAGGGTTATCTCTAGCCTCATGTTTTACAGGTAGGTGCCTATAGCTTTGGATTTGGATGCATGAGATAGAATTGATGTTATGGCTTATGTAAATTGTAAAAGATTGTGTTGTAAAAAGAAAGAATTTGTAATTCAAGGTGTTTGTTTTCCGCAGTGTTTTGTAATGAATTAATGTAATAAAAAGTTGAAAAAAATTTCTGTGTTTTGGCTATGTTTACTATTGCAATTGAAGTTGCTGCCGGAAAATGTGCCACGTATTTCTGAGATATCTTATTGGAAATTCGGGGCGCTACAATTATGTAGCTGGAAAATACGACTTGTAGGACTACTTGTTGTATAGTGTTCGCAAGGCTTTCGTAGCGATGCTTAGGCATGAAACGTAGACACATTATAATTCTGCTATTTTAATGAGACTTGTCGTTTGTGAAATAAGAAATCTTTTACATGCCTGTGCCTTGTCCTATGATTTGTCGTCTTTGGGTTGGCTAGTCTTAGGAGCTGCTTTTGGGCAAAGTTGGACTCCGTACTCGTCTTTTTGTACATAGCTAGTTGTAGGAGAAACTCTAAGGGAGAGTTATTCTCCGAACTTGCCGTATGAGTCCTCCAACAAATTGAACTCCAAAACTTGATTTTTTTGCAGGTTTGCTGGAGTAACTAAAATCTGCGATTACAGACCTCTAATATGTCTTCAAGGAAAATTAACAAGTTCCAGAAACAGGTCGAATGGCACGTTAAGCTCTGAATATGATTGATTGCAGGTTGCTAAAGCAACTCCGAACCGTGGGTATAGATTCCGAACTTGTCATTGAGAAAGTTTAATAGGTTGCATAGCAGATCCAATGGCAAGTTAAGCTTTGAACATGGTTGATTGCAGCTTGCTAAAGCAACTCTGGTCCATGGGTATTGACTCCGAACCTGTTGTTAAGGTGTTTAATGAGTTGCAGAAGCAGATCGAATGGTAAGTTGAGCACTAACTTGCTTCGTTGCAAATTCCAAGAACAACTCCAAGCCACGGGTATGGACTCCGAACCCCTCTTATAAGGAGCTTCTAATGAGTTTTCAGTGCTATTTTTAGAAGTAAGCTGGTCATTTAACTCATTGAATGCATTTGTAGAGTTGTTATTACATGTAGTGACTGGTAGGGAAAAAGGTATTTATTGAAAAAGATAGAAAGTACGTAGAAGATGAGGTGGGCGTGAAGCACCCTTGTCGAAGTTCATGAGCTGTTCCATATTTCAGTTCCATGCTAATATCTTCTTGACCCCTGGGTCGTCAAGTTAATGAGCGGTTAGGCGAATAACTTTGTAGATCTTGCCTGAACTTGCCTATTTTGATGTGAGCCTCCCTTTGTTTTTGTCACGCCCCACTTCCCAAAAATACATAACACAAGCATGTGACATTGGCCCAGCGAATGACTAACGTCATCCATAAGCTGTTTATCCGATCAACTCAACAATATAATCAATACAAAATAATTGCGCAGGCAATAAGATCAACCACATGAACAATAATATTTGGAATAAAACAATATGAAATAACCAAATATGATAATCCAACATCTGGAAATAAATAATAATATCCGGGTCATAAGCTCTATACAATAATTGTCACGCGCCGCTTCCCAAAAATACGGAATGCAAGCACGTGACATGGCACAGCGAATGACTTACATCATCCATGAGCTGTTATCGATTCAATTCAACAATATAAACAGGAAGTAATACAACTATGCATGAAATAAAGAAGTAAAGACATGAATAATAATACTTGAATTTTAAGCATGAAATAACCAACAAAATAACAATCCAACATCTGGATTCCACATTAACAATATTCGGGTCAAAATCCCGCAATACAAAGAAAACAATATTGTTCAATTATTAAAGTTCTCAAAATGAAACAAAAATTATTTAAGCGGCGCAGTAAAAGAATTCTTTCAGCATTGCTGCTCTCCGAGTCTATCAGGCAAATCTCCTTGATTTTCTGTAAGCTGTTCATCTAAAAGAGAGAATAATATGTCCTTAGAGCAAGTCGTGGACAGCAAGTAGAGAAACAGAGGAACAATGATAATAACGGTATAACGATGAATTGAATGAACGATGAAATCAATAGTATTGAACAGTGACAAAACGATAATAGTACAATGTGTAAGAACGATGATTTATAACAATAACAATAAACAATAATAATAACGGTAAGCAATAACAATAACACTGCTCAATAACGTTAACAAAATGCAATGATAATGCGATGAAGTCTTAAGTCTATTATTCATTTTAATCCTAACTAATGCACGTACTACTGCATCCCATACTACAGGTTCGATGCATACAATCAATTTCGTTTCGACTATGGTGTTAGATTCTATAGGTCATGTACTCGGTACAATATAACATTTAAATAATAACACTGGCTATTGAGCAGTTTCTTGTACAATAACGATAAAACTGGCCATTTGCAATTTCTTGCACATTGACGATAACACTGGCCATTTGCAATTTCTTGCACAATGATGATTACACTGGCCATTTGCAATTACTTGCACAATGATGATAACAATATTTTCGGAACGAGGCCCACACTTCCGAGTACAGTCACTATATCATCAACTATCCTGGTCAACCCTTAACCCCGACTTAATTAACATTCTTTATTCAATTAACGTGCAATATTGGTTGGCAATACTACAATACTGATATGGGACAATAGGGACAGAACTATTAGGGGGGAAACAATAAAGTGATTAATGAAGGATATTAGAATGATGACAAAACAATCCTAAGATCATGCAATGTACTCCATATAATGAAATACACTAAATTCAACATTATAGATTCAATTATATATTATTAAATATAGAAACCCAATTCTGGATAGCAGTAGGTTGATGTACCAAAATCAGAACTCCCATTGCTACAGAATAGCAAAAATGGATCCGTCAGAAGTTCTAATGCATATTTAAAGTCCAAATTTCGACAATAGTAGCTAGGTGAATTATAGTGTTCTTTACAGGTTATAGATTCTAGCTAGTTATCGGTGTTAACTAGTTTCAGTTGTTAAAGCAGTAAATATTCATTTTAAAAATCAGCAAAAACAATTTTCATTACCCTAATCATGATGACTATATATCTGGAAATTATCATGGTAATATTTTATCATTAGTTCCTCTATTTGATCAGGTTAACATGGTATATGCATAAATCTAGAAATAAAATGCAGCTACAGTAAAATGGTCATAACACATGCGATATAAGTCGGAATTCAAAAATTCTGGATGTTCTGGAAACTAGAAACATGGGGCTATATTTTATATTCATAAAGTTATTGGTTTTGATGACATTATCTAGGTTGAAACAGGATGGTAATGTTCAAGTTGGCAATAAATTTCAGGGTTTGAACATATTCTTCATGAATAAAATAATTAAAATCTTATAAACGATGAATTAGGGGTTGAAAACATAAATCGCAGCAAGTTATATCTATATGAACATGGTATTAACAAGTATAATGTCTATAATCTTACTAATCACAATCAACTAACACACCAACATCTATCATATAAACAATCAATACTAGTATACAATCTACAATAGTTGTGTAATGTCATGACATGAAATATAATAATAATTCCTATTCCTATATTCAATAATTAACTACATGAATGCATGCAAGATCTCTATAAATTGGAGGCAAAAGACGGTACGAAGTCAGACTACTACTTGGATTCGCTCGTGTAAATCCGTTGTATCCCAACGATGAACAACAATAAACAATATACGATGATCAATATGGATCTACTTGCGGGATTCAATAAACATTCTCGAATATGATACAATACAATTCGAGGGTGAGATGATTTGTCTTTAGAATGACGATTAGATCCGAATATGCGAAGAATAACGGGATCGGAATTCCGGTGACACATCGACGAGCAAACGATCACCATAATCACGATCAGCACGGATCTTGATGGGGATCAAGATCGGATGGCCGGACGACTGAGATTGAATATCAAGATCAAGATCAAGATGATGATCACTATCACGATGTTCAAAAGAGATCCAACGATCAAGATCAAGATCTTTATGATGATGATGATCAATGCAAATCCAATGGCCAAGATCAACGGATTAAAAAAGTGATCATCATGATGGTGATGATCTGCATCGAATGGTTGTGATTGAATGGCTGAAGCTTGATGGTACAAACAGAGGGACAGCGGCTACAAACAGCGAGGGTGGAAACTAACAGCAGGATGGCTACGACTCGACGATGGTGGAGAGGTGACACGGCTGGCTGCTGGGCGACTGACGTGAGGGTCATCGACTAGGTAGCAGATGGTAAACGGCGGCGATAGTAGGCCTCAGAGGTCGACTGTAGACTTCGGTGATCGGTACAGTGGATGGGTTGCTTGGGGAAGGAGCACAGCAATGACGAGCACAGTCGGTGGCTGCGGCTTTGATTGGTTGATGGGGATGAAGGAGGTGCTGTGGGCGATGAGGAGCGGCGAGGGCTGTGCATGGCGGCGAGGCAGGCGACTGGGCAGAGTAGGGGCGTCGACTGATGGCGAGTGGTTGGCAGCGGTAGGGTGAGGCGGCAGCAAGATCGTTGGGAGTTATGGGGTTGGCAATGCTTCGACGAGGTGAGGGTGAAGACGACAGGGTTGGCGGTGCAAGGCAGAGATGGGGATTCGAGCGGAGGCTGTGGAGCTTCAGAGCTCGGCAATGGCGATCGTCGGCGCTTGCGGGAGGGCGGAGACAGGGGCAGTGCGACAGAGGTGTGAGGAGAGGAAGAAGGAACGATGACGAGGGGCCGTGAGAAGACAAGGTGAAGTGACGGAAGAAGATGACAGGAACTCGATTGTTCGGTAGGACGTCGAGGAGGAGGAAGGTTGCTGTGCGACGCGGTTGGGAAGCGATGGCGGCGCAAGGCGGAGGTGAGCCGGAGTGATGGACAATGGCAGCGATGGTGGACGAGCGACGAGGTGCTCGAGGTTGGAGATGGGAGACGAAGGGGGGAACTCCTCTATTTCAGTTTTGAAAACAAGGGAGAAGGAGAGAGAGAGAAAGTAACGAGGAGAGAGAGAGAGTGTGGGGAAGGGGGTAATTTAAAATAGTAAAGATATAATAAAGATAATAATTACAATATATAATAATGGGGAGAGATTATAGGGATAGTGGAGAGGTATGGGGAATTGGGGTTACTGGATGTGAAGGGTGAAAGAGTGCGAGGGGTTTTGTTGATATAGTCAACGCACAAATAGGAGGGGAATTGGGTTTGGATTAACTTGGACTTTATATATGGGCTTCACAAATAAAATAATAATTATAGAAAGAATATAAAATTGGGCTTCAAAATTAAATAATTATATAATACAAGATAAATCAACATCAATGGACTTTACAAAAAATAATAATACTAATATGATAAGAATAATAATAAATGACGGAATTTGGTTCAACATATTCATGAAAATAATTCAATAATAATAATAGTAATAATAATAATTAAAAAAATAACATAATACAACAAAATAAGGATTGACTTATCAACTTTATATTAAAATAATCCAAACGGTAAAAATATATAATCGGTCAATCATAAAATGGAAAGTGAAGTTAAAGTACACTATTATTTGAAATAACAAACCTTTTTGTTAATAAAAGATTTAATATAAAAAAAAAAGATTTTAAATAGAAAAGGAAAATACGTATTTATGGGAACGGAGGTTAGAATAATAAATCCAAACACAATGATAATAGGTCTCAATACAATAAGTTCAATAAAACAATAAGCAACTAGAAATCATTAAATCTTCAAAAATTTTGTTATCCAATTCCAACAGGCATTTCTCCTTCAACACCTGTGAACACTTCATCTAAAAAGAGGAGAAAAATTATCCTTAGAACAAGTCATGGACAGCAAATAGAGAAAGTAAAGAACAATGGAATAACGATATAACAATGAATTCAATGGATCAATAGGAATCAATAACATGGAACAATAGCAATAATCAATATCAAGGATAGTCAATGCAATAGTTATAAGCAATGGTTTAATATTCGATTTTAATATTCAATGTTATCAACAACTTAGACAATATTCGATATCAATAGAAATGATGATGTACAATATGCATTGTTGATGTCGTATCAATTCTTAAGTCTATTAATCATTTTAGTCTTAACTAATGAACGTACTACTGTGTCCCATAATTTCCATAGCACAGGTTCGATGCATACATTCAATTTCATTTAGACTAAACTGGTAGATTCTATAGATCATGTACTCGGCAATGATAATCAATGTCAATAGTTATGATTCAATATTTAGTGCACGATACGATAATTGGTCTTGATACAATACACGATAGATTGGGTTATCGTTGTAAGCCACAATCGACCGATAAGACAATAGCCGATACAATATTTAGGGAAACACGGGACCCACCTCCGAGTACTGTCACTATATCATCAACTACTCCAGTCAACCCTTAAATCCTGACTTGTTAATTATTTTATCGATGCAACAATACAATATGCAATTTGAGACATTGGATGAACAATAGTATCAATAAGAGAACAATAGGATGATAAACTTGGATAGGACAATTATAATGATGACAATAACACATTAGGATCAAGCAATGCAACATACATACCTCAATTCATGCAATACTATGATATAGGAATAATTAATTTAATAAAATTTGGAAAATAAAATTCTGGACAGTAAGAGTTGTCTATACTAAAATATAATTTTCCGTTGGTAAAGAGATCGAAAACTGAAACCATCTAAAATTCTGGAAACTAGACTTCCACATGATTCCAACGCATAATTAAAGTCCAAAATCCGATAACAGTAGCTAGGTCAAACACATCATTCTTTACAGATTGCATGTTCAGGCAGAAATTTGACATCAAGTTGTTATAATTTTAGAATCAGCAAAAGCTCAATAATAAATTCATTAAGAATATTTATTAGACTCCTAAACATGTTAAATAACATTCTGAAAATTTTAAGAGCAATATTTTAATATTAGATCAGCCTTTTAATAGATTAAACATGAAATTTACATGAATCTGAAATTTTGAAAAATAAAAACATAGTAGTAGTAAAATGATCATAACTTTTGCTATACAACTTGGAATTCAGAGATTCAAGATGTTTTGGAAACTAGAGAAATAGTGCTACAACTCTTATTCAGAAAGTTATTTATTTTGAGATCAAATACTGGGTCAAAAATGTCAGGCATTATACAGACAGCAAGCAACATACTGATTTTGGGTATTTTTCATGAAATAAATTGATTAAACATGGTGAGTGTCAATTCTATTAGTCAATAAACTTCATAATCAGCATGATGGGTGTAATAACATGATAAATAAAAATTAAAACACATAAATATACTAAGTTAACATCAACCAAACATCAATCGATCAATCAAAAATACAAACCTAGCAATTATTTCTACAATAGATTATTTGTGTCGTGATTATATGAGTAACCATATTATGAATACTACATGAGTACATGAAAGATTCAATCTTTAGAGTCAAAAGTTGCACGAAGTTGAGGATATTTGGGTTAGCTCGTGTAAACCCTCAATATACTCAACGAAAAGAGATGACGATACAACAATACGATAAATGATTTAGGATCTACTTGCAAGAATTTAAATAAAAACTTGAATTTGATACAAGA
The DNA here is from genome assembly GCA_017893485.1 of Hemerocallis citrina. Lineage (NCBI taxonomy): Eukaryota > Viridiplantae > Streptophyta > Magnoliopsida > Asparagales > Asphodelaceae > Hemerocallis > Hemerocallis citrina. Next base: position 107,324,929 of record CM030368.1, read on the forward strand.
TTCAATTCAATAGGAAAGTGACTTGCCTTATGGACGAGAAATTTGAATACCAAGAATAAAGGGATAATAATCGGAGTAACAAACTCACGAACCCACAAATTATATGCAAACTATGTGCACAAAAGTGACAAAATAACAACAGCAAGAAAGCTGCAACAACAACAGTAGAAAGGAGAGAGAGGCACGGGTCTGGTTGGCGGTCAACGGCGAGGGTGGTCGCGTCGGGCTGCTGCTGTCGTTGAAAGGAAAGGGAACAACAAAGGGGAATTGACGTGATATGGGTCTAGTAGTGTGAGCTGGGCTCGACCGGGGGGGCGGGGGGGGCACCGGAGTTGGTCGAGGTTGGGATCAGATCGGAGAGAGAGAAAGAGGATGGAGGAGAGAGAAACTCGAGAAGAGAGAAAGAGAGGAGATGACGGCTATAAATTGTATTTTTGTGTTTTTAGGATTTGTATTAGGGTTGTATTTATAGAATAAAAGCAGATTGTTGAGTGAATGGGTTAGAATCCAATAATAGTGGGTTTTGGGTCTAGAAATAAGTGCAATTGGATTTTGAGTTCAACCAGAGATGGGTTTGAAGACAATAGGGTTCAAATAAAATAACCACAATCCAATAAAGTAAAATCCATAAGATAGATAACCCAACAAGAAGATAAGAATAGTTCATGAACGAAAATTAAAATCCAATTAGGTAAATAAATAATGCGAATGAAAAGAATATAAATTGGCTTGAAAATAAATTGGAATTCACCACGAAAATCAGATCAAGTACAATAATAAAATAATTCAATTGATGAACTTTAACAAATAATCAAGAATAATGCAATTAATAGTTATAATCATAATAATAATAAAATCATACAACAAAATAGTATTCCGGTTTAACAATTTTTATTAAAATAATCCAATAATAATAATATATTTGATTTAGGCTCAAATATAAATAGTCGATCAAAAAGAAATGGGAAGTAAGGATAAAATACACCCTTATTTAAAATGAATAAAATTTTTGATTAGAAAACACTTTAATAAAAGATCCGGAACGAATTTAGCACTAAATAAATTTATAAAAATCAAATTATAGAAAATACACGAAAAATACTTATTAACGAAAATGGGGGTTACAGTTTTCCAAAGAGAATGGGAGATCTTCAGGTTTGCAATGTGTCTAGGCATGACTATTTCTTTCCATTGAATAAGCAGAATTGCTTCAGGTGAGATATTCAAGTTTATTACAGTATTTTGATGAAGACAAACTTGGACCGATGGGAGATGGTTTGGCAGGTTTGGAAGTTCATGGCGGGAATGTTTACGGTAGTGGCTTAAAGCTTATTTACGGGCTCAGAGTTTGTAACCCCCGTTCCCGTAATTAAATATCTTTCTGAATATTTTCTGTATTTTGACTATTATAAATTCATTATGTTTTTAAATTCGTTTTGGACCTTCTATTAAAATTTTTTCGAACCCGAAAATTATATTTACTTCGAATAATAGTATATTCTAACCTTGTTTTCTATTTCAAATTAATCGACTACTTATTATATATTATTACTGATTGGATTATTTTAATAAATCTGTTAAACTCGAATTCCATTTATATATATATATGTGTGTGTGTGACTATTATAAATTCATTATGTTTTTAAATTTGTTTTGGACCTTCTATTAAAATCTTTTCGAACCGAAAATTATATTTACTTCGAATAATAGTATATTCTAACCTTGTTTTCTATTTCAAATTAATCGACTACTTATTGTGTGTGTGACTATTATAAATTCATTATGTTTTTAAATTTGTTTTGGACCTTCTATTAAAATCTTTTCGAACCGAAAATTATATTTACTTCGAATAATAGTATATTCTAACCTTGTTTTCTATTTCAAATTAATCGACTACTTATTATATACTATTACTGTTTGGATTATTTTAATAAATCTGTTAAACTCGAATTCCATTTTGATATATATATATATATATATATATATATATATATATATATATATATATATATATAAAACTATTATTGTTACGATTATTATTATTATTATTCATTTTGACTGTTTATTAAAAATCCATTTCTATTTATTAATTGTGTTGTAGTATTTCAAAATAATTTCTATATTTTAATGCAAATTACATTTTATTACAAATTATATTTTCACTGGTTATTCTAATTTCCTATTGGATCGCGAACCGAAACCCATAACCTAACCTAATTACCCTATACATATAAATACCCTAATATAACCTAACCCTAGCCTAAATACCCTAATATCATTCCATCCCTGTCTTGACGCCCAGCCACAGCAACCCGACCCCTGTGATCACCTCCATCCTCCCTAGCGTCGCATCCCTCCCTGATGTCGACAGACAGCCACCCCTGCCTTCCCCCTGTGCTGTTTCGACAGCCAGGACCTCCAAGCCTGCCCCCCATTCATCCCTCTCCCTCTCCGATGCGGCAGCGGCAACAGCCAGCCAACGGTAGCCACTTCCTGGCCAATGACAGCCCGCAGCATCCCCCGACGTTGCCTAGTTTTGCAGCCCTCCGATGCTGCGACACTCAGTCCGTCGACCACCTCCTTGCCAACGCACCCTCACACGCTCCTATGTGCGGGTGTATTGGGTGTGGGTGTATTGGATCTCGAGTGTTTTAGTATGAGTTGTTTCGTGTGTTCGTTGGAGTTCTTGTGCTCGTCGGGTGTTCATTGAACTTCGTTCGTTCGTGGGTTGTGTGCGGTTGTCGTGTGTTGGCGGGCTCGTTATTGTGTTCGTGGGATTCGCCGTTCTTCGCTCTTGGTCGTTCGTGTGCTCATTATGGTTGGTGGTTATTCGTTCGTTTGAGTTCGTGTTTCGGAAATCCTTTCCCGTTATTCTTGCTTGGAGTCATTTTCGTCGTCGGTTAAGGCAAGTAACTTGTATTCAATTCCTTTGTATAATACAAGTCATAAATACCGCTTGTAGTATAGTTGGGTTCTAGAGACAACTCATGTGTGATGTATGATTGATGAGTATTGTCTCTATAGTGCTTTTGACCATAGTTGCCTCACGACATAAAATTTGACATAAAACAACTTAGGTTTTGGCCGTTCTTGATTTAATCATGTATGTGAGAATTTGGGTATTTGTTGAGAACCATGTGATAGACTTGTTTTGGATATATTAATTACCCTATTTCATGATGCTTGGACACTTAGTAGACTCTAATTCATGTTTAATTATATTTCGATCAAGTTTTGTGTAATTCATGTTGGTTTTGTTCCTAAAGAAAACTATGTAATTTGCCGATAATCTGTCTTGATCAGTAATTTAGGCCATATTAAGGTCAGAATCTTAATTTCAGTATAAAACATGAGTTTTAGATGAATTCGTCTTCTTTCTAACCCCTATGACCTTGCTCGATTTTGTTTTTGGTATGTGTGAGATATGACTGTTTTGCTACAAAGGTGTAGATCAATTCCAGATTTCGTTCTTGATGATTTTGATGACTAAATTATTTTAATACTTGTGCAACACATATTATTTTGATCTGAAACTTTGGTCAGTAATTCTATATCTATCTAGGGATTACCCATAATTTTGGAGGATTTTCTTGATGAGTTTATACGCTGTTTCATGCTTGTTTATGAAAGCTACACTTGCAGTATTTTGCCTGCTGTTCTGTAAAGAATCGTATTTTCACCATGATTCCTTTTACTGTATGAAAAATATTTGTGAAATATGAAAGTTAATATATTTTGTCTATTTTCATTTTCCTTTGGCGGATTTGGATTTCGTTTCACTGGTTGCGAGATATTATAGTTTTCGTACAGTAGTGTTGGGAATTCCAGAATTGCCAAACTATCGTTTCTTGATATTTTCTGATTTTCGATGACTGATCTAATTTTACTGGAAAATTATGAAACTTTATATTCTGATATTAGACATATAGGGGAATACCCTACATTTTTTGCGGGTTTATTTATGATCTTTCATGTTGTTTTCCTGCTCTTGAATTCGTTTTCCTGATTTCTGGCTGAACCTAATTTCTGAATTCAAATCATTTTTGAGTTATGTTGTTGTGAAATACTATATAACTTATTTATACTCGCTGGATTCGGTTGGAAGTCTACTTTCTATACGTTTTGACAGATTCAGATTTGCATGTTTGTAACACTCGGGATCATTATTTTACTGCAGTGTGGTCTTGCTGTCCTGAACTTGAGATTTGTTTATTTTATTCTTTTATGAGATATCTTGCACTCGTACATGTTTATCTTGCAACCTAAACCTGTTACATGATCATGCTATGTTATACTTGACCTGTTTCGTGACACATGCATGCTTGTTTGACATTAATAATAACAAATAATCAAGTCGGGGTTTAAGGGAAAGATCAAGTAGTGGAAAATATAGAAATGTGTACATAGAAGGGAGCCCGTGTTTTTCGATTTGATTCATGTTGATACATGAACCTGTTGATGCAGGGACCTGTTGGTTCATGTACCTGTTACTTGTTGATGCATGGACCTGTTGGTTGATGTACCTGTTACTTGTTGATGCATGGACCTATTGGTTCATGTACCTGTTACATGTTGATGCACGGACCTGTTGGTCGTGTACCTGTTGATTCATGAACCTGTTGATGTAGGAATCGGATGATTCGTGTACCTGTTTGATTCATAAACCTGTTTCCTGTTTCTGTTTTCCTGATCCCTGAGTACACGGCCCTATGGACTCCACTATGAAATCTAAAGCGAAACTGTTTGTTGTAGCAACCATGTGTTATAATATGGGGCACATGAAGTGCTACCTAGATTGTAATAACTACAAGACTTGATACATGACACTTGAACATGATACATGCTTACTTGATACTTGATTACATTATACATGAGACTTGATGCTTGAATATAATACTTGACACTTGTACTTGACTACTTGACACTTGATACTTGATTACATGTACACGATACTTGATACTTACTACTTGTACTTGATACTTGACACCTGTTACCTATTTACCTGCTTGCTCGATACTTATTGCTTGTTTACATGATACTTGTTTACTTAACACTTGTATATGTTACCTAACCTGTTAGTATATTCTGTTACTTGATTCTGTTTATGATTTATGTTAGTTGTTCTATTTTTTTATTATGACTATTCCATGGTATTAGTTAGTTTTTCCCATGTACTTGTATCCTGCATTACAAGCGGCCCGTAACTTGGAATTGACGGGTACTTGTTTTCTCTTTTCCTCTTCCCTGCAATTGTTAAATTGCAGATTTTAGAGAACAGGTCCCAGATGGTATCGGTGACATGAGTTATTAGTGCTGGATCTTGTTATTATTATTTCTTATACCTTGCATGAACACTTGTATTTGATACTTGGATTTATTTGTATTTGGGCAATGTGACCCAGGATTTTGACTTATTCAGATCATGACTATTTGAGATTAATGTATATGGTTTCAAGTATTCTTGTTGGTATTTTGGTTCATATGTGCATGTTGGTTGATACTTTTGCTTCCGACTATGATGATTCTTGTGAAATTTTTAAAGATTCTTGAACAGCTTATGGATGATGAAAATCATTCGCTGGGCTTTTTCGCATGTCCGTATTCCGTATTCTCTTTTGGGAAGCGGGGCGTGACATATTTATAGGCCTGAGAAAAAGTTAAGAGATCGATATGAATTCATTATCTCCTTTTGATTCTCCCCTTTAAAAGATAGACTATCTTGTTTGGGGATAAGAGATTTGATTTACAACCATCATGGGCTGGATTCCTATCCTAGTGGGCCTAGTTGCTTTTAATGAGCTTGAAAACAACCAATGTCTTGTAGATTAGCCTGAAGAAGGCCCGAACATTTTAAAGAGGCCTATTATGGTTAACTTTCCTGTAGAAGTTTTAAGATATGAGCTGGAATCGTACAACCCTAATTTGCTACAGTTTCTACCATTATCATTGATCTTAGAAGGGAATTTGGAGCTAGGCTCTTGGATGTTCACGTCATTGATGATATTGAGCTTCTTTCTAAGGTACCTCATTATAAAATTGTTGAAGACTTCTTTGAATTTTAATTTTTTTAAGGTTAATTGTTTGTTCTCTCAATTATCATTTGGTGTAAATCAACTTGCATCATTTACCAATTTTCAAAATTTATTTGCAATTACCCTATATTTTAAGAGACTGAAATCATTTCGTAATTGAAGACCTTGCTTTGTAGTTTTATTATTATAAACTTTTAAGGATATTAATTTTATAACAAAAAAATGGTTTATTCTTGCTAATCATGTTTGATTTGTTTCCATTAGGTTTATGCAGATCTCACAGCAGAAGTGGCAATTTCTTATAGGTATTTTACATTTTTTTCCTTTCCTTTTTTATTTTATTAATTGATCGATTGTCTATTACAATTTGTTTAATTTTTTCATGTATTTACTGTTTGAATAGAGAATGATGCCCTCTATATGTTCTTACTTACTTAGATTTATAGTTGACTTTTGTATTTTTTTAAACTGAAATTTGCTAAGTTCTTAAGATCTTCATTCATTTTTACCAAAGCCTCATAATTATTTCGGTCTGTGCAATCTTGCACAGGGGATAGACTAGCATAATAATTTTTGTCATACTTTTCTCATCGCATTGTACCATTCATTCGAATCTCATTTCCACATGTCCAAGGTGCGTATGAACAATTTGATTGGTACTGCAGCCCCACAAATATCTAAGCAACTATAAACAACCATGCATGTAATGAACTCTGCTAGATTCGCTATGAATCAAAACGAATTAGATCAAAATAGAAAGATTATGGATTACCTCTCAGCGATGCCAAAAACTACTTCACGGTGGTTTCAACAATGAGATGCCCAAGTGTCCGTCCTCTAACAGTGATCCACGCCAAACCTTTCTTGACATACTATCGTCCGCTCTCTCTAACTCTCTTTTGATTAGTATGTGTAATGCCCTAGAAATTTTAAATATAATATTTTTAATTAATAAAGAATTTTTAAATTAATTTATCTAACTATTTTGAATTTTTGTGAAATTATTGTTTGACACGTGAAAAACACGTGTAAATATTTTTCAAATGCAAGTTTTAAAATTTTGAGTTCCTAAATTAATTGCCTTATTATAATTGGATATATTTTATTTTTTTGAGACTTTTTTCTGAATAATAAAAACTACTTTTGGAAATATTTTAAAAGAATGGGACATATACAAAGTACAATATCGATAACGTGAAAATATTTTAAAAAGTCATATTATTTTAGGAATGAATATCATGGTCAAACTAGTCGTTATAGCTAGTTAGATTAAAGTAACAATTTTAATTATATTTAACCATGACTAAATATGGACTAGTCATGACTAAATATTTTAAAAGAATGGGAAAATATTTTAAAATGAAATAATGTAAAACATAATATCCAACATCAGGGATCAAAACAAACTTCGGGTCAACAAAGCCCATATACAAAGTACAATAACGATAACAATGTCCAAAGGAAAAATACCATAAAAGATAATTCAAGCAGTCTATTTTTACGCTCCATCCTCTAAAATTGTTGCTCACCAAGTCCTTCTTGTATTACTCATTCGGTACGTGTAAACTCGTGATCTAAAAATAGAGAAATAATGTCCGTTAGAGCAAGTCATGGGCGGCAAGAAGCGGGAAACAGAGAACAAAAGAAAGCATGGTAAATCAAGATAAAGGAATGGATCAAAGTCAAGAACAAAAAAAAAAGATTGGTAATAAATGTCAAGGGTTTATATTCAATTATGCAATAATCACTAGTTACAATTCATGATCAATAACGATGACAATAACAGGATCGAGCATACAATGTTGATTTGGGGTTATTATTCATTTTATTAGCCTATAAATTGCACGTAGTATTGTGTCCCATACCACAGGTTTGGTGCATGCAAAGAGTGATCGTTTAGAATGTGATGGTGAACTCAACAGATCATGTACTCGAATAACACGATAACATGATAACATGATTAACAATCGATACTCCACGTTCCATGACAATAAACATGTAAACACAAAAAGCCCTACTGAGTACAGTCTCCGATTGTTCACTACCAAGTCAACCCATAATATCCCGACTTGTTAATATATCATATATGAGCATGCAAGAAGATGTCAACGTTGTGTAATGCAAGGAGTGACTAATTCTACTCATTACATGCAAGGCAAAAAGCATTTATACTAAATCAATGCAAATCATACAATCTGGATAGCAGGATGTTACTGTACAAAAACAGGTATTCCCGCTGCTATGGAAGGAGAATATGGATCCGTCAGAAGTTCTAGAAACTAGACTCTCTGCCGGTTCCATCGTATATACATAAGACATATAAAAATCACAGAAACCACGTTCAAATTCTTATTCTTTACAGATTTTATGTTCAGACAGCAGGTTATAAATTATGTTCACATATACATATCGGTTCTGAAACTTATCAATTAATTTCAAAAAAAAATTGGGGTGATTAGTACGCATGTCTAGTCTTAGCCAAATTAATTTAACATTTTAATTTTACTGTTAATATGTTCTTTTTATTAATAAATCAGGGTGATACACATATAATTACTAATCTGGAAATCGAGACCTAGCAGTACTAAAAGTCATATATCTTATAACTCAGAATTCAAATCCGTCGAATGTTCTAGAAAGTAGACTCACAGAGGTACAATTCATGTTTACAAAGTTCATTCAAATTAATAGAGAAACAGGTTTGAAAGTTTAATACAAAAAGAGGTAGACAGCAGGCCAGAAAATAAATTAACATGATACACAAGCATGCAATCTTATGGTAATTAATTAACAAAAGTTCTATTTAGTTATTAGAATGCAATTTCAATATTAACGAGACATTTTTACAATCATGGAAATTAATTCATAGAAATCATATTCAATCGAAAACATTCCAATCATCAATCAATTCTATAGCATGGATCTAATTGTTTTCATGTATCATGAGCATATGCAATGTGCAATAGTGACTAGGGTTTGAATCAAAGATAATGGCACGAAAAGAGATTTATCATCTGGTTTCGCTGATGAATCTATGATAAACTCTTGAACAAATATCAACAAATACAGATATGAATATTGGGATATGAGCTACTTGCAGGAATTAATGAAAATTCTTGAACGCGAATAACAAAAGGGTTCAAGAAGACTTGCCTTTATATGATTAGTCCGAATATAATAGAATAAAAGGATTAGGATCCCGACGGCGACAGTACATGTGCAAGCTACTATGGCCAACACACATGCAAAGCACATAATAGCAATCACAGTAAAAGCTCCAAATATCAACCTCAGCCAATCACAGACAACAGCAACTTTGGTGAAGCAACACAATAGCCAAAGCATCAACTAGCAATGGCAATAGCAGCGATGTTGTCTGCGGCGGTGCAGTGGTGATCGACGGCAGCGAAAGGGACCTGCATGGTGGTGCAGTCGACTGTGGACTGCAGTGTACGAGGCTTCAGCAGTCGACAGCACAGGGGATGAGGGCGATGGCGGTGTGCAGTGGTCGGGATGATGAAGAAGAATGCGATGACAGGGTGGTGGTGCACGAGGTTGGATGCAGGCGGTGAAGACGAGGAGAGGGTGATGGGATGGTGGAGCTCGACGGTCGATGGGTCGCGATGGGTGCAAGGGCGAGGATGGAGGGAAGTCAATGGGGATGGGGCATCGACGAGGTGGATGAAGGGTGATGAGAAGGGTTCCGAAGTCAACCAGGGGAGAGAAGAGAGACGGGGTGGAGGAGATGGTGAAGTTGAAGAGGGGGGGTTGCGGCTGTAGGGTTAGGAGAGATGATTAGGTGATAGTCATTAGGGTTAGGCTAATGGTAAATATATAGGATTAGAGTTAGGGTTAAGTGGTGGGTCTGTGGGTTTTTGGATAATGGGTATATTGTCAAAATTCAATAGGAATGGGTATTGGGTTTTGGGATTAAAATTCAGTAGGGGAAGAGAACAAGTAAATAGATAAGGATTTATAATAAGATTAAATTGGGGATATCAATATGCAAAAATTTGATTATGATGAACAACAAAAATTTCAGCCGAAAAATTAAACAGACTGGGAGACAAAAATAGAGTTAGAAGCAAATAATAAATTGTATTATTAGATAATCAAATTACAAGGGCTTAGAAGCGACGATGAAGAAAACAATAAATAATAATACTAAGAAAAATACAATAACTGAAAACAGGAGTTACATGTATAGTACCCGGGTTTACACAGTGCAAATCCGAGCGCTATGCAGACCCAGGTTGCAGTTTTGAAGGGTTTCGACCAGATTTAAGGCTTGAATTTTGAGGCATGTGTAGGGGTTTTGATTGTGCACTAGGGTTGCAATCCTAGTGTATATATGTGGGGATGTATATATATGTTAAATCAAGCAATTGTATGAAGTATAATTGACATTAAAGATCAAGTTTCGAATGTGCCAATTTTGAGGGTGCAAATCTATATTTATGTGGGTAGCATTCTCAGTTTTGAGGGAATGTATGCTTCAATTTTGAAAAACATAAACTTTGAATTATAAGGGGTTTATTTTCAGTTTCTAAAGAGGTAAAATTTCATTTTTTTAGAACTAAAGAATTTCATATTTTAGCGATGAGATCCCAAACAATAAAGAGACTTGTTTCAGTTTAAATTGATATGAATTCTAGAGAAATTTATTGAGTTTTATGTATGTATGGAAAGTGAGATTTAAAAGTTGAATTTAATGGATTTTTGTTGATTGGATTTTGTTCCATATAAGAAATAGTCTTCTATCGCAGTGACGGTTTATTAAATGAAATGAGAATAATGAAGAGATTTGTGGATATACAAATGAATTATCTCTGGAATGAAGTATTTCTCTTTTGAGATTTTGAATCACAACCGTGGTGTTGTGGGAAAGTGTTGTTTTCAGGAAAGAGAAAATAAAGAGTATTTTGATGATTGAACCAAGTGGGTTCTTGATTGCAATTAGGGTTATTGTGTGAACCGTAGATGGATGCTTGAGGCATTGAGATTATGAGCACTAGAGACTGAGAGAACCCTAAAGTATTGGCAGTGCATATTATGATTGTAGGAAATAAGCCGGGGGGGTAGTGTTCCTGGTTTGGCAAGTGAAGTCCGGTTGGGTGGTGCTAGTTTTAGGTTTCTCAAGTTACCACTATTACAAACATAAGGACATTCACTAGTTGGAGTTGTGATGAAACAAGGGCAAACATGAGTATGAGGGCCTTATCTGGTCTGTGGTGTAGGATGGTCCCCAAAATTATTGAGTTGTGAGTGGAAGTGTCTCCAGCTTATTTGCGGTGTGGGATTAATCTTCGGAATTATCGGGATCGAGGAGACTTTCATGGGAATTTGTGTGTGGTGAGGCGCCATGACTTGCTATGTGGGATTGAATCCCCGGAATTATTGAGATGTCAATGGAAGTATCTCCAGCTCGTCTGTGGTGTGGGATTAATCCCCAGAATTATCGGGGCGTGGGCTAGGTACTCACAAATTGTCTAAATCCTGTAGTAGTCACATGTGTAAGTTTGCATGGCAAGGGATCAAACCCTAAATGAGGTGAACGTAAGGGCTTGCCTTCGGACCTACGTAGTATGGGATGAACAAAATCCGAACAAGTATGCATTAGTGTGCATCGTGTGCATTGTGTTTTTTAGAACTTTGTTTTGATGCATATTTCTTTGTTTTCTTTACACACTTATTCTATTGAGTTTAGTAGCACTGTTGATTTATAAATCTTTTATTGTTGTTTTATTTTATCTTATGCGACAAGTTTGTGATTGTGAGACTTTGGAGGGTTACTATTATTATAGTATTACGTCAGTTGTATTCAATCGACTTGCCCACTTTTTGGTCAGTTTTACAAGATTGGCAAGTAAGTTTCTTGAGGAATGTTAAAGCTTGGACTTTGAGATGACTGGAGTTTAAATGTGGAGGCATGTTATAATAAATGTGTTTAATTTTTCGCTGTGCATTGTAATAAAGAACTGTTGTAATGAAAAGTAGTAAATTTCCATGTAATTGTACGATGTTTGGTTTCCATTTGAAGTAAAGATTTTGTATTTTCGTCCTGGAAATTCGGGGCGCTACAGTATGAGAATGATTATCAATCTTCTATTTTTTTCTTGCACAGAATAATAATACTTCTACCCTATTTATAGGGGATTAGAGGCAATATCTTTATAGGGTTTGTAATCATTTTTCATATTAAAATATATTCACAAAATATGTGTCAATATAATTATTAACCATAATGAGATATCATCATATCTCTCAGTTAAGATATTATATCATCTCAAATATTTATTACTTATGAATTCAAAGATTCCAACTATTGAAATATTCTAGAAAGAGAGTATTCATCATTTAATCATGATGAACAAAATTTATTTATCTCATTTACAAATCGACAGCCATATGACATTCCGTGTTAGTAAAACTATTTGTCACATTTAATATGTCTTTGTCATGCCCCGCTTTCCAAAAAGAATACGGAATACGGATACGCAACAAAAGCCTAGCGAATGATTTTCATCATGTTTAAGAAATCTTTACAATATTCTCAAGAATCATTAGAGTCGGAAGGAAAAGAATCAACCACATGCACATAATGAGCCAAAATACCAACAAGAATACTTGAAACCAAATATATAAATCTCAAATAGTCATGATCTGAATAAACAAATGGCTTGGGTCACATCGTCCAAATACAAGAATAAATCCAAGTCTCAAAATAAAATATTGTTTAAGCAAGCTACAAGAAATAATATTAATAAAATGCAGCACTAATACTTCATGTCTCTGATACCATCTGGAACCTGTTCTCCAAAATCTGCAATTCAAAGAATGCAGGAAAGAGGAAAAGAGAAAAACAAGTACCTGTCAATTGTATGTTACGGGCCACTTACAATGTAGGATACAAGCACATGGGGAAACTAACTAGCAACATGGTATAAGCAAGATGTCAACATAAACAACTAGCATGGTAAAGTGAACAAGTGTAAATGGCAGGAATCAAGTGTCAAGTGATCAAGTATCATGTAAACATGCATCAAGTGTCAAGTATCATGTAATCTTGTATCAAGTGTTAAATTTCAAGTCTCATAAACAAGTCTCATGTATCGTGTAATCAAGTGTCAAGCAAGCATGTATCATGTTCAAGTATCAAGTTCAAGTATCATGTATCAAGTCTCGTAGTGATTACTATATAGGTAGCACTTCATGCAGCCCACCTTACATGGTTGCTACAGCAAACAGTTTCGCTTTAAATTTCATAGTGGACCATAGAGAGCAGTATACTCGGGGACAAGTCAAGTAATCAAGCTCCAAGCTCCAAGTATCATGTATCATGTAATCACTTGTCAAGTTGTGCAAGTGGCAAGTATCGTGTCTTGCGTGCAAGTATCAAGTAATCACGTGTCAAGTATCATGTCTCATGTAATCACGTACGATCAGTGGATTCCCTTCCGAGTACACATTTCTGAATTATCCACTGTTAGATCTGTCCCTTGAACCCCATTTTGGTTATTTATTATTAATGTCAAACAAACATGTATATGTGCAAAATATATCAAGAATAGCATGGCATGATTATGTGACAAGTGCAAGTTGTAAGATAGACATGTACGAGTGCAAGATATCTCATAAAAGAATAAAATAACCAAATCTCAAATTCAGGATAGCAAGACCATAATGTAGTAAAACAGTGATTCCCAGTGTTACAAACATCCAAATCTGGATCCGTCGAAGGATCTGGAAAATAGACTTCCACACGATTCCAGCGAATATAATTAAGTCATATATTAATTCACAAAAACATAGCTCAAAATAGATTTGAATACAGAAAATAGTTTCAGCCAGAAATCAGGAACAATGAATTCAAGAACAGGAAAATAGAATGAAAACACATTAAATAAATCCACAAAAAATCTAGGGTATTCCTTATATGTACAATATCTAAATATGAAGTTTCAGAGTTTTCCAGTAAAAGGAGATCAGTCAACAAAATAAGAAAACATCAATAAACGAGAGTTTGGCAAATCTAGAATTCCCATCACTGCTGTACGAAAACTATGATATCTCGCAACCAGTGAAACGAAAACCAATTCCGCCAAAGGGATATGAAAATAGATAGAATATATTAACTTTCATATTTTACAAACATTTTTCATACAGTAAAAGGAACCATAGTGAAAATAAGGTTCTTTACAGAACAGTGGGTAAAATACAACAAGTATAGTTTTCATAAACGAGCATGAAACAACAAATTAAACTTATCAATAAAATTTACCAAAATTCTGGTTAATCCCTAACTAGATAAAGAAACACTGACCAATGTTTTGGATCAAAATAATATATGTAGCATCAGTATCAAAATCATTTAGTCATCAAAAACATCGGAGAACGAAATCTGGAAAAGATCTACTCCTCTGTAGTAAAACAGTCGAAACTCACTCATACGAAAACGAAATCAAGTAAGGTGAGAGGGGTTTGAAAATAGATGAAATTCTCTAAAACTCATGTTTTATACCAAAATTAAGATACTTACTTTAGAATAATCCAAAATAGCAAACAAAACAGATCAGCGACAAAATACAGATTTTTCCCTTTAACAACAACCCAACATATATCATACAAAACTTGTCCAAAACACAACCAAACATGAATTCGAGTTTACCAAGTATCGAAACATCATGAATTAGGGTATCTAGTATGTCCACACAAAAAATATCACATGGGTCTCAACCAAGACACGAGTTCTCACAAAAGTCTCACATACATGATCAAAATCAAGAACAGGTAAAACCTAAGTTAATTCATGTCCAAATTATGTCGTGAGTCATCTATGGTCAAATTTCACAATAGAGACAAAACCCATCAAACATAACACAAACAAGAGTCGTCTCTACACCCAAATACACTATAGGTGGTATTTTTGACTTGTATCAAACAAATGAATTGGAGTACAAGTTACTTACCTTAACCAAAGACGAAGAATGACGAAAACCAAGAGTAACGAGCAAAATCCACGAACGAAAATCCATGAACCAACGAATCCAAGCGGACTAGCGCAAAAATCTCCACACGAACAAAAACTCCAAAAGCGAGAGATGACGGCTGTGGTGGCTTGCGGCCACGAGAGAACACCAAGAAAGGGAGTCGAGGGATTATATAGTCGTGCGAGGTGGTCGGGATGGCCAAGGAGGTAGTTGGCCAAGGTGGGGTTAGGCCAATCGGGGTAGGGTGAGGAGTTTCGGCTGTTGGGGGTGTGCACACAGGCCGGGGGAGGTGGTCGGCTGGCTGTGGGGTGAGGCCGGCCTGGGTTGCTCAGGTTCCTATGTGCGGCGCAAATAAGGAGGGGAGAGAGGGAGAGAGGGAGAGAAGGAGGCCAGGTGTGCTAGAAGTTATGGTTAGGGTTTGTGACGGAGATTTGAGTATATATATAAGGGGATTAGGGTTTGGAAATATGAGTTGGGTTAATGGGTTTTTGGGTTGTGGGTAATTAGGACTAGTAATAGGATTTGTTTAATTTGGCTTTAATTAGGATACAAATTGTATAGGATATCAAATAGGATTGAGGATTTAATTTGACTTTGAAAATCTTATTAGGGATCAAATAATAGGATTGGGAAAAGGATCACAACCAAATAACCACCACCACAAACACCCAAAAAAAATAAAACATAAAAATAAAAAAAAAAGAACGAGCCCAAATAAAAGAAAGATCAAAATAATGAAGAACGAACCCAAAGAGACAACAAATCAAAAACAAAGAGCTCAAAATGAAATAAAACGAATATATATTGAAAACAACTCAAATATACGGTTTAGAAAAAAAAAGAGAGAAAATACACCAAAACGAAAAATTCACTCTAAAAATACACAAAATGAAAAACAGGGGTTACAATCCTACCCACCCAACAAGAAGAATTTCGTCCTCAAAATTCAAAAAGAAGATACATCAGGTAACCTCAAAACAACCAAAAGAACAAAACAAAAAATACTCAAACAAATGAGGAAACTTCTGCTGAATCTCCTCCTCCAGCTCCCAATTCGACTCACCAGGCGAGTGAGGATTCAAAGCAACACGAACCAACTTGACGACCTTGTTCTTAAGCACTTTCTCCTGCCGATCCACAATAGCAACTGGCGGAATCTAACAAGTCAAATCCGGCCGAATTGTCAACTCAGAATATTCGATCATGTGGCTCTTATCTCGGATATATCTCCTGAGTTGTGAGACATGGAAAACATCGTGCACTCCTGATAAAGCTGGTGGCAATGCAAGACGATAGACCACCTTGCCTACTCGCTCCAAAATCTCAAACGTTCCAATAAATCTAGGGCTAAGTTTGCCCCCACCACCGAACCGAATGACACCGCGCCATGGCAATACCTTTAGGAAAAGATGGTCGCCAACACCAAACTCTAAAGCTCTCCGATAGACATCGGCCCATTGCTTCTGCCTGTCCTGAGCTGCCAGCAAGTGTTTCCTGATCTGAACCACTGCATCAACTGTCTTGGTGATCAACTCCGAATCCAACAACTTCCTCTCACCAATGTCAGCCTAGCACACTGGTGGTCAGCACTTCCGCCCATAGAGTGCCTCGAACGGAGCAACTTTAATATTGGCTTGAAAGCTGTTATTGTACGAGAACTCCACGAGATGCAAATGATCCTCCCAAGATCCACCAAACTGAAGCATACAGGACCTCAACATGTCCTCAAGAATCTGAATAGTCTGCTCTGACTGTCCATCTGTCTGGGGATGAAAAGTTGTACTGTACTTTAATTTACTCCCTAAACTGTTTTGAAGACTCTCCCAGAACTGAGATCTGAATCTTGTATCCCTGTCGAATACAATACTGAATGGAACCCCATGAAGTCTAATAATCTTTTGCATATACCTCTCAGCTAGGCTCTCAGCAGATTGCCCGACAAGAAAAGGAATGAAGGGAGTAATCTTCGTTAAACGGTCGACAATCACCCAAATGGCATTATGACCCTTAGGACTCCTCGGCAAAGCGGCCACAAAATCCATAGTGATATGTTCCCACTTCCACTCTGGAATAGGAAGCGGTTGAAGAAGTCCAGCGGTTCTCTGATGCTCTGCCTTAACCTGCTGGCAGATCAAACATTGAGCAACAAACTGAGCCACAGCCCTTTTCATACCCTGCCACTAGAAATGAAGCTTCAAATCTCGCTACATCTTAGTACCACCAGGATGGATAGAATACGAAGAGTGATGGGCTTCCTCAAGCAACCTCTGACGAACTTCACCTTCCGGGACATATAACCTGGACACAAAACGAAGCGATCCATCCGAATGATTAACCAAGTCCGTCCTGGACCCAGACTCAACCTCAGCTCGAAATCTCTGTAGCTGTGCATCACTAGCCTGCGCCTCTTTAATCTGATCAAGAAGAGACGACTGCTGTTGAAGCACCAAAAAACTCTGATTAGAACTTGGCAACAAAACTTCCAACTCCAATCTCCTCATCTGCTCAATCAGATCCCTCTGCTGAGTCAAGAACATAACTACCGGTCTCCTGCTCAAAGCATCTGGCACCAAGTTTACTTTACCAGGATGGTATTACAAACTAATGTCATAATCGGCCAAAAGCTCCAACTAACACCTTTGCCTCATGTTTAACTCTTTTTGGGTGAAGACGTCCTTGAGAATTTTGTGGTCTGTAAAGAGCTCCACTCGGTCTCCAAATAAATAATGTCTCTACAGCTTCAAAGCAAAAATCACTGTCGCTAACTCCAAGTCATGAGTAGGATAGTTCTTCTCATGCGGCCTCAACTACCTCAATGCATACGCAATGACTCGGCCCTTCTGTATAGAATCTGACACCAAGACCCTAACTAGAAGCATCACAGTGAATTACAAATCTGCCTGAACCATCGGGAATAGTCAACACAGGCGCTCACGTCAATCTGTTCTTCAACTCAATAAAAGCTCCATTACACTCCTCAGACAAACCGAACTTCTGATCCTTCCCAGTCAACTTATTCAACGGTCCTTCTATCTTTGAAAAATCTTGGACGAACTTCCGATAATAGCCAGCCAAACCGAGAAAACTCCTGACTTCTGAAACTGACTTGGGAATAGGCCAATCCTTCACAGCCTCAACCTTGGCAGGATCCACAGAAATACCATCGCCTGAGATAATGTGCCCCAAGAATGATATCCTGTCGAGCCAAAACTCGCACTTGCTGAGTTTTCCATAGAACTGATTCTCTCTCAAAGTCTGCAGAACCACTCTAAGATGCTCAGCATGATCTTCTTGATTCCAAGAATACACCAAAATATCATCAATGAAGACCACCACAAATCTATCCAAGAACTGAGAGAAGACCCAGTTCATAAGACTCATGAATACAGCCGACGTGTTCGTAACTCCGAACGGCATCACAAGATACTCATAGTGCCTGTATCTAGTCCTGAAAGCAGTCTTCTGTATATCTGTAGCCTTCACCTTGACTTGGTGATACCCAGAACGAAGATCCAACTTCGAGAAAATAGCAGCCCCACTCAAGTGATCAAACAAATCATCGATCCTGGGCAACAGATATTGATTCTTCACAGTAACTCTTTTCAGTTCTCGATAATCCATGCACAGTCGACGACCACCATCCTTCCTATCGATAAAAAGGACCGGAGCACCCCAAGGCGAAACACTAGGTGTGATGAAACCCAAATCAAGCAACTACTGAATCTGCACCTTAAGCTCTGCTAGCTCAACCGGTGCCATCCTATAGGGACTCTTCGATATCGGCGCAGTTCTAGGCTGAACATCAATACCGAATTCTACATCCCTATTAGGGGGTAAGCCAGGCAACTCATCTGGAAAAACATCCAAGAAATTCCGAACTACTAGAGGTGCAGGCTCACGGCCTAAATGCAACTCCATCGCACAAATCTCCCGATCAACTGCAGCTCGGCCAAGGGAAGACTCCCCGGCATGGAACTCAAACTCTGTGCGATCTAAAATTCGGAACACAACTTTCTTGGCACAGCAATCAATAATGGCATGGGTTTCACCCAACCAATCCAAACCCAGAATAACGTCGAATACCGAATTCCCAATTACAATCAGATTGACTTTGAAATCTGCGCTGCCAATAATTACGGGACACTGCCTGCACTCTCGGGAACAAATGACAACTCAACCATCTCATAATGTTCTAAGCCTCTGACATGTTGCTACACTCCAACTGATTGCAAGCGACAAATCGAGAGGAGACAAAAGAATGGGTTGCCCCATAATCAAACAGAACATGAGCAGGGAAAGAGCACACAAGCACAATACCTAAGATAGAGAAATCAAAAGAGACAAGGAAAAGAAGGGTTGAACAGGGTGAGGAAAACAAAATGCAGAAGACAATAGAAAGAAATAAAGCAAGGAAAATGGAGAAAAACAAAAAGAAACAACAAATAATAAAACAATAAAGCAAAAGATATCTGCAACCACACACTCAGCTGACTCAGCATCTGCAGCAGTCATGTTGACAGCCTACCTCACCTGGGAGCAGTGATCCGCTGACCGACAATCTGATGCTGCGGGGGAAGCGGTGGTCTAACTGGACCACGAGCTGCGGCAACTAGCTGAATAGGATCCTTGGCTGGAGGAGCCAACCACGGGCAGTCCTGCACCGAGTGATCAGCAGCACCACATCGAAAACAGCGACGATTGGCACATTGACAATCCTTGCGCTCATGCTCTGGGAGACGGCAAAAGTCACAGAAACCAACTCTCGGAGGATCCGCAGAAGAGTAAGGAGCTGCCCTGACTGGAGGGGCTAGAACAGGTCTCCGAATAGGCCCACTAGAAGACCTAGCAACTGAGTGCGAAATAGTCCGCTGAGAAGGAGCCAAACCACCACGAGCCTGCACCTAGGCCCTAGCTGCCTCAAGAGCCTTAGCGTAGGTATGCAAGCGAAGAGAGACAAGCTGCACCTTGATGTCTCGCTCAAGCCCCAAAATGAACCTACGAGCCGTATCCTCTTCGTTCGCTACAAGAACGGTTGCGAAGCGGCTAAGTCTCGTAAACTTAGCTGCGTACTCGTCTACAGACCTAGAGCCCTGTTTCAAGAAAGTCTTATGTCACAACATTGCATGAACAATATGTAACAAAATTCCATTAGTCAAAATAACGACCAACATGTTTCGGGGCTAAGAATTGTTGCTCCATCTCAACTCTGGTGCTGCTAGGAAAGAACTTTTCCAAGAAGCTCCTAGTGAAAATGGCCCCAAGTGATCGGTCTTTCGAGTCTTTCTGACTCGGACCTCCACCAGATATAAGCCAAGTCCACCAACTAGATAGTAACCACATCCACACGATCTGCATCAGCAACTCTATCTGCTAAAAGCAGTTGCTCTGTCCTAATCAACCACTGTTCAGCCTCCAAGGGTGTTTCAGTGCCTGAAAACCTATCGGGATGCAGCTTCATAAAGTCCGTGACCGTTCCCGGACGGGGAGGAAGAACATCCTGCCTAGGCGCAACAGGCGGAGTAACTCGAGCGGCTTCCAAAGTAGCCATCACCAAATCACTATGGTTCTGCTGATGATTAAACAAGTGCTCAAGCACCGCAGTGACCGCCTCAATCGGGTCACTCTGCGACTGAGAAGTAGAACCTCTGCGAGCCATAGTCTGCACAAAACCAAAAACAATTAGTATTCAGATCAATGTTGATAATATTTGATTCATTTATGCATGCATGGTTAGTGAAATATTGCGCAGAGCCCAGTTCGAGCCAAGCTTGTCTAATATATTAGGCAACTAAAATATTAGCCAAACCTGGGCTCTGATACCACTAAAAATTCTGTCACACCCCACTTCCCAAAAAGAATACGGAATACGGATACGCAACAAAAGCCCAGCGAATAATTTTCATCATCCATAAGCTGTTCAAGAAATCTTTACAATATTCTCAAGAATCATCAGAGTCGAAAGCAAAAGAATCAACCACATGCACATAATGAGCCAAAATACCAACAAGAATACTTGAAACCAAATATATAAATATCAAATAGTCATGATCTGAATAAACAAATGTCTTGGGTCACATCGCTCAAATACAAGAATAAATCCAAGTCTCAAAATACAATATTGTTCAAGCAAGCTACAAGAAATAATATTAATAAAATGCAGCACTAATACTTCATGTCTCCGATACCATCCGGAACCTGTTCTCCAAAATATGCAATTCAACGAATGCAGGAAAAAGGAAAAGAGAAAAACAAGTACCCGTCAATTGCAAGTTATGAGCCACTTATAATGTAGGATACAAACACATGGAGAAACTAACTAGCAATATGGTATAAGCATGATGTCAACATAAACAACTAGCATGGTAAAATGAACAAATATAAATGGCATGAATCAAGTGTCAAGTAATCAAGTATCATGTAAACATGCATCAAGTGTCAAGTATATGTAATCTTGTATCAAGTATTAAGTTTCAAATCTTATGTAAATAAGTCTCATGTATCATGTAATCAAGTGTCAAGCAAGCATGTATCATGTTCAAGTATCAAGTTCAAGTATCATGTATCAAGTCTTGCAGTGATTACTATATAGGTAGCACTTCATGCAGCCCACCTTACATGGTTTCTACAGCAAATAGTTTCACTTTAGATTTCATAGTGGACCATAGAGGGCAGTATACTTGGGGACAAGTCAAGTAATCGAGCTCCAAGCTCCAAGTATCATGTATCATTTAATCACGTGTCAAGTTATGCAAGTGGTAAGTATCAAGTAATCACGTGTCAAGTATCATGTCTCAAGTAATCACGTAGGATCAGTGGATCCCCTTCCAAGTACACATTTCTGAATTATCTACTATTAGATCTGTCCCTTGAACCCCATTTTGGTTATTTATTATTAATGTCAAACAAACATGAATATGTGCAAAATATATCAAGAATAACATGGCATAATCAAGTGACAAGTGCAAGTTGTAAGATAGACATGTACGAGTGCAAGATATCTCATAAAAGAATAAAATAGCCAAATCTCATGTTCAGGACAGCAAGACCATACTGTAGTAGAACAGTGATTCCCAGTGTTACAAACATCCAAATCTAGATCCGTAGAAGGATCTGGAAAATAGACTTCCACACGATTCCAGCGAATATAACTAAGTCATATATTAATTCACAAAAACATAGCTCAAAACTGATTTGAATACAGAAAATAGGTTCAGCAAGAAATCAGGAAAAATGAATTCAGGAACAGGAAAACAGAATGAAAACACATTAAACAAATCCACAAAAAATCTGGGGTATTCCCCTACATGTACAGTATCTAAATACGAAGTTTCAGAATTTTTCAGTAAAAGTATATCATTCAACAAAATAAGAAAACATCAATAAACGAGAGTTTGGTAAATCTGGAATTCCCAACACTGCTGTACGAAAACTATGATATCTTGCAACCAGTGAAACGAAATCCAATTCCACCAAAGGGGCATGAAAATAGATTAAATATAATAACTTTCATATTTTGCAAATATTTTTCATACAGTAAAAGGAACCATAGTGAAAATAAGGTTCTTTACAGAACAGCGGGTAAAATACAGCAAGTATAATTTTCATAAACAAGCATGAAACAACACATAAAACTCATCAATAAAATTCACCAAAATTCTGGGTAATCCCTAACTAGATAAAGAAACACTGACCAAAGTTTTGGATCAAAATAATATATGTAGCATCAGTATCACAATCATTTAGTCATCAAAAACATCGAAAAACAAAATCTGGAAAAGATCTACACCTCTGTAGTAAAACAGTCATAACTCACTCATACAAAAACGAAATCGAGCAAAGTCAGAGGGATTCGAAAATAGACGAAATTCTCTAAAACTCATGTTTTATACCGAAATTATGATACTGACTTTAGAACAGTTCAAAACAGCAAACAAAACAGATCAGACAAAATACAAATTTTTTCCTTTAACAACAACCTAACATATATCATACAAAACTTGTTCAAAAAACAACCAAACATGAATTCGAGTCTACCAAGTGTCCAAACATCATGAATTAGGGTATCTAGCATGTCCACACAAAAAATAACACATGGACCAAAACACGAGTTCTCACAAAAGTCTCACATACATGATCAAAATCAAGAACGGGTAAAACCTAAGTTAATTCATGTCCAGATTGTGTCGTGAGTCATCTATGCTCAAATTTTCACAATACAAACAAAACCCATCAAACATAACACAAACAAGAGTCGTCTCTAGACCTATAGGTGGTATTTTTGACTTATATCAAACAAATGAATTGAACTACAAGTTACTTGCCTTAACCGAAGATGAAGAACGAAGAAAACCAAGAGTAACGAGCAGAATCTACGAACGAAAATCCACGAACCAACAAATCCAAGCAAACTAGCGTAAAAATCTCCACACGAAAAAAAACTCCAAAAGTGAGAGATGACGGCAGTGGTGGCTTGCGGCCACGAGAGAACACCAAGAAAGGGATTCGAGGGATTATATGGTGGTGCGAGGTGGTCGGGATGGCCAAGGAGGTAGTCGGCCAAGGTGGGGTTAGGCTGATCAGGGTAGGGTGAGGAGTTTCGGCTGTTGGGGGTGTGCACACAGGCCGGGGAGGTGGTCGGCTGGTTGTGGGGTGAGGCCGGCCTGGGCTACTCGGGTTCCTGTGTGCGGCACAAACAAGGAGGGGAGAGAGGGACAGAGGGAGAGAGGGAGGCCGGGTGTGCTAGAAGTTAGGGTTAGGGTTTGTGAGGGAGATTAGAGTAAATATATAAGGGGATTAGGGTTTAGAAATATGACTTGGGTTAATGGATATTTGGGTTGTGGGTAATTAGGAGTAGTAATAGGATTTGTTTAATTTGGCTTTAATTAGGATACAAATTGTTTATGATATCAAATAGGATTGGGAATTTAATTTGGCTTTGGAAATCTTATTAAGGATCAAATAATAGGTTTGGGAATAGGATCACAACCAGAACACCACAACCACAAAGACCCAAAATAATTAAAAAATAGAAATAAAAAAAGAACGAGCCCAAATAAAAGAAAGATCAAAATAATGAAGAACGAACCCAAAGAGACAACAAATCAAAAACAAAGAGCTCAAAATGAAATAAAACAAATATATATTGAAAACAACTCCAATATACGGTTCAAAAAAAAAAAACAAGAGAGAAAATTCACCAAAACATAAAATACACTCCAAAAATACACAAAATAAAAAACAGGGATTACAGTCTTCATATATCAAATTATTCACTTTCGAATTTTATCAAATAAAATTTCAAATTGAATTTTTCAAAAAAAAAAACTTGCATTGAGTGTGACCCATTGGGCCTCACATTAAGCCTGTAGTGAAGATATTAAACTTCTTTATTTCCTTACAAGTCATGCGTGACTTCTAGCAAAATATCGTGACTATCCCGATAATGTGAGTTTGATTACTGAAATCAATTGTATCCTTTAGTGATTAGTTTATGTACAATTAAATTCCGTGATCATACAATATCTTGAAAAAGCTTAGGTACAGATTAATGTTAAACCATAACCACTTAATCACATGTGTCTGATATTTTAGTGATTGTCTCAGATGAATATTTAAAAACTCATTTCTAAAATTCATTTCGTTATGGCCATTGAGTTCCGAGTCAACACTTTATAGAATCACGCAGGTCATTATTATTTTCTAATAGAAGTGATCCTTTATTGATTTCTCACCCATTTCCATGAAAGCCTGACTATGCCAGAATATCCTACACATGTCTTAGAATGTCTGGCTAAGAAATAAACCAACTCACATATTGATAGACAAAAAATGCTATAACAATCTCATGTCTTAGAATTACTTGTATCCATTATCCCACAAGGAATTATCTGTTGACATTCATTAAGAATTTTCGTTAGATATTCATTTTAGTGAGTCAGTTCAATGAACTAAACTCTTTAGCACTTACACTAATGACTCAGTTGTCCATTAAATTAGATCATATAACTAATATAGTCTTACCAAATTACCAATGTCCAATCTCAGTAATCCTATGAGTAGGAACATTTTAAATTAATTATATTATGTTTCGGTCTCAATAGCATGATCTCAACATGGTCACAAACACATTTAATTAATCCATGAACTTCATTAAAACAATAAATAAAATACATATATGAGGATAAGCAACATATCATGAATAAAACGTCTCAAATAACTTTATCAATCTTGAATAATGTTTATTAAAGAATTTCCAATTGCATCTCTTGCGATTGACTGTATGGCACATTCCTAACAATTTCTCACTTGCACTAAAGCCAATCGCCCCTATATTTAACATCCATGATATGAAGAAGACGATCAAACTACTAGTCTGTCATTGCCTTAGTGAAAGGATCTGCTGTGTTGTTTGTTTTATAGACTTGTTCTATACTGACATCACCCCTCCCAATGATTTCCTTTATTTGGTGATATCGCTAAAGGATGTGCTTGGATCTTTGATAAGATCTGGGCTCTAGAGCTTGGAAAACAGTTCAATGTTGTTGCAATATGAAGGAATCGACTGATTTACCTCCTGAACCATTCCCACCCCAGTTTTGAACATCTTCATCCTCACCGCTTCTTTAGCAGTTTCGCTTCCAACAACATACTCTGCTTCAGTGACTGGATCAACTACTGTTTGCTGCTTGGAACTCTTCCAACTTACTGCACCACCATTTAGGGTAAACACATACCCCGCAATGCATTTACTATCATCTGGATTTGACTGAAAACTAGAATCGGTATAGCCTTCCAATTTCAAGTTAGACCCGCCATATATCAGAAAAAACATCTCTCATCCTTCTCAAGTACTTGAGAATGTTCTTCCCCTCTCTCCAGTGTTCCTCACCAGGATCTATCTGATCTATCTAGAATCTGCTTACAATACCAAAGCATATGCAACATGAGATCTGCTACATAGCATAGCATACATGATCGACCCAATGGCCGACACATAAGGGATGACTTTTATCCTCTCTTTTTCCTCAAGTGTCCTTGGAGAAATCCTCTGTGAAAGATATATAACATGTCTTACTGGTAAGTAACCTCTTTTACTATCTTCCATGCCAAACTTTTTTAACACGGTGTCTATGTAGCTGGACTGATAACCCTAGCAATCTTTTAGGCCTATCCGTATATATCCTTATTCCTAGAATATAGGATGCTTCTCCCAAGTCCTTCATGGAGAAATTTGTGGAAAGCCAAGCCTAGATTGTAGTGCCTCGAATCCCTATATTGGAGATTCGTGACACAAACCAGAATATTTCCTTCAAGCAGTTACAAACACAGTAAAATATAGGAAAATTTAAAACTTTTTAGTTGATAAAATGTTTACAAGTCTCAAGTGTTACCATGTTTCCAAAAGATACAAATTAAAGTGTACAAAAATTAAATAATGTACATTTGACACTGCCACATGGACGCTCCATCTGGCTGGAGCTCTCTTGTTCTTGCAGATCGACATCCAGTACCTAATATAGTGGGCACGTCAGTACATATACTGACGCAAAGCTGATAATATTTGCAATCTTCAACTTACAACAAGAATTGATGCAACAAGAAAAGTGTATCTAGTTCTAGTGTCCGTGTATGACATGACCCAGTAGTCTAATGCACAGGTCAATACTGCACTTATTCTAATGCAGGAAAGACTTTGGAAACGCATGCATCCCACATTACATACGCCCCAAATCAAGTCATTGTCTCCAAGTTCAGGGTTTCGAACCCTCGCCATGCATCATACTCTTCTACTCATCCTATTCCTGACAGACACAACGTGGTTGATGAGGTGCAGATATACAGTCCAACCCATTACTGCAGTCACCTAGTGGTGTCCCTAATTTTCACTAGTGCCCGGTGCCCGGATCTCACTCAAAGCCGTGACGAACATATAAGTATACTGCAGCATACCCAAGGATGACAGTATCAGTCGAAATGTACATGAATATTAAAGCTTTCTTTTTCAAAGGATGACAGTCGTCGTCGAGTTTTTGTACTAAAAATGACAGTCGACTGTCAATTAGTTGGTTTTGGAATTTTTGAGTGTCGGTCGACCGACGTCCTTTGCACTAGTTCTGGCGGTCGACTGTCAGTCTTCTTGCTGATTGTTTCTTGAGTTTTTCTTCGAGTTTTTTTGAACGATTGTTTCTTCGATATCACGGATTATTGATGTACTGTTTTAGAGGATGTTTTTACTATAGATTATAGTATTTTACAAAGAGTTACATTT